>BRKX01000013.1:2705000-3905000 GCA_026008535.1 Perilla frutescens
AAAATATTACATAAATATGTATTTTGATTAAATATAAAAAAAAAATTGAGTAATACCAATTTGGACGTCATCGAATCTTCCAGTTTTATTAGGCTACTCGAAAATTGGGATAGCCCACCAAGAGGCAGGCCTATCTATATATTGTAGTGAAGACTCGAAAGAAAACAATATTTAATTATCGCATTTATATTAAATTATTAATTATCTATCTATCTATCTATCTATACATATATTAAAATAAAATCGTAGGGGTAAAATTGTAATAAAAAAAAGTTAGTCCAAAATTTATTTATAATATATCTTTGACCAAAAATTTATTGAAATAAGTCATTGGTGTAGTGGTTGGTAATTTTTGTAAAAGTCATGTTTTGGTAACAGGACCTGTGATCGATTCCTGCTTTTCAATCTCTTTTCCACATTTTTTTCCATTTGTTTTGTTTTTATTCTTTATTCTCCCTCCCCCACTTTTTCCTTCATTCATTTTTTTTTTATTTCCTTTTAGTGTTTATGTTAAATTTGTTTAAGCAATAATCGTTGTATTTTTTTTTCCTTATTGTTCTATTTTTTTAATCATATTTTTCATTTTTCCCCCTTTGTTTTGTTTTCTTTCTTTATTCCTCCCTCCTCCTCTTTTTAGTTTCATAATTAGTTCTCACAGGGAAATTATGAGTTTGCTTAACTTTCAAAATTCGTACAAATAATATGTGATAAATACACAATAAAAATAAATAAGATAAAAAAATTATTCCATACGTAAGCACAATCTATATTTATAACCCCTAAAAATGCAATACATAAATTGCGTTCAAAATATGTTGCCAAATCTTTATTAATTATTATATATAAAGTATATATAATTATTTTTCTATGATTTTATAAGTAATGATGATGATGTCGATAACATTTTAATAAAATGTTATATATAAAGAAGTATTACAAAATTTATATGAAAATTCACGATTGGGTTATTTTTATTGTAATTTACTTGCATATATAATTCGGCTATTATTATATGTTATATGACACTCATATTAAATTTAAAAGTATAGTCATTCAGTTAGTACATTATCTATGTATATAGATAGTATAGTGTGTTCGTACATTGTACGGGAGCTACACTAGTAATATGTAAAAAGCACGTCATTCATACACTCATGAGGTATAGTAATTTAATTAGAATAAAAATAAAATAAAAGGCAAATACTTGCATACAGAAGGTGCATATAAGCCTTATTTCAGACGGGCGGGTAAAAAACGCAGGTCAACCCGCTTTGACCCGGGTCAACGCGGATCAACCCGCGTTGACCGGGTCAACCAATAAAAAAATTTCGAAATGTATAAATGTCGACAAAAGTAAATAGAAAATGGGAAAAAACAACAATTTTTAGAACTAGGTAGTTTTGTAGGCAATTTGTACTATTAAACAGTTGGTCCCCACACCCAATCATTGGCTTAGTGTACTTTTCTCTATTTTTTATACATTTCCACACACAACTATATATATATTTCAACATATACTTATATATATATATTTGAAAGGCCTCAATAATGATCCTCGATTAATCAGATAGAAGACTCGATTATGTATACATTTCGACTATATATTGCAATGAGCCTCGATTAATTACAATGAGCCTCGATTAACTCTCGATGAGCCTTGATTAACTTCAAGGCACACGATTAATTTTTTCAATACTACGTCGATTAATTTGCAATGAGCCACGATTAATTGTGGCTTATTTATGATCCTCGCTTATTTTTCAAGAATACATCGATTAACTTAATTGTGATGAAGGCCTTGATTAATTATGGCTTATATATGATCCATGATTAATTGAGAGGAAAGCATTGATTAACTTGTGATGAAGGTCTCGATTAATTGTGGTTTATATATATCCACGATTAATTGAGATTTGATTATTTGTTGTTAAGAAATAATTTGCATGTCATAGCCTTTAATTACATTAGTAATAGACTTTAAGAGCTAAATATTATGTTAAACGTGGCATATTATGTTAATCGAGGCTTATATTACGTTAATCGTGACATTTGAAAAATATTCGAGGATAATTAAACTTAATCGAGGATAATTTAATAGAGGCATAATTTAAAATTACAATTAATCGAGGCATAGTTTAAAATTAATCGAGGCAATTATAATTAATCGAGAAATTTTTAACTATTAACTTAATCGAGGAATTTTTAACTATCAACTTAATCGATGCATTATTTAATTTTAACTATTAATCGAGACCTTAACTTAATCGAGGCCTTAATTTAATCGAGGCCTTATTTTAACTATTAATCGAGGCATAGTTTGAACTATTAATCGTGACTTTTTAACTTAATCGATGTCTTATTTTAAATTAATCGAGGTTAATTTAAATTCAATTTTAAATCAATCGAGATCATTTATAATTAATCATGATAATTTTTAAAGTTAATCGAGGTCAATTTAAATTCAATTTTAAATCAATCGAGGTCATTTACAATTAATCGTAGTAATTTATAAAGTTAATCGAGGTCATTTAATAAACTAAATTCCACGATTAATTTTTCCTCGATTAATAAACTAATGATTAATTTTTCACTTAATAAACTAAATTCAATCGAGGTCATTTAATAAACTAAATTCAATCGAGGTCACAATAAATTCACTTAATGTACCTCGATTAATAAACTAAATTCCATGATTAATTTTACTCGATTAATAAACTAATGAGCCTTGAATGTGGCAAAAGCTTCGATTATTAAGAAACTAATAAACTATTTTTTCCTCGATTATTAATGTGGCAACAACTTATACACTATAGTGTAATCAAATTGATTTTCACATGTGAGATCACTATACAACCTAAACACTATAGTAAAATTAAATTGATTATTGATTATGAATTCTCGAAACAACTTATATACTATGGTATAATCAAAGTGATTCCCGCAAGTGAAATCCCGATACAATACATATACTGTAGTATACTCAAATTGATTATCGATTATGAATTCTCGAAACAACATATACACTATAGTGTAATCAAATTAATTCTTAATTATGATTTCTCGAAACAACCTATACATACAATATTATTGACTAATACTTTTTCCTACAATAGTAGGAAAAAACAAAGATGGACATAAATTTTTTGAATCCTATGTTACATATATAATATGTGCAGCAGCAAAATAATTGAAGTTAAGGTTTAATGAGTAGTTTAATTCATACAAGTAGGCATCAACAACATAACAAGTCAACAAATATAAACGCCATCTATCAATGAAAATAGCATCATTCTAGAGCACAATCTCGACATCCAAAAACAAGAAAACTAATTATATATCGATACCAGCCTGCAGGTTATCCTCGTGATAAAAAAAAACACAAAAACTGTTGTAAACATAACGTGGTCACAATGAATATTCACAAAAAATCAACTCTGCAGTTGGAGAGGATCTTGGCGCTCTCAGCAGTTTCTTCTCTGATTCCAAACACCAAGAACTCGACGATGCTCGTCTTTCCCGGAACACCATCTTTTCTAGTTTGCTCGCATGTTTCAACAAAATCTCTATGAACGGAAATATGGAGCAGCGATCATTTGTCCAAGTAACCTCAATTGTCCTTAGCTCTTGCAGAAAGGAGCTGGGGCGATTTCCTTCAAACTTTTCGAAGAAGATATCGGCATGATCACACCAGCAGTTCACTGTAGATTGAAGGACGAACATCTTCATTTTAGGAAAAATCTCAAGAAGATCTACTACATCGTACTCTCCGTAGCATGGTTCATTCAGCTGTAAGAACTTCACATTCGGAAACGGTGAAACCAAACGTTGCTCTTTCATAGCTATAAGCTCCTGGTATAACAAAATTTCAGATTAATTGTTTTTCAAAGAAACAAAAAATGAACAGCTGGTTGAACCAAAGACAAACAGGAGAATTAAGGCATAATTCATTGTATATCATTCATGCTTAATACTAGAACTATTGAGTTACGCAGGAGAATTACCCAAGAAAATGAAGAAAAAACTTGAAATTCATAATTAGAAAAAATAGGCAACCAATAAATTAAACATACATGAAATCTTTATAAAGAAATTAACCACTTAAATTACGTACGTACGTACCTTAATGCACGTCTCCGATAATGTGAGTCTTTCAACATGATGGATGCATGGAAGAATCTGCTTCAATGTTTGTAGTTGAAAATTTGTCCCACAAATTATGTCATAATTATAAAACCCTAGAATTGCATGAGCTAAAGAAGAGACATCCATCAGCAAACACTTCTCATATACCTTTCCTGAAATTTCTAATGTTTCGAGATTTGGGGTCCAGATTCTCAGCTCTGCCATCCTCGGTGGTCCTTGATCTTCATTATAACGCAAATACTTTCCAATCGACAACCTTTTCAAACTACTAGATCGGATGCTGAAGTTCTCATGGCGGTCTATATGAACCAAGTCGAAGACTTCCAACTTCGGGCTACCACGAAGAACTTGGTTAATCGCATCATCAGTTATGAAAGAACAATCAATCCTTAAACTCTTGAGTTGATTCCACTGCGCATTATTCCCATCTTTCCCATTAATTTCAATGTCAAAACACCCTACGAGAGATACTTTTTTAAGCGATGAACACGGGTCGAGAGAGATTTTTTTAAGCGGTGAACAAGAGTAGACACACTGGGGCACATTGTAGTCCTCAGATTGATAGTCTTGTTGGTGTAGATAGAGCTCTTCCACATTATGTTTGATCGCAAAACTCACCCACGAATTTATATTGCTAGTAAAATGCATGATCTCAAGTCATCATCATCTCTAAGGAAATTGATCATGAATTTCTGAATCTTGATCCCTCTCCACGACTTTATAGCCCCATTGATGAACTTTCGAAATCTACTGTTATATCCTTCATCATCGAAATTCAGACAAGGCATGGTTGTCCAGAGGCTTCTCCAACGGCTTGAGAGAACTGTTGTCCTAACAACATCTCTCATGGGCAACAACGAAAATATGTCTAAAATTAATGAGTCGGGCAACTCACTGAGTCGATCCTGGAGTTCATTGTGAACTATTAATTCCTTCACACTCCTATTTGTTTTTTCCATCTCGTGATTTGCAGATTCTTCAAAAGCGCCTAATCATACAATCAATCCCTAATAAAATTGGGATTAATTTGTTTTGGTAAATTGTTTTAGTTTCCTTATTGGATGAGGTTAAGTTTTCCTTAACCAAGTAGAGAAGTAGACCTAAATTAAGACTCGTTGAAATCAGTTGATGGATTTGTCTTTTAATTTCTTTTTCCTTTTTTAAAAAAGAGAACACTTACTATAATTTTGACTTCTGCATATGTTTTATTGCATGCGTAACATTGATGATGTTTTTGTTATTTAATTTGTGTTTCTTACGAATTCAACGAGTGCCGTATTAAACTTTGTTTGTTTTTTTTTTTGAGAGAGACGTATTAAAGTTTTAATACTTCATTCATTTCAAATTAATTACTGTTTTATGATTTTTAGCTTGTTTCAAAATAATTATGGTTCACCATATTTTCACTGCACTCCCCTCAATTTTAACCTTATCTATATAGGAAATTTGTATTTTTTTAGTAAAAAAATATATCTTATTAGGATTTGATATTGTCAAAATAATAATAATACTATTTAAATTTCTAAATTAAACGACAATTAATTTGAAATAGATAGAGTATATAATTTCATTCTAAACGAAAAAAAAATATTGACTGTCTTACTTCATTTCATAATTCCATCTATTCTTCCAATATTATTATTTCTATTTTTCTGGTTTTGTTTTTAATAAATTTAGGTAATTTATTTTTTTCAATTTATTCTATCACTTTTTAGGATTTATAAATTTCAAAATTTAGTGTTTATATTTTTTCTTGGGCTCGTTTAGTTGGTAGGAAAGTAAAGTTTTTTGGGAATATAATTTCTGAGAATGTGATTATGAGGAATATGATTACCAACAGAATCTTTATTTTGTGTTTGGAACACAACGAGTAAATTATAATGATTCTCTTTTTATTATTGAATTAAATTTGAACAAGAATAGAAAATTAAATATCTAAAATATATATTGTATCTTATTTCATACTACCAATATTTATCATTTTTAATTACGAACCATATAATGTGTAATTCTTCAATTTGCATTAGTACTATAGATATTATATGCAACATATTATTTCAATTTAAATAAAATGATATGACTGAAAAAATAATCAATTAAGGTAAATATTGTATTGGTGATCCAAATATTTTTTTATTGAATTTGAAATCAAAATTATCCATATAAATAATTTTTTATTGAATTGAAAGTCAAAATTATCTACATTCACAATGGTATGATTGTCGTTCAGTCTGCAACGTTGTCTAAAAAATGATATTATTGGAATTTTGATAGAAATGCAAAAAAAAAATTTAATAAAATAATCGAATATTGGTCGTAATTTCTTCAATAAAAAAGTATCACATTTTTGAATTTCTTTTTTTCATTTATAAAATTTTCTATTTTTTCTATTTTATTTATTTTACTTATTTTTTTATTGAATTTTTTAATCCAAACTTAGTGTTAATAATAAGAAAAGATAATAATAAATCTTATTTTTTCAATTTTAAAATAATCTATTTTTTATTCTTTAGTTAAAAAATATGAATCCAAACATAATAATAATTTATAAATAAATAAATAATAATAAATGAAGAAATCAAATAATGAAATCATTTAACACCAGATTCCCAAAAATAAGGAAAAAAGAATACCTACGTAGGTATTCACAATCCAAGAAAGTTGCACAACTAATTTCTTTATTTTAAGGAATGTGATTCTTTTCCATATTACATAAAAAATGAAACAAACACGGCAATGTTAAAATAGGGAATCAGATTACTTTCCCAAGTCAGATTCCATGTCAATCAAATGGGGCCTAAGATTTCTTATTATTATTATTATTATTATTATTATTATTATTATTATTATTATTATTATTATTATTATTATTATTATAAAATGCACTTACACATTATAAACACATAACTATATATGTATATATAATAATTATAGCCAAACTTGGGGGAAGAGTCATTTTGTACTTAATTTAAAAAATTAGAAGGAATGAAATGGTAGTTCATAAGTTTATTCATATTTCTATAATATTGATCTGTCATATGAAGCAAATTAAATGATTTGGAATTTTGGTTAAATAGTTTCTTATTATTATTTTAGGTATGTTAAGAAATAAATACATATATATATATATATTTAACTTTCAATAAAATTAATAAAATTATTTTTATCATTAATAAAAAATAAATTGGGAAAAAGTTCAAAAAAGAAAAAAAAAGATTTGAACTTGCACCAGAGAACTATCTAAGTCACCTTTTTCTCCAGCGCAGCCTGCCCGCCGTTCACTGCTCACCGCCGCCGCTATAGCCTCCCATCTCTTCCCTCAAAATCACCATTGTCGCGTGCCATAGGAAATAGAAGATCCAAACTCCAGAACTAGTTCGAAAATTACAACTCGAATTTGTCACATAGATTCGAAAATTGTTTCTCGAATGTACTAAACATGTTCAAAAATATATTTTTGAACAAATTAGTTGTTATCGGAAATTTATTTTCAAATTGAACTTGATTCAATTTTTTCATCGGATCGAGAAGAAGAGGTTATAGATGAAGGAGAAGTGCTGGCGACTATTCTCGATCTAACTTCTTGTATTTTTATGTATTATTTTTTTGTTTTATGGAAATCGGTAGTGGTTGGGATGCAAGTTGCATGTGGTGAAGATGGAAAATAGGGCAGGCGGCAGTTGCCGTTGAAGATTGAAAAAAAGGGAAATCGGCAGCGGCGGGGAGCCAAAGAAGAAATATGTTCTTTTTCTTTTTATTTATTTATTTTATTTTATTTTTAAATTTTAATTAAGGATAAGGGCCAAATTGGCCACTGAACTTATTTGGTGGGCTCAATTGGGTCACTACAACTTTTTTGGGCTTAATTGGGCACTGAACTTATTTGGTGGGCTCAATTGGGTCATTACAACTTTTTTGGGCTTAATTGGGCCACCGCAATGTTAAAATTGACTCAATTAGGCCGCCTCGTGACGGAGCCCTAACGGGCTCCATTAAGTGGACCAAAAACGATGTCGATTTGATCATTTTTTTACCCGACCCAATGCTAACCTATATCCCGACCCACTCTCAATCCAAAAATCCGACCCAAGCTTCTAAAATCCACAAAATATCGAAAATTTGGGGATTTCAAATAGGGTTCTACACCAAGCAAATAGGAGTTAGGGTTCTTTATCTTGGCAGTGTGATTTTATCTTGATTCACTGCAATCGACTTCTTGCAATGAGCAATCACCGCCTGAACTGCCGCCTGCAACTCTTCCATGGTGCTATCACTTTTCATCGGAGTTACAGTTCTGCTCGCCACCAGCAGCCCGTTATTCACTGATGAGGTTCTCATCAACGCCGGCGCCGAGAACTCCCCTCTCCGCCCTCTCATAAAATTCTTCTTGTTTCTCACTCTTAAATTTCCCGAATACGAATACGGCTGCTGCCGGAGGAACTCGTCAGAGTTTCCCTGCCTTTCTATTTCTGAGAGAGAGAAACGATTTCACGAATCTTACATACCTCTTGAGAAGCTCAAATTTTGATTTCCGTTGTTTCTGCGCCTGATGATCGTCATCATCGTCATCTCTCTCTTGATCGGGGCAGCCTTTTCTCCATTTGGGCATGGCGAAGAGAGAGAAAGATTTCAATTTTCCCCTATTTGAAATCTCCAAATTTTTTATATTTTGTGGATTTTAGAAGCTTGGGTCGGGTTTTTGGATTGAGAGTGGGTCGGGGTATGGGTTAGCATTGGGTTGGATAAAAAAATGATCAAAACGACGTCATTTTTGGTCCACTTAACGGAGCCCGTTAGGGCTCCATCACGCGGTGGCCCAATTGAGCCAATTTTAACATTGCGGTAGCCTAATTGAGCCCAAAAAAGTTGTAGTGACCCAATTGAGCCTCCTCAAATAAGTTCAGTGGCCAATTTGGCCATTATCCCTTTTAATTAATAAGAGTAATTAAGTAATGCTATATTTAATTATTTTTAAATTAATTTATTTTGTAGTACAAATAGTAATTATTATAATACAAACAACAACACCCTTAACAAAAACAATTAAAAAGAAAAAATAATGATTACGTAAAGTTATATATATTTGTAGGAGAAATATCAATTCAAAGTTTGGAAGATAATTTATCTATCAATATAGAGCTCAAAAGATATATTTTATTGATTCAAGACCTGAAAGATCTAAAACTATCAATTTCAGGTTTATAGATTTAACGGTACTATTAAAACTCTATCAAATAAAAGGTGATGTGGCCGTTAAATATCCACATCATTTCATATATTAAATTAAACAAAAAATATAGATCCAAAAATCTGCAATTAATCGTATTAGTCTGGAGCAGTGGCCAATTTGTGAAATAAAAACAGAAAATAAGAAATAAAGACCGTCGGGAGGGGGGTCACGATCGTTGGGACTCTGATGCTCTAGTCAGGAAAAGAAGAAGAGTAGAAAGAAATAAAGTAAGAAATAATTGACTAATTAAAGAGCTTAATGACGGTAATCTCTAGCCAGAACGTGACAAGAGATCGAGAGGAACATCATTCGATCCTGGAAAAAAGTAGGAAAGAAGCCCGGATGTTGAATTGTCGGAGTGGAATGAACTTAGAAAACAATAAACTCAATGTGTCTAGGGTATGATGTGAAGTTTGTGGGTATCTCAGCGTAGTCGTCAAATGAGGAGGGAGATCTCCTTTTATATAGAGAGGTAGCATTAGGGTTCATGTAAATTACGAGAGCGGTTGAGGCATGATCTCATTTATTTGATCACGCTCATCCTTCCAGGTAATGCAGACGACTAATTCAAAATAATTCAAATTACCCAATTTTTATGAGGTTGCTCGGTTAAGCGACAATATTTAACCCTCATAGACCAGCGTAGTGGGCTGACGAAAAATAGCCACTACAGTTAGCCCCTCATTGTCTAGGTTCCAACATAGGAGCTGGACAATGAACTATAATGCGAATAAAACATTTAAGGACATAAGACGCCGAAGCTCTGAATGCAAGCTACAAGGTAAGATGGTTAAGGCTTTAAAGGTAAACTGTAAGACCGAACATCGAAGTCCCGAGTACAGGCCATGAAGCTGAATAACCTAAGTTATAAAATAACTTGGAGGCTGAACGCCTAAGCTTTGAGGGCAAGCTGCAAGGTAGGACGATCGAGACTTTGAAAGCAAACTGTAAGATCGAACACCGAAGTCCCGAGTATGGGCTATGAAGCTGAACGACCCAAGTTATAAAATAACTTGAAGGTCGAACGTCTAAGCTTTGAGTGCAAGCTGTAAGGTAGGATGATCGAGGCTTTGAAAGCAAACCATAAGATCAAACACCGAAGCCCCGAGTATGGGCTATGAAGCTGAACGACCCAAGTTATAAAATAACTTGGAGGTCGAATGTCTAAGCTTTGAGTGAAAGCTGTAAGATAGGACGATCGAGGCTTTAAAAGCAAACCATAAGATCGAACACCTAAAATCTAATATTGTTTGTTATAAGTCACTATTATTTGCTAAACGCACACAGGGTTGACCTTGATGCTTTAAGACCCTAGAGTCAATATTTGACGTAGTAGACCCTAGGGTCGATTTTTGATGTAATAGTCGACCTCACGGTACGTAGTAGACCCTAGGTTTAATTTTTGGCGTAGTAGACCCTAGGGGTCGATATTTGGCGTAGTAGACCCAATGATTGATTTTTGACATAGTAGACCCTAGGTTTGATTTTTGGCGTAGTAGACCCTAGGATCGATATTTGGCATAGTAGACCCTAGGGTCAATTTTTGACTTAGTAGACCCTAGGGTACGTAGTAGACCCCAGGGTCGATTTCTGGCGTAGTAGACCCTAGAGTCAATTTCTGATGTAGTAGACCCTAGGTTCGATTTCTGACATAGTTGACCCTAGGGTATGTAGTAGACTCTAAGGTCGATTTTTTATGTAGTAGACCCTAGGGTCATTTTTTTCTTTCTAAGAGAGTTTTTTTTAGGGTCGAGATCAACTGCATAAGACCGTCACGTGAAAAAGGGTCTACTTGGAGATATAAGAGTTATCGATCCTGGGGTCGATAATTTGTGGAGAAAGTTACATAGAGGTCGACTTTTAATTTAATAGACCTTATAGTTGATCCTTTTGACAATGACAAGGGTTGATGATGAGATTTACCATTGTAGAAGAGTGAATTTAAGGTTGATTTATTGCTTATCCGAGTCTCAAATTTTGATCAATCCCGAAGCATAAATGACGTTGTAGATAATTGACTCCAAGATCGACATAATAAGGCTAGCATATACAAATAGGCACATAGTTTAAAATACAATTTGTCTTGACTCGAGGTTCAACTTGCATTCGGGTTGAACCGTGCCTTAGAGACGTGGTATCGAACATCGTTCAAGAATTTTATCTCTGAAGTAGTGTCAAGATTGACATCAGTGATATTTCTCATCCTCGGAGTGTAAAGCCATTTTTTGCTCTTTGTTATACTAGGCGCTGACCCTAGTGTGCGTTTGAGATCTACACGATCGTTCTTATTTGATTTGAGATGTCAATATTGATTTTCAACCTGTATGCGGCAAGGTTAGATGGTCGATGGCTAAGCCATGGATCCTCCGACGCTCAAGTCAGTATGGCATGACTAAGGGCTGCAAGGTCGACCTTAAGGGGCTTTTCTATTGAACCTCGATCGTCATGGTTGAATTTCAACCTGCGCATGGCATGACTAGATGGTTAATGTCATAGCCATCAACCCTCCGACGCTCAAGTCACTAGCGAGTTTAAAAAAATAAATAAAACAAAACTTGAGAGATTTAGTCAAGAGTTTAGAGATAGTGCTTGAGGTGAACTACGTTCCAACTATTTTCACTTTCTCTGCCTTCAACAGTTTGCAGCTTGTAAGCCCCATTTCCTACTACCTTGGTGATCAGGATCGACCTGTAACCTCGACCTAATTTGAATGATGTGGTATAGGTAGTCGGGATGAATCTGTACTTCATCTCGAGATCTTCCATCTCGGGTTCGATGTTTGAGGTCGACCTTGAACTTTCTCCATGCTCATATTTTACGTTTGACATCGATACCTCATCAATTTGGTTTACTTCTTGTACCTACACGTGGTTAGTCTTAAAAGTTGATCTGTAACAGTCTTGGCGCAATTTGCTCTCTATGGATGTGCTTAATTCCCCACGGGATTGGGAAGCGTATGACTTGGTGGTAGGTCGAAGGTACAACTCTTAGTTTGTGAATCCAAGGTCTCTCAAGGATGACGTTGTATACTGAGGGTGCATCAATACTTTGAAACTTGGTGTGCAGGTTAACCCCTTCCGTATATACAGGCAGTGTAATTTCATCTATGGTGGCTTTGTGTTCGCCGTTGAATCCAATCAAGGTCATTGATTTTTTGACGATGTGAGCATCGGAGACTTGCATTCCCTTCAAAGTAGATAAGAAAATGACATTAGTTGAACTCCCACCATCGATGAGAGTCCTCTTGATCGTACAGTTAGAAATAAAGACAGAAATAACAAGTGCGTTGTGGTGCGGGTGTGAGAGTTCAGAAGCTTCTCTATTGGTGAAACTCAAACTTATGAGTTCCATTTCAATGTCGGTCTTTGGTATTAGGCGTGTATTTGAGAGATTTGTAATACCATTTTATTGATGCTTGAGATACTCCGTTAATCTCGAATCCTCCAGTTATGCAATTAACTATATGTTTGATTGGTGGATGCTTTAGCGGATCCCTCAAGTTTTCATCATTTTTGCTGAAGGTTTGCTTTCCCTTATCAGTCAGCAAATCTTTCAAATGGCCTCACTTGAGTAGGTCGATGACTTCGAGACGCAATGCAATGCAGTCATCTGTTATATGGCCATGGTCTTTATGGAATTCGTAGTACTTTGTTCTATCACGTTCATGATCTGGGCTCCTCATCTTAGGCGGCCACTTCACTGTACTACCAAGTTCCTTTAAGGCATTGACGGCTTCTGAGAGTGTGAGATACAGGTTGTATTCCGACAAACGTCGGTCATATCTAAATTATCCTCTCGACCTCGAGGTTTGTAATGATCATTATGAGGGTAACAGTCAACTCTCCTTCTATCATTTCTGCGGGAGTCTCTTCCTTCGTCTCTACCTCTCAACTTGGGTCGATAATACCGATCCTCATCTTTCTCCCACTTGATTTATGCCCATGCCTTTGCTAAAATGTCATCCATTATCTTACATGAGTACTTTGTGAGTTCTTTGTAAAGGTCTGAATCCCTCTTGAGCCCCTTTTTGAAGGCTAATATGGCGGTGTCAGTGTTGAAGCCTGATATCTCTACCTTCTCTCTATTGAACCTTGCAACATAATTCCTAAGTGTTTCATTTAGATACTGAATAATGGCGTAGAGGTTATCGGAATGTTTCTCAAATTTTTGGCTGCTGGCGAACTGTTCTACGAAAAGACCTGTGAGTTGTGCAAATGATCCGATCGAAGTGTTAGGAAGGTTTGTGAACCACTGCAGTGCGGCTCCTAATAGGCTTGACCCAAAACCTTTGCACATGCAGGCTTCTCTGAGGTACTTAGGTATTGCTGCGATGAACATCTTCTGTTTATACTGTGCGATATGGTCATCCGGATCTAAGGTTCCGTTAAATAACTTCATAGATGGTAGGGTAAACTTCGAAGACATCTCTGTTAACCCAATTTCATCCATGAATGGTGAGTCAGAAAAGCTATTTGGTGCAGCCTTGCGGATTGGTAGAGGTACACCAGGAATTCGCGTTATCATTACCTCGATACCAGCAAGTCGTTGCTCCAATTTACTTGGGTGATCGATCCTTCTCTGATCGAATCCCTGGTTAAATTTGCGCTGCTGTTTAACCCTTTCATGCTTGAGGGTCTGATGTTGGAACCTTTCCTGCTCAGAAGCACGATACTCAAACCCTTGAGGTGGCCTTAGTGGGCTCTCCTCCATTTGTTATCTGGCGTCCACCTTCTGTGCTAGTGCACTAGTACCTGCATTAAATGGATCAGTAAAAGTAACAGAACGACGACGCTCAGAGTATACTGAATTTGGTTTGCTGAAAAGATTGGTAGGTTTGATGTAGTTCAGATGGCGTGCGTTGTCATTAATGGTCTTCAAGTTTACTGCGGAGTGAAACGTTCTCTTATCTCAGAAGCGCTAACTCCTCTGTGGTGTTTGCCATTTGATGTTGTATATTCCTCAGAACATCAGCCAATGACAGATCAACATCAGACGAAGGCGTAGCGGTTCTCCAATCTTGCTGGGGTCCTTTTCCATCTCTACGGCTCTCATTATGTATTTCTATTTCATTTCACAAATACGGTCACTGCCCCACGGTGGGCGCCAAATTGTAGATCTGAAAATTTGCAATTAATCGTATTAGTCCGGAGTAGCGGCCAATCTGTGAAATAAAAATAAAAAATATCGTAAGAGCCAAATACCGTCGGAGGGTGACGAACGTTGGGCCTCCGACGCCCAAATCAGGAAAAGAAGAAGAGTAGAAAGAAATAAAGTATGAAATAATTGACTAATTAAAGAGCTTAATGACGGTAATCTCTAGCCAGAATGTGACTAGAGATTGAGGGGAACGCCATTCGATCCTGGAAGAATGTAGGAAGGAAGCCCGGATGTTGAATTGCCGAAGTGGAATGAACTTAGAAAATGATAAACTCAATGTGTCTAGGGTATGATGTGAAGCTTTTGGTGGGTATCTCAGCGTAGTCGTCAAATGAGGAGGGAGGTCTCCTTTTATAGAGAGAGGTAGCGTTAGGGTTCATGTAAATTACGGGAGCGGTTGAGGCATGATCTCATTTATTTGATCACGTCAACCCTTCCAAGTAATGCGGACGACTAATTCAAAGTAATTCAAATTACCCGATTTTTATGAGGTTGTTCGGTTAAGTGACAACATTTAACCTTCATGGACCAGCGTAGTGGGCTCACGAAAAATAGCCACTACAAAAAACACAAATTTACATTAATTATTTTAATTAAATTAAACATGGGGTTTTATTAAATTTCATCAAATAAATATCATCACTTTTTGTCGTTTGGGTCTCATTATTTTTTAGTTTGAAATTCATCTCTGTTTGTTTGATTAATTAAAATTTATTATATTTATAATTAATTTTATGATTTTAATTACATCGCAAACTATTAAATATTACTGAAATGTTTAATAAATTAATTAATGTTAATTTTATTCTATCTCTAGATCTCTTTTTTAAAATAATAATTTCTCCATAAAAATTGAAAATAAAAATAAAAATAACTATATCAATTTATTATTATGATCGAAAAAAAAGGTATTGCAATTACCTATTGAATTTAATTAAACATTGAATTTAATTTAAACTTATAAGGATCTCTGATTGAATTAAGTAGAGATTGAATTAACATAATATAATAAAACCCTCTATTTAATTTAATTAATGTAAAGTTATGTTTTTTTTAATTTAATTTAGGATAAAAATAATGTGTCAAAATAATGTGAATATTTAACAGTCACATCACCTTTTGTTGGATGAAGTTTTAACACGGTTAAATCTCCAAGCCTTAAATCGATAGTTTTAGATCTTTCATGCCTTGAATCGATAAAACCTATCTTTTAGACTCTATATCCATAGATAAATCATCTTTCGGACCTTGAATTGATATTTCTCCATATTTTTATTATATGTATGTCCCGCGTGATTCAAAATGTTCAATCAAATTAAAGAATTAAACTTTTTTTTTCAAGAGTATATTGTAATTCAAGTCTTATACTATCATTAGTACATGAATTTAATTTTTCCGGAAGAAAAACTAAAAACAATATTTTGTAGAGAGTTATGCTCATTTAATCATTTTACTAAGTCTTTCCATATACTGCTATCTTTATTTAAGGAAGAAGATAAACGCAGAACTTTTGGGGTGAATTTTCACTTGAATTAAATAATGTTTTTTTTGGCTGCTGCTTTATATATATATATATATATATATATATATATATAGTATATATACAACCTATAGAGACCTCCAATTGGTTAATCGATATGGAATCTATTCCTAACCCTATTCAATTTAGAATATTTATGTATGTAATACCATCAACTTTCATTCTTTCCTTGCTGACTCAGAATTGCTAATACGATTATCCGTGAATAATGTACTATAATTAGGCCGCCATCAAAAGGATTAATTCTAATCCGATACATACATACATACATATATATATATATATCATCCTAATATATAAGGCGGAATTAAAGGTGCCTTTAGATTTTTGTGTTAATTCATATATACCATTCAGTTCGATCATTGTCAACTTTATTCAGAGAGGATTAATTAGGTGAAAAATTATACGAGATGAAGAAGAAAAAGTATGAACCCCGGGATCGACTCAGTGAGTTGCCGGACTCATTAATTTTCGAGATATTTTGGTTCTTGTCGATGACAGATGTGATCCGGACAACAGTTCTCTCCCGTCGCTGGAAAAACCTCTGGACGACTTCCCCCAACCTTAATTTCAACGATTGTTATATGAGAGATAGTTCTCGAGACTTCGTTAAGTGGGCTTTAATTTTCTGGAGAGGTACGAGGATTCTGAAATTGAAGATTATTGATGCAAGGAAGTCATTAGATATGTGGGTGCGTTTTGCCAAAGAAAAACAAGTCAAAGAGTTATATGTACATGATTTAGAGGACGAAGAATACGAAGAAGAAACGTACTGGGCGCCCGAGTGTCTGTACTCGTGTTCGTCGCTTAAAGAGTTATCGCTCAGATGCTGTAAAATTAAAACCTATGGGAATAATGTGCATTGGAATCAACTCAAGAGTTTAACGATTGATGGCCGTGGCGCGTTCATTAGTGAAGACGCGATTAACCAGATTTTGTGTGGGAGCCCTCAATTGCAAGACCTTACCATGATAGTGATGGAGAACTCTGAGAATTTGAGCATGAGCATTCAATCTACTAGTTTGAAAAATATGTGTATTAACAAGTATTTGGAGTATGATAATGACGGTCCATCCATCAATACAGAGTTGAGAATTTGGACTCCAAATCTTGAGGAATTGGAAATTAGTGGAGTTCCATATAGTAAGTGTTTGCTGATGAATGTCTCGTCTTTAACTCGTGTGACTCTAGGGTTTGATAGTATACGCTGTTTTGGTGCTCATCCCTTGATTTTTTCGGACGATTTTCTTGGAGAAACATTGAGTCAAATTCTTCCGGACATCCGGCATGTTAAACATGTCATATTATCAGATTGGTGCATCAAGGTTTGCTTTCTTTACCTATATACTCCCTCAGTTTCATAAAGATTAATGTTTTAGCTAACAAACTATTTGATCTTTCACACCCTTTCTCCTAATATTATCTCCGTAAATAAATATGTTGAGTAAATGAAGAAGGGATGTAGTGGTATATAGATTACAATGAGGAAGAAATTAAGATATATTAGGAAAATATTACTTAATAGGGAGAGAAGGTATATTTGTTGATCACATTTTTAAAATTTTTAAATTTTGTTATAAAATCTAAAACATCAATCTTTGTGAAATTGAATTAGTACTATTATATAAGCATGGTTCTAATTAATGTCCATGTGTATGTATATATGTATGTATGTTTCTTAATCTTGTTATTATCCCCTTTCAATTCCATTTTTAAGCATAGTAAATGTATGACCAAGATATATATTCCTGTAATAGATTGTCTTTAGCTTCAAAACAAGGTACAATATCATGCAGCTCCTGATTTGCATGTCAATGTTGGTATTGTAGATAATTGCATTAATTAGGAATTAATTAATTGATTACACATTGTTTTAATTTGAGGGAATTGGTGAGAAACAATATAATTGCTTGCCTTTTAATTCTTTTCGATCATTCTTCTTATTATGAATACAATCTGATTATACATTGTATCTGCAGGTGATGAGAGCTATGATAAACAAATTTATGCTTTCACCACTTCCGGATGTCAAGTTCTTACAACTCTATACAGTTGCTTCGGAGAATACGAACAAATAGTGGATCAATCTACTGCAGATTTTAGTCCTTGAAGCCCAAAAAATCAGAAACCGAAACTGAGTTTAGCTATTTCCATTGAACCAAAACAATATGTATATTATTATATTTTTTTTTATCATATTTAGCAAAATAGTTTGACGATTATAAGGTTAGATAAATTATTATATTATGCTAGGTAATTAGATTTTTAATATTTTTTTTTTCTAAAGAAAAAACAACTAATTATGTTTGAATCAAAACTTGATATTTTAAATGTTATTGAACAAAATGAAAGTAGCTAAATATTATAATTATTTTACTAAGATACGTAATGATACATTTTCATACAAGAATCCAGAAAATTCAACATTTTTTTTAAATTGATTTAGTTTTCAATAAAAATCGTATACCACTGGAAAGAGACATGAATCAAGTTTTCAATAATAATAATAAAAAAAAAACTGATAAACATAAAAGTTAATTTTTTTTAATTAAAGTGTCATGCATAATTCAGTATATATATTCAACCATTTTTAAGCCAAATTCAAGCATTAAACTATTTAATTTTAATTTCCAGGATAGAATTATAATTCGAGTCTTACGAAAATACGAAATCCACATGAATCTTTTTTGCCCCAAAAAAAACATGCGACTAAAAAAATAATGTTTTTTAAAGATTTATGACATTATTAATTTTTCTTAGTTTTTTCGATATACTGATATACACCTTTTATGAATAGATTAATGTTTTGGATTGGCATAGGCCCAAACCCATTAATTAGTTCATTTAATTACGCATTAGGGTTGACTCATTACCTCTGATTAGGATTTTTGGCTGCACAGCGTTTCCTTCCATAAATTTGATTTTGACGATTCTCTAAACGACGAGATGAGCCCGGATCGACTCAGTGAGTTGCCGGACTCATTAATTTTTGAGATATTTTGGTTGTTGCCGATGACAGATGTGGTTAAGACAACCATTCTCTCCCGTCGCTGGAAAAACCTCTGGACCACTTCCCCCTACCTTAATTTCAAGGATTGTGATCCGGTTGGAAGTTTTCGAAAAACCATTTATTGTGCTTTAGGATTATGGAAAGGGACAAGGATTCTGAAATTCAAGATTGATCTTAGTACGTCATTGTTTAGAGATTTAAATGTGTGGGTGCATTTTGCGGAGGAAAAACAAGTGAAAGAGTTGCATGTAGATTTAGACGGAGAAGCAACGGTCTGGGGATGGTTACAGAACGGCACTCGAGAAAGGGGCTCGGTGCCGCAACGGGTGCCACCGTGTCTCTACTTGTGTTCGTCGCTTAAAGAGTTATCTCTCAGATGTTGTATCGTTGAAATACAAGGGAGTGTGTACTGGAATCAGCTCAAGAGGTTAACGATTGATGGTTGTGATCGCTCGATTAGTCAACATGCGATTAAACAGATTTTGTGTGGTAGCCCTAAATTGGAAGAACTGAGCATTAGGGAACACTATGAGAACTTGAGCATTGAATCGACTAGTTTGAGAGAGTTGGTGATTGAGAAGCGTATGGATCATGATCTGCTTGATAATCGGTCGACGGAGATAGAGTTGAGAATATGGACCCCAAATCTTGAGACGTTGAAGATTGGTGGAGTTCCATATAGTGAGTGTCTGCTGATGGATGTCTCGTCGTTAACTCGTGTAACTCTAGGATTTTTTAGGCCGCCGTATGATATTGATGACTTGTTTTGCCGGAACGGAGTTCTTGAAAAAACTTTGAGGCAAATTCTTCCGGCCATCCAACATGTTGAACGGGTCGAATTATCGGATTGGTGCATCAAGGTTATAATTCGCTTTCTCTGCAATTTTATCTACCTATTGTGATAATTTAATAATCTTGTTCTATTCTAATTTAATCGTTTATTTGAGAATGATTTTAATTCCCCTTTCAATTCCATCTTTAAGCATGAATTTATGTATGGCTTAGTAGATGCGCATATATATAATGTTGGTATTGTCAATAGTTGCCTAAATGAGTAGGAATTAATTGTTTAAACATTGTTTATTTGTTTTAATTTGAGGGGATTTAGAGAAGCAATTACTTGCCTTTTTCTTTCTTCTTATTTTGTACCTGCAGGTGATTAGAGCTATGTAAAATAAATATATGTTTTCACCACTCCCTTTCAATTCCATCTTTAAGCATGAATTTATGTATGGCTTAGTAGATGCGCATATATATAATGTTGGTATTGTCAATGGTTGCCTAAATGAGTAGGAATTAATTGCTTAAACATTGTTTATTTGTTTTATTTGTACCTGCAGGTGATTAGAGCTATGAAAAACAAATATATGTTTTCACCACTTCAAGATGTCAAGTGGTTACACGGACATACGGTAGGTTTGAAGAATACGAAGAAATAGTACGTCTACGGCAGATGTTAGTCCTTCAAATGAAAAACAAGAGAAACTGCGTAGTTGATTTTATGTGCACATCTTGTCGACTGGTATAACGATTAGCCAAGTTATGTTTTAATTCAAGTTGCTTTTGCTTTGTTTCCGGTTATAATTATGTTATTATCAAATGAAAAGAAAACCTACTATGGTCTCCATTTATTTTAATGCCATTACAACAAAGCCGCCATATATGATTTGAGAAACCGATAACATCTATACATCAATTAATTAAGCAATACTGTTAATAAAAGAAATGGTGGAACCAGTGTCATTCTTACTTAAGTTCATTATTCATATTCATTTGAAATTGAGTTTCGACATTACATTGACAAAGGTGAGGTTTAGCTATTTCTATTGAATCCAAAGCAATATGTGTATATTTATAGTTTTTTTTTTTATCATATATTTAGCAAAATAATTTGACGATTATGACAACGAATTAATCAAAAGCAAGAAAATTAAAAACTGATACTTTAATATTATTCACTAAACTAAATCTACAAAATACTATATTAACTATTAACAACATGAAAGAACCTAGTCATCGAAGGTTATATTTTATTTAAAATTATTTATAAAATATTTGATTTCTCTAAAAAACAATCATTTTATATAAGAAAAATAAATAAATTAACAAATATTATTTTCCATTAAAATAGATCAATTCTAACCCAAATTGATTTCTGGTGTGTTAAAATATATCAATTCTTATCCAAATCAATTTCCGCGTGTTAAAGTATATCAATCAAAATAAAAAATAAAAAAATAGATCAATCTGAATTCTAATTAATTAATCCAAATCGATCGATTTCTGCTGTGTTACACTAGATCAATCCTAATCCAAATATGATTAGAACCAAAAATAGTGTATAAAAGATACCAAATATAAGTATCAGAACACAAAAATCCCATACATGTTAATTACCAAATTAATCGTTTGTCGTAATTTCGAGTTAGCACATATATATTAGGATTTTTTATTCTCCACAGTTTTGAGGTAATCGAGAATTTGTTTTTTTGATTCAATGGATCGACTCAGTGAGTTGCCCGACTCAATAATTTTTCAAATATTCTCATTGTTGCGGATGAGGGATGTTGTTCGGACAACAGTTCTCTCCAAACGATGGAAAAATCTCTGGACCACCGTCCCCTACCTTAATTTCGATGATTATGGAACGGAAAGGTGGTCATATGATAAATTCGTTAATGAGGTTATAAAGGGGTGGAGAGGGATCAAGATTCTGAAATTCGAGATTGAATCAAACGTGATTCCATGCTTTTCCGATGTAAGATCATGGGTAGGTTTTGCGGTGGAAAAAAAGGTGCAAGAGTTGAATCTATGGTTCCGTCGTGCTAAAGTGATGGTGCCGCAGTGTCTGTACTCATGTTCATCGCTTAAAGAGTTATCGCTCGATGGTTGTCGCCTCATAATATATGGGCATGTCAATGTGCAGTGGAATCAACTCAAGAGTTTGAAGATTACACGTTTCGAGGCGACTGAGGAAGCGATTGAACAGGTTCTGTGCGGCAGCCCTCAGTTGGAAGAGTTTTCCTTGACTCTCAACGACAGCAACAACGGGAACTTGAGTATCCGATCCAGTAGTCTGAAAAAGTTGTCGATTAGGAATGCATCTAATGCGCGTGGAGAGATGAGAATTTGGACCCCAAATCTTGAGACATTAGAAATCTCAGGAGCTCCATGCGGTAAGTGTTGGGTGATGAATGTATCGTCTTTGACTCGTACAAGGATCGACTTTAATCATCCATTCAATTCTCATAGTTCACTCAGGCACCTTCTTCCTACCATCAAGCATGTTGAAAGACTCACATTATCGGATAAGTGCATCAAGGTTCGATTTCTAGCCCTAGCCCTAACCCTAACCTATATATATATGTTGTTGGTTGTTATTTTGAATATATATATAAATACAATCTTGTTTATTGTATTTGCAGGCGCTTGGAGATCAGGAAAATGGATATGTAATGGATGTGAAGTTTTTAGAGCTCAATGGTCCATATGAAGAATACAAAGAAATAGTGAATATTCTTGAAGTTTTCCCTCAACTGCAGATGTTAGTCCTTGAAATTGAGAAACGCGACATCAATAATTTCGGTATGTTTGAAAGAAATCTCCCCATCCCCTTTCTGGTAGAGCTGAGGAGAGTTGAGGTTACTTGGATTAATGGTGACAACTCGATGTTTCCATTGATAGAGATTTTGTTGAGATACGCGAGTAAACTAGAAAAGATGGTAATCCGGGAAAGACGAGCCAAGCCACGTGCAGTACCGCCCTGGAAGTGTTTGTTTTTGGTATCACAGAAGTTGCTGAGAATGCCGAGATCCTCCGCCAACTGCAGAGTTGATTTGATGTTCTCATCGAAGATTGATGTCTGTTTGGAAGAAGAATGTGAAGAAGAAGAAGAAGTAGTTGATTTTCCTGATGTTTTCACTGAACTAAAGATGTTAGTTCTTCAATCCCAAATCAAATGCTATGATGCAGAACATGCAGAGATCTGCCTCGAGTTTGAAACAAATCTCCCCTACAACAGCTACTCATCGTTTCTGCTAGAGGTGAGGACAGTTGAGATTACTTGGGCTGATGGTGACAAATTATCGATGTTTCGATTGATAGAGATTCTGTTGAAATACGCGAGCAAGCTAGAGAAGATGGTGTTACGGTTGATGCCGCGCAAACGCATGCCATGGAAATCATTTTTTTTGGCATCACAGAAACTGCTGAGAATGCCGAGATCCTCCCCAACTGCAGAGTTGATCTTCTTGTGAATATTGATAGTAAGCAATTTGCAGATATCATATTATATATATATATATCGACTAGTATAACATTTAACCAAGTTTTAATTTTTTTTTTCATTTTATAGCATATTTGTTGATCACTTCTTATGTTGGTGCGTAAATATTAGAAGGCTAAATACCATACTATATTCGAATGTTTGTAATTTTTCATAAGATTACTGCAATCTATAGTTAAATACGCCGCCACTTGTAACATTTAAAAAAAAAATTCTCCAATTTACCATCCATCAATATTTTCAGAGTCTGAAAGTTGCCTTAGCAAATCAGAATCCTATTTGAGGAGCTATAATATGAGATCCAATGTAATATGACATTTACAAAATCAAATGACCGTTTTTTTAACTTAATCAAATATTCAAATGACGTTTAAATACCTCAAAAAGTATTTCATATATCATTATACTTTAAGAATTAATAATTTATTTTCATATATTCTGACTAAAAAAATAAATAAATTATTTTCATATATTTTTTAGGGCAAGTCTTCTGTACATAAGATGTACATCAGACAATCGGTCAATGCGTGTTGACACGGTTAATGCTTTGACCAAAAAATCCGTTAAAATTAGTATCATTCATAATATTGAAAAGTATCATTTCAAATGCCCAAAAGTATCATTTGTATCAACAAAAAGTATTGGCCAGAAAAAAAAATAAAGGAAAAAACTGTTAAAATCAGTATCAATCGAAACACTAAAAAATATCATTTAAAATTAAAAAAAGTATAAGTTGTATCCCTAAAGTATCACCCGTTTTCATGATATTTTTTGTCAACGTTTTGATCGAGTCAACGAGTGTTGGCCCGGTAACGCGTTGACCGTCATATGTACATCTTATGTACAGGAGTATTTGCGTATTTTTTATGATGAATTTTCTTATTCATTTGCAATATAACATGTATATAAAATATATATTTCAATTATAATTTTCTAGAAAAATAAAATCTTATAAATAATAATTTTAATTTATATAATGAGTTTTAAATTATATGTACAAATTTATACATGCATTCAATTCTATTTTTGTTTAATCAAATATTCTGAATAGCTATAATATTTGTTCAAATGTAAAAAAAAAAAGAAAAAAGAACCCCTCTAAAATACAACTTAAATATAAAATAAGGGGCAAACTTGGGTGAGACTGTCTCATACATGAGACGGGTCAATACTCACATGCGGAGATCATTATTTATGAGTGAAATATCATTAACTCACATGTGAGTATCATTATTTATACCCGCATGTAAGTATCATTATTTATGGGTGAAGTACCATTAACTCACATGTATCATTATTTATGGGTGAAGTATCATTATTTATGGGTGAAGTATCATTAACTCACATGTATTGATCCGTCTCATGTATGAGACCGTCTCATACAAGTTTTTATCATAAAATAAAGGAAATTAAATCTCGGAATATAACCTAATTTGAATCCATTCCCTAACTTTTTTATGGTCCATGCCAAAATCTACTCTGACTTTCTCTATTATCACTCCTATAGCCGACCTCAGTCTTCATATCACTAAACCTAACAAGATCAATAAAGAAATAATTAATTAACTAATTAAATCAACTTCTTGAACATTACTATTTCATTGTTCTCTCTTTCCTTTACCGTGCATGCAGGCGCAGGGCCGGCCCTGGGGGTAGGCCCAGTGGGCCGCCACCCAAGGCCTATAGATTTTATAAATTTTTAGGCCCATTTTTTTAATTATTATATACCCCTAAAAAAAGAAAAAAAAATTCTCCAGCTCTGCGTTTGCCTTCTCCGTCTAAACTCTCTCAATCTCTCGAGTCTCGACCCTCTGGCCTCTGCCCATCTTTCTCTAATTCTCCGTCGTCTCTCTCTGCGGCTCTGCGTCTCTCTCGCTCTCTTTCTATCTATCTGCCGGGCTGCCGGCAATTGGCGATACCACACAAGGTGAAATCGTGAATTGTGATTTTGGCATCTTGCGATTTAAATGTAAGTTCTTAATTTTTTGTTTGTTTTGGTGTCAAGATTGTTTTTTTATATATCCATTTTTTGTGTATTTTGAACTTTGGTGGATTAGTGGATATTGAGTGTGTTTTGCATTTTTGTGGTATTATCTTGTCTTTGAATTAATGAAGGTCTTTCTGTCGATTTATGTGTGGAATATATAAAAAATGAGATATATGTGGTCATGAGTTGCTGCAGTAACAGAATAGGACGGCTTGCTCTAATGAATTTCATTGAATGTAGATAAACCAAAAGAGGGAATCAAGGGATAGGAATATGAATTATAGTACCATTGGAAACCATTTCAAGTAATTAAAAAAAAAATTATGTAGTTGGACCATCTATTCCATCCTTAAGAGTTTTGCTTCTCTAGAGAAGATGAAAGTATCAATTCAGATTTGATTGTCTTTTTTTTTTTTCAAATTTATAAACTGAGTTGCTATCTTGTGTTCTTCGTTTAATTTCAGATTTATAAATTGCAATTTTTCGGCGGACTTTCGTTTGGGGTGTTCTTGTGTTACATAGGCCCTTTACTTGTATTTCAGATTTGATACTTGTATTTTTTTTGTATGTTTATGTGTCGATTGCATTTTTTAAGGTTTAGGGTGATTAGGACAATGATGGAATAATTGCTCGTGGAAAAAATATATTAGGGCCTATTTTTTGTTATTTCGCCATGGGCCTCTAAAATCAGGGCCGGGCCTGTGCAGGCGTCTTACTAGTAAATATAAATATAACTATAAAATTTGTTACCAGTTAAAACACTAAAAGCCACATCATGTCACCGGCCAATTAAAGTTACGTAGTTGGGCAATTTTCGAGTTTGCTTGCACAAGCTAGGGTTTTGGCTTCAGCTGCACTGCAAATTAACTATTTTGAGGTAATTAATCTTCCTTTGGTCGTCTTCGAGAATCTGATTTGTAGATGTTATCCCTTTGATTTATATTTTTTATATGATGGATGATTGATTATGTTGTTTCAGAGCTTTTGATTCTGTAAAATTTACGAGGATGAACAAATCAAAGAGCATTAAAACCGGTGATCGACTTAGTGAATTGCCGGACTCATTAATTTTCCACATATTTTGGTTGCTGCCGATGAGAGATGTTGTTCGGACAACAATTCTCTCCAAGCACTGGAGAAACTTCTGGACCACCATCCCCTGCCTTAATTTCGATAATTATTCGATACATGAATGTGACACCAATGGTCGATTTCGAGAGTTTGTTAATCGGGCTTTAATATTCTGGAGGGGGATCAAGATTCAAAAATTCAAGATTAATTTCTTTTCTCAAGATCTTAAGGAGCCATTTGTTAGTGACATTGATATGTGGGTGCGTTTTGCAAAGGATAACAAAGCCGAAGAGCTATATTTACATCAGATGTTCATATGTCAAACATATTCGGTTCCACAATATCTCTTCTCATCTTTTTCATCGCTTAAAGTGTTGTCGCTCAAAGGCTGCAGCCTCAAAATTAATGGGAATGTGCGGTGGAATCAACTCAAGAGCTTAACTATCGACAGTGACGAAGTTGATGAAGATGTGATTAACCAAGTTTTGTGTAGCAGCCCTCGTTTGGAAGAGTGTTTCTTGACTCTTTACGAGATGCGCAACATGAGCATCCGATCTTGTAGTTTGAAAAAGTTGTCGTTTAATAATTCTTCACTTTATGAGTCCGGTCATCCATGGAAGGATATGGATGAGCTGAGGATCCGGACCCCAAATCTTGAAGCATTATAAATTTCTGGAATTCCATATAGAAGGTGTTTGCTGAAGGATGTCTCATCTTTAACTCATGCAACTCTTAAGTTTCATGCTCATAATTCGTTCTCTGGGAATGATTTTCTTCAAGAAACATTGATGCAAGTTTTTGCAGCCATCAAACATGTTGAAAATGTAACGTTATCGGATTGGTGCATCGAGGTTGGGTTTAATTTCTCTGCAATACACGTACCTTTGATTGATGGATTAGTACAAATTAATCATATTACTCTTGATCACTTACAATATGAGTTATACCTGCAGGTGCTTGGGGCCATGAAAGAGAAAAGTTTGCTTTCAACAATGGCTAATGTCAAGTTCTTAAAACTCATCGAGTGTAGTTTTGTAGAATACAAACTAATCGCAGGCCTTCTTGAAACTTTCCCTAGACTGAAGATGTTAGTTCTTGATCAAGATGCTACCAACGCCGTTCAATATGATGATGATCCAGAGCCGCGCAAGTTTGATGCCAAGAGCCACCTCAACTTCCAAACAAATCTCCCCAATTCCTTTCTACGGCAGCTGAGGGAAGTTAAGGTTACTTGGGAGGAGGGTGATGACTCGATCTTTCCATTGATACAGATTGTGTTGAAATATGCGAGCAAGCTAGAAAAGATGGCATTCGGAGTAAAAGGAACCGTGTCATCAAATTCATTGGTTTTGGCTTCACAGAAACTGCTGAGAATGAAGAGATCATCCCCAACTGCAGAGTTGATTTTCTGTGAATCTTGGTCGTCTTCTCCTTAGAGGGGCTAATAGCTTAATTTTGTACTGCATTTTTCTTGAAATATTTTGCAATGACGGCATTTTTCTTTGCTTGTTTTATTTTCGGGATTCTATGGCTTAATTCAGTACCAATATCGCAGTTTATAAACACTATATTTAGATTAAGTTAATGCTAGTTCTTTTCATTTATAACATATTTGGAGATTTGCGTATATTGGTGCAATAAGGCATTTCACCGAGCAGTGATCTGCATGCGTGTTCAATTTCAAAGGAGGAGGAACAGAGTTTGAAGTTGTCTTCTCCACAACTTGTTCTGATTTTGCTTCTTCAGTAATAGCTCTGGTTTTTATTTTACTTTAAATCTCTTAACTTACAATGGAGAGGAATATCAAGTGAACTATTTATCATCGTGGGAAGTAAAAGGTTTTTCTTTTTTGCCGCAGCAACCAAGTGATGTAAGCACAAGCGCTCATTTTATTACTGTGTTTAGGTAATAATAATCTTCGAGAATCTGATTTTGAGTTGTGTGTTATCGCTTCATAATGTTCTGTTGTTTTTAGTTGTGTGTTCAGTTGCTTGTTTAATCCAAATTCTGCATATTAATTGATCATGTTTTTATTAATTTGGAGCTTTTGATTCTGTAGATTAGGAGATGATAAATTCAAAGAGCAGATCGACTCAGTGAGTTGCCCGACTCATTAATCTTTCACATTTTTGGATTCTTGCAATGTCCCTTTTTCTTCCTTCGACTGCCTTTCTTGTATTTTGTTTTTTTGTTTTTTCTTTTTTTTTTCCATTTTGGGGAATTCTATTGCTTAATTCAGCTACAGTTTTATAATAAACACTTTTGATTTAAAATTTATAGCATAGTTGTTAACTTCTTATATATGATGAGGCTCATTGCTGCTATCAAATGTGAAGACCTTTAATATATAATTGTATATCTTCACCTACCAAATATGCATGTTAAGTTGATGTGTGCAGTGCAAATCAGAATTATTTGTACATATCTTCTATATATATATTTATATCTATCTTCTTTGCTTAAAATCTTTTGTAATCTATCAATTATTTATATGTACCGTAACTGTATCACTCATTAATACAACGACAATTCCACAATTCTATATTCTCAACAAAAATGTACCCCTTTTGTTTCTTGGGAAAAAGCAAAAATAAAAAAAATAAAAAATCAAACAGAAACTTAGAAAATTTCCGGAGTATTATTTATTATGGAACCAAAACAAAAGTAATGAAGAGTTGGTAACAAATGTATTCTTATTTGTAGCATTAAAAGCCAACTGGGTGTAAATAAATCACTGCAAAAAAATCACGTTTTAGCGACGGATTTTTCCATCACTAAATATCAAAAATCCGTCGTTAAATCAATTTAACAACGCATCCAATCCGTGCCTCTCGTCGTAAAATCATTTTAACGACAAATTTAACGACGGAAAAATGTTAACGATTGAATTAACGACGGAATTTATCCGTCGCTAACTTATTGCCGAATTCGGTCGTGAAAAATAAAAAATAATAAATTTAACGACGGATTAATGACGGAAAAATTCCGTTGTTAAAAAAAAAAAACCTAGCGAAGCGGGCATGAGCTGTAGCTCAAGCCGAGCCTGTGGAGCCTGAATTAATTCAGGCAAAATCTGCACTCCAGGGATTCAAACACAGGCCAATGGCCTTATGCCCTAAAGCTCTAACCAAGTAGGCTAGAAGGTATTTACATTAAAATATACAACTAGTGTATATATATATATATATATATATATATAAACACACGAAACCTATTTTCATTGATTTTTTATTTTCAAATTAAATAATTATATAATATAAAGTCCTAAAAATTATTAAAATAAAAAAGTCATAAATTAGTAATTTAAATGTAACAATAGATATAATATATTAAAAATAATAAAAAAATAAAGATAATAAAATAAAATAAATTTGAAAAAATAAAATAAATAAAAATATTAAAAAAAAATTCAGATTCATAATTGAAAAATAAAAAAATATTAAAAAATAATATAAAATATTAAAAAAATTAAAAAATAAAATAAATCTGAAAAATAAAATAAATAAAAAATCAAAATTTTAAAATAATTAATTTCAAATTCGTAAATTAAGTTTTAATTGAAAAATTAAAAATTAAAAAAAAATGAAAATGGAAAAAATTAAAAAAAATGGAAAAAATAATAAAAATTAAAAAAAAATTAATGACGGAATTTTTCCGTCGTTAGTCCGTCGCTAAATTTAAAAAATATAAAAAAAATTAAAAATTAAAAAAATTAATTTCTAACGACGGATTTTTTTGTCTTTAACATGACGACGACAAAATCCGTCGTTAGTCCGTCGTTATATTAAAAAAAATAAAATTAAAAATATTAAATTCAATGTTTAACGACGGATTTTTTCGTCGCTATGTTAAAGACGGAAAAATCCGTCGTTAAAAGTCTCAATCGCAATCCATCGTTAATTTATCGTTAATCTAGCGACGAATTTTATTCCGCCGCTAAATCTATCGTAAAATCGCGTTTTTTTTGTAGTGAATGATGTTTCTTGCAATCCAAAAATTTCTAAGATGCGTAGATTCATCTAGAAATTTCACTGATGAAAGTTTACCTCATATCTTGTATCACATATATATATATATATATATATATATATATATATATCATTTTGAAAAAAAAACATGGGTATGATTCATTTACGAAATAATTAAATGAAATTTATCTATTTCTACATCAAGTAAAAATCAACCACAAATAGATGGGCGTTAACGGGCTAATTCCATCACTCATATAGTCATTTTTTCTTCATATGGGTGGTGAGCTTTTTTATCGTACGGAATCGTCTATTGCACATTTAGTATTACATTCCCTATTACACATTCGATTTTTTTTTTAAACTCAATTTTTTTCTTTGATTTCAATTTCTTATGGTTTAGTTTAATTTTATATTTATTATTTAGAGTTCATCGTATCTAATTAGAGTTTAATATAATTTTTCAAACGATCAATTAATAATTAAAAATTAAATTCTAAAAAATTATAATACATTCTAATTGGGTTAGATGAATCCTAAATAATAAGTGTAAAATTAACCTAAAGCATAAGAAATTAAAATTGAAAAAAAGATAGAAAAATCGAATATAAAAATAGAAAATACAACACCAAATGTACAATAGAGTATTTTAATTAGCTGCTTTTTTATGATGTTTATTATTTAATATAGGGGATTTTAATATGTATTTCCTACCAAAGATAAAAAAAAGTACTCAACTAATTCCCAATATCATAAAAGATTCGGATATATATATATAAAAAGCAATGTACAAAAGATATCCATTAGATTATGGAAACGTCAAATATAAAAAAATAAAATAAAATTAATACTTACCTTTTTATTTTTCTCAGTGTTTGCTCTTCATCACTTCACCACAAATTAGGGTTTTCGGTGTGAACTGTTCTAAGTTAATGTTGCTGCTGTTGCTTCGCTAAGTTGAGGCGATGCAAAAATCAAAGACCAGTCAGCCCACGGATCGACTCAGTGAGTTACCCGACTCATTAATTTATGACATATTTTGGTTGTTGCCGATGAGCGATGTTGTTAAAACAACAGTTCTCTCGAAACGTTGGAAAAACCCATGGACCACCGCTACCTGCCTCCGTTTCAAGGATTCTATGATATGCACAGACAGAGTTCGAACCTTCGTTTATCGAGCTTTAATGTTCTGGGAAGGGAGCAGGATTGTGAAATTCATGATTGACTTCGATTCTGAACTTCACCAGCCATTCTACGGTGATATTGATTTATGGGTGCGTTTTGCCACGGAACATCTAGTCGAAGAGTTGTACGTGGATTTGAAATATGCGGATGATATGTGTCTCTACTCGTGTTCATCGTTTAAAAAGTTAACTCTCAAAGGTTGTAGTAACCTTCAAATTCATGGGAATGTGCAGTGGAATCGTCGAGGTTTTAACGATCGATTGCCATGGGATGACAGAGGACTGGGTTAACCTAGTTTTATCCGGTAGCCCTAAGTTGGAATCCTTTGCCTTTTATGTTATGGAAAATTATGAAAACTTGAGCATTCAATCTAGTAGTTTTAAATATTTGTTTATTGAAAAGAGTTTGTGTAATCGTAATGATGTTCCATCTATGGAATCAGAGCTGAGAATCTGGACCCCAAAACTTGAGTCATTGAAAATTAGTGGAGTTCCATATAGTAAGTATTTGCTCATGAATGTCTCATCTTTGATTGAAGCAATTCTTGTGTTTGATAGTCCAAATTATTACCATTGGAACGATTTTCTTGGAGAGAAATTGCGTCAAATTCTTCCATCCATCCAACAAGTTGAAAAACTCATATTATCGGATTGGTGCATCAAGGTAATTAATTTGGTTTCTTTATGATTCTATAAGAGTAAATTACATTTTTAGTCCCATAAGAGTATGATTCAAACACTTCTAGTCCCAAAATGTACAATTTTGGTCTCAAGTTTAATTTTTTCCAACACTTTTTGTCCCAAAAACTAACCGACTATACTTAACATCCGATAAGTATCTATTTTAGATTGAAATTTTCACTGCATTCTCTCTATTTTTCACCAATAATTAGGCGGTGCAATCAAGATCATCACATCTCATGCTATTTATTTCTTTTTTCATTTTGTAATCATATAAGTGTGTATTTAATTATGTGATTACTTTATTATGATGGTAATTAATTAATATAATTAGATTTCATTACAATTGCACTAAGGTTTACATGTGGAAGTGGACGGGAACCAATTAATCAAATGTTAATCCAAAATAAGTACTGATTTGACTCCAAAATAAGTACATATATAACGGATGTTAAGTATAGTCCATTAGTTTTTGTGACCAAAAATATTGAAAAAATTAAACTTAAGACCAAAATTTAATATTTTGGAATTAAAAGTATTTGAACCCTATTCTTACGGTACTAAAAGTGTAATTTACTCATTCAATATATGTGAAAGTTTATTATCTTGGTAATATTTCATAATTTATCTCAGCAATGCTTGCCTTTTTCTTTTTCTTGTTCAATAAGCTCCTCTTCTTATTTTAAATGCATTGCAACTTAATTATTGTGATACATGCAGGCCATTGGAGCTATGAAAAAGAAATATACACTTCCACCTCTTGTGAATGTCAAGCTCTTAGAGCTCCATAATGACTCTTTCGAAGAATACGAACACATCGTGTGGGTTCTTGAGATTTTCCCTAAACTGGAGATTTTAGTCCTTCAACCCGAAAACGAGGACAACGCCCGCAACCGAATTATTGCAAACTATGCCAGGAGCCGCCTGAGGCTTGAAAGAAATCTTTATCTCACCAGCTGCTTTCTGCTGCAGCTGCGTACAGTTAGGGTTACTTGGACTAATGGTGATGACTATATATTTCCATTTATCGAGATTGTGTTGAAGTATGCGAGCAGCCTAAAAAAGATGTTATTCCGAGTGGAAGGAAGAATGGCGCCATCAAATTCTTTGTTGTTGGCATCAAAGAAGCTGCTGAGAATGGCAAGATCCTCACCAGCTGCAGAGTTGATTTTCTCTGAATATTGATCAATCTTAACCATGTTAAATGGTCATCTTCTTACAAAGGTAATGTCTTTCCTTTAAATATTTTGCAGTGACAGTTTTAATTACTTTAATTTGTTCGATTCTCTTTTGTTTCTTGGTTTTGTTTTGGGGATTGTATTGCTTTTGAATCAAATTGATGCTCTTTTCATTTGTAATGTGTAGTTGTTCAATTCATATTATCATGCCTAGCTATTGCCTACTGGCTACTGCTATATATGAATGAGTGGAATTAACTATTTGATAAAACTCCAATTGTTATTGTCTTGCTTCATCTCCTAAATTTTTTAAAATAAATGTAAATTGCTTCATATATTGATATACATGTAAAATTAGGAATCAGAAAAATCATTCCTCCCCTCTTAATTTGTTTCTTGGAGAAAATCAAACAGAAATATATAAAAAACAATATTACTAGCTTATTAGCTTATAGTGTGGATTTTTTTTTAATGTTTTTGTTCAATGACTTGTTTAGGTAATCATGCATGTGAGCTATTATTAGTCGATCAATATTTGTTTAGGTCTCATCTTCATTTGAGTCCTAATTTTCATTTTAGCTGCTGCGTACGTATATATTTTATAAGAAACGGACAAATCTATTTTTTTGTATCTGAAATGTGTATAAGCTAGCTTGTACTTTCAATATTTGGGTTCACTTGCAAAGGATTGACAATTTTTTATTTTTTATTTTTGTAATTAGAGGCCATAAAAAGAAAATGGAAGTATAATTTAAATGATGCATGGATCCGTCAAATTTATTACTCCTGTAATTGTAAATGCGTTTTGGTGATATGATATTATATAAGTGATCAATCTCTGAATTCACCATGTAATTCGAAAATTAATTACAGGAATATTTTATGCTAAAATTTATTCTAATTTTTGCAGTATCAACAAGAACATCTAATTATAATTTTATCATATTATTTTTTAAACTCCAATTTTCTGTATTTTGTTTTTAAAGTATTATTATTATTTTATTCTTTGTTAATTAAATTAAAGTTTTTTCTTTTCTAAAAAATACCCTTGGGTTAAAAAGGTTAGTGATGCCATTTCCATTTTCAGACTGGAGAAAGCATAAGTTTTAAAAAAATATTTTAAAACTTATAAGTATTTAAAAAACTATATCTGGGGAAGGGAAGTTGGTTAGATGTTTTCTTCTTTTTTTTTAATTTTTTTAAAATAAGTGTATATTGTTAAAAAAATATTACTTAATTAATTATTAATAATACTTTTAATATTTTTTATGAAACAAAATAGATTGAAATGGGAGAAAGCATACGTTTTAAAAAAAGATATAAGATTATAAATTTTACTAAGTTGTTCCTGTTAATTCTTCAAAAATTAAAATAGAATAAATGTTTGCAGAAAGTAATTTTGGAGTGGTAATAGTGAGGAGGGGCATAGATGTTAGCAAATTATAACATTAAGAGTTCATTTGTACCTAAAAATACTTTAGAGGTTTATTTAATCCTAGGTAGACATTGAATAAACATTTTGTATAATCAGAATTCATTTTTTAAAAAATAACTTGCAAAAACTAATATTGTCATTGTAAAATTTTCCTAACATATCTAAAATTTTATTTTCCATTCATTATATATTAAATTTATAGAAATTTTTAGAAGCAGATAATAATTGTTAAAAATCATTTATTTAATAAAAGTATATAACAATGAATTGAATTTATTCAACATGGTTTCATATACCAAAATTGATATAAGTTTAAATTAATAAAAGGCAAGAAAATTAAAAATTGATATTTTAATATTATTCAAAATCTACAAAATACTATATTAACTATTAACAACATGAAAGAAACTAGTCATCGAATGTTATATTAATTTATTCAAAATTATTTATAAAATATTTGGTTTCTCTAAAAAATAATCATTTTTATTAAGCAAAATAAATAAATTAATATAGATTATTTTCCACTAACCCAAATTGATTTCTGGTGTGTTAAAATATATCAATTTTAATCATATCAATTTCCGCGTGTTAAAATAGATCAATCCCCAAAAAAAAAAAAAAGATCAATCCGAATTCTAATTAATTAATCCAAATCGATCGATTTCTGCTGCGTTAAACTAGATCAATCCTAATCCAAAGATGATTAGAACAAAAAATATATAGTGTCCAAAAGATACCAAATTAATCTACGTAGTTTGACGCAGTTTTCGAATTAGCACACACAAATTAGGGTTTTATTCTCCACAGTTTTGAGGTAATCGAGAATTTGATTTTTTTGATTGAATGGATCGACTTAGTGAGTTGCCCGACTCAATAATTTTTCATATATTATCATGGTTTCCGATGAGTGATGTTGTTCGAAAAACAGTTCTCTCCAAACGATGGAAAAATCTCTGGACCACCGTCCCCTACCTTAATTTCGATGATTATGGAATGAAATGGTCATCATATCATAAATTCATTAATGAGGCTATAAAGTGGTGGAGAGGGATCAAGATTCTGAAATTGGAGATTAAATTAAATTATATTCCATTCTTCCTTGATGTAAGATCATGGGTAGGTTTTGCGGTGGAAAAAAAGGTGCAAGAGTTGAATTTAGAGTTAAGTTTTGCTAGACTGATGGTGCCACAGTGTCTGTACTCGTGTTCATCACTTGAAGAGCTATCGCTCGAAAGTTGTCGCCTCATAATGTATGGGCATGTCAATGTGCAGTGGAATCAACTCAAGAGTTTAAAGATTAAACGTTTCGAGGCGACTGAGGAAGCAATTGAACAAGTTCTGTGCGGCAGCCCTCAGTTGGAAGTGCTTTCCTTGACTCTCGACAACTGCAACGGGAACTTGAGTATCCGATCCAGTAGTTTGAAAAAGTTGTCGATTAGGAATGTATCTAATGCAAGTAGGGAGATGAGAATCTGGACCCCAAATCTTGAAACATTAGAAATCTCAGGAGCTCCATGCGGTAAGTGTTGGGTGATGAATGCCTCGTCTTTGACTCGTGCAACGATCGAGTTTGATCATCTAGGCAGTTCTCATAGTTCACTCAGGCACCTTCTTCCTACCATCAAGCATGTTCACATTATCGGATACGTGCATCAAGGTGCCATTTCTAGCCCTAACCCTAACCCTAATCCTAGTCCTAGCCCTTACATATATATATATATATATATGTTGTTGGTTGTTATTTGAATATATATACAAATGCAATCTTGCTTAATGTATTTGCAGGCGCTTGGGGATCAGGAAAATGGATATGTAATGGATGTGAAGTTTTTAGAGCTTAATGGTTCATACAAAGAATACAAAGAAATAGTGAATATTCTCAAAGTTTTCCCTCAACTGCAGATGTTAGTCCTTAAAATTGAAAAACACATCATCAATAATTTTGATATGTTTGAAAGAAATTTCCCCATCTCCTTTCTAGTAGAGCTGAGGCGAGTTGAGGTTACTTGGATTAATAAAGACAACTCGATGTTTCCATTGATAGAGATTTTGTTGAAATACGTGAGCAAACTAGAAAAGATGGTAATCCGGGAAAGACGAGCCAAGCCACGTGCACTACCGCCGTGGAAGTGTTTGTTTTTGGCATCACAGAAGCTGCTGAGAATGCTGAGATCCTCCGCCAACTGCAGAGTTGATTTGATTTTCTCACAGAAGATTGATGTCTGTTTGGTAGAAGTAGTTGATTTTCTGGATATTTTCATTGAACTGAAGATGTTAGTTCTTCAATCCAAAATCAAATGCTATGATGCAGAACATGCTGAGATCTGCCTCGAGTTTGAAACAAATCTCCCCTGCAGCAGCTACTCACCGTTTCTGCTAGAGGTGAGGACAGTTGAGATTACTTGGGCTAATGGTGACAAATTATCGATGTTTCCATTGATAGAGATTCTGTTGAAATACGCGAGCAATCTAGAGAAGATGGTGTTACGGGATTCACCATTGATGCCGCGCAAACGCATGCCATGGAAATCATTTTTTTTGGCATCACAGAAATTGCTGAGAATGTCGAGATCCTCCCCAACTACAGAGTTGATCTTCTTGTGAATATTGATAGTATGCAATTTGCAGATATCATATATTATATATATATCGACTAGCATAACCATTAACCAAATTTTAATTAGTTTTCAGTCACAAAATTCCTTAATTTATTGTTTCGGTTTTATTTGTGGAAAATAGTTGATGACTTGTTATGATGATAGATATGCCTACTGCTACCAATGTGAAACTATTGAAAACATTAAAATTATTGATATGTCAAATGAATGTAGTTCATTTTATCTGCATGCCTCTCACAGTTTTTCCAACAATGGAAGAATTTGGTTATTTGGGTACTTGGGGATCGATTTCCGTTTTCTTTTAAATTCAAGTTAAATTATAAATTTTAATTTTTTTAAGTTGAATGGTATACTGATCTTTTTGCGTGGTGTGTAGAGTAAAAATGAAAAAAATAATAATAATTTTTGTAGTGTAAAGAGTAAATGTGGCATGTGTATAGAAATACCCTATAGATTAACTTTATATCACCACTCGCCGCCATCAATATCTGTTTCCCTCCCCAAACCACCCCTCACGCCACCGCAAACACCCAGCGCAGGATCGGCATCACTGTCGATCTCAGCGATGAGTCCGCCCTCGCCGTGAATTGGACTGTCCACCACTACATCCGCCTTGGCGACGCAGTGATTCTCGTACACGTCTGCCCCACCTCCGTCCTCTACGGATCCTATTTGGGCTACGTCGACCTCTCCATCATCAATACCAAGAACGAGGAATCACAGCGGAAGCTCGAGGACGATTTCGATACGTTCACCACCATTAAGATATCCGACCTCTCGCAGCCGCTCGTGGAGGCGCAAATCGGCTTGTTGTAGAGCTCGTGAGGCGCTAGACAGGCGACCGGATGGGGCCTAGCGCATAGGTTATCTAGACGGGGCCTAGGTGGAATCTAGGCGGAGCCTAGACAGTTTTCTATTTTTTTTAATTTATTATTACATGTTTATATTTATATATTGATTTTTTCAATTACCCTACTTCTCACATCGATTATATAATGAAAATTAAGATGTGGGTTATTGTATAAAAGCTCAAATTAGAGTTTCAACTTTTTTCAACATTTTCTACATCCCACATTGATTTTTACATTGAAAATTAGGATGAGGTTGTTGTATAAAAAAGAGGTTAATCATAAATGATAGCCTTAAATTTATGTTTAAACTTTGTTCCATTTTTTCTACATCCCACATTGGTTGTAGATTGAAAAAATGGGATGTAGGTTGATGCATAAAAGGTTTGAAAAACCTCAAATTTTTTATTTGGTCATATTTTGAACCCAAAAATTCAAAACAAATTCAAAAAATAATCGACCGCCTAATGGTTGATTTTCAGCTGATTGGGGTGTTTTCGGCACGGCTAGGATCGGCGAAAAGGTTTGTCCTCTTCTTGATCTGTGTATGGGAATGTTGTGAATCATCATAGAAATTTGAATAGATTCCAGTCAGCCGATTAGGGTGTTTTCGGCACGGCTATGATCCGCCTAACGCTTAAGCGGCGAAAAGGTTTGTCCTCATCTTGATCTGTGTATGGGAATGTTGTGAATCATTATAGAAATTTGAAGATATTCCGGAGAGCCCGGTATGCAATCATCATCTTTATATCTAAATTTATAATTCAATTTCAAGTCTATAGAATAATCATAATCCAAATCTATTCTTGCTCATTGGAATTTTGAATCGGTTTTCTGATTATGACTATTGTGAATTGGTTTAAAAGTCTATAGAATAATCAAAATATAAATCTATTCTTGTTGTTTGGGGTTGTTGTGAATTAATTTTCTTATTATGGCTATTGTAAATTGGTTCAATTTCCTGATTAGGGCTATTGTGAATTGGTTCAATTTCTTAATTAGGGCTATTGTGGTTGTCATAACATTAATTTAGTAAATTGTCTTTGTTTTGGGATTTGGACTCTCTCTGTTTGTATTTTTTTAATATTGAATGTTGAACATGAACTATGAAATTCTTTTGATTAATTTAATAGTCGTGAAATTATTTTATAAGGTTATGATGTGGATTGCCGCCCTCCATCTTTCATGTACCCCCTTTCTGTCCGAGGGTGGTCGAGAAGCAAATGAACAGTGAGCTAACACGTCAAAGTCTAACTTCAAAGATATATAAACTTCGTAGTTGGCAAGATCAATGTTGAGGCTGAGGTAGTATGTTTATGTTTATTTATATAATATATTTGATCTTACAAAATTTTGATTGCTAAATATTCTACTGGCGTAGATGCATGGTGAAAGTTATGAGTTACAGGAAATTTAGAAAGTTGTGGATGCCATGCCGCAAGGATGACTCTTCTAGCATTCAGTGTGATTGAAGTTTCATCAAAGTTGATCAAGATCGTTCAAGCTATGGTATATACCAAAGTATATGACAACCACCAGCTTAGAGAGTGGAGATTTATACCAGAAGAGAAAAACTTTTGACAGACAGGTAATATTATGCAAATTCCAACTAGCTATTGCTGGCTGCTTCACTTGGTTAATAGGAATGTCATCCCCTCTGTTATCTTTTAATATTTGCCTAGATTTTGTAGCCATTTTTGAGATTATGCATTGCACTTTTTTTCGGCTATGTATATGCACTATGATTCATTCATGTCTCGATTTTTCTTGTATGTTTTTGGCATTCCATCGCTTAATTGCCGTTGTTTATAACACTTTTTAACCTGCCAATGAGTTGTTTTTAGGAGTGTTGGATCCACTTTATGCCCATCTCCTTCAATTGTAAGTCTTTTACGAGGCATTATTGGATTCCTAACAGAGTTGCAATCATTTAAATGAAATCTTTCTAATATCTATGCGGCATTTTTTTATTGAGATATATTCCTTCAGAAGTTTGCAGAATTTCAACTCCAAGGAAATACTTCATCTCCCCCAAGTCTGTCATCTCAAACTCTTGCCTCATTGTATCTTTAAATTCCCTCAGCATTGATGAATCATTTCACGTAATGATCAGATCATCAACATAAATGCTTGCAATGAGTATATCAGTCACAACTGTAGATTTTTTGGTGAACAGAGTGTGCTCATGGGAACACTTCATAAATCCTGATTCGCTAAAATGCTCTTTAATTCGGCTATACTAAGCTCTTGAGGCTTGTTTCAATCCATACAGAGCTTTGATGAGCTTGCATACTTTATCTATAGCATATTCATGAGTGTATATCCAAGTGGTTGTTCCACAAAAATATCCTCAGTTAAATGACCATACAGAAAAGCCGACTTCACATCTAACTGAAAAACTTTCCATTTCTTATAAGATGCCATGGCCAAGATTGTTCTTATGGTATCCCATCTTGCAACTGAAGCAAAAACTTCACTATAATCTACATCATGCTCCTGTGTGTAGCCCTTCACAATTAATCTGGCTTTGTACTTATCCAACTCTCCATTCTCGTTTAATTTAGTTTTGTAAACCCACTCCAATCTTCTTGGCTCCTGGTGGCAAGACTGTCAGTTTCCATGTGTTATTTTTCTCTATGGCTGCCATCTCTTGATCCATAGCTATCCTCCATTTCTCCTTCGAAAATACATCCTCATATGTGACTGAATATGTTCCATCAACAAACATAATTGTTGTTACCTCTGACAAAAGGATTGAATTAGTCTCATAATCTTTGGGTAACTCTTCTTTTGAGGCATGATCATCTGCACTTGTAGACTTTGATGCAACTTCAACATCAATAGAGTTACCTGCATCATGGTTCTCTTCATCATCTGAGTTGGTATCCAGATTGTCTTCATATCCATCCCACACCAAAATATCATATTCTGGTTTAGATGTCCAATTCCAACCCTTATCTTCTTCAAATACCACATCTCTGCTTATCACCACATTCTTGGTAATTGGATTGAACACTCTGTAGGCTTTAGATTCTGAGCTAACCCCAAGCATGACACATGAAGTGATCTTATCATCCAATTTCTTCCTTTTTTTATCAGCTATATGCACGTGCGCCACACATCCAAAAATTCTAAAATAATCAACAGATGGCGGGATCCCACTCCACATTTCACTTGGAGTTTTATCTTTCAAAATTGATGTTGGACTTCTGTTTAAAATGTGTGATGTCCACTGAACCGCTTCAGGCCAGAAACACTTAGGAACTCCTTTATCATTAAGCATACGTTATCTTACCAAATTCATGATGCTCTTATTCTTACTTTTGAAAACTCCGTTCTCTTAGCCTTAGTTTGGAATAATTAGCCCTAAAAATCAATTAAATACTAAAAAATAATTATAAACTCCGATCGGGTATAATAAATTCTAAATGATAATGTAAAATTGGCCCGTGTTTTTGCTGAAATAATATACAAATTTTCTTCCGCATATGATCATGCTTGAAATTCTGTACAAGATGATGGAGATTTTCTATACAGAGTTTTAAAACCCGAATTTAAACTTGCAAGTATACAAGTAAGTTGTAATACAAGGTAAAACGGGGTCGAATCCACAGGGAATTTAGAATGATTCAAGGTACACAAGCATCACATTCATGTCATTGTACAAGTCAAGCATCACACAAAATCTTGGGTTGAATATGGTTTTTACTCTAGGCGTGGAATTTTAAAGAGTTGCAAAAGCAAATTAAAATAAATTCAAGACAATAAAAAATGCACTAATAGAGGGGCAACAAGTCAAAGAGGGGAATCCTAGGGTAATACTCATCAACACAAACAATGGATTTCAAGATCAAATCACAGATTAATACCAATCAAGATTAATTCCAACATTAATCAAAGGCTCTCTCGAGCTTCTAAGATTTAATTAAGAGAAAGAGAACTCTCCTATCTCTAGAATTAAATTCCAAATCCCTCAAATTTAGCACAATTAATCTACCAAACTCCAACTAGGCATAAATTCTCATTTAATACCTAAAGAGTCTCATGAATTAATTTCCAATGTTAATTAGTCTTTCTCAAAACTTAATCAACATAATATCTACCTTAAGATGGCCAATCCTAATTAGATGCATTCAAACCAATAATCCATGAAGAAAAGAAGATATTAACATGTTTTTTCATCCATCAATCCATTCATTCAATGTTGATTCATATCACCTTGGGATTTATAAAATTTAGCTACACATGCTTAATCTTGAAGAAAAACAACAATAAACAAATAAAAAGAAAGAAACTAAGAGCATGGATTAGAGTAAACCCGAAAAGGAAATAGAAAATCTTCAAACTTCACTTTGTCTTCAAAATTCTTCACAACCTTCAATCTTCCATTCCAAAATTCTCTCTCAACTCATATATCTAAAATTGGGGGCTAGGGATTCAATGTTACCCTAGTTTTGAACATAGGGGGGTATTTATACATCCACATTTTTTGTCCATTAAAAGAAAATGAAAAAGAAAATAAAAAGCAAAAATCGCGTCGGAACAGGGGGCGCGACACGGGCTTGGTCACGCCCCGGTCGGGCTGCACTGCGTGGCACGATCGAGTTGCTCACGCTGGGTTGCTCTGTTCCTGCATCGCGCCGCTAGCCGCCTTTCGGGCCCTCTGGTTGGAAGCGTGGTCGAGCCAGTTTTGTGCCCGCGTCGCGCCTGGCTCAGGTCGCGCCTCCTTGGCCTGAGTCGGGCCGCGCTGGGCTGCGTGCTTTTGAGGCCTCTGTGTTGACGCGCACTCGCGCCTCTTCTGTACCCGGGTCGCGCCGGCTTCGTACCTTTGAGTCCCAACCCGATAAAATGAAAACACGGCATCAAGACAACAAAATAAGAGAGAAAAATACTTAAAACACGCGGCATATGCTCGGAAATAAGGACGAAAATCCCATTTGTCACAAGGATACCGCGTAAGTAAAAAACAGCAATGTATATGTCATTTGATTTATGTGCAATATATTTTTATTTACTATTTTTCATTTATGTGAGATTCCGGTGTGCTTGAACCAGCTTTTAAACGGTTGCATTTTTTAGAGAGCTAGGGTAAAACTGATAAAAAAAATAATTGAAAAGGCGGTTGTGTTGTAATTAACTGTATGTTATGATATTTTGTTAAAATATTGCAAACGTAATTAATCTAAACATATATTAAGGTAAAATTATGTCATAGACAACGGTTCTGTTATAAACAATTGTCTATCACACGATTCAACAATTATATTTTAGACAACAGATGTTTCACAATAGACAACAATTTTGAATTAATAGACAACAATAATTATATATTTACTGTTGTAAACGTTCTACTTTTTTTTTTCACGATAGTTTAAATTACAACCATTGTTTTTTTGATAAATTTTTGCAATCTTAGTTATTATTTTTTTACTTGAAACTTTGAGATTTGTAACATTTTTTTACTTTATTTTTTATGCACATATTTGTAGTACTCTACATTTGTTACCTAAAAATAGTTTTCATTTGTATAATGATGATGATGATGATGATGATGACAATCACATAAGTACAACATAGTTTGTAATAATATATTATTTTTCTATTTCAATTTCATCATTTAAAATAATTAAATAATTATATTTTTTGTGCATGTCATACATTCATTTATAGGTTATGGCATACATCAATAATATGAGATCCAATATAATATGACATTAATTCACAAAATCAAATGACGGTTTTTTTAAACTTAATCAAGTATTCAAATGACGTTTAAATATATACCTCAAAACGTCATTATACTTTAAGCATTAATAATTTATTATCATATATTCTGACTCAACAAATAAACAAATTATTTTCATATTTTTTTATGATGAATTTTCTTATTCGTTTGCAATATAACATGTATATAAAATATATATTGCAATTATAATTTTCTACAAACAATAAAATCTTATAAATAATAATTTTAATTTATATAATGAGCTTTAAATTATATGTACAAATTTCACATGCATTGATGCATTCAATTCTAATTTTGTTTAATCAAATATTTTGAATAGCTATAATATTTCTTCAAATGTAAAAAAAAAGTATAACTTAAATATAAAATAAAGGAAATTCAATCTCGGAATGTAACCTAATTTGAATCCATTCCCTAATTTGAATGTAACCTAATTTGAATCCATTCCCTAACTAAACCAATGATGGATTTCGAGAGTTTGTTAATCGGGCTTTAATATTCAAGATGTGATTAACCAAGTTTTGTGTAGCAGCCCTCGTTTGGAAGAGTGTTTCTTGACTCTTTACGAGATGCGCGACATGAGCATCCGATCTAGTAGTTTGAAAAAGTTGTTGATTAATAATTTCAAAGAAGTATGTTTATATTATTTTAAAAAATTAAATTAATTCATTTCAATTTTTAAGGTTCATTAATTGTATTCTAGGTTATATAATTTGGGGGAAATAAACAAAAAAAACTAGAAAAATCGAAAAATAAAATAAAGCAAAAGGCGAAAAAAATTAAAAAAATCAAAAAATTAATAAAAAAATAATAATTTAGGCACGTGTGTGCGCGTGAGGTACACACTCCTGAAATGGGTTTTATTTTTTAGCATTGGGCCGAACTGGGTTAATAGGCTGACCTGTGAGTTCCTCTTTTTTAATTTAATTAGCACAAATTAATCTAAGACGTTCGTTCACTGCAAATTGTGTTTGAGGTTTAATCTTTCCTTCTGTCGGCTACAGAGCGGTTTAATCTTTTCTTCTGTCGGCTTCAGAGCTTCGGAGCTTTTGATTCGGTAGATTACGAGATGCAAAAATCACAAAAGATTATTGAACCCCGGGATCGACTCAGTGAGTTGCCCGACTCATTAATCTTTCACATATTTTGGTTCTTGACGATGACAGATGTTGTCAAGACTACAGTTCTCTCCAATCGCTGGGAAAACCTATGGACAACTACCCCCTACCTTAATTTCGATTATTCCGGGTTGTATGATGTTGAAGATGCAGTTCGAAAATTCATTAATCGGGCTTTATTGTCGTGGAGTGGGGTCAAGATTTTAAAATTCAAGATTGATTTCAGTTCTCGCTCTGATGACTCATTACTTAGTCACGATTTTGATTTGTGGGTTCGTTTTGCGATGGAAAAAAAAGTCGAAGAGCTGTACGTGCACAGGAATAAATTGACAATGGATGAATACTACTGGGAGGCGCCGCGGTATCTGTACTCATGTTCTTCGTTTAAAGTGTTATCGTTCACGGAATGTGGCCTTCATATTCGAGGGAATGTGCAGTGGAATAGTCTCAAGAGTTTGACGATTGCTAGTGTATGCGATATAAATTTTGAATATGGGATGGACCAAGTTTTGCGTGGTAGCCCTCAGTTGGAAGTCCTTATCTTGACTCTTCACGACAGCAATGGGAACTTGAGCATCGAATCTAGTAGTTTGAAAAAGTTGTCGATTGAATTCCTCCCATTATTCAATTACTGGAGGAGTCTGAGAATATGTACTCTACAACTTGAGATTTTGGAAATTTATGGAGTTCCTTATAGTCAGTGTTTGATGTTTGATGTCTTCTCTTTAACTCATGCAACTCTTGGGTTCTATTGTTCAATCAATGAATTGTTTTATGATGACAATGATCTTTGGGAAATATTGAGACAGATCGTTCCAACTATTCACTATGTTCAAAATGTCACATTATCGGATTGGTGCATCAAGGTATGAAGAGATCATCAGTTGTATTAATTGGTGAAACCATTATAAGTAAATGTGGATGGATTATTGTTTTGATCATATATACTAACTTATTATTATACCAGGTGCTTGCAGTCGCAGACTTGGAAAGGAAAAGTTTGGTTTCACTATTGTCGAATGTGAAGTTGTTGAAACTCCATGCAACTTTCGTAGAATACAAACAAATTGTGGGTCTTCTAGAAAATTTTCCTAAGCTGAAGAAGTTAGTCCTTGAACATCAGCACGAGATTACCCCGAAATCACTCATGTTTAATGCAGAGAGCTGCCTCGAGTTTGAAGCAAGTCTTCCTGAGTCGTCATTTCTGCTGCAGCTGAGGACCGTTGAGATTTCCTGGGCTGAGACTGACTGCTCCATGTTTCCATTCATTGAGATTGTGTTGAAATACGCGAGCAATCTAAAAAATTTGGTGATCCGAGCACAAGGAAAGCCACCGTCGTATGATTCTTTGCTTTTGGCATCACAGAAACTGCTGGGAATGCCAAGATCCTCCCCCAACTGCAGACTTACTTTTCTGTGATTACTGATCGTACCAACTCTTTTCTAGCTTCCAAATTATGCACTGAGATTGGGATTTTGGTTTGTTTTTTCATTCCTTATTTGTTTCATTTTGGGGTTTTGTTGCTTAATTCAGGGGCAGTACACGCAGCAAATTATATTGATGCCCTTTTCATTGATGGCATATATATATCTGTGGACTTGTTATGTTGTTGATGCCTACTTGTATGAATGAAAATATTCATAAAACCTTAACTGCTATAAACGATGTTCTTGGAGAGACATTGCGTCAAATTCTTCCAACCTTCCAACATGTTGAAAAACTCATGTTATCGGATTGGTGCATCAAGGTGATTAATTTGGTTTCTTTATGATTCTATATATGTGAAAATATTTCATCATTTACCTAAGCAATGTAAGAATACGAACACATCGCGTGTGTTCTTGAGATTTTCCCTAAAAAAGATGGTATTCTGAGTAGAAGGAAGAATTGTGCCATCAAATTCTTAGTTGTTGGCATCAAAGAAGCTGCTGGGAATGGCAAGATCCTCCCCAGCTGCAGAGTTGATTTTCTCTGAATATTGATCATATCGATCTTATAACCAAGTTAATGGCCATCTTCTTAGAAAGTTAATGTCTTTCCTTTAAATATTTTGCAATGATGATTTTAATTACTGTAATTTGTTCGACTCTTTCTTTTTTGGTTTTGTTTTGGGGATTGTATTGCTTTTCAATCAATTAAAATTGATGCTCTTTTCATTTGTAAAAATGTGGGAAACTATTTGATAAAACTCCAGTTGTTATTGTCTTGCTTCATCTCCTAAAATTTTAAACTAATGTATTGCTTCACATGATATTGATATGTCAAATTAGGAATCAGAAAAATAATTCCCTCTTAATTTGTAATAAAACAGAAATTAAATATATAAAAAACAATATCAATACTTATAGTGTGGATATTTTTTATGTTTGTCCAATGAACTCGATATATATACGGCTCTCTTTTTAATTACATGCACTATAGGGAAGCCCACCTCGGTTTGGGTGTACTATAATGATGAATTTATAAAATATTTTTCATGAGTTTCTTTTGTTATTAGGACAACAATTCTTTCCAATCGCTGGAAAAATCTTTGGACCACTATCCCCTGCCTCACTTTCAAAAATGATTTGATGGATGATTCTATGTCTTTCCACCTCCTTACTTTGGATAATAATTTGATGGATTCTACAGATAAATTTCCAAACTTCGTTAATGGGGCTTTAAAATTTTGGAGAGGGATCAGGATTCTGAAATTTAAGCTTGATTTGTATCGTAAGCTTCATAAGTCATTATTTAGTGATATTGATTCATGGCTGCATTTTGCAACGGAAAATGAAGTGGAGGAGTTATATTTACGATTTCCATACCCTTATCATGATGAATTGGGAGGTAGAGATTCTATTTCTAGCGAAGAAGTATACTGGGTGCCGCAGTTTCTGTATTCATGTTCATCGCTTAAAGTGTTATCGTTTGAGAGTTGTAACATTGAAATTCATCGCTTAATAGTGTAAATCATAATTATTTCTACATATCTTTTACATTTCTTGTATTTATCTTTTCTCCTTAAATAGTTTAGGGTTGGTTTGCAATCTACATATACCGTTACTATCATTCATATTAATAAAAGGAAAATTCCACATTTCCGTATTCTGTACAAAAAATAAAAAATGTCCATTGATTTCTACCAAAAAAAAAAAAAAAAATCAAACAAGAAACAGAGAAAATTTCCGGTCAGTTTCGGTTCAGTTCATGCATGATTTTTGGTTTGTTTGTTTGTTTGTTTTTTTTTTTTTTTTTTTTTATGTTTATGTATTCATTTTTTGGTCGAACCAATCGATTTCTCAACCCTAATCAAAACTAATATAATTTTATATATGATTCTTATTTTTATTTAATATTGTTTAATTATTGCATGTTAAAGCTAATATTAATATTATAATATTGTTTATTACAGTACGGCAATGTTTGGTAGTCTGGATAAAGGCATATTAGTAAAAATATCCAGCAAGAACTACGTGTTTGGTAGTCATTGCTTGTTCACGCGAGGCCCGGTCCTAATGTGAGGCCCGGGGTGTAATTTCCTGATTCGGCGGGACAATGTATCCGATGACCCCCCTCGGTTACAGTTTCTAGACAAGGTATCCGACGCTCCCTCAGTCTACTAAATAAAACAATGTACCAAACAGATGTGTGAAGCAATCTATTATATTTATCTTAATAACCAAATATACAATTAAAATAGCTAATATGCAATTATCTTTAAAAGCAATACAGACTTTATTAATATTGGTATATCCATACCACTATACCAAACATTGCCTACATGTTAAACATGTAATTGACTAATTTCATTTTTTTTTTTCAATAATTAAAACTATTTTTGGATCTCAAATGTGTACGTATAAACATGTAATTGCCTAATTTCATTTGGCTTCACTCACAAGAAAATAGAAGAATAGCGTCTCCTGAAAGTTGAGAGTTTTTACCAACATCCCATCTTTTAATTAACACACAGTTTACATTTAGAATGAAAGTTGCACCCCATCTTTTTAAATAATTATTTAATCTTATTAGATAACATAAAAAAATTGTCCCAACAAATTTTCTGAACATCATTTGATATCTAGCTCTAAATTCTACAAACACACACTACTTTCACTATTACATAATAATTCCGTTAAAAATATAAAATATAAAAAAAGTCCAATCCTCAAATAAAATCCCTCTTAATTTGAAAAAAATTGTAAACTAAGGGGAAAATTAGTTCGAAATATTTGCAATTTTTTGGAAGTCTCAAGTCTATGCTTGTGTTGCTCTGAAAAAAACCTGTGTTTGTGTTGGGAAGTGAGACAGGTTTACTAATCACAATAATTATAATTTGAAGAATTTCAAGGTGATTTAATGCATGCTTTGGGAAGCCCTTTAGTATATCCCAATGGTTGTTCAATTTGGGCTGCAAAGCTCTATATTTTACTCATATAAAATTATTAATTTTTTTCTTATTTTTTCATTTATTTCAATTGAATATTTTTAGTTTAATTTTACACATGTTGATAGGGTTCACTTTTCCAAATTAGGGTATGTAATTATTCTTTTAAGAAATAATCAAGTATTAATAAAAAATAAAATTAAACATTAGAAAATAATTATATACTCTAACTGAAAAAAATGAATCATAATTAACAACTGTAAAATTAAATTAAAAATCACAACCAATCGAAATTGAAGAAAAAAACTGAATAAAAATTAATAATTTTAAGTGTGTAGCACAGAGTATTGTGTAAAATGTATTAAATGATTTCATCTGAAACTCGGATGAAATCATCTACTACCTTACGTGCAACACTCTATGATACACTTTTAAAATTATACAATTTTATTTCATTTTTCTCTTCGATTTTAATTAATCGTGCTTTAGTTTAATTTTAGACTTGTTAATTAGGGTTCACTTTTGCTAATTATGGTATATAATTATTTTTTTAGGAAAATAATCAATTATTAATTAAGAATAAACTTATATATTGTAAAATAATTATATACCATAATTGAAAAAGTGAACCATAATTAACAAGTGTAAAATTAAATTAAGTCCAACCAATTAAAATTGAAGTAAAGAAAATGAAATAAAAATTTAATAATTTTAAGTGTGTTGTATAAAATATTGCACGTATAATATAATAAGATTTCCATAAAACATAACAAATTAATCTCTTTAAGAGGGGTTGGAAGCGCGAAGTCTGCGACTGCGCGTGTGGTTGAAACCAATAATTAAAATTTTGGGAAATTGCAAAGTGATTTAATGTTATGGAAAAGAACTGAGATTCCTTTTTGTTCATTAATTAGCACAAATTAACTGTTTTGAGGTTTAACCTTCCTGCACTTTGGCTTAGGAGCTTTTGATTGATTCTTCCAAATTAGGAGATGACAAAATCAAATAACAGCACTACTGAACCCCGGGATCGACTCAGTGAGTTACCCAACTCAATAATCTTTCACATATTTTGGTTTTTGCCGATGACAGATGTGGTTAAGACAACAGTTCTCTCAAAGCGTTGGAAAAATCTCTGGACCACCGCCGACTGCCTTTGTTTCGAGGATTGCATGATGGACAGTACAGATAAAGTTCGAGCCTTCGTTTATCGGGTTTTAATGTTTTGGAAAGGGAGCAGGCTTGTGAAATTCATGATCTATTTCGATTCTCATCTTCACAGGTCATTATACAGTGATATTGATTTATGGGTGCGTTTTGCCACGGACCATCAAGTCGAAGAGTTGCACGTAGATTTGCAATACGCAGATGAATATTTCATAAGAAACAATGTTGGTGTCGTGCAATGGAGTAAGGAAGTAATGTATTGGGCACCGCAGTGTCTCTACTCGTGTTCGTCGCTTAAGAGGTTAACTCTCAAAGGTTGTAGTAACCTTCAAATTCATGGGAATGTGCAGTGGAATCAACTCGAGGTTTTAACCGTCGATTGCTATGGGCTGACTGAGCATTGGGTTAACCAAGTTTTGTCTGGTAGCCCCCAACTCGAAATCTTTATCTTTTATGCGACTGAGAGTTATGACAACTTGACCATTCAGTCTAGTAGTTTGGAAGTTTTGTTTATTGAAAAGAGTTTGTGTAATCGTAATGATGTTCCATCTATGGAATCGGAGCTGAGAATCTGGGCCCCAAAACTTGAGTCATTGGAGATTAGTGGAGTTCCATATAGTAAGTGTTTGCTCATGAATGTCTCATCTTTGAATGAAGCAATTCTTGTGTTTAATGGTCCAAATTATTACAATCACGACTTGTTTAGATTTGGGTACGATTTTCTTGGGGAGGCATTGAGTCAGATTCTTCCAACCATCCAACATGTTGAAAAACTCATACTATCGGATTGGTGCATCAAGGTAATTAATTTGGTTTCTTTATGATTCTATATATGTGAAAGTTAGCTATATTGGTAAATATTTCATCATTTATCTTACTATTTTGAATACATTCCAACTTATTGTGATACTAGGCGCTTGGAGCTATGATCAAAAAGAAATATATGCTTCAACCTCTTCCGAATGTCAAGTTGTTAGAGCTCAATAATGAGTGTTTCGAAGAATATGAAAACATTTTGGATCTACTTGAGATTTTCCCTGAACTGGAGATGTTAGTCCTTGATCAACCCAAAAACGAGGACTTTGCCCCCAACCAAACTCCTGCAAGCAATGCCAAGAGCTGCCAGAGGCTTGAAAGAAGTTTTCCCAAGTCCTTTCTGCTGCAGCTGCGTATAGTTACGGTTACTTGGACTAATGGTGACGACTGTATATTTCCATTCATCGAGATTGTGTTGAAGTATGCGAGCAACCTGAAAAAGATGGTATTCCGAGCAGAAGGAACCGCGCCACCGAATTCTTTGCTGTTGGCATCAAAGAGGCTGCTGGGAATGCCAAGATCATCCCCAACGGCACAGTTGATTTTCTCTGAATCTTGATCGATCTTACCAAGTTAAATGGTTATCTTCTTAGGAAGCTTTAAATGTTCTTTCGTTTTTTGGTTCTGTTTTGGGGTTTCTATTGCTTTTGGATCAAATTGATGCTCTTTTCATTTGCAATGTATTGTTGTTCATTTCTTATGATGATGTGTACTGCTTTGAATGTGTGAAACTGTTTGATAAAACCCCAATTGTTGTTGTTTTGCTTCATCTCCCAAAAATGTTAAATTACTGCAGTGCTTGACATGATTGTGATATGTAAAATTAGGAATCAGAAAAATCATGATTCCTATTATTATAATGTCGATTTTTTTATGTATGTTCAATAGCTTGTTTAGGTAATCATCTGAGGTAATATCTGTTTAATTTTATGTCTTGGGTATGTATTTCATAAGAAAGAGACAAGTCTAAGTCAAGATCAAAACTATTTATCTGTATCTTAAATGTGTTTAAGCTAGCTTCTTGTTTCATTTGGGTTCACTTGCAAAGGTTTGACACCTTTTTTTCTTCAATAATTATAGAGGCCATCAAAAGAAAAATGGAAGTACACTTTAAACGATGGATAGTTAACTGATCCGTGAAATTTATCAATTAGAATCTATATAATATATAATAACGATCCCGCATTCGAAAATAGAAAATATTAGTTTCCCGTGTTTTTACACTTTTCCAAAGCTGAAAATTATCTTTTTATGTTAAAATTTTTTTTTATTTTCTTTGTAAATGATTAAATATATATATATATATATATGTGTATATATATATATATATTTCCATAAATATAAAAATCATATCACATAAGATCCATACTATATCTAAAAACATGATATAGTCATTAAAAATTAAATAGTAAAATTAGTTTTTTTCCACCCAAAGTTCCAATGTTAATTTAATATAAAATTATTATTAATTACAGTTGAAAAATATTTTACATCAATTCATACACTAAAAAAAAGTTATATATCTTCTCAATCAAGCATGTTTGTAAGTTTCTATAATTAAAAAAATTAATAACCCAAATGTGAGATTTTCTAAATTTTGAAATCTTTTCAAACGATTGCATGGTTACACAATATTGTATATAAATATCTCTTGCAATCAGGATTTAATTTTAACATCCCAAATTCTGTAGTAAATTAAAAGAATATTTTGAATATATTTCTCAAGTTATTTGAATGTTTTTTTTGTTTGTGACAGTTTTTTTACATATGAACCAATAATACTGAAGCCCAATATGCATTGTTTGTTAATGAAATTTTCTTCTTCTTTTTTCCTGTCCTTTGCAGGTAATGACTTGAATGAGATAGTGATTTATAGTTTCATTATGGGAATCTTCTCATTTCTGACTATTTTTTCTCTAATCTATAGTCATATTTTGTAGATTTCCATGTTCGGAGGAAGGATGTGTGTAATACATTATGTGGCTAACTACATTTTTTATGATTCCCAGCGAAATTGCTAAATTTCCATCATCTATCCAACGTGAGATGCATAATTTTGAAATTGTATAAAATCAATACGTAATTTTCATTTTATCATATTTTTTCTTCACACCATAATAAATATTATTTTTAAAAATCAGATTTTTAAAAAAAATTCAAATGTAATTAAAAAAATTCTTTCGTCACCGCCCCTTCATCTTCCCCAACCTTTCCCTTATACCCCGTTTTGCTCTAATATCATCAGTTATTTACTTTATAAGCTCCTTCAAAAATCTAAATCCTTTCTCGGCTGCAGCAAACGAGTAGATCGAAGAAGCGTTCGTTGTAAACTGTTTTGAGGTAATTAATTAATCTTCCTTTTCTTCGGCTTCGAAATTAATTGTTTATAACTCATGAATGATTGATTATGTTCCAGAGCTTTTTGTTTCTGTAAATTTACGAGATGGAATCAAAGAGCATTAAAACCCTCGATCGACTCAGTGAGTTGCCCGACTCATTAATTTTCCACATATTTGGGTTTTTACCGATGAGTGATGTTGTTAAGACAACAATTCTACCTCTGGACCACCAACCCCTACCTTAATTTTGTCGATCGTCGCCCTCGCCATGAAAACTTCATCACTCCCACTTTAATGTTTTGGAGAGGGAGCAAGATTCTGAAGTTGAAGATTGATTTCTGCAGTCAGATTGATCACTTATTAGTTCGTGACATTGATTTGTGGGTGCGTTTCGCAAAGGATTACGAGGTTGAAGAGCTTTATTTACATCCGATGTACACAGACGATGATATAGTACAATACTTTGTGCCGCAGTATCTGCTCTCGTCGTGCCCATCGCTTAAAGTGTTATCCCTCAAAGGTTGTATGCTTCCCATTCATGGGAATGTGCGGTGGAATCAACTCAAGAGTTTAAGCATTCATGGTGAAGGCGGTCTGAGTTATGATGTGATTAACCAAGTTTTGGGTGGTAGCCCTCGGTTGGAAGTCTTGGTCTTGAAATTTTTGGAAACCGGTGAGGATTTGAGTATCCGATCTAGTAGTTTGAAGAAGCTGTCGATTGAGAAGTATTTACGTTTGAACGAGGAGGCACCACCGATGAATACAGAGCTGATAATCTCAACCCCAAATCTTGAAACATTAGAAATTTCGAGTGTCCCGTATTATTATTGCTCGTTGGAGAATGTCTCGTGTTTAACTGATGTAACTCTTATGTTTGATGATTGTAATAACTTGGTTTCTGGGAATGATTTTCTTGAAGATACATTGAGCCAAATTCTTCTGGCCATCAAACATGTTGAGAATGTCACATTATCTGATTGGTGCATCAAGGTTAGGTTAAGTAAATTTAATTTCTTGGTGTATATATAAAGATTAATTTCCATCTTTGAGCATGCTTGCCTTTTCCTTTTCAATCAGATTGAAATATGCTTCTTTTTTTTAATACAATCTAAATATATATTGGTATTACTATTACCTGCAGGTGATTGGGACCATGAAAAAGCACCATTTAGAACTCCATTCTGATGTTTCAAGATTGTGGGATGTCAAGTTCTTAAAACTCTATTCTAGGTGTATAGAAGTCGAACAAATAGCAGGTGTTCTTGAGATTTTTCCGAAACTGAAGATGTTAGTACTTGAAGACAGCTGGGCCAAGGTCCGATATGAGGCCAAGAGCTGCCTCGACTTTCGACCAAGTCTACCCGACCTGACGACAGTCAAGGTTACTTTTTGGGCTGGTTATGACAACTCGATACTCCGAATTGTAGAGATTTTTTTGAATTATGCGAGCAAGCTTGAAAAGATGGTGTTTCGATTGAAAGGAATGATGTATAGACCACCATTCTTCTCTGCATCAGAGATACAGAAGAAACTACTGACTATGAAGAGATCCTCCCCAACTGCAGAGTTGATTTTTTTTTTTTGTGAATATTCATAACCTTTCTTACAATGGAATTTTCCTTGAATTATTATGCGATGATGGCATTATGCTAAACTATGAAGAGATCTTCCCCAACTGCAGAGTTGATTTTTTTGTGAATATTCATAATCTTTCTTTCAAGGGAATTTTCCTTGAATTATTTTGTGAATGAAGGCATTTATGCTATAATTTTGGGGCTCTGTGCGGTGCACTTCTCGCACGGCCGCCATTATTGATGTCCCTTTACTTCATTCCACTGTGATTCATTCATGTCATTGTTGATGCATGTCCCTTTACATCGTTCCACTGTGATTCATTCATGTCTCGATTTGTCTTGTTTGTTTTTTGGGATTCTATCGCTTAATTGCCGCTGTTTATAACACTTTTTAAGATTAAGTTAATTATTTTTTCTTCATTTTATAGCATATTTGTTGATGACTTCTTATGTTGGTGCGTAAATATTAGAAGGCTAAATACCATATTATATTCGAATGTTTGTAATTTTATTTTTCATAAAATTACTGCAATCTATAGGTAAATACGCAGCAAACTTGTAAGTTGTAACATTTCAAAAAAAAAAAAAACTCCAATTTAAGTGCCATCAATATTTTGGTCAGTCTAAAAGTTGCAGATCAAAGTGTTTAGGGAAGAAGACCACGCAAGTAAAAAACAACAATGTATATGTCATTTGACTTATGTGCAATATATTGCAAACGTAATTAATATTAATAATAACTATAGGTTATGGCATACATCAATAAAATGAGATCCAATATAATGTCATTTACAAAATCAAATGAAGGTTTTTTTTTTCAACTCAATCAAATATTCAAATTACGTTTAAATACCTGAAAAAGTATTCCATATATCATTATACTTTAAGCATTAATAATTTATTTTCATATATTCTGACTCGAAATATAAATAAATGATTTTCATATATTTTTTATGATGAATTTTCTTATTCTTTTGCAATATAACATGTATATAATATATAGGGCTGGTCTCTTGTGCATAAGGTGCATGGGTCGGCCCATTAACCCGGATCCAACCCATGCCTAACCTTAAAAAAACAAAAACAACGCGAGAGAGAGAGAGAGAAGAGAGTCGAGAGACAGTGCAGAGGACGACCACACGACGGCGAGAGGGGATCGGCGACCTCACCCGACCGCCGCCACCATCAGCGCTGCCGCCGGAAAGCCAGCACCACCACGCCGGAAGCTAGGACGGAGACATTACATTATATATTGAAGAAATTCAATTTTGATTCAATTTTTTGTCAAGCTCGAAAATTTCAAGGTAACACTCTAGAATTCAATCAAACCTATTCAATTGTGTCCATTGTAGTTGGGAAATTTATTTTTCAGATTCTTAGAATTGAATAATTTAGATTTTCGAAATTTTTTTAGGAATTTGAAAAATATACTTGGATGTGTATATTGCTTAGGATGGATGAAATTAACATGAATGTGGGAAATTATTCGAAAGCTCTTGTGATAATTGATGATTCTGACAGTGAGGCAATCGCCATACGAGCACAATACGGAGGTAAAATTTTTACATAAACTGATCAGGTTTTACCCCCATGACTCTGATACTGTACAATATTTTAATTGATACTTTCGTGCACATTAGGTGATACTGTGACCCTATCTAGATCTCTGATTGTTGAATTCGAGTTCTTAAATTAGTGTTGGTGAATTATGCTTATTTAATCGAGTGTTTATGTTTGCTGAAATCACCCACAATTTTGCAGCTCGAAGCATTTTAGAATGCACTCTTCTTAGAATTAGAGCAATGAATACTACAACTTGAGATTGATGTAGTTGCTATTTCAATTCATTAATAATTAATTCCCCATATATCAATATGAATTCAATGTATTCATCATAATCTTGAATCTTCAACTTGTTGTGGGTGATGATGTTGTTGCAAGTGCAAGTTAAAAATGTCAAGCATTATCATTCCTACACATTGCTTAGTAAGGATATTAGCTTTGTATTTTAAGTACAATTTTTGGTTGCTCTTTTGGGTTATTGCTGAGACATAAATGAGAGGTTGCTTGTGTACGAATACATGCCTCAGGGCACACTCAACAGGTTTCTGTTCAACTGGAAAGATGAAGGTTTGCAGCCCATAGAGTGGATAAAGAGGCTAATTGTTGCACTAGATGTTGCTAGAGGTGTTGAATACCTCCATGGTTTGGCTCAGCAAAGTTTTATTCATAGGGGTCTTAAGCCACCGAATATTCTTCAAGGAGATGATATGAGGGCTAAAGTAGCAGATTTCGATCTTGTTAGGCTTGCTCTTGATGGAAAAGCTTCAATTGCTACTAAACTAGCTGGAACCTTTGGTTATCTGGCACCCGAGTATGCAGGTAACTTTTTCTTTCTTATTGTTATTGGTTTTCTTACATATTCAGAGATTATGGAGCTTGTTCTAAGTTGATTCGACATGATTCTGTTGTTAGCCACTCAAAATTTATGTAAGAAGTAGGCCTCTAATAACTGCACTCATTTAATATTTCTTAAATTCAGATACATGATGGGGAACTATGTTAACTGGTACAAAAAATGAGTTGAATAGTTGATTCATGTTGAATTAATTCTTCTTGTGATTATAGATATCTAATAGTACTAGCTAGAGCCAGGCCTTGCTGTATAGTATGCCCATCGAACTGTATATAGTATGTTGTAAGTGCCTCCTAATGTTGTTGATGATGATTATATCACCATGTTATCGAATATCTTGGTTTGAAATGTTTTTCTGGTCACTATTTTGTGTTTCCTCGTCATCGATAAGGCTGCTCGATCTAGCAAAAGCAAAAAACCAAGGGGAGGAAAAAAAGAATTAAGGGGCAACTTGAAAAGGGCCAAAAGAAGAAGAGCAATGTTGAAGGAAGCTCAAATTAGTTAAGTGAGTTTGGCTCCAAGACTCCCAACCCTCGTTTGTTTTAGATCGATATCAGGTTGGTACCTGTCTTCAGCACAATTGATACTTTCATGCTTATTAAATGGTACCTGTTCTATCTGACTGACTCACTTCTTAAATTTATTTTGCAGATTATTGGATTGAAGATTGCTCATTTTTTTAAATTTATCTTGGGATGTTTTAAGAGTTCAATTTGAATCAAAAATGTTGATTACTCTTGTGAAGTTTAAGAAGAAAAGACACTTCTCCACATGTAGTAGAAACTAAAGCTACAATGGATGCATTAGCTAGTAGCAGTTGCATTTATTTGTGTTTTGTCCTTTTTTGCACTCATGTGTAGTTAGGTTGCAATGGTGTTAGGTGATTGATTATAGCCTGCTTTGTTTTGCATATTCTATATGTATGAGCTGAAAAGGGAGTCCTTTAAACTTGATATATTGTGAAGCAGGAAAGATACAAAACACTCTTTCTCTGTCTGTGATTTTAAGATCATCCTTAAACTGATATTACATTTGTTTCTAAAAATGATACGTTTTTGTTTTACAATTGATACCTTTACGCTAAATAAATGATACTCTTCAGGATGTATTGTTATTTTTTTTTTAAATGTGATGCTTTATAATATACACGAATGATACTAATATCATTTCTGAAAATAAATTTGACTTTCCTTAAAATTAATATATGTATATCAAAATTACACCTTAACATGGAATCAACAGTTACTTTTTTATTGAAGATTTGATACTATATAGATTAACAATTGATACTGCGATTGTATGTGTGAATAAATATAGGTCTTGTTTAATACAGGTTATACTAGTTATTAAAATGACAAAATTCAACATCAACCTGTAAACTACATACAAAACCACCATTCCATTCAATCAAAATAAATAATACAAAAAATCCATTCACCAACATACATCCCACAAAAATAAAACAAGAATAATATTTCAACCCATCTCCAACATTATAACCAACTTCATGTAAACAAACACAAACCATCAAATCTAAACAACCAAATCCAACACATCTAACAAATCCAAAGCACCACATCAAAATATTCCTAAGTTTTGATCTAATATCCAGCGTAACACCACAAATATCCAACAAATACATACAAACTTCTCATTCACTTCTTCTTCCTGTTCATGAATGCAAGCACCATCTTATACACTTCGAATCTTAAATGATTTGTTCCAGTAAGGGCAATACGAGCACAGTACAGGGCTGGAAGCTTCCTTCGACCAACAGACTGCAAAACCAACAAAATGAAGTTAGAAAATCATTTAGAGTAATACAAACTCTAATATGAAGCACTGTAAATTAAAATAGAGAATTAAAATTGAAGACAAACTATAAGCAAAAACACTCTGATACTTATAAGCAAAAACACTCTGATACTAATAAACATCAACATTGATACTCCATAATAAAAAAAATGCACACAAATAAAACATAAAACAAAATCACTCTGATACTTATAGGCATCTCATTTGGTACTAATCATCATGAAAATTTTGGGAAAAAAATATAAATTGCACACATATACAAAACATGAAATATAGAACAGAATTGATACTTGTAAACATCTCATTTGGTACTAAACAACATGCAAATTAATACTCTGTACACAAATGCACGCACATTCAAACAATAAAAGTGTCAAAACAGGCTATACAAAATTTTACAAAGATAAACATCATATTTAACAAACATATAACAGACAAACATAAATTGAAAATTTTGATACATGTTTCTGATTCAATTGGTACTAATAAGCATTGTAAATGATACCTAAAATCATAATTCATAATAATTATACACAATTTCAAATTAATCAGTCAAATCAACACATCAAATGGTACCAATCAGTTTCGAATGTCAAAATCAATAGACAAAATTCAAAATGCACAGAAACACACAAAAACAAATCTGTTATAAAATTCAGATACTCACACGAATCTCATCTGGTACTATTCATCAGTAACATTGATACTAAACTATAATATGCAGACTTTTCAAAAGAACACATATCTAAAACAGTGTACACTGAACCTTAAACACATAAACATAGTGTATTGAAGGTCTGAATAAAAAAACAGAAAGAAATTGCAAGGAGTCCACCAAAAATAACAACTAGAAATAGCAAGCTCGCATCTGAAACCATTTCGTACAAGTAACTATTTACAAAAATTGAACTAATTAAATAACTAAGGCACTTGAAATCACAATCAAAGAGACACCAAATACCCAAGAACATAACCAGACGACAAAAAATCTAAAGATAAAAGGCTCCAATTACGAGCAGATTAACATCTACTGAAATGAATCTAAACAATGAACACATTCAAATGCAAATTGCAATACCTGAAGTGCCAAATCCATAAATGCGTCAAATTGGAAGGATGCAATATCATCCTTCCCATACACTCTACGCATAGAAATATAACGTCCCTCAATCCCAACCAATGTTGACAAGAGGTCATCAATGAAAATTAATTCCTGTAAAATGCACGAATGATATTCATAACTGATCAAAGGCTCAGAGCCAATACAAATAAGATGTTTGATCTAATGAAGGCATGAAAAGACCACTACACCCACAATGGATTCTGTAAATTTTTCTCTTTACTGCATCATCCAACATGCATAAATTCCAATTTGAGTTTCTCATAAATGCTCAAAGCACTGTCATGTGGTTGATGAATTATTACCTGAATTGCCGCATGGTAGCAACCTATGGGCTTCTCCACCCCAGGACTGCATGCGAAAGAAACAACTACAGCAACAATATCACAGGAAAACAAATACAAACAAACATTAAAGCTCTAATTTTTCTTACATGTACATATAATTAGTTAAAATGCAAATTGCGTAACACTATAACTGGAATTCGAGAATACCCAAATAAGTCCATGGAAAACCCCTTTGATTTGGCAACTCCAGATGCAAACTTGGTTTCCTAAGAACAATTTCATTAATATATGCATCAAACAACTCTTACCAATTACCATAAATCATAAATTCAAACAAAATGGGTGGGGAAAAATCGAGAGCGAGTTAAAAATAAAATGCCAGAAAAACCTGATGGAATCGACCGGTGAGGTAAAGGCGATCTACATTCCATAGCGAAGTGGAAGGGCTAGCTACAGCTGAATCCATCGAATTTCCCAACAACATTTAACTACAAATCTACAATTGCCTTTCATATATATGTTGTATGCGTATCAAATAACACATTCACACGTGAATTGCCATGGATTCGAACAGAAGTTTGGATTTTTCTTCTGTGTTGTGTGCGTGAAGATGGAAGAGAATAGAAAATTCACTGATGGAGTCAGCGAGATCGGGACGGATGAAATCGGAAGAGCGATCGAGATTGAGATTGGGAGAGAGAGAGAGAGATGAGCGGCTAGGGTTAGTCACAGATCAAGGAGGAAAATGACTGAGGGAAAAAAAATATTTATACCCCGGGTCACGGATCCGGGCCAGGTTGGTGCGGATCGGGTCCGTCTCATGGGCCGACCCATGCACCTGATGCACAGGAGATTTTGTGTAAAATATATATTTCATTTATAATTTTCTACAAAAAATAAGATCTTATAAATAATAATTTTAATTTATATAATGAGTTTTAAATTATATGTACAAATTTATACGTGCATTCAATTCTATTTTTGTTTAATTTAATATTCTGAATAGCTATAATATTTCTTCAAATGTAAATAAAAAAAAAACCCTCTAAAATACAACTTAAACATTAAATAAAGGAAATTCAATCTCGGAATATAACCAAATTTGAATCCATTCCCTAACTTTTTTATGGTCCATGATTGTATGAGAAAGCCAATTAAAATCTACTTTGACTTTCCCTATTATCACTCTACCTCATATCACTAAACCTAACAAGATCAAATAAAGAAATAAATAAATAAATAATTAATTAATTAAACCAACTTCTTGAAAATTACTACGTACTATTTAATTCATTGTTATCTCTTTCCTTTTCCGTGCATGCAGGCGTATGACTAGAAAAAATAAATATAAATTTAATTTGTTACCAAATATTAAAACACTAAAAGCCACATCATGTCACCGGCCAATTAAAGTTGCGTAGTTTGGCACTTTTCGAGTTTGCTAGCACAAGCTAGGGTTTTGGCTTCAGCTGCACTGCGAATTTTAACTATTTTGAGGTAATCAATCTTCCTTTGGTCGTCTTCGAGAAATCTGATTTGTGGATGTTATCCCTTTGATATGTTTTTTAAATTGATGGATGATTGATTATGTTGTTTCAGAGAGCTTTTGATTCTGTAAAATTTACAAGATGAACAAATCAAAGAGCATTAAAACTGGTGATCGCCTTAGTAAATTGCCCGACTCATTAATTTTCCACATATTTTGGTTGTTGCCGATGAGAGATGTTGTTCGGACAACGATTCTCTCCAAGCACTGGAGAAACCTCTGGACCACCATCCCCTGCCTTAATTTCGAAAATTATTCGATGCACGAACGCGACACCGATGATAGATTTCGAGAGTTTGTTAATCGGGCTTTAATATTCTGGAGAGGGATCAAGATTCAAAAATTCAAGATTATTTTCTCTTCTCGCGAGCTTGAGGAGCCATTTGTTAGTGACATTGATATGTGGGTGCGTTTCGCAAAGGATAACAAAGCCGAAGAGCTATATTTACATCAGATGTTCATATATCAAACATATCCGGTTCCACAATATCTCTTCTCATCTTTTTCATCGCTTAAAGTGTTGTCGCTCAAAGGCTGCAGCCTCGAAATTAATGGGAATGTGCGGTGGAATCAACTCAAGAGCTTAACTATCGACAGTGATGAAGTCGATGAAGATGTGATTAACCAAGTTTTGTGTAGCAGCCCTCGTTTGGAAGAGTGTTTCTTGACTCTTTACGAGATGCACGACATGAGCATCCGATCTAGTAGTTTGAAAAAGTTGTCGATTAACAATTCTTTACTTTATGAGTATGTTTATCGATGGATGGATATGGATGATGAGCTGGAAATCCGGACCCCAAATCTTGAAACATTAGAAATTTCTGGAATTCCATATAAAAGGTGTTTGCTGAAGGATGTCTCATCTTTAACTCATGCAACTCTCGAGTTCCATGCTCAGAACTCGTCCTCTGGGAATGATTTTCTTCAAGAAACACTGATGCAAGTTTTTCCAGACATCAAACGTGTTGAAAATGTAACGCTGTCGGATTGGTGCATCAAGGTTCGGTTTAATTTTCTCTGCAATACATGTACCTTTGATTGATGGATTAATACAAATCATAGTATTCTTAATTACTTACATGAGTTATACCTGCAGGTGCTTGGGGCCATGAAAAAGAAAAGTTTGCTTCCAACAATGGCTAATGTCAAGTTCTTAAAACTCATCGAGTGTAGTTTTGTAGAATACGAACTAATCGCGGGCCTTCTTGAAGTTTTCCCTAGACTGAAGATGTTAGTTCTTGATCAAGAGGCTACCAAGGTCGACCAATATGATGGAGAGCCGCGCAAGTTTGATGCCAAGAGCCACCTCAACTTCCAAACAAATCTCCCCAACTCCTTTCTGCAGCAGCTGAGGGAAGTTAAGGTTACTTGGGCGGAGGGGGATGACTCGATCTTTCCATTGATACAGATTGTGTTGAAATACGCGAGCAAGCTAGAAAAGATGGCGTTCGGAGTAAAAGGAACCGTGCCATCAAATTCATTGGTTTTGGCTTCACAGAAACTGCTCAGAATGCAGAGATCGTCCCCAACTGCAGAGTTGATTTTCTGTGAATCTTGGTCGTCTGAGAATGAAGAGATCATCCCCAACTGCAGAGTTGATTTTCTGTGAATCTTGGTCGTCTTCTTCTTAGAGGGGCTAATAGCTTAATTTTGTACTGCATTTTTCTTGAAATATTTTGCAATGACGGCATTTTTCGTTGTTTGTTTTATTTTCGGGATTCTATGGCTTAATTCAATACCAATATCGCAGTTTATAAACACTATATTTAGATAAATTTAATGCTAGTTCTTTTCATTTATAGCATATTTGGGGATTTAGTATATTGGTGCGTAATTAAAAAACAAACCCTTTATTAAGTCATTTCACCGAGTAGTTGATCTGCATGTGATATTGGTTCTTCAGTAATAGAGGAGGAGGAACAGAGTTTGAAGTTGTCTTCTCCACAACTTGCTCTGATTTTGATTCTTCAGTAATAGACAGGGATTCATGTTGGAACCTGATAAAAATGAAAAGAATTATTGGAGACAGAGACAAAAATGTAAGACATAATTCATTTTGTCGTTTAAAAAAAGATTCAAAGAAAAGAGATATTAGTCCTGTAGGACCATATGATAAGTTAAGATTTTTTATTTTAAATTTTAAATCTCTTAACTGTTAGTGATGATAAGTTAAGATTTATTAGAGAGAGACATCATTCGATATTGATCCGTCTACACACACTTATACAATTGTCTTATGAAATCCAAAATGAATCTAGATGTGGAGATATATAGTCTCACATATATTTGACCCGTCATACAAATTTCACAAGGTTTTGTGGAGAATATTTCATTGTATTTATTAATAATTAAGAATTTAAGATACAGTACAAGAGTGTATAAAATATAAATACACACGACACTAGCTAGGAGAAGAAACCTATTCTAGTTCTAGTTATATACACAAATATAAGATACATATATACACACACACAAATATAATAGATATGCATGCAGAGATGTGAAGGATGAGGAGAGATCCATCCATTATGATCTTGCTTATCATTTTGCGTTGTTGGAAGTTTAAGGTTTTTAAAGTTTTTCTTTTTTATCCGGAGCAACCAAGTGATGTTATTACTGTGTTTAGGTAATCTTCGAGAATCTGATTTTGAGTTGTGTGTTATCACTTCATAATGTTCAGTTGTTTTTAGTTATGGTGGGTGCTTGTAATTTAATCCAAATTCTGCATATTGATCATGTTTTTTTTATTAATTTGGAGCTTTTAATTCTGTAGATTAGGAGATGATAAATTCAAAGAGCAGTGATAAATTTATCTAAGCGTTCACTGCAAATTGTTTTTGAGGTTTAACCTTTCCTTTTGATTCGGTAGATTACGAGATGCAAAAATCACAAAAGATTAGTGAACCCCGGGATCGACTCAATGAGTTGCCTGACTCATTAATCTTTCACATATTTTGGTTCTTGCCGATGACAGATGTTGTCAAGACTACAGTTCTCTCCAATCGCTGGGAAAACCTATGGACAACTACCCCCTACCTTAATTTCGATTATTCTGGGTTGTACGATGTTGAAGATGCAGTTCGAAAATTCATTAATCGGGCTTTACTGTCGTGGAGTGGGGTCAAGATTCTAAAATTCAAGATTGATTTCAGTTCTCGCTCAGATGACTCATTACTTAGTCACGATTTTGATTTGTGGGTTCGTTTTGCCATGGAAAAAAAAAGTCGAAGAGCTGTACGTGCACCGGAATGAGACATTAATGGATGAATACTACTGGGAGGCGTCGCGGTATCTGTACTCATGTTCTTCATTTAAAGTGTTATCGTTCATGGAATGTTGGGTATCCGTGCCGCCGAGAGGTTCACCGTTCACTGCTTTCACCAGGCGCGGCCGTCACCAAACGTTGCTCAGGCAACACTCCTTCAACGGTTTCTGTGTACTAGCCGTTGTCTCTGAGTTTACAGACAACGGGTTTGCAATGCAGCCGCCGTTGTCTTTTGTTTAATTTTGCATTTTTTTTTGCCAAATTGCAATATCAAATTTTTTTAAAACCTGCGAAATTAATATAAAATGTAGCCTAAATTTTATAAAATACCAAATAAAACAATACAAAATATCAATATAAATCCAAAATATCAATAATCCAAAAGTCACAAATGTGTCAAATAAAATTGTCACAATCCAAAATGTCGATAATACAAAAGTTACAATCCATAAAATTATCATCAAGCTGTATCCCGAATGTCGATAACAAACATCAATCATTTCAACATGCCGACTTCATCAAACTAACTGAAAAAAAAAAGAAAAAAAAAGAAACACAAAGTATCAACTACTATATGCCGACTTCATCAAACTAACTGAAAAAAAAAAAAGAAACACAAAGTATCAACTACTATATTTCCTATAACAAAATAAATATTAAGATGAACTAAATTTAAGCTATTAAACTTACATTATTTTATCAATCCACATAATCTTGAAGACACTCTGCCCAGTCAGTGCGAACTTCATCAAGTTCCGTTTTTGAGTAGTTGCTTCCGGCAAACTAATAAATTAATGAAAATTAGAATTAAAAATAGCAAATTGAATACCTATTAATATAATAAATTGTAAACCGTGTTTTGTTGATTTATTTCACATCAAAATATTTACGCAGCTGCCTGTTTTTTATTAGACTTCTAATTTGTTCGTTTTCCTTGTTTACTCGAATCCAATCTCCTAATTGTGAGTAGTAAATTATGATCACTTGCGGTAACAATATTTAATAATTAGTCCCCACAGTTAACTCAGAGAAATTGTTTCAGAGTATAGAGCATCTTAAAGCATGCCACTAATAGTTAGTAGTGAGCCCCTCTCCCATAAATAATTTCTCAATGATCCGTCTATACACATATATACAATTGTCTTGCAATCCAAAATTTTCTAAGATGCATAGATTCATCAAGCAATTCCATTGATGAAAGTTTACCTCGTAAGTCATATCTTGGATCATATCAATTTTTTATTTTTATTTTAAATGAGTATGATTCATTGACGAAGTAAAAATCAACTACAGATAGATGGGCGCTAACGGCCGGCTAATTCCATTACTCATACAGTCATTTTTTCATCATATGGGTGGTGAGCTTTTTTATCATACGAAATAGATGCACATCTATTATTTTTTTAAAATAATTATTTTCTTTGATTTTAATTTCACATGGTTTAGTTCAATTTTATATTTGTTATTTAGAATTCATCCAACCTAATTAGGGTTTAATATAATTTTTTAGTATTTAATTTTTCAAAATAATCAATTAATAACTAACAATTGAAAATTAAATACTAAAAAAGTATTATACACTGTAATTGGGTAGGATGAATCATAAATAATAAGTGTAAAAAATTAAATCAAACTATAAAAGATAAAAATTTAAAAAAATTTAAAAAAATAGAAAAATCAAGTATGCAATAGAAAATATAACATCAAATGTGCAATAGAGTATTTTAGCTTTTTTTATGATGTTTGTTTAATATAGGGGATTTTAATTTGTATTTCCTACCAAAAAGGAAAAAAAAAACTCAACTAATTCCCAATATCATAAAAGATTATGATATATATAAAAAACAATGTACAAAAGTCAAAAGATACCATTAGATTCTGGAAACTTCGAATATAAAAAAAAATTAAATAATGATTTGACTTTTTATTTCTAAGTGTATGGTCTTCACCACAAATTAGGGTTTTTGGTGTGAACTGTTCTAAGTTAATGTTGCTGCTATTGCTTCATTAAATTTAGGCGATGCAAAAATCAAAGACGAGTCAGCCTAGGGATCGACTCAGTGAGTTGCCCGACTCATTAATTTTCCACATATTTTGGTTGTTGCCGATGAGCGATGTTGTTAGGACAACACTTCTCTCGAAGGCATTGGAAAAACCTATGGACCACCGCCACCTGCCTCCGTTTCAAGGATTCCATGATGGATACTACAGATACGGTTCGAGCCTTCGTTTATCGAGTTTTAATGTCCTGGAAAGGGAGCAGGATTGTGAAATTCATGATTGACTTCGATTCTCATCTTCACAAGCCATTATACAGTGATATTGATTTGTGGGTGCGTTTTGCCACTAGAACATCTAGTCAAAGAGTTGTACGTGAATTTGGAATACGCAGATGATATCAGCTTCATCAAAGTTGACGAGGATGAAATGTACTGCCCACCGCAGTGTCTCTACTCATGTTCGTGGCTTAAAAAGTTAACTCTCAAAGGATGTAGTAACTAGTAACCTTAAAATTCATGGGAATGTACAGTGGAATCAACTCGAGGATTTGACGATCGATTGCCATGGGATGACAGAGCAGTGGGTTAACCTAGTTTTATCCGGTAGCCCTAAGTTGGAAGTCTTTAATTACCTTTTATGTTATGGAAAATTATGAAAACTTGAGCATTCAATCTAGTAGTTTGAAATTTTTATATATTGAAAAGAGTTTGTATTTTGATGTTGATGAGCCATCTATGGAATCGGAGCTGAGAATTTGGACCCCAAAACTTGAGTCATTGGAAATTGGTGGAGTTCCATATGAGTGTTTGCTCATGAATGTCTCATCTTTGACTGAAAGCGATTCTTGGGTTTGATGGTCCATATTATTACTATCACGAATCGTTTAGATTGGGGAACGATTTTCTTGGAGAGACACTGCGTCAAATTCTTCCAACCATCCAACATGTTGAGAAGCTCACATTATTGGATTGGTGCATCAAGCTGGTAATTAGTTTGGTTTCTTTATGATTCTATATAGAGTAAATTACACTTATGTCCCGTAAGAATAGACCGGGTTCGAGCATTTTTAGTTCTAAAATGTATAATTTTGGTCTTAAGTTTAATTTTTTCGATACTTTTTGTCGCACGGTAGTTTTTGGGACGGACTATACTTAACACCCGTTATTAATTAGGTGGTTGCACCAAGATCATCACATCTCTTTTTTTTTTTCGTAATCATATATGTATGTATTTAATGATGTGATTACTTTATTATGGTTTTAATTAATGAATATAATTAGATGTTGCAATTGCACTAGGGTTTACTTGTGGAAGTGGACGATAACCAATTAATCAAATTTCAATCCAAAATAGGTACGGATTTGGCTCCAAAATAGAAACCTAATGGATGTTAAGTAATTAATCAAATTTCAATCCAAAATAGGTGCTGATTTGGCTCCAAAATAGACACCTAACGGATGTGAAGTATAGTCGGTTAGTTTTTGTTACCAAAAGTGTAGAAAAATAAAACTTGCGGCCAAAATTTTAGATTTTGGGACTAAAAGTGTGACAGAACATAAAGTATAATTTACTCATTTCTATATATGTGAAAGTTAATTATCTTGGTAATATTTCATAATGTGTCTCAGCAATATAATGCTTGCCCTTTTTCTTTTTCTTTTCTTGTTCAATGAACTCCTCTTCTTATTTTGAACATTCATTCCAACTTATTGTGATGCATGCAGGCGCTTGGAGCTATGAAAAAGAAATATTTGCTTCCACCTCTTGTGAATGTCAAGCTCTTAGAGCTCAATAATGACTCTTTCGAAGAATACGAACACATCGTGTGTGTTCTTGAGATTTTCCCTAAACTGGAGATTTTAGTCCTTCAACCCGAAAACGAGGACAACGCCCGCAACCGAATTCTTGCAAACTATGCCAAGAGCTGCCTGAGGCTTGAAAGAAATCTTTATCTCCCCAACTCCTTTCTGCTGCAGCTGCGTACAGTTAAGGTTACTTGGACTAATGGTGACGACTATATATTTCCATTTATCGAGATTGTGTTGAAGTATGCGAGCAACCTAAAAAAGATGGTATTCCGAGTACAAGGAAGAATCGCGGCATCAAATTCTTTGTTCTTGGCATCGAAGAAGTTGCTGGGAATGGCAAGATCCTCCCCAGCTGTAGAGTTGATTTTCTCTGAATATTGATCGATCTTATAACCAAGTTAAATGGTCATCTTCTTACAAAGTTGATGTCTTTCCTTTAGATATTTTGCAATGACGGTTTTAATTACTTTAATTTGTTCGACTCTCTTTCGTTTTTTGGTTTTGTTTTGGGGATTGTATTGCTTTTGAATCAATTAAAATTGATGATCTTTCACTCATAATGGCTTATTATGAATGTGGGAAACTACTTGATAAAACTCCAGTTGTTATTGTCTTGCTTCATCTCCTAAAAATTTTAAAAATAATATATTGCTTCACATGATATTGATATGTCAAATTAGGAATCAGAAAAATAATTCATCCTCTCTTAATTTGTTTCTTAGGAGAAAATAAAACAGAAATTAAATATATAAAAAACAATATTAATACTTATAGTGTGTAATTTTTTATGTTTGTTCAATGAACTCGATATCTCGATATATATACGACTCTCTTTTTAATTACATGCACTATAGGCAGGCCCACCTCGGTTTGGGTGTACTGTAATGATGAATTTATAAAATATTTTTCATGAGTTTCTTTTGTTATTTCACAACTTCTCTTAAATGAATAAATAAATATGCTTAATTTTGTAAGACAAATTATGATATAAATAAGTAAATATTATGGGACTAAAATCACAAACAACTTTAAAGAGGGACCAATTTTGTAAATTTTTCAAATAGCTTGAAAATATTTAATTAACTAATATATAAAGTATCAACAAAAAAAAATGGAGATGAGGGGATTTGAACCCCTATTTGTTGAGAGAGCAATCCACCCCAATTAACAATATAGATCTTTACCATTTGAGTTACATCTTTTTAAATAAAATCTCTTAGACCTTGTTTACTTTGATGGATAAGGGTGGATTAATAAATTATCATAAGTTTATTTTGCATGATATTAAAATGGTGGATAACTCAAGGCCCGTGATAAAAATGAGCTTTGAGTGCTTAGTTGTGGGATATGTAACCCACTTAAAGAGATAAAATATGATTTATCCATCATTATATCATCTAACATATCTATCCTTCAAATTGTATATCCTTAAAGTAAACATGCCCTTAAAGTATTTAAATGTTGAAGAGATTTGCAGGAAATAAAACTAACGTAGGATAATTGTATTTTCGGGAACATAATTTCCAAGCATTTCTCCCAACCAATAAAATTTATGACAAACACAACCTCAATAATCTACAAAGCCTTCCTCATAATAATAAAAATAATAATCTACAAAGCCATACGTAAGTCAAGAGTAGAATACATAAAGTAGAGTTGTCAACTGAGTCGGGCTAGCCCAGCCCGACCCAGGGCCGGGTGGGTTTTGAGATAAAATGGTCCAACCCAGCGCAGGCCCACTAGTGGAACGGGCTGGGTTTTCTTAAATATATATGAGTCCAGCCCAACCCATACACCGGGCCTGGGCTGGGTTGGGCCGGGCCTAAGGTGGGTTTTGAATTTTTAAATGCTGACATTAATTAATATAATTATACTTAGTGAATTTATTTATCATTTATATGACAAGATACAATTAATAATATGATTTTATGGTATTAAATCTTGAAATTGTAATATGTTGAAACATGTTTTATGTATGGTCAAATAAATTAATAAATTAAACTAAGATAGGCCTAAAGTGGGCTTAATGCGGGCTTGGGCTGGGCCTGAGCCGGGCCTATTGTGGATTTGGGCCTGGGTTGGGCTAGGTTTCAAAAAAGGGCCCACGTGAGCATTTTGTCACGGCAAACCCAACCCACTTAATCCGTGATTTTCATGGGTTGGGGTGGGTCGGTCCATAATTAGCTTGGGCCGGGCTAGGTTGGGTCAGCCTGACCCATTTGACAACTCTAACATAAAGGCATGCAATGTATAAAAGATTTCCATCAGATTATGGAAACTTTCAAATCAGGTATAATATTTCAAGATTTTATTTTTGTAAGACAATATAATATAAATACTAAAGAAATACACCTACACACACACACACACACACACACACACATATATATATATATATATATTAACATAAACACATTATAACCCTTATGAAACAAATTAATATCTCTTTAGAGGGATTCCTTTTTGTTCAATAATTAGCAAACGTTAACCTACATCAAATAATTTAGATCTTTCCGATCGAGCTACATCTGCTTTTTGAATAAAAAATCTTAAAGTATTTAGTTAACTAATTTAAACAACATCTGCTTTCCAATCGAACCCCTATTTGTCGAGAGAGCAATCCGCCCCAATTAACAATTTGGATCTTTATCATATGAGATGCATCTCCTTCTCAAATAAAATCTCTTAAAGTATTTAAATATTGAAGATATTTTATTTTTGAATTTTTTGTGTCGAAATATAATTGTAATATGTTAATCTTTAAAAATTTATAGCTAAAATTAAAATTAAATATTTTTTCTATAACAGAGACCCAATTTTTATAATTAGCGCAGGACCGTAAATATTTAAGAATGCCCCAGTACAGGACATTTCCAGCATATAGATTGTATAAGTTTGTATAAATCATTAGCCAATTTGTTATTTTCATGACTGTGATTAAGTAAAAATATTTCAAGAAATCTGTAGTTTTATTTATCTACATTTTATTGACTATTTTTTCTACATTTTATATATTTATAACATTTTATGAATTTATAGAATTTTTATTTTAAAAAAAATTGGTGGTGCATGCAGAGACAACAGCGGAAAATGAATTCAATATGCATACGAGTCTCTTTTTAATTACACTATAGGGAGGTCCACCGTAGTTTGGTTTACTACTTTACTGTAATGATTAATTTATAAAATATTTTTCATGAGTTTCTTTTGTGATTTCACAACTTTTCTTAAATAAATAAATATGGTTAATTTTGTAAGATAAAATATGATAAAAAAACATTGTAAAAGTAAATGTTGTGGGACTAAAATCACAAACAACTTTAATGAGGGACCAATTTTGTAAATTTTTCAAATAGTTGGAAAAAGTCTAGTCTCTGTACTGGCATCACATGTCTGCGTTTGAGTTGGGAACTGGTTTCTCTTTGTATCGCAATAATTTTAGAGGCCATTTTAATTTTTTGAGTTCCAACTTCCAAGTGTTTGTTCATTAACTCAATTTTTTTGTTTGGCCGCAGCAACCGAGTGAACGAAGCGCCTTCATTTTCAACTGGTTTAAGGTAATCTTCGAGAATTTCATTCGTGTCATCGCTTTAGGGGTATTTTGAGTTCCCGGTTGCTTTCGATTATGTAATTTTTGAGGTGACAAATTTGGGGGTTTTTTTTCTTTTTCTTTTGTTTTTATGCAGCAATCGAGTGAGGAATCAGGAAGCGTTCATTTTCAACTGGTTTAAGGTAATCTTCGAGAATTTCATTAGTGTCATCGCTTTAGGTATGTTGAGTTCTGGGTGCTTTCGAATGTGTAATTTTCGAGGTGACAAATTTGGGGTTTTTTTTCTATTTTTATGCAGCAATCGAGTGAGGAATCACGAAGCGTTCATTTTGAATTGTGTTTAGGTAATATTCGAGACTCTAATCTGAGCTGTGTGTTATCGCTTCAAAATTTGGTTTTGAATTCCTTTAACACACAAATTTTTGTGTAGTTGCCCTCAGCTGAATTCGGTTTGACAACGAAGCAAACTGTTTTGAGGTTTAATCTTTCCTGCTTTCGGCTTCGGAGCTTTTGATTGATTCTTCCAAATTAGCTGATGAAAAAATCAAAAAACAGCACTACTGAATCCCGGGATCGACTCAGTGAGTTGCCCGACAATTTAATCTTTCACATATTCTGGTTGTTGCCTATGAGCGATGTTGTTAGAACAACAATTCTCTCCAAGCGATGGAAAAACCTCTGGACCACTGCCGACTGCCTTAATTTTCAGGATTGTATGATGGATACTGCAGATAAAGTTCGAACCTTCATCTATCGGGCTTTAACGTTATGGAAAGGGAGCAAGATTTTGAAATTCAGAATTACGTTCGATTACCATCTTAAGAAGTCGTTATATAGTGATATTGATATTTGGTTGCGCTTTGCCACAGAGAATCAAGTCGAAGAGCTGTATGTTGAATTGAAATACCCAGGTGATGATTGTGGTAGTCATATTATTTTTGCCTTGAAAGGGACTCTTGAAGAAATGTACTGTGTACCGCAGCGTCTCTACTTGTGTTCGTCGCTCAAAAGCTAGATCTTTTAGGTTGTAACCTTAAATTTCATGGGAATGTGCATTGGAATCAACTCGACTATTTACAAATTTATGGTGGGATCACTCAACATGTGATTGATCAAGTATTGTCTGGTAGTCCTCAGTTGGAAACCTTGTCCTTGTATCTTTTGGAAAATTATGAGAACTTGAGCATCCAATGTAGTAGTTTGAAACATCTGTATATTGAAAAGTTCTTGTATGGTGACGATGATGTTCCATCTATGAATACGGAGTTGATAATCAGGAACCCGGAGCTTCACTTGTTGGAGATCTTAGGAGTTCCGTACAGTAAGTGTTTGCTGATGAATGCCCCGTGTTTAAGTGAGGTAACTCTCGGGTTTGATGCTCCTCTTCTTATTATCAATGGGAACGATTTTCTTGAAAAGACGTTGATTCAAATTCTTCCAACCATCCAACTAGTTGAAGAGCTCAAATTATCGGATTGGTGCATCAAGGTTCGGTTTCTTTTCAATTTCTTACACTGTTGAATATGAAGAGCTAGATCACATTATAATTGTATTGTAATCATGTCAAAGCTATCTTGATAAGTATTTCATCATTTATCTAAGCATGCTACCAATTTTGCCCTGCTCCTTTCTAATTTTTATGTGTATTTATGTTTTCTATCAAGTCTTGCTAAAGTTGCTGTTCAAATAAGTGGGAGAATTCATGCACAGTTTTCGTACATTCTGTTAGTGTGAGGGAATTTATTGTTAATGTTTTGCCTTTTTATGTAATTATTATGAGGGAATTGCTGCTATATCCCCTGCCTGACGCAATGCTTGCCTTTTTCTTTTTGTGTTCAATCAACTCTTCTTCTTATTTTGAATACAATCCAACTAGCTTATTATGATACATGCAGGTGCTTGGAGCTATGAAAAAGAAATCTATGCTTCAACCTCTTCTGAATGTCAAGGTTTTAGTGCTCAATAATGAGTGTTTCCAAGAATACGAAAACATCGTGTGTCTTCTTGCGATTTTCCCTGAACTGGAGATGTTAGTCCTTCAACCCAAAAACGAGGACTTTGCCCCCAACCGAATTGTTGCAAACAATGCCAAGAGCTGCCCGAGGCTTGAAGGAAGTCTCCCCGAGTCCTTTCTGCTGCAGCTGCGTATTGTTAAGGTTACTTGGACTAATCGTGACGATTCAATATTTCCATTCATCGAGATTGTGTTGAAGTATGCGAGCAACCTAAAAAAGATGGTATTCCGAGTGGCAGGAACCGCGCCACCAAATTCTTTGCTGTTGGCGTCAAAGAAGCTGCTGGGAATGCCAAGATCATCCCCAACTGCAGAGATTATTTTCTCTGAATTTTGATCGATCTTACCTCGTTAAATGCATATCTTCTTAGAAAGGTAATGGCTTTCCTTCAAATATATTGCAATGAAGGCATTACTTAGTTCGACTCTCTTTCAATTCCCTTTTGGTTTTGTTTTGGATCAAATCGATACTATTATCATTTGTAATGTGTAGTTGTTCACTTCTTTTGATGATTTGTTGACTTCTAGCTATGTATGGTGATGAACTGCTTGTATAATCAATGAAATTACTGATAAAAACGTTGCTATCCGATTATAAATATGGCTTCTTCTTCCCAACATGTTGTCAAATTAATGGAATATTTTTTTAATTCACATATATTGATGTGCATCTATACAGTAGCAATAAGAAATAAAATTATGACCCATTCTTGTAAAGTTTAGGTTTAGGTTACGTTAATTATAACAAGAAAAAAAAAAATGAGACAGTTGTCCTAAATCTACCCTCAAATTTGTTTCAATTTTAAGATTTGTTCGTTTGAAAAATTTGGGAACCAACATCTCCCTTTCGAATAAGAACTCTTAAAAGTATTTAATTAGTTAATATATAAAGCATCAACAAATAAAAATAATTAAAAAAATGGAACTCTTAAAAGTATTTAATTAGTTAATATATAAAGCATCAACAAATAAAAATAATTAAAAAAATGGAGATGAGGGGATTCGAACCCCTATTTGTTGAGGAGTAAATCCATTCCAATTAACAATCTTTCCATTTGAGCTACATCTCCTTTTTAAAAAAATTTAATTAATTAATATATAAAATATCAACAAACAAAAAAAAATTAAAAAATATTGGAGATGGGGGGATTCGAACCCCTTTTGTTTGTTGAGGCCACTCCAATTAACAACTTAGATCTTTCCATTTGAGCTACATCTCCTTTTATAATAAAAACTGTTTAAATTTTTTAATTAACTAATATATAAAGCATAAGTAATAATTAAAAAAGATATGGAGATGAGGGGATTTGAACCCCTATTTGATGAGGTACTCTCCAATTAATAATTTAGATCTTTCCATTTGAGTTACATCTGTTTTTTGAATAAAAACTCTTAAAGTATTTAATTAACTAATTTAAAAAGCATCAATAAATAAAAATAATTAAAAAATTATGGAGATGAGGGGATTTGAAGAACCCCTATTTGTTGGGAGAGCGATCCGTCCCAATTAAAAATTTAAATCTTTACCATAGGTGCTACATCTCCTTTTTAAATAAAATCTCTTAATGTATTTAAATATTGAGGATATTTTATTTTTATAGGATATAGTATAATAAAATCTCTTTCTTTTTGTATTTCCGGAAACATACTTTCCATAAATTTCTCCCAATAAAATTTATTAAAAACACAATTAATCAATAATCTAAGAAGTCATATAAGATTAAAATATCTAATAGCAATGTACAAAAGATTTCCATTAGATTATGGAAGGTTTCCAATGTATAATATTTCAAGATCTTAATTATTTTTGTAAGACATATTATAATAGTAATACTTAAATATAGTATGAAATTATATATCAACATAAAACGTAAATGTTGTTGGAAAAATATCTGGACCACCGGTACCGCCGAGTGCCTTAATTTCGAGGATTGTATGATGGATAGTACAGATAAAGTTCGAATCTTCGTTTATTAAGCTTTAATGTTATAGAAAGGGAGCAAGATTTTAAAATTCAGAATTAGGTTCGATTATCATCTTGTGAAGTCGCTATACAGTGATATTGATATTTGGGTGCGCTTTGCCATAAAGAATCAAGTTGCAGTGTTGTATATTGATTCGAATTACGCCGGTAATGGTGATGGTGATGGTGATAGTGATAGTGATAATGATAATGATACCATATGATGAAACAATATTGACGTGCCTTAAAAGGGACTTATGAAGAAATTATTATATTTATAATTTATTATTATGATTTTGATTCCACTAACACTATCCGTGATGCACAATGCAAAGATATGATTTTGAGGGCTTGAATTCTTGCAATCGGATTATACCATCTTTTCTAGGTTGCTCACATATTTCAATTTTCAACACAATCACGATGAATAGAAATATGAAGTTGTCACTCCTAGCCCAAATAATCTCAACTGTACTAGAACACTAAATTTACATAGTTTGGCGCTTTTCAAGATGTCGATGTTTGCTATATGATCATGAAAGCTTACCATATTCATTCGGGTATTGGCCAACACCACTCAAATAATGTCATATCAGCAATTAATAAAAAAAACGTGGAATGATTTAGGTGTTGTTAGAGTACTATCCGAATGAGTATGATAGAGTTTTTCCTAAAGGCATAAATTTGAGTAATGTATTGATTTGATATATTTTCTATAATTTCTGCGTAGATTTAATAATATTAAATGGTATAACAAGATAGAGAGAGAAACACGTGCACAAAGAAGAAGTTGTTGTAGTTATTATTTATTTATTTATTTGCCTTTTCTTTCAATTATCGGATGGAATCCTCTAGTCTAAATTGTGTGTTTCATATGTGTGACAAAATCAAAATTACCTAGTTTTAATAATGTTTTCATAAAAATAATTTTTTAAAATTTACAACTAAATTATATACCCTCAGTTTGCTATAATATAATTAACCCTAAAAATCAATTATATTAATTAAAAAATAAATATTAAAAATAATTATAAACTCTAATTGGGAGTACTAAACCCTAAATAATAATGTCAAGTTATACTAAATCAAAAGGAATTAAAATTGAAGGAAAAAAAAACACTAATGCACACAAAACTTTATGATCTCATTTCTAATAAAATATATGTAAAATATAAAATATATTCAAACAACCAATTCAAATAACGGCTCTTTTTTTTAACTTAATCAAATGACGTTTAAGTACCTCAAAAAGTCTTTCATATATCATTACACTTTAAGCATTGATTTATTTTCATGTATTTTGACTCAAAAAAAATTATTTTCATGTATGTTTTATGATAATTTTCTAATTCGTTTGCAATATAAATTAATATTATATAAAAACATCTATTTCAATTATAATTTTCTACAAAAAATAAACTTATAACAGTAATTTTAATATATAATTAATTAGTTTTAAATTATACGTATAAATTTATACATGTGTGCATTCAATTCTATATTTGAAATAGTTTATTTTCTCAACTCAATCCAACCCGGCCAACCATATCTAAATTACAACATTTGATCATACTTGATACCTTTTTTCTTACCACATGGTACTTTTTATTGTAGTTGGGGATGATAGTATTAATCTCAGGTTGATATCTGTCTTTATCGTACTTGATACTTTTCTTCTTAACACATGGTACGTTTTATTTTACCGAACTCGTGTTTTGCTTTCCTTTGCAAATTCTTGGAATGATGATTGTTTTAGATTAATCTCAACACATACAATATAAAAACTGAGAAAAAATCAGAATTTGAACTAAATAAACTAGTATAAAATAATTAGCAGACCCCTTACTTTTTAATGATACAGATGGTACTTTTCGAATGTTTTGTGATATTTTTTAATAGGAAGGTTGGTACTCACTTTGGACAGTTTTTTTGATGGGTTGACCCAGTCAAAGCGAGTTTGACTGACTCGTCTCATATAGTGTTATTTGCATCATGATGCATGCAAGTTTTTGCCTTTGTTATTTCATAGTCATAGGAAATAACTCTTGATCATACAAGTATATATTTATATGTAATTACATTTGATAAGATACAGTTAGAGTTTATAATTGATATTAGTTATCTCGTCATGCTATCTAGAAAAATATTTTCATAGGTACAGTGAATAATGTCATATTATTTTTTATATGTTAATTTCACATTAAAAATGATTATTTTCAAAAAATATTAAAGAACTCAGTGACATATTACTAAACCACACAAATTCAATTCGTATGTCATTTAGATGAACAAATATTAGTACTTCTTGAGATTTTCCCTAAACTGAAGATGTTAGTGATTCAAACCCAATTTTGTGAAAACGTTCCATATCTCAGAGAGTCACTCAATTGTAAATATTAGAACACTAAATTTATATAGTGCGTCTCTTTTCAAGTTGTCGGTGCTTGCCAATGGGCGGAAAAGTTTACCATACTGCCTAGTCGTGGGCTTAGGCGTTTTATTTTTTTTATAATATATTATTATATATATGTATTTATATTTAAAATACCTATAAATTTCAATTATTTTAATTTTCCCTAGTGGTATAGTGCTTTGATAATCATGTTAGTGGCCCCGGATCGATCCATGTAGTGGACAGATTCATACTTATTTTTGTAAGCAGTGAATTTTCATATTTTTATAGAAATCGAGCTACCTGCACTACGCTAAGTTAGTGTTTTAAATTCTCAAACTTTAGAAATATAAATTGAAATACACGAATTTTCACACCAATTGCAATTTAGACACAAATATTGAAACGTTGTAATTAATATACAATCTTGCATTTTTTTATTTTGCAAAATAGACCCAATTTGCAAAAATATATGAAACTAAAAATACAACATATTACATTAATCTCTATTGTATTAGTAAAATTCAAACTATGATTGTGTCATATATCCATACGATTTTGTAATATTTTGCGTTATATGTAAGTTTTTCGTTGATTGGACAATTTGGGAATGTCTAAATATTTTACAAAAAACTGCAAGATTGTATTTTAATTATAAAGTTTTAAAGTTCATATCTAAGTTACAAACATGTCAAAATTTATGCATTTAATAATCATAATTAACCCTTAATTTATTTGCTTCTTCTCTCAACAAAATGTAGTATGTAAAATATAAAATATATTCAAACAACCAATGATCACTCGACACTTGTATGGTTGGTTGCTCTCCATCAGAGTATCTCTTGGGCTCTGGGATTGCTACACGTGGGTTTGTGGGAGCCAGATAAATAAATTAAGAAGAATTATCAATTCAAAGCTCGAAATACGGTTTATCTATCAATATAGAGCTCGAAAGATACATAAGTTTCAAAAGAAGATCAAGAAATTTGTAGAAAGACTATTCATGTTGAAGCTATGCATGCTTAAGAAAAAAAGAAAGAAAGTTTTCATTCAAGAGTTGAGATCACAAATTAATTAAAGACAAATAAACTAATTATACATATATTAAAGCAAAATCGCAAAGGCAAAATTGTCATAAAAATAAATCAGTGAAAACTTTGTTAAAATAAAATTATTTGCAAGAAATTCATTGGATTAAACCTATAGTGCAGTTACAGGGTGCTAATGCATCTAGCTACATCCGCTTGTAATATGCTAATATTTAAAAAATTATTGCTAATATTGTTTGCAAGAAAGTATAACTTAGATGATCTAATGTCCAAATCATGTTGAGAGAGGAGAGATAGGCGATTCATGTGGTTTTTGAGAATATCATCAATTCATCATTGATGATTTAGCACCTTAGAACTCTCTTTATTATCTTTTGAATCTTTCCTTTGAAGTTTTTGACCTTCTATGTTGGTGTAAAATTTGTGTTACTTGTTTAAAATTCAAACAAACCCTTCTATGAAATGTTGATTGTTTAAATAGTGATTGTAACTTGGGTTAGCATTGCTCGCATTGTTAAAACTATAACTCTTATTCCTTGAGGTTCGACTCGTATCATTGTTTGCTACATTCGTGTACACTTGCACTTGACACGATTATTATTTGAGGTATAAAATACTGCATCAATAATAATAATAATAATAATAATAATAATAATAATAATAATAATAATAATAATAATCACATAAACTATTCTTCTGTCTAATTATACTATCAGATTGCACTCTTATACTATTATTCTGTCTAATTATACTATCGAATTGCACTCTTATACTATTGTTCTGTCTAATTATACTATCGGATTGCACTCTTATACTATAATTCTGTCTAATTATACTATCGAATTGCACTCCTATACGATTTCTGATAATGATAGTTTTAGAAAAAATTACCGTTATAAAAGTGTCCGTTAGCTATCTATTAATTATATACATATATAATTTAAAAATACAAATAAAATATAAAATTTATTAAGGATGGTTTAATTATATAAAAATATTTATAAATGAAAATATATAATAAAACATGAATTAAGAAACGTGTATATAATGATATATTAGAAGAAATAAATACCTTTAAATATAGCACAAATGAATTATATAAAATAAACGTGTATATATGATATGGGTGTGTATGGGAGAGAGGAAAGAGGGAGATATATTAAAAAAATAAAAAATTATATTGTAGATGATTTGATATTTTTGGGAGGAATTTTTTTTTTATGGGAGCTCACTAATTTTTTTTAGATAGATTTTTTTGCTCAAAATTTGTGCACTATTTTATTTTAACATATAATATAGATTTTACAAACTTATATAAACAAAAACATACCACAAAATAATTTAATATGTTGTATAAATGTATCAAAGAACTACATGACCATATTTTATTAAGATAGGCTATATAATCATTTAATTTTAAACCCAAACTAGTTTAAATGGTCAAATTAATATAAAAGAAAGAAGTTAAGCTAAAATAAAAGCCCAGCATTTGTTTAAATAACTATGAGCCCTCACAATGATACATGATATATTTCTCATCCCAAAACCCTAATCGTGTGAAGGTGTGACGGGTCTGATTTTGGGCTCCAAAGTTGAAGGGTTTCTTTGCCTCTTGAATATATATTTTTTCTTGCCACTCTTCCACTGCACAAAAAGACCGTTTAACATTCATAAAAAATAATTAGTTGTCTTATATTGTTTGCAAACAATTTCATCAAATATAAATACATGCAATGTTTTCATGAAAGCTTTACAGGTATAAAAGCACTCCTTATATATTTCTTCAAAATTTTATTAATTAGAATGAAGTGTAAAAAAAAAGTTATTGTCTATATCAAGTGCTAAGGTTCGAGATGTAATTGCTTGTTATAATCTATCTATCTATATATATATATTAAGGCAAAATCGTGTGATAGACAACAGTTCCGGTGTAAATCGTTGTCTATTACACATTTTTGCCTTATACAACAGTTTTTAAATAATAGACAACAGTTTTGCTGTAAATCGTTGTCTATTACACATTTTGCCTTAGATAACAGTTTCTAATCAATAGACAATAGTATTAACATTTATTGTTGTAAATTTTTATTTTTTTTCATTTTCCACAATAATTTAGATTATAACCGTTGTATTTTAACAAATTTTTACCATTTTCTTTATTATTATTTTTTATTTGGAAATTTGAGATTTGTAGAATTTTAAATTTTATTTTTTTATGCATAGATGGATGATTTGTAATACTCTACATTTGTCGCCTAAAAAAATATCTTTCATTTATATTGACTATAATAATAATAATAATAATAATAATAATAATAATTTGTTATCTTTTCTATTTCAATTTCATCATTTAAAATAGATAAATAATTAATTTTTTTATAGATGTCATATAATCAAAGAAACCAAATGTTCTATAATCGTGGACAATTATATATTCTTATTTATAAAATCGTTACGTTGGAAATATTTTAATTCAAATCTTTCTAACATGGATTTTCATTTAGTTTCTAAAATTTAATTTTCTTTTTGTTTGTTATAACTATACAAAATTGATCTTCTTGTCTAATTAATTAACGCATGTGCATATCATTTTATTAATTTTTAAAAATGGAATACAACATATAAAAATAAAAAATAATCATAATAACAAATCTAAAAAAATAATAATTATTTGTGCATCACACAGGAGAAATACTAGTTAAGAATTATAACAAGAAAGCAAGAAACAAACCAATAAAAATATTTACTTAAAAAACCCAAGACTAGAAAAAAATGGGCACCGGAGAATTCCACTATAAGTAAAAAACGAGTACAGAATAGTTTAAAACGGTCCAATCCCTCACGCCCCAACAACGTTGCGAAAAACCCAAATTTGTCCCATCGTGAGCCTTTCTGGCTCAACTCAAATAAATTCGGGTTACCGAACATCAACAATTAGCAAAATACTATTGTGATAAAAATGATTCAATTACAGTACATTAAAAGTTAAAATATTGAAGAGATTGATAGGAAATAAATTTGAAGTACGATAATTTTTGTATTTTCGGGAACATAATTTCCAAGCATTTCTCCCAGCCAGTAAAATTTATGACAAACACAACCAATCAATAATCTACAAAGCCATACCATAAGATTCGAATACATAAAAGCAATGTATAAAAGATTTCCTTTAGATTATGAAAACTTTCCAATCATGTATAATATTTCAAGATTTTATTTTGTAAGACATATTATAATAGAAATACTACTCATATATATAAGAACAAAATTATATATCAACATAAAACGTAAATGTTACGAAATAAATCAATCCCTTTAAGAGGGATTACTTTTGAATTAGAACACGTTATTGAAGCGCGAAGTCTGTGACTGCGCGTGTGTGTTGGAAACTGGTTTTTCTTTCAAAACCAATAATTATAATTTTGGGAAATTGCAAAGTGATTTAATGTTTCTGAATCGCTGAGATTCCTTTTTGAGGTTTAATCTTTCCTGCTTTCGGTTTCGGAGCTTTTGATTGATTCTTCCAAATTAGGAGATGAAAAAATCAGAAAACAGCAGTACTGCACCACAGGATCGACTCAGTGAGTTGCCCAACGAATTAATCTTTCAAATATTTTGGTGGTTGCCGATGAGTGTTGTTGTAAGGACAACAATTCTCTCCAAGCGTTGGAAAAACCTCTGGACCACTGCCGACTGCCTTAATTTCAGGGATTGTATGATGGATACTGCTGATAAAGTTCGAACCTTCATCTATCGGGCTTTAACATTATGGAGAGGGAGCAGGATTTTGAAATTCGGAATTAAGTTCGATTACCATCTTGTGAAGTCGTTGTATAGTGATATTGATATCTGGTTGCGCTTTGCCATAGAGAATCAAGTCGAACAGCTGTATGTTAGATTGAAATACCCAGGTGATGGTGATGGTGATGGTGATGGTGCCTTGAAAGGGACTCTTGAAGAAATGTACTGGCCACCGCAGTGCCTCTACTCGTGTTCATCGCTTAAAAGGCTATCTCTTGTTGGTTGTAAACTTATAGAAGTACATGAGGTGCATTGGAAACGACTCAACCTTTTGTGTATTGATGGTGGGATCACTGACCATGCAATTAATCATGTATTGTCTGGTTGTCCTCACTTGGAAACCTTGAAGTTGTATGTTTTGGAAAATCAGGAGAACTTGAGCATCAAATCTAGTAGTTTGATGCGTCTGTACATTGTCAAGTTCTTGTACAGTGACAACGAGGATGTTCCATCTATGAATACGGAACTGATAATCAGCACCCCGGAACTTGAGGTATTGGAGATCGTAGGAGTTCCCTACAGTAAGTATTCGCTGATGAATGCCCCGGGTTTAAGTGAGCTAACTCTTGGGTTTAATGGTCCAAACTGGTATAGTCACGACTTGTTTCATGGGAACCATTTTCTTGAAAAGACGTTGATGCAAATTCTTCCAACCATCCAACATGTTGAAAAGCTCACATTATCGGACTGGTGCATCAAGGTTCGGTTTCTTTTCAATGTCTTACACTATTTAGTATGAAGAGCTAGATCACATTATTAATGTTTTGCCTTTTTATGTAATTATAATGAGGGAATTGCTGCTTTATCCCCTGCCCGAAGCAATGCTTGCCTTTTTCTTTTCTTTTTTGGGTCTTTTATTGTTCCATCTTATTTTGAATACAATCCAACTAGCTTATTGTGATACATGCAGGCGCTTGGAGCTATGAAAAAGAAATCTATGCTTCCCCCTCTTGTGAATGTCAAGCTCTTAGAGCTCAATAATGACTCTTTCGAAGAATACGAGCACATCGTGTGTGTTCTTGAGATTTTCCCTAAACTGGAGATTTTAGTCCTTCAACCTGAAGACGCGGACAATGCCTCCAACCGAATTGTTGCAAACAATGGCAAGAGCTGCCCAAGGCTTGAAGGAAGTCTCCCCGAGTCCTTTCTGCTGCAGCTGCGTATTGTTAAGGTTACTTGGACTAATGGTGACGACTCAATATTTCCATTCATCGAGATCGTGTTGAAGTTTGCCAGCATGCTAAAAATGATGGTGTTCCGAGCGGAAGGAACTGTTGAACCAAATTCTTTGCTGTTGGCAACAAAGAAGCTGCTGGGAATGCCAAGATCATCCCCAACCGCGAAGTTGATTTTCTCTGAATTTTGATCTTAACAAGTTAAATGCTCATCTTCTTTTGATGATATGATGTCTACTTCAATTAAATTATATGGATGTGTGAAACTATTTGGTAAAATTAACCGCAATTGTTGTTGTCTTGCTTCACCTCCCAAAGTAATGTAGTGCTTCACATGTTGGTATGTCAAATTAGGAATCAGAAAACTCATGTACCGTTTTGTTTCTTTGAGAAAATCGAACAGAAATACCAACATTGTTTGTTTATTTTATTCCTAATTTCAATTGTTAATTTGTAAAAATTATGGTCCACATATATGTAGTCACAAATCTTATATATTTTTAAAATGTAAATAATGTTAAACCATAGCACTGAGAATTGAAATGGAATATTTAAAAAAATAATAATACATATAATGTCATAATACAGTATAATATAACATAATATAAATTTGAATATTTCAGTCTCTACTAAACCTAAAAGTAAAGCAAAACCAACTCTAAAACCTAAAGTAAGTGTTGTGATCGAACCGAATTGAAGTATCATCGAATACGGGCTCGTGAGTTTATTTAAGTTTAATTGAACCTAAATGAATCTTTAAAATTGGGTTAGCATGCGTTACTTACACTGTTAAAACTATAACTCTTATTACTTGAGGTTCGACTCGTATCATTGTTTACTACATTCATGTACACTTGCACTTGGCACGATTAATATTTGAGGTATAAAATACCGCATCAATAATAATAATAATAATAATAATCACATATACTATTGTTCTATCTAATTATACTATCAGATTGCACATTTATACTAGTATTCTATCTAATTATACTATCGAATTGCACTCTTATACTATTGTTCTGTCTAATTATACTATCGGATTGCACACTTATACTATTATTCTGTCTAATTATACTATCGTATTGCACTCTTATACTATAATTCTGTCTAATTATACTATCGAATTGCACTCCTATATAATTACTGATAATGGTAGTTTTAGCTAGCCGTTAATTATATATATATATATAATTTAAAAATATAAATAAAATATAAAATTTATTAAGAATGGTTTAATTATATTAAAATATTTATAAATGAAAATATATAATAAAACATGTATAAAAATTAAAGATGAATTAAAAAAAATGAGTGATATAATGGTGGGACCCTCAAGATTAATGTATGTACTTAAATGATTGTGGGTGGGTAAGTATTATAAAAAGTTGGTACATTACTTTTTGACGTAGCGGAATTATAATATACCTAATTTTGGGTACATCATTGATGATACCCCAATGCTCAATGTTTTCTAATTATAGCCATCACATCTCTCTTATCAAACCAACTCGCTTGATTCGAGGGCTCATTCTTCGAAATTCACAGAACTTAAAAGAGCAACTTTAAAATTCGCATGTTAATTGTTAGAAAAAATAAATACATTTAAATATAGCACAAATGAATTGTATATAAAAATGTGCATATATGATATGGGTGTGCGCGGGAGAGAGCAAAGAGGGAGAGATATTAAAAAAATAAAAAAATATATTGTAGACGATTTGATATTTTTAGGAGGAATTTTTTTATGGGAGCTCCACTAATTTTTTTTAGATCGAATTTTTTACCTCACAAGCTTGTTCGACATTAACCTCACAAGCTTTCTTTATAGTGGCTTCTTCTTCATAGAATTTTTTGAAGTTTTTAACATTCTATGCCGGTGTAAAATTTGTGTTACTTGTTTAAAATTCAAACAAACCCTTCTATGAAATGTTCATTGTTTAAATAGTGATTGTAACTTGGGTTAGCATGCATTACTTGCATTGTTAAAACTATAACTCTTATAACTTCAGGTTCGACTCGTATAATTGCTTACTACATTCATGTACACTTGCACTTGACACGATTATTATTTGAGGTATAAAATCTGCATCAATAATAATAATAATAATAATAATAATAATAATAATAATAATAATAATAATAATAATAATAATAATAATCACATATACTATTGTCCTATCTAATTATACTATCAGATTGCACTTTTATACTATTATTCTGTCTAATTATACTATCGAATTGCACTCTTATACTATTGTTCTGTCTAATTATACTATCGAGTTCCACTCTTATACTATTATTCTGTCTAATTATACTATCGTATTACACTCTTATACTATAATTCTGTCTAATTATACTATCGAATTGCACTCCTATATGATTGCTCATAATGGTAGTTTTAGAAAAAGTTACCGTTATAAAAAATGTCCGTTAGCAAGCCGTTAATTATATATATATATATATATATAAAATTTAAAAATATAAATAAAATATAAAATTTATTAAGGATGATTTAATTATATAAAAATATTTATAAATGAAAATATATAATAAAACATGTATTAAAATTAAAGATGAATTAAGAAAAAATAAGTGATATAATGGTGGGACCCTCAAGATTAATGTATGTACCTAAATGATTGTGGATGGGTAAGTATTATAAAAATTTGGTACATTACTTTTGACGTGGTGGAGTCATATACCTAATTTTGGGTACACCATTAATGATGCCCCAATGTTCAATGTTTTTTAATTATAGCCATCACATCTCTCTTATCAAACCAAATTGTTTGATTCGAGGGCTCATTCTTCAAAATTCTCAGAACTCAAAAGAGCAACTTTAAAATTCGTATGTAAATTGTTAGAAGAAATAAATACATTTAAATATAGCACAAATGAACTGTATATAAAAATGTGCATATATGATATGGGTGTACGTGGGAGAGAGGAAAGAGGGAGAGATATTAAAAAAATAACAAATTATATTGTAGACGATTTGATATTTTTGGGAGGAAATTTTTTATGAGAGCTCCACTAATTTTTTTTTAGATAGAATTTTTTACCTCACAAGCTTGTTCAATAAGTGGACATTATCCTCACAAGCTTTCTTCATAGTGGCTTATTTTTCATAGAATTTTTTGAAGTTTTTAACATTCTATGCCGGTGTAAAATTTGTGTTACTTGTTTAAAATGGAAACAAACCCTTCTATGAAGTGTTGATTGTTTAAATAGTGATTGTAACTTGGATTAGCATGCATTACTTGCATTGTTAAAACTATAACTCTTATTACTTGAGGTTCGACTCGTATCATTGCTTACTACATTGATGTACACTTGCGCTTGGCACGATTATTATTTGAGGTATAAAATACAGCATCATTAATAATAATAATAATAATATAATCACATATACGATTGTCCTATCTAATTATACTATCAGATTGCAATTTTATACTATTATTCTGTCTAATTATACTATCGAACTGCACTCTTATACTATTGTTCTATCTAATTATACCATCGAGTTGCACTCTTATACTATTATTCTGTCTAATTATACTATCGTATTGCATTCTTATGCTATAATTCTGTCTAATTATCTATCGAATTGCACTCCTATATGATTGCTCATAATGGTAGTTTTAGAAAAAGTTACCGTTATAAAAAATGTCCTTTAGCTAGCCGTTAATTATATATATATATATATATATATATAATTTAAAAATAAAAATAAAATATAAAATTTATTAAGGATGGTTTAATTATATAAAAATATTTATAAATGAAAATATATAATAAAACATATATTAAAATTAAAGATGAATTAAGAAAAAATAAGTGATATAATGGTGGGACCCTCAAGATTAATGTATGTACCTAAATGATTGTGGTTGGGTAAGTATTATAAAAAGTCGGTACATTACTTTTGACGTGGCGGAGTTATATACCAAATTTTGGGTACACCATCGATGATGCCCCAATGCTCAATGATTTCTAATTATAGCCATCACATCTGTCTTATCAAACCAACTTGCTTGATTCGAGGGCTCATTCTTCAAAATTCTCAGAACTCGAAAGAGTAACTTTAAAATTCGTATGTCAATTGTTAGAAGAAATAAATACATTTAATTATAGCGCAAATGAATTGCATATAAAAATGTGCATATATGATATAGGTGTGCGTGGATAGAGGAAATAGGGAGAGATATTAAAAAAATAAAAAATTATATTGTTGACGATTTGATAGTTTTGGGAGGAAATTTTTTATGGGAGCTCCATTAATTTTTTTTAGATCGAATTTTTTACCTCACAAGCTTGTTCAATAAGTGGACATTATCCTCTCAAGCTTTCTTCATAGTGGCTTATTCTTCATAGAATTTTTTGAAGTTTTTAACATTCTATGTCGGTGTAAAATTTATGTTACTTGTTTAAAATTCAAACAAACCCTTCAATGAAAGGTTCATTGTTTAGATAGTGATTGTAACTTTGGTTAGTATGCATTACTTGCATTGTTAAAACTATAACTCTTATTACTTAAGGTTCGACTCGTATCATTGCGTACTACATTCATATACACTTGCACTTGACAAGATTATTATTTGAAGTATAAAATACCACATCATTAATAATAATAACAATATAATCACATATACTATTGTTCTATCTAATTATACTATCAGATTGCACTTTTATACTATTATTCTTTCTAATTATACTATCGAATTGCACTCTTATACTATTGTTCTGTCTAATTATACTATCAAGTTCCACTCTTATACTATTATTCTGTCTAATTATACTATCGTATTGCACTCGTATACTATAATTCTGTCTAATTATACTATCGAATTGCACTTCCATACGATTGCTGATAATGGTAGTTTTAGAAAAAGTTACCGTTATAAAAAGTGTCAGTTAGCTAGCTATAAATTATATATATATATATATATATAATTTCAAAATATAAATAAAATATAAAATTTATTAAGGATGGTTTAATTATATAAAAATATTTATAAATGAAAATATATAATAAAACATGTATTAAAATTAAAGATGAATTAAGAAAAAATAAGTGATATAATGGTGGGACCCTCCAGATTAATGTATGTATCTAAATGATTGTGGGTGGGTAAGTATTATAAAAAGTTGGTACATTACTTTTGACGTGGAGGATTTATATACCTAATTTTGGGTACACCATTGATGATACACCAATGCTCAATGTTTTCTAATTATAGCCATCACATCTGTCTTATCAAACCAACTCGCTTGATTCGAGGGTTCATTCTTCAAAATTCTCAGAACTCGAAAGAGCAACTTTAAAATTCGCATGTCAATTGTTAGAAGAAATAAATACATTTAAATATAGCGCAGATGAATTGTATATAAAAATGCGCATATATGATATGGGTGTGCGTGGGATAGAGGAAATAGGGAGAGATATTAAAAAAATAAAAAATAATATTGTTGACGATTTGATATTTTTAGGAGAAAATTTTTTATGGGAGCTCCATTAGTTTTTTTAGATCGAATTTTTTACCTCACAAGCTTGTTCAATAAGTGGACATTATCCTCACAAGCTTTCTTCATAGTGGCTTATTCTTCATAGAATTTTTTGAAGTTTTTAACATTCTATGCCGGTGTAAAAGTTGTGTTACTTGTTTAAAATTCAAACAAACCCTTCTATGAAAGGTTGATTGTTTAGATAGTAATTGTAACTTTGGTTAGCATGCATTACTTGCATTGTTAAAACTATAACTCTTATTACTTAAGGTTCGACTGCGTACTACATTCATATACACTTGCACTTGACACGATTATTATTTGAGGTATAAAATACCACATCATTAATAATAATAACAATATAATCACATATACTATTGTTCTATCTAATTATACTATCAGATTGCACTTTTATACTATTATTCTTTCTAATTATACTATTGAATTGCACTCTTATGCTATTGTTCTGTCTAATTATACTATCAGGTTCCACTCTTATAGTATTATTCTGTCTAATTATACTATCGTATTGCACTCGTATACTATAATTCTGTCTAATTATACTATCGAATTGCACTTCCATATGATTGCTGATAATGGTAGTTTTAGAAAAAGTTACCGTTATAAAAAGTGTCAGTTAGCTAGCTATTAATTATATATATATATAATTTCAAAATATAAATAAAATATAAAATTTATTAAGGATGGTTTAATCATATAAAAATATTTATAAATGAAAATATATAATAAAACATGTATTGAAATTAAAGATGAATTAAGAAAAAATAAGTGATATAATGGTGGGACCCTTAAGATTAATGTATGTATCTAAATGTTTGTGGGTGGGTAAGTATTATAAAAAGTTGGTACATTACTTTTGACGTGGCGGATTTATATACCTAATTTTGGGTACACCATTGATGATACCCCAATGTTCAATGTTTTCTAATTATAGCCATCACATCTGTCTTATCAAACCAACTCGCTTGATTCGAGGGTTCATTCTTAAAAATTCTCAGAACTCGAAAGAGCAACTTTAAAATTCGCATGTCAATTGTTAGAAGAAATAAATACATTTAAATATAGCGCAAATGAATTGTATATAAAAATGTGCATATATGATATGGGTGTGCGTGAGATAGAGGAAATAGGGAGAGATATTAAAAAAATAAAAAATTATATTGTTGATGATTTGATATTTTTGGGAGGAAATTTTTTATTGGAGCTCCATTAATTTTTTTTAGATCGAATTTTTTACCTCACAAGCTTGTTCTATAAGTGGACATTATCCTCACAAGCTTTCTTCATAGTGGCTTATTCTTCATAGAATTTTTTGAAGTTTTTAACATTCTATGCTGGTGTAAAATTTGTGTTACTTGTTTAAAATTCAAACAAACCCTTCTATGAAAGGTTGATTGTTTAGATAGTGATTGTAACTTTGGTTAGCATGCATTACTTGCATTGTTAAAACTATAACTCTTATTATTTGAGGTTCGACCCGTATCATTGCTTACTACATTCATGTACACTTGAACTTGGCACGATTATTTTTTGAGGTATAAAATACTGCATCATTAATAATAATAATAATAATAATAATAATATAATCACATATACTATTGTCCTATCTAATTATACTATCAGATTGCACTTTTATATTATTATTTTGTATAATTATACTATCGAATTGCACTCTTATAGTATTATTCTGTCTAGTTATACTATCAGGTTGCACTCTTATTGTAATACCCCGTAAATTAATTACTGTTTAACTGCAGTAAATTGTTGCAATTACTATTTAGTATAGTAATTTTCAGTCAGATTAGGGTCGGAAGTATCCGTTAAGTTCCATGAATTCAAGGTTAATTAAAATCCCGTAGGTGGATTAAATATTTCTGTTAGGGTTTAATTTCCTTTTCTGTATGGAAAGCTGGAATCGTAATTTCAGATAAATTCGATTCCTATTTTATTTACAGTGCGTGATTATCGTGAATCAGATATTCCGATAATTAATTTCAGGACTGGGAGACTCAGATATTCTCCAGTCATGCAATTGTTTAAATTTAGATAATTTAAACGAGATGCTCAAGTCAAGAGAATCAGATATTCTCTAGGTTTCGGATGTTTTAAATTGTCGAGAAATTAAAATCAGTGTTTTAAAATAGTATTTTAAAATCCAATAATTTTTGTTAAATTATTGTTTTAAAGTAAGTAAATTATTTAACAATATCGGTTTAGTTTGGAATTTTTCCGAACACGGAAAATATCACGATAACCGAACAACCGAGTATATTTTTTTTTTAATCAACCAAGATTGTGTAACCATGCCCCACGTTTTTTTTCCCTTTCATATATCCAATTTGGCAAGTGGATAATATAATAAATCTATGCATGGTTTTATATATATATATTTGTTGTAAAAAAAAATTAAGCTAAAGTCAACTAAGTATGGGGAAGCCATGTCTCCCACGTGAGCTTTTGTCCCCTTTTCAATTATCCAAATTTAGAAAGTGGATAAACATGTTTTATTTGCTTTTAATTATCCATATTAGGAATAGTAAAAATAGATATTTGTTTGGTATATATCTACTGCCGAGAGAGAGCTGCCACCTTTCTTCACCTTCATTTCTTTCTTCTTCTTCTTCTTCTTCTTCGTTCCTTTCTTCTTCAAAATTTACGAGAGAGTGAGAGGGAGGAACACCAGCTGCGACTTCATCTTCTTCATCTCCATTTTCGACTTTTGAAAGGTATTTCGAAAACTTGGAGTTATATTGTTGCATGATTTATGTTCCAGTTTTTTTTCATGCGAGATATATATATATATATATATATATATTTGTGTTGTAAAGATTTTGAGATAACATGTTGATTGATGTTTAAACATGTTGGATTGAGGTTTGGTGTTTCAAAGCATGTTAAATGATTTAGAAATGAGTTTTTAGATATGTTTTGTTTGAGTTCGTGCATTTCGCGCGCGGTTCGGCAGATTTGCCACCTTCCGGTTAAATGAGCATAACTCCCTCGTTTTACGTCCGATTGAGACACCGTAAATTTTGCCACAAACTAGACTTAATTGTCTTTCTAATGGTATAGGTCTCATTCCCTAGTTCGTTCTGAGGAATTTATGAAAAATCGGCGAAGTTAGGTCATGTATTCTGTTTCGGAGATTCGGGACAGATGCGCTACCTTTTAGTAAAATGATCATAACTTTTTCGTTATTTATCATCTTGAGTCACCGTAAATTTAGCCGTAAACTAGACTCCCGTGGCTTTGAGTTGGTATATGGTACAAACCCTACACCTTAGTGATTCAAATCAGAGAAATTTTCAAAGATAGACGTTGTGCGGAATATTGTTTAGTCAACGAACTTCGTGATGACTTTGTTCCTAGAGTCAATTTGTGATTATGTTAAGGTATTGTTGATACCTTAAATGATGATGATGTATGCCTTAATATGTCTAATAGCTAGGGTTGAGAATAACCCTTAAGCTAAGAGAATTTTAGAGCGGATACTAGACCCTAATAGGCCTTCGTTTCGTGTTGAGTCCTATCGGATTTGGATCAACATGCTAAGTGTATTTTTATCTACTGAAGGCTAGCAGATCCGCAACAGATAAGACCAGTGGGGAATTAGCAGCTGCAGTAATTAAAACGTCGGTGAAAGGTGGGCTTTCTTTTTCAACGGACTCTTAGTCCAAATAATGATTTGGGTTTTTACTCACCTGCAGTTAATTATTTCTGATGTAAATAAATGATTGTCATGCATAAAATGTTTGATTTGTATGATATCCTTATCCGTATTTAGTTAGCTCGCAAGGGGCTTTCTAACTCTTAAATCGATCGGGCCTCGTGCTAATCTAGCGTGTTAACCGAGATTAGTGTACACTTGGGTCGGTGATATTAGGAAGAGGGAAAGGCTGAGCGGAGCTATTCCTGACTAAGACATCGACGGTTCTAAACGTTAGTGGAAAAGGCTGAGCAGAGTTATTCCTCGATGTGTGCGGAAAAGGCTGAGCGGAGCTATTCCTTGGCACACCAGTTGGGATATGGATAATCATACAACAGAAAGGCGCGCAATGACAAGAAAATGATTTAGTAAAACATAGGGCCTTTTCAGATAAAACCCCCGTGTGTTTACTCAGATGATGCATGATAATAAAATAGTTTTGATGAACGTTCATAATATCAAATATGTATTATGATATTTTTGGCAATGTGTTCACTGAGTATACTTGTACTCAGCCCTGCATGTTTGTTTTTAAATGTGCAGGTTGAGGATTGATGGTACAGGGTGAAGTGCTGGGAAAGAAAGTTGTTTTGTACAGGACTCAGAATATTTCCTGTATTTTGTCATGTTATTTTGCTTCCGCTACTTTAGTATAACCGAGTCAAGTCTTCAGTATGTCTTGAACTCGATGATACCTTTTTGCTACTCTGAGGTATTTATTTCTTCAGTTATATTTTGTGAATTGAAACTCACTTATGAATTAGAGTTCACAGTAAATTATCGTTCCTGGAATACGGTAGTTTATTCCTTTATTTAATTATTTCTGGTTCGCGCCTTGATCCAACCTTCATTGAGATCGAGTCGTGCCAGTCACACTTCATATTAATCAGATATTAATTTGGGGTCGTGACACTTATACTATTATTCTGTCTAATTAAACTATCGAATTGCACTCCTATACGGTTGCTGATAATGGTAGTTTTAGAAAAAGTTACCGTTATAAAAAATGTCTGTTAGCTAGCCGTTAATTATATATATATATATAATTCAAAAATATAAATAAAATATAAAATTTATTAAGGATGGTTTAATTATATAAAAATATTTATAAAAGAAAATGTATAATAAAATATGTATTAAAATTAAAGATGAATTAATAAAAAATGAGTAATATAATGGTGGGACCCTCAAGATTAATTTATGTACCTAAATGATTGTGGGTGGGTAAGTATTATTAAAAGTTGGTACATTACTTTTGACGTGGCGGAGTTATATACCTAATTTTGGGTACACTATTAATGATGCCCCAATGTTCAATTGTTTTAATTATAGCCATCACATCTATCTTATCAAACCAACTCGTTTAATTTGAGGGCTCATTCTTCAAAATTCTCAAAACTCAAAAGAGCAACTTTAAAATTCGTATGTAAATTGTTAGAAGAAATAAATACATTTAAATATAGCACAAATGAATTGTATATAAAAATGTGAATATATGATATGGGTGTGCGTGGGAGAGAGGAAAGAGAGAGAGATATCAAAAAAATAAAAAATTATATTGTAGAAGATTTGATGTTTTTGGGAGGAAATTTCTATGGGAGCTCCACTAATTTTTTTTAGATAGATTTTTTACCTGACAAGCTTGTTCAATAAGTGGACATTATCCTCACAAGCTTTCTTCATAGTGGCTTATTCTTTATAGAATTTTTTGAAGTTTTTAACATTCTATGCCGGTGTAAAATTTGTGTTACTTGTTTAAAATTCAAACAAACCCTTCTATGAAATGTTCATTGTTTAAATAGAGATTGTAACTTGGGTTAGCATGCATTACTTGCATTGTTAAAACTATAACTCTTATTACTTGAGGTTCGACTCGTATCATTGCTTACTACATTCATGTACACTTGGACTTGGCACGATTATTATTTGAGGTATAAAATACCGCATCATTAATAATAATAATAATAATAATAATAATAATAATAATAATAATAATAATAATAATAATAATAATATAATCACATATACTATTGTCCTATCTAATTATACTATTAGATTGCACTTTTATATTATTATTTTGTCTAATTATACTATCGAATTGCACTCTTATACTATTGTTCTGTCTAATTATACTATCGGGTTGCACTCTTATATTATTATCCTGTCTAATTATACTATCATATTGCACTCGTATACTATAATTCTGTCTAATTATACTTTCGAATTGCACTCTTATACTATTGTTCTGTCTAATTATACTATCGGGTTGCACTCTTATATTATTATCCTGTCTAATTATACTATCATATTGCACTCGTATACTATAATTCTGTCTAATTATACTTTCGAATTGCACTTCCATTCGATTGCTGATAATGGTAGTTTTAGAAAAAGTTACCGTTATAAAAAGTGTCCGTTAGCTATCCGTTAATTATATATATATATATATATATATATATATATATATATAATTTAAAAATAAAATAAAATATAAAATTTATTAAGGATGGTCTAATTATATAAAAATATTTATAAATGAAAATATATAATAAAACATGTATTAAAATTAAAGATGAATTACGAAAAATTGAGTAATATAGTGGTGGGACCCTCAAGATTAATGTATGTACCAAAATGATTGCGGGTGGGTAAGTATTATAAAAAGTTGGTATATTACTTTTGATGTGTCGGAGTTATATACCTAATTTTGGTTACACCATTGATGACGCTCCAATGCTTAATATTTTCTAATTATAGCCATCGCATATCTATTACCAAACCAACTCGTTTGATTCGAGGGCTCATTCTTCAAGATTCTCAGAACTCAAAAGAGAAATTTTAAAATTCGCATGTTAATTGTTAGAAGAAATAAATACATTTAAATATAGCACAAATGAATTGTATATAAAAATGCTACAAGAAATTGAACTTTTAGCCACACATAAATTTGCCACACATTTCATGTGTGGTCATTTAGCCACACATAATCAAAAAATGTGTGGGGAATCAACTAGACAAGTTTATTTACTTATTGACATTTACCTAGTGTGGCAAAAAGCTTTTAATTACATTTATATATATATTTTTAAAATCACAGTGATATTTCGGTGGAGTGAAACCTGTGTTGTTATTGTTTCTTTTTTTTTTCTTTTTTTTTGCTTAGGTGGAAAATTTGAAAAATTCTTAGCTACACATAATCACTAATTGTATATGTAAAAAAAAAGACTCCCTCAATTTTTATGTTCGTCCAGTTGGATTCATATTACATATTGATGACATCTATCCCTTTTCTTTTCATTTTTTAGAAGAGAGAACCACATTTAATAACAATGTAAACCTCAATATCTTTGAGAATTTTATTAATTCTTTTATAGATAATTTCTAATTATTTAATTTTATTTGTAACGTGTTGTGCTCCACCTCTCCTCTATTTTGATGGAATCTGTTTTCTTTTTTCTTCTTTTTTGGATAGAATCAGTTAGAGCTTTAAATTTTTAAAGCTAAATTTATGTTCTTCTGTCAAAAAAAAAAAAAATCTAAACTAAATCTAAGTGAATATATTAATCATCATATTAGCTTATCTGGATGAACCCATCAATTCGATCAATGGGTTACATTGTTTGGTTAAACTACACAACTTGTAAGTGATCATTTAATAGTATAATTTCTAAAAAAATCCATTGCTAAAAAAAAAATTAAATAAAATAAATAAAAATGACAAACACGTGGTCGACAACTTAATCTCACCCTTTTGGGACCGATATTTTTTTAAAAAAACAATTATTTCAAAGGATTACAACTATAAGCGACTAAGCGTGCATATCCTAATCTGAAGTTTTCAACCCTCTTTCTTACTCAAATTATATATATAAAAAAAATAACGATTGAATTAAAAAAATCCTTCTGACTATAAATTAAATCATGACACCAACCAAAACAATATGCCATCCTTAATTTTTTTATATATATTTTTTCTGTTTTAGTCACAAAAATTCACAAACAAATGGTGATATAATTCTAATACAAATATATATATATATATATATATATGAGAGAGAGAGAGAGAGAGAGAGAGAGAGAGAGAGAGAGAGAGATTTAATACCCAAAATATAGATTATCTATGAGTGCATCACCCAAAAGATAAAAACTATAAATTAGGATCAAAATAATTAAAATTATTAATCTAAGACTCCAAAGATCATGTATTTCCATTATTTTCTATTTTTATATTATTTTTATATTGAGTTTCAATAAAACACAATTCCTTAATGATCTACTAAATTTATTAGAAAGTAATTAATTAGATAAAAAAAATTGAAATACATTAGTTTTAGATTGATCGTTTAATATTCCAATCATTTGTATTTTGAATTCATAGTTTTAATATTTATACCAATTTATTATATATTTCATGGATAATATTTTTTTATTGTATGTATAGTTATTTTTAGTATTCCACTCCTAATATTAATGAGTTCTCAATACTAATTTATTTGGTGACATTTTGAAAAAAAAAAATCATTCATAGCTATTGGCAGTGTTTTTATTTTCAGAATTTTGGTTATCCCGCGCAGAACAAAAGAAATTCAAAACAAGGCGCTAAACTAAAAATCAAAAGAACTCCAAAATCCAAAATACACGAAACATTTGATTTCTCCATCTAAAAATGCATAAGAAACACACTCCCTCAAGTCAAAATGGCACAACCTGAGCCAGATCTCCCATAGAGGAACCCCCACCATGGCGAGTGTCAACTCGGATGATGCATTCTAGGCCTTCCGCCTTCATTGATGACGCTTTTGCGTGAAGGAGAGGACATCGGGATAAGATAAGTCTCTTAATTTTATGTTTAAGCTATCGGCTTTAATTTTCTATAAATTCACGATCATGCGAATTTCTGGCTTAAAATATAGACTAGTTTTTTTCCTTAAATTTGTAGGCTCGTCGGCATTTGATGTTGGAGATTTTGATTGAATTTTACCCTCATTCACTATAAATCCATATTTGTGGAACATTATTGTTCAATTTATTGATTTTAAAGATTGAATCCATCTATTTATATAATATGTTTAGTTTTCTAGGTTACTAGGATTTGTATTTGTAGGTTCCCTATTAGAACTAGATTTTCCTATGCAAATACATCAAAAGACCATGCTTTCTCTGAAGACAACCACACGTTTATGAGGCATGTAAGCTTCCAATATGTATCTTTGTCTCATTGTATTGTTTCTATTTCTCCTTGATTAGAAGTGAAAAGGAATGTCTTATGTATGGGGCTGAGTGGGTATTGAGGCACGATTATGATTTAAATTACATCTTCTGAAATATTAAATGTTTTTTTAGATTGAGTTCAAATGCTTCAACACTGGATTATGCAAAGTTTTATGTATATTGGAAGGATCTCACATGGGTTTTATGAGACTGGATTGTGTTTAAGATTGTAGCTATTCCAGATTTTAATATGTTAGTTCATCTTTTTCTTGTTAGATCGTTTCACGCTTTGTATAGATATTTTTCATATTACTAAAGTTTTTTCTTTGTTCTGATTCACAGGAATGCCATGGAAAATAAGAGTCCAACGTATGTATTTTGCTATATGATATTATCCAAGATTATTCATATTTTACTTCTAAATTGTATTATTCTTTTCTCAAATTTTCAATTCCTAACTTATCTTGGCAATCTCTATAGCTGTCACAGATGTATGTTATGCTGCTAAATTGAAATATTCATCTTTTGTTTCTTGTTAAGGAATTGGCATCATATCTACTTTGTTAATGTATATCTATTTCTTCCATTCTCATTCGGTCCCATATTATTATTGTGTGGGTGTTGCCTGATTATTGAGAGGACAATTTATCTATTATGTATAGTAGCTAAACATATTTTACTTGTACTGTACTTGCTTACTATAGAGCTGAATAATAAAGCATGCTAGTTATCCAGTAGCAGCCGCTGCCTTGGGTGATGAAGCTAGATGCACGGATCTTGCTGGATAATAAAGCATGGTGGTGTATGTTGCAAGATGATCAGGTTTGGTGTTATTATATAGTCCTTCCAGTGTATTACTATAATCAGGAATTTTCATGTTTATGAGCTTATGAAACATGTATGATATTTCTACTGTAGGTTGCATTCAGTTGAAAATACTGATGTCTGAAGAAAGTTACCTGTGCCTAGGGGACTTGGGACCGGCCTTGAAGAAATTCCTGACCGTGGAAAAACATTATGCAGATATTACGAAGAATCAGTTTGTCTTCCATTTGTACCGCTTAAGAAAAATACTCTTCGAACTTATATTGATATGTCTAATTTTCAAGATAGCCTTTATTCTCATTCTATATGTTAGAAATTAGAAAAATATAGATGAATGTTATAGTGTGTTATGTTCACTTCGATTTTTTTATTAGTCAAAATTATGTAATATATGACTTAATTTTTTATTGTCAATATATTAATCATTTGTTCTTTTGTTTACCATGATATTGCAATTTAAAAATAAAAATTATTATCCACACAATATATATTTTACCCACATTTATCGGCAAATAATATTAATTATTATTCTAAATTAAATTATATAAAAAAAAATTACCCACACATAAATTCTAATTTATAGCCACATATAAATTCGCCACGTGTCAATTACACGTAATGTGGCACATTAGATGACATGTCATTATTATATTAATGCTAAAATATATTTAAACACACATAATTTACACATTTAGCGACATATATATGTGTGAGTAATGGGTATAAATTTGTCTACACATAATACATATGTGGCTAAAACTCTTTACCTGCAGAAATATAACCACACATGTTGACATTTATATTATGTGTGGATAAAACATTATCCTCACACATAAGTATATTTTTAGCCACATTTATATGTGTGGCTAATAGCTTCAATTCTTGTAGTGTGTGCATATATGATATGGGTGTGCGTGGGAGAGAGGAAAGAGGGAGAGATATTAAAAAAAAATAAAAAATTATATTGTAGACGATTTAATATTTTTGGGTGGAAATTTTTTATGGGCTCTCCACTAATTTTTTTTAGAAATAATATTTTAACTCACAAGCTTTTTCAGTAAGTGGACGTTATCCTCACAAGCTTTCTTCATAGTGGCTTATTCTTCATAGAATTTTTTGAAGTTTTTAACATTCTATGCCGGTGTAAAATTTGTGTTACTTGTTTAAAATTGAATCAAATCCTTCTATGGAATGTTGATTGTTTAAATAGTGATTGTAACTTGGGTTAGCATGCATTACTTGCATTGTTAAAACTATAACTCTTATTACTTGAGGTTCGACTCGTATCATTGCTTACTACATTTATGTATACTTACACTTAGCACGATTATTATTTGAGGTATAAAATACCGCATCAATAATAATAATAATAATAATAATAATAATAATATAATCACATATACTATTGTCCTATCTAATTATACTATCAGATTGCACTTTTATACTTTTATTCTGTGTAATTATACTATCGAATTGAACTCTTATACTATTTTTTTATCTAGTTATACTATCGGGTTGCACTCTTATACTATTATTCTGTCTAATTATACTATCGTGTTGCACTCTTATACTATAATTCTGTCATATTATACTATCAAATTGCACTCCTATACGATTGCTGATAATGGTAGTTTTAGAAAAAGTTACCATTAAAAAAAGTGTCTGTTAGCTAGCCGTTAATTATATATATATATATATATATATATATAATTTAAAAATATAAATAAAATATAAAATTTATTAAGGATGGTTTAATTATATAAAAATATTTATAAATGAAAATATATAATAAAACACGTATTAAAATTAAAGATGAATTAAGAAAAAATGAGTGATATAATGGTGGGACCCTCAAGATTAACGTATGTACCTAAATGATTGTGGGTGGGTAAATATTATAAAAAGTTGGTACATTACTTTTCACGTGGCGGAGTTATATACCTAATTTTGGGTACACCATTGATGATGCGCCAATGCTCAATGTTTATAGCCATCACATATCTCTTATCAAACCAACTCGCTTGATTCAAGGGCTCATTCTTCAAAATTCTCAGAACTCAAAAGAGCAACTTTAAAATTCGCATGTTAATTGTTAGAAGAAATAAATACATTTAAATATAGCACAAATGAATTGTATATAAAAATGTGCATATATGATATGGGTGTGCGTGGAAGAGAGGAGACAGGGAGAGATATTAAAAAAAATGAAAAATTATATTGTAGACGATTTGATATTTTTGGGAGGAAATTTTTTATGGGAGCTCCACTAATATTTTTTAGATAGAATTTTTTACCTCACAAGCTTTCTTCATAGTGGCTTCTTCTTAATAGAATTTTTTGAAGTTTTTAACATTCTATGCCGGTGTAAAATTTGTGTTAGTTGTATAAAATTGAAACAAACCCTTCTATGAAGTGTTGATTGTTTAAATAGTGATTGTAACTTGGGTTAGCATGCATTACTTGCATTGTTAAAACTATAACACTTATTACTTGAGGTTCGACTTGTATCATTGCTTACTACATTCATGTACACTTGCACTTGGCATGATTATTATTTGAGGTATAAAATACCGCATCAATAATAATAATAATAATAATATAATCACATATACTATTGTTCTATCTAATTATACTATCAGATTGCACTTTTGTACTATTATTCTGTCTAATTATACTATCGAATTGCACTATTATACTATTGTTCTGTCTAATTATACTATCGGGTTGCACTCTTATACTATTATTCTGTCTAATTATACTATCGTATTGCACTCTTATACTATAATTCTGTCTAATTATACTATCGAATTGCACTCCTATACGATTGCTGATAATGGTAGTTTTAGAAAACGTTACCGTTATAAAAAGTGCCCGTTAGCCAGCCATTAATTATATATATATATATATTGTAATACCCCGAAAATTTTATTATCTAAATTTAATTAGGAATATATATATATATATCTAATAGTTAGAATAAGTGTAATATCCAATCTTCTTGGTATTAAATATGTATATATATATATATATAGCATATGCTAACCATAAGGATAATCTACGGAAGAAAACGGACCCTTCTAGGTCACATTTTCTAGGTGAAATGTGTTGTTGAGTGTGTCAGAAATACCACAGGAACTTCTTATGTTTTATTCGGAACCTTAGATGTGAACTTAGTTTGATTAATTGGAGTTTATTTATATATCGAGTGCAAATAGATTAAGTGTGACCTTTATTATATACAAATACATATATACATTATATGTATATTTTTATTGTTTAATTACAAAGTTAATTATACATATATATATTATAAAAAAAATTATTAATTAAAAATAAAATATCTTATATTTCCATATGGGTCATGCACTAAATAGAACTAAGATATGTGTCTTCATTATACAACAAGTAGATGTTGACTCATTTTTATATTATTATAATAATAAAGATATGTATGTGTATTGTAATTAAACCTTGATTCATTAAATTTCAAATCACTCAAAATACATTAGTACAGCATAAGTTTCAATAACGAAAACTAGGGTTCATCCGATTTCTTTCTTTCCAAGGTACATATATATATATATATATATATATATATATATACACACACGCAATTTTCAATTAATGATTTATTATGCACAAATTAATCATATGTCTCATGGTTTGCAATTAAGGACATGATTTTGAACCAATTTCAATTTCAATTTTTATCTGCTCAACTCATGTAATTTGTATACATATTTAAATCTTCAATAATATTATGGACCTCAAACATTCAAAGTAGGCCATTTGGAATATCAATTTTGGATCGGAGTTAAAGAAAAAAAAAAGGTAATAATAATAAGATTTATTTTCTTAATTTCATCTGAGGTGAAATTATTTAAGAATATTGTGGTAATAGTTGGTTTAAATATATAGGTTATGGAATTTAATTACATGTTCAGAATATATTTATGCTACCTAAAAATTTATATACTCACTTCTTTCCAATTTGAATATTAGTATGATACACACACACACACACACACACACACACACACACACATTCAAAGGTTAGGTTGGTAGTATAAATATTTTCTTTTATGGTTCTATGGAAATATGTTATATTCTATTAGTTGAGGTAATGGATTTAATTAGGTACCAATAGTAATTAGTGAATTAAAGTTTTTATTTGTGAGATAACTAATATTTTAAATGTCTAATCAAATAATAAGAGTTGCTTTTATATATATATATATATATATATATATATATATATATATATTAAATGGAAGATTAGGGATCGAATTTTAATAGGGACCATTTGATTAAACTAAGCCAAGACTGGTTTTTGTAGGGTTAGAGGAAGTAGCAGAAACCGAGTAAAATCAATCCCGAATTTGAAAGCAAATCTATTATATATCCAGGTGGGTTACTATATCTTTGCAAATTGTATCTTTCGAGTTATTAAGCTCTGCTTTGTTAAAATTGCATATGTGACTATCTGTGTTAAATATTTACGTGCTACTATATGTTGTCGGAGTCTCATATACCAGCGCTGTGTCAATGTGAGTAGCTACAGTATACATGCATTATTTGTCATGCCCTACTCCTTGTCGGTGAGACTAAAACGAAACACATATGGGTTACACCCATTGGGTATACTTGGCCATACTCAACTTTACGTGTGGTGATGTAGTACGGGTTGCGGGCAGTGACTGGTTACACTCTTAAGCGCTTCACGATAAAATGTTTTGGTGAACTTAGGTTGCTTTAAATTTTGAAACCTCCTAAGCTTCACTACCTGCATGAACACAGATAGATTACTTTAACAAAATGATTTGCATAACTTGTATTGTAAAAACTTGCCCACTGAGTGCACTAGTACTCAGCCCAAATATTTTCAAATATTTTTCAGGTCAGTAGGCTGCCGCGTGAAGGTGACGATGCTGAGAAATGGGCTTTTGTTGTTTATGTATTTTCTGATTGTCTCTTTTTGTTAAGTATTCTGTTGATAATGAAGTCTTCTTGTAATATCCTTTTGTTAAACACTAAGAGCTCTGATCTTGGTGTTATGAATATTTATATATTATTATACAGCATGTTTGATTATTCTGAGTCTTCTGTTGAGATTTTATTAATCAGGTTACCCCTTTCTTTCCCGCTTCTTAATTTCAACCCCCGTGACGTCCACTTCCACGGTCTTTCGGGACCGGGGCGCTACATATATAATTTTAAAATATAAATAAAATATAAAATTTATTAAGGATGGTTTAATTATATAAAAATATTTATAAATGAAAATATATAATAAAACATGTATTAAAATTAAAGATGAATTAAGAAAAAATGAGTGATATAATGATGGGACCCTCAAGATTAATGTATGTAACCTAAATGATTATGGGTGGGTAAGTATTATAAAAAGTTGGTACATTACTTTTGATGTGACGGAGTTATATACCTAATTTTGGGTACACCATTGATGATGCCCCAATGCTCAATGTTTTTTAATTATAGCCATCACATCTCTCTTATCAAACCAACTCTCTTGATTCGAGGGCTCATTCTTCAAAATTCTCGGAACTCAAAAGAGGAACTTTAAAATTCGCATGTTAATTATTAGAAGACAGTTAAATATAGTACAAATGAATTGTATATAAAAATGTGTATATATGATATGGGTGTGCGTGGGAGAGAGGAAAGAGGGAGAGATATTAAAAAAATAAAAAATTATATTGTAGACGATTTCATATTTTTGGGAGGAAATTTTTTATGGGAGCTCCACTAATTTATTTTTAGATAGAATTTTTTACTCGAAATTTGTGCACTATTTTATTTTTAATATATAATATAGATTTAACAAATTTATATAAACAAAAACATATCACGAAATAATTTAATATGTTGTATAAATGTATCAATGAACTACGTGACCATATTTTATTAAGATAGGCTATATAATAATTTAATTTTAGACCCAAACTAATTTAAATGGTCAAATTAATATAAAAGAAAGAAGTTAGGCTAAAATAAAAGCCCAACATTTGTTCAAATAACTATGAGCCCTCACAATGATGGAGAAATACAAAATAAAGTGGTGAAAAAATAAATATGATACAAACCACCAAAGCATAGATTTACACTGAAATCGTAGGAAAATGGGCTCCATTTTACTTTAATTTGAATACTAAATTTGAATTTCTAAATAATGCAACGATTCAAATTAAAATGAAAAAAGTTCTAACACTTGAGGGAAACATTAATTTCTAGTCATGATTGCTCCAAAAAAAAAATCTAGAAATTATGTGATGCATGCGGGATACAGTAATTGGGCAGGAATAGCTAGCATGCAGCATACTAGTTTGTTTTAATATATATAAATAAATAAATATAGATAGATTCTGAAAAAAAAAAAACCCAATCCTAAAATAAAATATCTGCAACTTTTGGTCCTACGCAGTTTTTAATTGGCCCTAAAACCTGTTTTTTTTTTCAGAAATGGGGAAGTCTCAAGTCTGTGTTTGTGTTGGGAAGTGAGACGAGTTTTCTAATCTCAATCTTTGCTGAATTGATTTTTTTTTAAGAGATCCATGCAATTTAATTAACTTCATTTCATTTCTTTTTTATTATTCTCAAAATCTTAGGGATGAAATTAATAAAACATATGGTATATATTTATAAAAATTTACTTAAAATTTCTGAAAATATATAAATGGATTATGAAATGATTTTGCCACATTAATATTAAAAATCAAATAAATGGATGGATTATTAATTAAATCAATCTTCTGTGAATTGAATATTTTTTCTTAAATAATCTTTGAATTGAATTAGATAAATAAATAATTAATTTTTATTTTAATTATATGTTGGGACCTTTAATTCCCGTCTTTTTTATACCAATTTTAAATTTTTGTCTTCAATTTTTATGTAAAATTATGCTGAAATTTTATATTTCAGTTTATTTATCTATCATCAAATATAATAAATTACATTGGATCTTATTATGTCTTTCATTTATTATTGTTCTCTTCAATGATTTACAAATCACTACCCTAATTTAACAAATAAATAAAAATATAAAATAAATTCTAAAATACACAAATAGATTACAATAATAAAATATATATATCATCAAGTATTCTAAAATAACATTAATACACATTATCATAAGTTGTTGCTAAATTTTTAAAGTAAATTACACACAAAATTAATTTAAGAATTTCATTCGTGTTAAAATAATATTCTCTACGTCAACATTTTCGTATTCAATAAGTTATTTATTTATTTATTTTTAAATTTGATCCCATAATTATATTCAAAATTGACTCCCTCCAACATAGTTTACGATAATTTATTCAGTTTTGCAATTGTGTAATTAAGTAGTTTGTCTTATTCAATTTATCAAAATATTTAATAATTTTGAGGATGATTCCATAATTCGATTTGTAATGTTCATGAAGCAAAATCATTTCATAATTCATTTATATTTGTTTTAGAGATTTTATTGAATTTTTTTATCAAATCATAAACATTTATAATTTTCTAGAGTTCATCTAATAAATTTGGTAAATTGTCTAATTTCAATATACTAAAATATTAAATAATTTTGAGGATGATTCCTCTCCATTTCCACAATTTCATTATTTGATTTGTAATAATGATGTGGCAAAATCATTTCATAATCCATTTATACATTTTTAGAAATTTTATGTAATTTTTGATAACGATGTACCATATGTTTTATTAATTTCATCCCTAAGCTTTTGAGAATAATAAAAAGAAATTAAACAGAGTTAATTGAATTGCAATTCACATATCTCTAAAAAAATCAATTCACCAAATGTTAATTTATATAACAATTCATCCACAAATAATCTTGTGAAGTCGCTATATACTGATATTGATATTTGGGTGCATTCTGCCACAAATAATCAAGTCAAAGTGCTGTATATTGCTTTGAATTACCCCGATGATGGTAATGGTGATAGCGATAGTGATAATGAAATCATATGACGAAACAGTATTGACGTGCCTTAAAAGGGACTCATGAAGAAATTATTATATTTATAATTTATTATTATGATTTTGATTCCAGTAGCACTATCTGTGATGCACAAAGCAAAGATTTTGAGGGCTTGAATTATTGCAATCGGAATATATATACAGTAAAACCTCTATATAAGAATAACCTCTTTATAGTAATAAAAAGTTGTGGTCCCAACTCGGGACCAGTTATAAATAAGAATAACCTCTACATTGTAATATTCCGTTATTTTTTTAAGACCATTCTTAAGAAATTTACCTCCATATAGTAATAAAGTGACATTAAATTTCATATATATTTAAATATCTATATAAAATGTCTAGAACTATTTTAACTACATATGTTATATTAAACGTAAGATTGTATAAAATACTTATCTAAAATTATTTGGGGCAGTGCTTTAATTTTTTGGGGTTAATATCATATCCTTTAACTTGCACGTTCGAAGTAATTAGTGAACACGGTCACTTTCTCGTTGAATCTAAAACATTTCCAACTTGTCCAACATGTTTGAAACTTGTTGACACAATACTTTTTCTATTTCTATGTACTATCATTCTCTGGATTATCACCATGCGTATCTTGCGTGATTCCTATATGATGTATTCTTCGGTTATAGCATATGAATAAATCTTATATATCTTTTAAGTTCACGTTTTTAAAAATGAAGGGACATTTTCAAGTGTTGTATAATATAGATTAATTTTTTTAAAAAAAATAAAGATTTTTATATGTAAACTCTATATAAGAATAACCTCCCTATAGTAATATTTTTCTCTGGTCCCAATAATATTACTGTATAGAGGTTTTACCGTACCATCTTTTCTAGGTTGCTCACGTATTTCAATACAATCACGATGAATGGAAAATATGAGGTTGTCACTCCTAGACCAAATAATCTCAACTTTACTAGAATACTAAATTTACATAGTTTGGCGCTTTTCAAGATGTCGATGTTTGCTATATGATCATGAAAGTTTACCATATTCATTCGGGTAGTGGCCAATACCACTCAAAAATTTTGGCCGACCGAAAAAATTTATCGTGACATTTTAAATAATATACTGTGACATTTTGACTATCTACTATGACACTTAATTATTTATTGTGACAGTACGAAACTAAAATTATTTTATCGGCCGATCGATAGAAATTAAAAATGTTCATAATTTTGTTTTAATAATAAATAATTTTATTCGGAGGAGTGTCCAATTGGATCTAAGACCCATATTGGAATTTTCTCCAAATTGGGTCGAATTATGCGTGTTTCATTTGTCCTGTGCGGAAACCTTCTCCTTAGACGTTTAATGGACGCCCAAAATAGAAAATCCCCAAATTGAAAGAAAATCACCGAAAATTCCAACCCCCGTCGCTCGCTGTAGAATTGTGAAGAATCATGGATGAGGGCAAAGGACTCTCGTCAGTCGTCACCTCGTGCAGAATCATCACCGTCTGAAAATGCAAAGCGGCAAAAACAACCATCTTTTTCAGGAAAGGTATGTTTTGTTTGTCGTTGTAGGGGTAGGGATGCGAATGATTTCGACAGTTTTCGTGTGTTTATTTTGGAACTATCAGATTATGCTAATGGGTTTATTGGGGAACTAAATGCTAATATGTCAATTGAATATCCTGGTGGCCTGTCGATTTGTGGTTTTGATTCAACAATTTTTATGGTTCCCTTTGAATATCCTTGAATTCTTCGATCTTGAAACTAACTCATGAACTGAAATCCCTTTTTTTGGGTCCTGGAACTAAGTCATGGGATGATGTAAGTTTTAGAATCATGAGACATACTTTCATCCATGATTGTACGTTTTTGGTGGAGACTGATGTGCAAGTATGCCTTTCTCTTGATTTGGATTCCCGCACGAAAGGCTGGAAACTGTACAACAGAAATGATATTACTAAGGATAAAAAACTCTATGTAGTTGAGTCATCTTCTTCCTACCATTGGTGTGCTAGTAAAATTGGAGGCAATAGCACGTTTGGAAGTTTCATTAGGTTTCCACTCTCTACATTTGATGTTGAGGATGATGTAAAGCATAGTCATTCTAGACTCGCAATCACGCTTCTCGAGGGTAAGAAGGATCATGCCTGTTTTCTGAATGGGGGTGTTGGTAAAAACGCAAAATCTCCCAAGATGATTATGGATGTAATGAATCTGCAGGCTGAGGCTGTTGCATCTTTTAGATTTCAGTTGACACAGAAATGGAAGCGTTTCTTTCCTGTCTGCATGTTTCATTACCATCCAAGTGGTTCGCACGTACTTGAGGATGAAGTTGATACCAATTAAGCTTTGGTGGCTCATCTTTTGTCATATTTAGACCAAACTAAGCCATTCATGGATCTACATTCATTTTCTTGTTAATGCACGTTTACCTCTTTCTAGATATTATGACTTGTTGGTTGCCTCCGTGAAGAAAAAAACAAACTTGTGCAAGAATGTCTGTTTGCTCTTCTGGTTTAATTGAAGTATGATGACTGAGCTCCCTATGCAAATTTACGTCCATGTATCCTTATCGTGTTTTTGAATGTGCGTCGATCTACTGCAAATATATATATATATATATATATATAGAGAGAGATGGGATCATGTGAGAACCACACTCCCATGTGAGAACCGAGAACCAATCTCAGCCACAGATAGATCTGATTTGGACGGTCAAGATCAGATCAAAATTTTAAAAAAAGCGGTGGCATTATTGTAATTTTTTAGACTTTTTAATGAACCCAGGGTATTTTAGTAATTTAGGAATTCTGTCATATTTGGAATGAATCTATTCTCGGTCTGCAATTCGTTTTCCATTCGAAATATCTTCCCTTGTATATATCAAATTCCTTTTGTGCTTATGTAATCGAAATTATCAGTCGATTGTCTTCGAAATTTATTCAACCTAATCGGTGTTCACGCGATTTTTTGCTGGAGTTTTTGTTGTTCGCTGTTATTTGACGAATATGTCGGGTAAAAAAGTTTATTCTGTAGTTTTCATGCGATTTTTTTTATCCGTTTGTTTTAGACTTGTTTGACAAGGTTGGGGAAGCTAATTAAGCTGTTCTTTTGAGTTTCTCACGATCAGCATACGTTTTTAGGCTTTATATTGTGTGTTTTGGTTTTCTGTATATATGTAGATCTTATTAGCATCACAATATGAATTATTAGCATTGTGAATTTAGTTAACAGATTGAGTATCATAAGAATGTCTCGTTAATAGAGTATTTTTCACGATGAATGCAACATTGTGATAAGAAATGAATATTATGAAAATCATTTTGTTAACATGTTCTTTAGCACTACTGTGAACTATTTTAGCACTTCTGTAATCTATTTTAGCACTTGTGTAATCTATTTTAGCACTTATGTGAATTATTTTAGCACTATTTTAGGTTGACGAAGCTAATAAGCTATTCTTTGCTATGAACTATTTTAGCACTGCTGTGAACTATATTTAGCACTGTTGTTATCATTGCAAAGTCTACTGTATCATTTTTATGTTTATGTCTTCATGTTTGCTATTATCACATTGCATCCATCAGTGAGTATCTAAACTTTTTGTAGTCATAAAAAACATATTGAATCATGTTTGATGCTGCCACTGATTTCCTCTTTATAGAAATTCATTTAATAGATGGAAGTGTATTAAAATAATATTTGCATAGAAGTCGACATGTTAAACTTGAGCATGTTTATGTGAAGAGAACCATTTTTCTAAATTTTGTGTCTTTTTTTACCTGACATAAGCTGTGAACTATATTTTAGCACTATTGTAAACTAGTTTAGCACTGCTCTGAACTATTTTAGCACTATTGTAACCTAGTTTAGCACTGTTAATAGAGTATTTTTCACGATGAATGCAACATTGTGATAAGAAATGAGTATTATGAAAATCATTTTGTTAACATGTTCTTTAGTACTACTGTGAACTATTTTAGCACTTCTGTAATCTATTTTAGCACTTCTGTGAATTATTTTAGCACTATTTTAGGTTGACGAAGCTAATAAGCTATTCTTTGCTGTGAACTATTTTAGCAATGTTGTGAACTATATTTAGCACTGTTGTTATCATTGCAAAGTCTACTGTAACATTTTTATGTTTATGTCTTCATGTTTGCTATTATCACATTGCATCCATTAGTGAGTATCTAAACTTTTTGTACTCATAAAAAACATATTGAGTCATGCTTGATGTTGCCACTGATTTCCTCTTTATAGAAATTCATTTAATAGATGGAAGTTTATTAAAATAATATTTGCATAGAAGTCGACAGGTTAAACTTGAGCATGTTTATGTGAAGAGAACCATTTTTCTAAATTTTGTGTCTTTTTTTACCTGACATAAGTTGTGAACTATATTTTAGCACTATTGTAAACTAGTTTAGCACTGCTCTGAACTATTTTAGCACTGTTGTTAGCTAGTTTTACGAGTACTGTGAATTGTTTTTATATGATCTTAGAATATATTTTTTATGCAGTAATGTGATTTTAGTTGTGAATTGATAAATGTGCAGATTGTGCTTCTTCCAATTTTCGAAGTTTTGTTCTCTTGATACTGGGTCGAAGTTTTCGAGCAGCCAGTAGTTCATCCTTTCTGGGAAATGATTTATATTCAAGTAAAGAATGCTGCAGAACGCCAGTTGTCTCACTGCTTCCTCTTGTGCTTTATTCATTTGCATCACATTCTGTGATAGAGTTGATGGCAATGTTGTTGCTTGTAATAATGGATATCTGTTATATCTATCAATAAGTCTATTATCTTCAATCTTCGGGGCAATTTTTACTCTTTTGTGTGTGCTAGTTTCACCTTCTTCAGTCCTTTTAGCACCTGTAATTTTTTTATATAATACTGTTAAGTAGACAAAAATAACAATGCTAAAGAACAGAATCCGAATGCTAAAATATGACATGACAGTGCTAAAACAATAAACTAGAGTGCTAAAATGAAGAAATTGTGCAGATGAATCACAAATGGACAAAAATGTTATGTTTACAAAAAAGAAACAAAATATGAAACTCCCAAATCAATTACAATGCTAAAGAACAGAATCTAAATGTTAAAATATGACATGACTGTGCTAAAACTCTAAACTAAAGTGCTAAAATCAAGAAAATGTGCAGTTGAATCACAGATGGACAAAAGTTTTATGTTTACAAAAAGAAACAAAATATGAAACTCCTGAATCAATTACAATGCTAAAGAACAGAATCTGAATGCTAAAATATGACATGACAGTGCTAAAACTCTAAACGAAAGTGCTAAAATCAAGAAAATGTGCAGTTGAATCATAGATGGACAAATGTTTTATGTTTACAAAAAAGAAACAAAATATGAAACTCCTAATTACAATGCTAAAGAACAGAATCTGAATGCTAAAATATGACATCACAGTGCTAAAACTATAAACTAGAGTGCTAAAATCAAGAAAATGTGCAGTTGAATCACAGATAGACAAGGGTGTTAGTTTTACAAAAAAGAAACAAAAAATGAAATTTCCTAAATCAATTACAATGCTAAAAAAAGATAATCTGAATGCTAAAATTAAACAAACATATAACAGTGTTTCATGCTAATGTTTGAAATAAGTGCCATGCTAAAATAAATCACGAGAGTGCTAAAAAATGAGTGCTAAAATAAATCACGAGAGTGCTAAAATAAGTCATTATAGTGCTAAAATAGGAGAATGAGAATGCTAAAACCCTAAATTGAGAAATATACACGTAAATCACATATATATTGCAAACATTGTTAGGTTTAACATGTTTATACAAGTTATCCATCATTAACAGTACAAAATGAAATGGAAAAATTAACATGCAATAAAAAGAACATATTTTTCGTAAAGATTATGGGTTGTATGTCTCCGGAGGAAGTATAGGTATGCTAAAAAAACACGAAAGAAAATCCTAAATCATCATAATATAGTGTGAAATGTATTTTTATAAACTCAAAGTAATATCCAACAGAATTTGAAAAAATAAAATAGAACGATATATTACCTTGAGGATTCATGATTTCTGATCGGAATTTTAATGTAATTAGGTGGTTTCGGTCGATTTGAACGGTTGAATTCAACAATTTCGCCGGTTTTTTGATTTTTTTGTCTGGTTTCGCGTGAGGAAGCTCGAGCAGTTATGGTGGGAAGAAAGCTTTTTGTCTGCAAACGTTTGGAAATACATATAGTTTCAAATTTTCAATTTTACCCTCTGTAAGTTTCAGGGGCAGCGAACTTTGAAAATATTACAATAATGCCACCGCTTTTTTTTTAATTTTAGAACAGATCTGGCCGTCCAAATCAGAGCAATATGTGGTTGAGATTGGTTCTTGGTTCTCACCTAGGGTGTGGTTCCTTCTGGAACCCAACCCTATATATATATATATATATATATATATATATATATATATATATATATATATATATATTCACAAACAATATCATATTTATTAGAATTCATTATTTTCTAATAATTAAAAAAGTTAATCAAAAGACAATAAACGTATTACTGATTAAAGTATAAAATATATCAATCTAATAATTGTTTTTTTAAGCTAACTCACCCATTGAGTTGGCTACTTATTTATCTTGGTTCGCCTCCCAAACATGTCAATATAATTAGTTCATATCTAATTTCAGTCCATATGTAATTATTTGCTTTGTTTTCACCAATATATTCGAATGTCAAGTTCTCGCAAGTCGCAACCCAATGATTATATGGAAGAATATGAAGAAATAGTGGATCTTCTTCATGAGATGTATTTACCATTACAATGATTATTTACGACAATATTCGTTTGGGAAATTCTATTTGAACCACTTCTTTGCACCACTAAATTTCATAAATAAAAAATAAATAATTATAAAATTACATAAATATCTTTACTAAATAAAAATAAAATAAAACCAATAAATATATATAATTAAGCAGTAATTAAAAATAATATGATTTTCGTCAATTCGTTCTTCCTCAAATGTGAGTCATCACTCCACTCCATCAATCAAAACCCTAGTCATCCGATTGACAAGCTCGCTCATCTGCTTCCTGGAGTGCAACGACGCCGTGTAGATGCAGGCGCAGTCGAGCTAGCCGCTGCGGACGGTGTTGAAGATGGTGATGGAGGGGCCGACGCCTTAGATGGAGGTGCAGTCCATGTAGTCCTCGGCGCCGATCGTCTGTTGCATATGATCAGAGTCGTCGATCACGGTGTCCTCGAACACTGTGACCAGAGATGTCTGGAGCGACGACGAAGCAGTGAGGCTGGGGTTTCAATCGCTTTTGACATCAGGAAGTTGAGATCGACCATGTTCGAAAATTGTTTGTTGCATTTCTTGTAGTCGGCGAAGTCTGTGTAGCATTTCTTGGCTAAATCCCACATTTTTCTGCTCTTTTTACTCTTTTGTATGTTGAAGATTGCAGAGTTGTAGAATCCTGCTCATTATTTGTGTGGATGGCTAGTGACGAGCTCGACGGACCATCTCGCCTTTCTCGATGCGCCATCGTGGCTTTGCCGGACGGTTTCTTGGTCGTCGTCAGCCACTAGGTACTTATCGAGGTGGCTTTTGAGCCTCACGGTTTTCGCATTGTTGAAGAACTTCATGATATCACCAGATTTTATGGGATGATTTTAATTTGGGAAAGCTAATGTTTGTGTGTTAGTATTTGGGAAGAAGAAGATTCTTTTTTTTATAAATAAAGTTAAATTATTATTTTTAAGTTTTTTTTTATATATAAAAAATATATTTTAGATGGGAGAGTATTATTGTCAATATTGGTGGTACAAAGAATAAAAATTGTGGTGCAAGGAGTAGATGTGGTGCAAAGAGTAAAAGTAGTGATGTAGATAGAAACTCCCTATTCTTCTTCCTACATATAAAAAAAGCCAATATTCCTTTTCTTTTCTTTCTTCGTTAATGTCTGATTTTATAAAATCTGCATCTCCATCTGAAATAAAATATATTTGGTGAAAATTAACAATCTAAATCTTTCCATTCGAGTTATATCTGCTTTTTGAATAAAAACTCTTAAAAGTATTGAATTAACTAATTTGAACTGCATCAATAAATAAAAATAATTAAAAAATTATGGAGATGAGGGATTTGAACCCAATATATTGAGAGAGCAATCCGCCCTAATTAAAAATTTAGATCTTTACCGTTTGAGCAAAAATTATCCGAGGGAACGATGCGTTCACTGCAAACTGTTCTTTTTTTTTTGTGTGTGTATTTTCGTGAACATACCTTCCACGCATTTATTCCAATCAAATTTATGAAAAACACAATTAATCAATAATCAACAAAGCCTACAAAGCCATATAAGATTAGAATATCAAATTGCAATGTATAACAGATTCCATTAGATTATGGAAGGTTTCCAATGTTTATATATTTCAAGATTTTATTTTGTAAGACATATTATAATAGTAATACTTTAGTAGGAACAAAATTATATATCAACATAAAACGTAAATGTTATGAAACAAACTAATCTCTTTTGAATTATTATTTACAAAAGGTGGGAAGTTGGAACACGTACGGTGGGTAATGTTTTGATTCTTCCAAATTAGAAGATGAAAAAATAAAAAAACAGCAGTACTGGACCCCGGGATCGACTCAGTGAGTTGCCTAACAAATTAATCTTTCACATATTCTGGCTGTTGCCTATGACAGATGTTGTAAGGACTACAATTCTCTCAAAGCGTTGGAAAAACCTCTGGACCACCGCCGACTGCCTTAATTTCAAGGATTGTATATGGTACTGCTGATAAAGTTCGAACCTTCGTTTATCGGGCTTTAACGTCATGGAAAGGGAGCAAGATTTTGAAATTCATAATTAGGTTCGATTAACCTCTTCTGAAGTCGTTATCCAATGATATTGATATTTGGTTGCGCTTTGCCACAGAGAATCAAGTCGAAGAGTTGTATGTTGAATTATTGAAATACCCAAGTGATAGTACTGATGGTGATGGTGAATGACGAAACAGTGTTGGTGCCTTGAAAGGGACTCTTGAAGAAATGTACTGGGCACCGCAGTGCCTCTACTCGTGTTCGTCGCTTAAAAGGTTATATCTTGTTGGTTGTAACCTTATAAAAGTTCATGAGAATGTGCATTGGAATCAACTCAAGCTTTTATATATCTTATATATATGTAGTCACAAATCTTATATATTTGTCCAATGCAGCTTATGGTCCACATATATGTAGTCACAAATCTTATATATTTTTAAAATGTAAATAATGTTAAACCATAGCACTAAGAATTGGATGGAATATTTATAAAAAACTAATACATATAATGTCATAATACAGTATAATATAACATAAGACAAATTTAAATATTTCAGTCTCCACTAAAACCTAAAAGTAAAGCAAAACCAACTCTTATACCTAAAGTAGGTAGTGTGATCAAACCGAATTGAAGTATTGTTGAACTCAAACCTTGACTCATTTATTAAAAAGTTGAGATTTGAATTTTTTTTTATTGAATATAGGCCCGTGAGTTTATTTGAGTTTATAATTTTAAATTTAAATGTTTATAATTTTGTTTTAAAAATAAATTATTTTATTCACAAACAATACCATATTTATTAGAATTCATTATTTTCTTATAATAAATAAAGTTAATTAAAGACAATAAACTTATTAGTGATTAAAGTATAAAATATAAGTTTATTGATCTAATAATTGTTTTTTTAAGCTAACTCACTCAATGAGTTGGCTACTTATTTATCTTGGTTCACCTTCCAAACATGTCAAATTTATTCATATCTAATTTCAGTCCATATGTAATTACTCTCTCCGTCCCGATTATATAGTCCCTTTTCTATTCGCACGTAGATTAAAAATATTTATGAAAACAAGAAACAAAAGCTAAACTTCCAACTTTAACCTTATTTAATGAAAATTAATAAAACTTAAATTTAACTCAAGTTTAATGTATTAATTTTTTGAAACAAAAAAAATATACAATTAATGAAATGCAAATACAATGAATATCAATAGAATTGATCAAATTCAAAAATTAATCAAGTTGGTCAATTTTAATTAATGTTTCTCATTTTTTGAAAAAATAACATTTAAGATTTATAATTTTCACAAACTTAAATGTTTAATTTTTTAATTTCCAAAACCTAATAAAGGTATAATTGTAAATTCCTATTAAAAATAACACTACTTATAGTAATGGGACTATATAATCAGGATACCTCAAAATAGAAATGTGGACTATATAATCGGGACGGGGGGAGTATTTGTTTTGCTTTCACTAATATTTTGGAATGTCAAGTTCTCACAAGTCACAACCCAATGATTATATGGAAGAATATGAAGAAATAGTGGATCATGACTGAGATGTATTTACCATTAGAATGATTAGTTACGACAATATTCTTTTTTCCTACATAAAAAATAAGCTAATCTTCGATCCTTTTCTTTTCTTTCTTCATTAACGTCTCATTTTATAAAATCTGCGTCTCCTTGTGAAATAAAATATCGTACACTTGCGTGACTTAGATAAAAGAAATCAACAAATTAAATAAAAATAATTAGAAAAGATATAGAGTAATGATGGGATTTGTACCCCTACCTTTGAGAAGGGATAGGCTCCAATTCAAATCTTACCATTTGAGCTACATCTACTTTTTGAATAAAAACTCTAAAAGTATTTAAATTAACTAACATATCAAACATCGAAAAATTAATAATTGAAAAACCTATGGAGATGAGTATTTGTGGAGGAGCAACAAGCTCCAAATAACAATTTAGAATATTTAATTAATTAATATATAAAGCATCAACAAATAAATATAATTAAAAAAAACTATGGAGATGAGGGGATTTGAACCCCCTATTTGTTGAGGAGCAATCCACTCCAGTTAACGATTTAGATCTTTCCGTTTGAGGTACATCTCCTTTTTCAATAAAAACTCTTAAAGTAATTAATAAATTAATATACATAGCATCAACAAATAAAAATAATTAAAAAAAACTTTGTAGATGAGGGATTCAAACCCCTATTTGTTGAGGAATGATCCACTCTAATTAACAATTTAGATCTTTCCATTTGAGCTACATCTCCTTTTTGAATAAAAACTCTTTAAGTATTTAAATGTTGAAGAGATTTTATTTTTATAGGACAGTATAATGAAATCTCCTCTCTCTCTCTCTCTCTCTCTCTCTCTCTCTCTCTCTCTCTCTGTATTTTCGGAAACATATATACTTTCCTCGCATTTCTCCCAATAAAATTTATGAAAAACACAACTAATCAATAATCTACAAAGTCATACTCCCTCCGTTTCATAATACTTGTTATTTTAGAATTTTAATTTATAATTAACAATTAATTTTTTGAATTAATATATCCTTTCCTTCTATATCAAAAAAACTCCTAAAACAACAATCAAAACAAAATGAAAGGAGTATAAGACTAAAATATCTAATTAATAGCAATTGACAAAAGATTTCCATTAGATTATGGCAGGTTTCCAAATTCCAATGTATAATATTTCAAGATCTTATTTTTATAAGACATATTATAATTGTAATACTTAAATATAGTAGGAAAAATTATATACATATAAACGTAAATGTGGTTGGAAAAACCTCTGGACCACCGCCGACTGCCTTAGTTTCGATGATTGTTCAGGATACTAGAGATAAAGTTCGAATCTTCGTTTATTGAGCTTTAATGTTATGGAAAGGGCGTAAGATTTTGAAATTCATAATTAGGTTCAATTATCATCTTGTGAAGTCGCTATACATTGATATTGATGCTTGGGTGCGCTTTGCAATCAAGTCGAAGTGTTGTATATTGATTTGAATTATTCGGTGATGGTGATAGTGATAGTGATAATGATACCAGACGATGAAACAGTATTAGTGCCTTAAAAGAAACTTGTGAAGAAATTATTATATTTATAATTTAGTAGCTCACATATTTCAACACAATCTCGATGAATGGAAATATGAAGTTGTCACCCCTAGCCCAAATAATCTCAACTGTACTAGAACACTAAATTTACATAGTTTGGCGCTTTTCAAGATGTCGATGTTTGCTATATGATCATGAAAGTTTACTATACTTATTCGGGTAGTATCCAACACCACCCAAATCATGTCCCATCAGTAATTATATATATATATATATATATATAAAACGTGGAATGATTTAGGTATTGTTAGGGTACTATCCGAATGTGTATGATATAATTTTCTCTAAACGCACAAATTTGAGTAACATACTGATTTGATATATTTTCTGTAATTCATGTGTAGATTTAATAATATTAATTGGTATAACAAGCTAGAGAGAGAAACACATGAACACATAAGAAATTATTGTGTAGTTATTATTATTTATTTATTTATTTTGCTTCTTCTTTCAATAATCAGATGGAATCCTCTAGTCTAAATTGTGTGCTTCATATGCGTGACAACATCAAAAATATGTAGTTTTAATAATGTTTTCATAAAAATAAAATTTATTAATTTACAACTAAATTATATACCCTCAGTTTGTTATAATTAACCCTAAAAATCGATTATATTAATTAAAAAAATTAAATACTAAAAAATAATTATAAACTCTAATTAGGTGTACTAAATCCTAAATAATAATGTCAAATTATATTAAATAAAAAAATTAAAATTGAAGGAAAAAAACACTAATGCACACAAAACTTTATGATCTCATTTTCAATAAAAATATATGTAAAATATAAAAAATATATTCAAACAACCAATTCAAATGACGGCTCTTTTTTTTTTTAACTTAATCAAATGACGTTTAAGTACCGCAAAAAGTCTTTCATATATCATTACACTTTAAGCATTGACAATTTATTTTTATATATTTTGACTCAAAAAAATTATTTTCATGTATGTTTTATGATAATTTTCTAATTCGTTTGCAATATAAATTAATATTATATAAAACGTATATTTCAATTATAATTTTCTACAAAAAAAACTTATAATAGTAATTTTAATATATAATTAATTAGTTTTAAATTACATGTATAAATTTATACATGCGCGCATTCAATTCTATATTTGAGATAGTTTCTTTTCTCAACCCAACTCGGCCAACCATACCCAAATTACAACATTTTAAAGAAAAGGAGGGAAAAACAGCTTCTACGCAGTTAACGAGAAAATTGTAAAATTAGTCCCACAAGACATGTGTCTCTTGAAAAGTGGTCCCAATACTTGCAAAATTATTTCAAGCATTTAAAACGACTTAAGTGCTAAAAAAAGAACAAATTAAATTATTTCAACTAGCCGATCGACTAATAGAAAAATGTAATAGTAGCTCACTTAAATTTAGCGCAAATGGTAAGGCCAAAAATGCGAAGCCCATCAATGAGAAGAAATCCCCATTTCTGTAACTTCCTCACTTTATTTGAATTTTTTCCTATCTCATTCTTGTTTTTCATTTGTTGAGAGATTTCATTGTGATATCTAACACCTTTATATGCTTCAATAATCTCCATAGCAGCCTCATTCGCAGCTCTCTGCCTTTCTTGTTCAACAAGGGTAATATATTCCTCACAAGCTTTCTTCATTGCCTCCACAACCTCTACGAGAGTTGTAACAACTGCATACATACATGAAAAAGAGATGTACGTAATTTGCACAAATGTTCAACGTCGTCCACGAAGTCGCATAAATGAAAGATCGAAGAGCAGAGATCATAATATATAGGTTATGTGGCAAATTCGAATACATCACCCAAGGCCCAATAAGGCTCATACATTCATCAGACAAGTCGGGGTCAACGCAGGTAAACCGCGTTGACCCGCAAAAAAAAATAAAAAATAAAATAAAAGATTGTATCAATCCTAACACTAAGGACATGATTGGTACGGTGGAACAGAATTGAATAAATGATCATTTCTATGTCCATTCCAATTCCAGTTAATGTTTAGAGTTTAGGTTTTTTTATGGTTCATGACTTTTTAGGATCATGGTTTTTTAGAATTTTTTTTTAGTATTTTTTGGATTTTTTATGGGTTTATGTTTTTTTTTTGGGGTTCATGTTTTTTTCTAGGTTTATGAATCTCAATTAGGGGTTATATTTATTTCAAAAAATTTAAATTCATTCATTTTTATTTTAGAATTCACTAATTCCATTTATGGTATATATTTATTTCAAATTTTTTTTTAAATTTTCAATTACCATTTATATTTGTTTTGAAAAAATTAAATTAATTATCGAGCACAATGCATGAGTGTATGCGTTAGCATCAAGCAAGTACATTACGCGTGTACCATAATTTTAGGGTTCATGATCAAATCAATTTTATGATATATATTTATATTTATTTCAAAAAATTAAATTAATTTCTTTTAATTTTACGGTTCACTATTTGTATTTTAAGGTATATAATTTGGGTGGGGGGGGGAATAAAAAGAAAAAAAAATGAAAAAAAAAAAAAAAAACTATAATTGACGCGTGTACCATATACACTGCGTGTAAGGTCCATGCACCCAACAAAGTTGACAGCCCTGTGTTGACCGTTATTTATTACCATACCCATACATCTTGTGTATAGGAGAGTAGCCCATAGGTTATACCTTTCTCTAGCGAGCAATTTGCAGGATTTTCACCAAAGTGATAAACCACTTTATCCGCATTTTTTACCTGCCAAGAAATTAAGTCTGACTAATATTATATAATGCCACATTAATTAGTTACCTAGCGACCAAAAAATATATAACGTGTTACATGATGATTGATTTAGCATATTTACCACAATATTATATAAATCCTTTATGGAGGACAGTTCAGCCTCAGCAGCAACAAATTCCTTCACTGTCTGTCATGCAATAAATTAACAAATTGATATATATTTTTTTTATTATCAAAATCGGACAAAAAATGGAAATTTTCAATGATTCTAAATGAATACAATGTATACATTTTGAAGGTTTTCAAAGAAGGGATCATCGTTCTCAGCCACTGCTAGTTCTTGCTTCGCCTTTTCTAGACCGTGGGAAAGGCCTTCAATATCTTCTGCCAAAGATTTTAACTCAATCTGCACAACTATTTATCTCTATTTATATGTATACTTAATGAAACTATCATCTAATTTAATGATGTAATTTAGATACGAATGAATATAAGAGTTAATTACACTTTTGGTCCTATAAGAATATGGTCCAAATACTCTTAGTCCAGAAATGAATATTTTTAGTCTCAAATGATATGTTTTGACATTTTTGGTCCCAAACACTAACCGGACACTTAAGGGCCACTAAATCTTGGGACCAAAACCGTTAAAATATTATACTTGGGACCAAAAATGTTATGGTTGGGACTGGAAATGTTTTAATCATATTAATTAATTATTTTAAATATTTGAAAACACAAAAATGCATCATACAATTTCATCCAACTAATTTCCGTTTTTTAGTTTTTTCTTCGCACTTTTCGATTTTAATTTCGTGTACCTTAGTTTAATTTTACACTTGTTATTTAGCGTCGTTCATTCTACCCAATTATGATTTATTATAATTCCTTCATATTTAATTTTAAATTTTTAGTTATTAATTGATTTTTTCAAAAATTATTTTAGTCAGTCTAACTAAAATACCATTAAATTTTTATTTTAAAATATTTTATTGTTATATTTTGAAAAAAAAAAAGAAACGATAAAAAATTAATTGATTATTAGAAAAATTAAATACTAAAAAAATATACAAAAATAAATCATAATTGTATGTGATGAACTATAAATAGTAAGTATAAAATTAAACTAAAACAAAAAATTGAAATCAAAGAAAAAAAATGTAAAAAACAAACTAAAAAAAATGACTGTGAGATAGAAAATGCATGCAACATGTAAATGCAATAGACCATGTCATTTGACTAAAAATATTTGAATCGGGTATTATTATTATTATTGAACTCAAGTATTTCAATTTAAATTACACAGATTTTATGAAGTTGATTTTGAAAACTCATAACGCTAGCAAGTTAACTGTTAAAATAAAATAAAATAAAATAAAAATATGAAGAAAAAACTAAAAATGAAATTAGTTGGATGATAAAATCGTCTATTGCATTTTCGTATTTTTAAAATTTTAAAATATTTAATTAATAGGATAAAAATAATTTTAATCCCAACCGTAATGTTTTTAGTCTCAAATTTAATGTTTTGACACATTTGATCTCATGATTCAATGGCCGTTAAGTGTCTGCTTAGTTCTGAGATTAAAAAACGTCAAAAGATATCCTTTGGAACCAAAAATGTCAGAAACATCAAACTTGGGACTAAAAATGTTTATTTTGAGACTAAAAGTATTTGGATTCTGGTCCAAAAGTGTAATTTGTTCTTAATATAATTAACCTTCGATGCAGCTTTCAAGTTGACAAGATCCTTGGGGAAGTCAAGAATCTCTGGATTTTCAATAGCAAAATACTGAAAATGAAAAGCAGGACTCAAAACCAAAAAAAAAAATGATCAAGAGACTGAGAAACTAATCAGCAGAGCGTAATAAAAACTTATGTATAGATACACACACACACACATATATATATAGAGAGAATTATATATATTACATAAGATTGAAAAGGAAGAAACAGCTAGTGAAGAAGGAGATTAGCAGATACCTTACAAAGATAACGCATTTCAGTAATATTGTTGGGTTTCTTTGTTTCTGTCAATTGCGATAACCGATCCAATTTGAATCCAACACAAGCATCTGATTATGAATTACAGGAGGCTGGAGTTTTTAACTCAAAAAGGAAAAAAAAAATAAAAATAAAAATTAACATTCAATTTTGTACAGAATATATATCCACACTTACCACATCCTAATTAAATGCACTAATTACTTAACTTGAATATATGTATAACTCTCCAATTTAGTGGTAGCAATTCAACATGTAGAATTGTAGATGCATGAAATATGTAGATGCATGAAATATGAATTTTATGATCCTATTCCTTGATGAAAAACAGTAATAACTTAAAAAAGGATCAAACCTCTGCGAGATGCCCAACCAAAGGCATTTCCCACATAAAGTGCTTTCACCATAAATTCTGTCAGTTTGGAGGAGTTCAGGATCTGATAAATGATGAAATGCAATTTTGATTTATTTATCATGTAATATATATATAAACCAGCAAACCGATATTCAATAGAATCCATTTATATTTACCTCTTCACACAAGGACTTTACGACATTCACGCTTGATCTCAAATCAGAAACCTGCGATCAAAATATTAAAGAATAATTTTCACAATTTTTACCGAACTGTAATTCTAAAAAATTATGTACATCTGCAAATTTTATGCGAACCTTAAAGTGGAATTTAATCTTGAAAAAGAAAAGCCACAATTTAGATTCCAGTTGTTCCGACTTCATCAGCTCCAGGAAATACTAAAACATGCAAAGCAAGAATTTACATAATTTCCATTTGATCATCTCAATTTGGATCCTCCATAAAAGATTGCATATGTAATGAGCGCAAATTAACAGCAAAACCCCAGTTTTCAGAATTAAAACAAAAAATTCAAAAATTCTCCTCTAAATTCAACAAATAAATTTACATCGACAGTTAATTTGGGAAGCATGACTTACCACGGCCACATTTTTATCTTTTGCAATTTTATGTTTATCTTCCATTTCCATTTCATACGAACGCAGCGGCGGATCTATTTTTCAATAATTTGAACAAGGAGAGATCTGTGCAGGGGAAAAAGAAAATCCAGCAGAACAAGATGAACGGCAAGGTAGAGAAAAAAGGATGAGAGAGAGAAAAAAGTAGTGCTCCGATTGAATAGATTAACCACATGTCCACATAAATATGGGTTGATCTCCTCTACACATAAGTGATAAGACTGATGGGCCTGACCGAAGGAACGGTCAATTAAGTCCATCAGAAACCAGCCCAAATCAACGGCCCACCCCAATAATAAAAACCAAAAAAATGGGAAAAATGGAGGAAAGAACCGCATCTTCCATCTCGCGATTCATCGCCGATTGACGCCATTCAATGAATACAAACACTTATGCGCTTCAAATCTCAAGTTATTCGTACTTGTAAGAGCAATACGAGCACAATATAATGCTCGGACGTAGCTTCTTTCTACCATTAAACTGCAATACGAGAAATAAATTTACAAATCAGTTAGGAAAAATAGAGAAATTAAAAACTAAAAGGAAAAAATATATAAAAATAATTCAAACATTTCCTAAATCAGGGCACGAATAAGTCTTTCCATCAAATCTACAAATAACCATATTATATAATACGAAAACATAATACTTCAAATTACTCATATAATGTTCAATCAAACACTTAAATGAACATATCTGGACAATTAATGAAAAAAAAGAACCCAACCAAAATTTGAAAATTGATTGAATCCTAAAGATATAAAATTCAACGTAAAAAAATATAAGAGGCAAAAACTATGAACAATGTGATACATGTTTCTACTTCAAGTAGTGCTCATAAATATGCTAACTGATACTTAACATAATAATTCATATTACTTGTATATACTTTTAAATCAAGTACTCAAATCAACATATCTGAACAGTGAAAGAAAATAGAAAACACAAAAAACCACATAAAAAAACAAATCAGATGCAAAAAAACTGCAATTTGATATTTATTTTTAATTTAACCGGTACACATCTAGAAATATTTCTATTCAATATATTTTCTAGCATATATATATGACTAAAACCCATATAGAAATATCATTTATGATTTAAAAAAAAAAAAAAAAAACACATATAGAAATACCATTCTCTCTTGGGTCAACAAAGTTCTTTGGTAGAAATATCCACTAGGTTCCCATTCCAAACATTGCAGCATTCTAACAATGTCTAAAGTGAGTTCTGCAAATTTATAATTCTAACAGCCAAATATCAAAATACAAAAAATGTATCACCTCATTTCTGTGATAACTAGACATCAATGCGTCTCTAAATTTCAAAAGTCTCTTAGCATGAAATCGAGACACGATGACAAAGTGCATTAGCTTTCCTGAGATCAGGACCAAACAAAAAAAATTCAAATAATCAGTTTTGGGGTTCGTAACTAAATAGCAACAACTGGACAAACAAATAGAAACGAACCACACTAAACACATCTAAAAGAGATAAGGTGGAATGAATTCCTGCAAATAACAAGAGTAAGCGTGCAACTAAGAGCAACTCGAATGCTAACATCAAATCACCAATTTGGTACTGAAACCTACCCTAATGTTGCACCAAATCCTGCACTAAATTGGTGCAGCACCAAATCCTACTCCAAATTTGAGGTAGAATTTGGTAATGCACCAAATTGGTGCTGATGGGTCCCACATCATTTAATACATTATTTTATTATTTAAAATCATTATTAAATAGATTATTTAATAAATTTAATTTAATTTATAAATTATATATTCACTTAAATAGATTATTTAATATTCATTATTAAATAGATTATTTAATAAATTTAATTTATAAATTATATATTCATTTAATGCAGCAGACATCAACTAAAACCGGAAAAAGTCAAGTGGCATTTAGCAAGATAGATGTGCATAATACTGATAAGTCATGTCAAAGGGTGGTTGCCAGATATTTCAAAGTGCAAAAGTTTCTTACCTGAAACTCCCCACATGTAGGGGTGTGCCTATGGACTTGATAAGAACCCATGTGGAGGCATATGAGAATATGTCAGCATAAAACAACAACCAAAACCCTGTAACTATGTCGATCTCAACAAGGGAAAAAACAAATGAATAACTTTCGGAATAGGTTAACCTGAAACCCAAACCAATTAGAAAGAACTGCACCAGAAGTAGAGAAAGTTTGCTCCTAAAAATTCAAAAAATAAAATACATTACAAAATACAAAATAACCAACAAAAATGTATACATTGATCCGAATAAAGGCTCCTCTTTGGATGTTTTATCCACTTCACTATTGCTCATGGTTAAATCTAAACTTATTGCTTGTTGCATCAATAATGATTTGTTTGTTGCATCAATGGCTACTTTCAGCTGCATATATTGCTTTTATGTATATGTTGCTTTAATTTAGAATTCAGTAATTGCATCAAGTTAATGTATCATGATTGTGACCTGCATGTCTGTATGACTGTATGTGTGTGTATAAATAACTTAAACGATATAATTAAGGAGATGTTGCCATTAACTTTCATTTGGAGCGTGAATTAATTACTCTATGCTATATATACATATATATAGCCACTGCTTTCCTGGTCTTGGGCTCAAAATTCTAACTTATTGTTACACTGCAGGTGCTTGGAGCTATGAAAAAGAAACATTTGCTCTCGCCATTTTCGAATGTCAAGTTCTTAAAAATCAATGAATTTCATGCACAATACGAAAAATTAGTGAACCTTCTTAAAAATATAACGACCCTATTTTCTTTATTTCTATGCATTATCAAATATATAAAATATTTAATATATAGATATCTCGGGTGTTACATATATTATATTATTGTAGGATTTTTTTTTTCATGTTTGTTATGGTTGATATGATGAAGAAATAATTGATGGAGAATTAATTGAAGTGAATGAAGAATTGTAATAGTACAATACTATTGAAATATATATAATATATTACAAGTGATAATGATTAATTATATAATGATTGATGGAGAAGAAATTCTTGATTTTTGATAGAAAACTTCTTAAGTATTATCAGATTAGTTTATAATCTTTCTATAAATTCAAGCATTTATTTTTCAGTCTCTTCATTCGAATAGAATTTCTATAGACTTTGATTGATGGAGAATTAATTCATGTGGATGAATGAAAAATTATAATAATACAATTCTATTGAATTAATGTTTAAATTGTAAAATTAAATATAATATAGTATATATGTTGAATTAATTATATACTATATTATATATTGTTGCGGGATTATATTTTTTAATTTTTTTCTTGTTTGCTACGGTTGATATGATGGAGAAATAATTGGTGAAAAATTAATACGATTTGTGGATGAAGAATTTGAATAGTACAATACTATATAGTATATTACTATTTTTTCCTTAAATTAAGTGTATATTATGGATATAATAGACAAATCATATTTTATAAGGAATTAAATAAATATAATATATTATATTTACAAATAATTATTTATAATATTTTATATCAATGATAATTTTATGTAGTAGAGTTCAATTATAACAAAACTATTGAAAGAAATATAATATATTATATTTACAAAAAAATTGTAATATATTATTATGTTACTTTTTTACCCTTAAATTAAGTGCAAATTGTGGACATAATAGGCAAATCATGTTTTGTAAGAAACATACACACTTTTTATAGAGGTATAGATATAGATATAGATTATTTCCGGAGGGTTTGAAGTTGGAACACATACGGTCGGTTATGTTATTGAAGCGCGAAGTCTGCGACTGCGCGTGTGTTGTAAAGTGGTTTTTCTTTCAAAACGTATAATTAAAATTTTGGGAAATTGCAAATTGATTTGATGTTTTTGAATCGCTCATTAATTCCTTTTTGTTCATTAATTAGCACAAATTAACCGAGGGAACGAAGCAAACTGTTTTGAGGTTTAATTTCGGAGCTTTTGATTGATTCTTCCAAATTAGGAGATGAAAAAATCAAAAAACAGCAGTACTGCACCACGGGATCGACTCAGTGAGTTGCCCGACTCATTAATCTTTCACATATTTTGGTTGTTGCCTATGTGTGATGTTGTTAGGACAACAGTTCTCTCCAAGCGTTGGAAAAACCTCTGGACCACCGCCGACTGCCTTAATTTCAGGGATTGTATGATGGATACTGCTGATAAAGTTCGAACCTTCATCTATCGGGCTTTAACATTATGGAGAGGGAGCAGGATTTTGAAATTCGGAATTAGGTTCGATTACCATCTTGTGAAGTCGTTATATAGTGATATTGATATCTGGTTGCGCTTTGCCACAGAGAATCAAGTCGAACAGCTGTATGTTAGATTGAAATACCCAGGTGATGGTGATGGTGATGCCTTGAAAGGGACTCTTGAAGAAATGTACTGGGCACCGCAGTGCCTCTACTCGTGTTCGTCGCTTAAAAGGTTATATCTTGTTGGTTGTAACCTTATAAAAGTTCATGAGAATGTGCATTGGAAACAACTCAAGCTTTTATTTATTTATGGTGGGATCACTGAACATGTGATTAATCAAGTATTGTCCGGTGGTCCTCAGTTGGAAACCTTGTACTTGCATCTTTTGGAAAATTATGAGAACTTGAGCATCCAATCTAGTAGTTTGATATGTCTGCATATTCATAGATGATGATGCTCCATCTATGAATACTCAGCTGATAATCAGCACCCCGGGACTACTGCTGTTGAAGATGTCAGGAGTTCCGTACAGTAAGTGTTTGCTGATGAATGCCCCGTGTTTAAGTGAGCTAACTCTTGGGTTTGATGGTCCAAACTGTTATAGTCATGACTTGTTCAATGGGAACGATTTTCTTGAAAAGACGTTGATTCAAATTCTTCCGACCATCCAACTAGTTGAAGAGCTCAAATTATCGGATTGGTGCATCAAGGTTAGGTTTCTTACATTATAATTGTATTGTAATCATGTCAAAGCTATCTTGATAAGTATTTTGCCCTGTTCCTTTCTAATTCATGCAAAATTTCATACATTCTGTTAGTGTGAGGGAATTGATTATTAATTCTTTGCCTTTTTATGTAATTATGAAGGAATTGCTGCCTGCTATATCCCCTGCCTGAAGCAATGCTTGCTTTTTTCTTTTTTTGGGTCTTTTTTTGTTCAATCAACTCCTCTTCTTATTTTGAATACAATCCAATTAGCTTAATTATTGTGATACTATATAGGCGCTTGGAGCTATGAAAAAGAAATCTACGCTTCAACCTCTTCTGAATGTCGAGTTGTTAGAGCTCAATAATGAGTGTTTCGAAGAATACGAAAACATCGTGTGTCTTCTTGAGATTTTCCCTGAACTGGAGATGTTAGTCCTTCAACCCAAAAACAAGGACTTTGCCCCCAACCGAATTGTTGCAAACAATGGCAAGAGCTGCCCGAGGCTTGAAGGAAGTCTCCCCGAGTCCTTTCTGCTGCAGCTGCGTATTGTTAAGGTTACTTGGACTAATGGTGACGACTCAATATTTCCATTCATCGCGATTGTGTTGAAGTATGCGAGCAACCTAAAGAAGATGGTATTCCGAGTGGCAGTAACCACGCCACCAAATTCTTTGCTGTTGGCGTCAAAGAAGCTGCTGGGAATGCCAAGATCATCCCCAACTGCAGAGGTTATTTTATCTGAATTTTGATCGATCTTACCTCCTTAAATGCATATCTTCTTAGAAAGGTAATGGCTTTCCTTCAAATATATTGCAATGAAGGCATTACTTAGTTCGACTCTCTTTCAATTCCCTTTTTTGGTTTTGTTTTGGATCAAATCGATGCTATTTTCATTTGTAATGTGTAGATGTTCACTTCTTTTGATGATTTGATGCCTACTTCTATGAATGTGTGAAACTATTTTAAAAATTTCTCTAATCTGAGTTGTGTGCTATCGCTTCAAAATGTTTAGTTGTCAAATTAATGGAGTATTTTTAATCACATATATTGATATATATATATATATATATATATATATAAAGTAGCAATCAGAAATAAAAATTATGAGCGCCCATTCTTGTAATGATGTAGAGTTTTTGGCACTTTATTTGTTCAAGAATTATGTGTGCATGCAATTTTATTTGGATTCACCCACCCGAAAATTAATAGGACTCGTAGTGTCTTTTTCCTGAAATCAATTGGGTAAAGTTTAGGTTTTCATTTTTCTTTTTCTTTTTTTCAGAGAGTATGGGTTACGTTAATTATTAAAAAAACTTGAGACAATTGTCCTAAATCTACCCTCAAATTTGTTTCAATTTTAAGATTTGTTCGTTTGAAAAATTTTGAACCAACATCTCCTTTTTGAATAAAAACTCTTACAGTATTTAATTAATTAATATATAAAGCATCAACAAATAAAAATAATTAAAAAAATATGGAGATGAGGGGGATTCCTACCCCTATTTGTTGAGTGATCTACTCCAATTAACAACTTTAGATGATCTTTCCATTTGAGCTACATCTCCTATTTAAATGAAAACTCTTAAGGTATTTCATTAATTAATTAATATATAAAACATTTCCTCTAAAAAAAATTAATATATAAAACATCAACAAATAAAAATAATTAAAAAGAATATGGAGATGTCCCCCTTTTTGTTGAGGAGTAAATCCACTCCAATTAACCATTTAGAACTTCCCATTTGAGCTACATTTCCTTCTTGAATAAAAACTTTTAAAGCATTTAATTAGCTAATATATAAAGCATCAATAAAAATAATAATTAAAAAAGTGATGGAGATGAGGGGATTTGAACCCCCTATTTGACAAGATACTCTCCAATTAACAATTTAGATCTTTCCATTTGAGCTACATATATTTTTTGAGTATTTAATTAACTAATTTAAACACCATCAATAAATAAAAATAATTAAAAAATTATGGAGATGAGGAATTTAAACCCCTATTTGTTGAGAGAGTGATCCGCCCCAATTAACAATTTAAATATTTACCACATGAGCTATATCTCCTTTTTAAATAAAATCTCTTAAAGTATTTAAATATTGAAAATATTTTGTTTTTGCAGGACATAGTATAATAAATTCTCCTTTTTTTTGTATTTTCAGAAACATACTTTTCACGCATTTCTCCCAATAAAATTTATGAAAAACACAGCTAATCAATATTCTACAAAATCATACTCCATCCATTTAATAATGCTTAGCTTGTTGTTTTAGGATTTTAGTATAGAATTAACAATTAATTTTTTGGACTAATATATCCCGGCTATCTATATCAAATAAAATCTTATTTCTTTCTATATATATGAAGTTATCACTCCTAGCCCAAATAATCTCAACTGTACTAGAACACTAAATTTACATAGTTTGGCGCTTTTCAAGATGTCGATGCTTGCTTATGATCAGGAAAGCTTACTATACTCATTCGGGTAGTATCCAACACCACCCAAATCATGTCCATCAGCAATTAATAAAAAAAAAATAACGTGGAATGATTTAGGTGTTGTTAGAGTAGTACTATCCGAATGAGTATGATAGAGTTTTTCCTAAAGGCACAAATTTGAGTAATGTACTGATTTGATATATTTTATGTAATTTCTGCGTAGATTTAATAATATTAATTGGTATAACAAGATAGAGAGAGAAAGACATGCACGATATATTTTATGTAATTTCTGCGTAGATTTAATAATATTAATTGGTATAACAAGATAGAGAGAGAAAGACATGCACAAAGAAGAAATTGCTGTAGTTATTATTATTATTATTATTATTATTATTATTATTATTATTATTATTATTTTGCTTCTTCGTTTAATAATCGGATGGAATCCTTTAGTCTAAATTGTGTGTTTCATATGTGTGACAATATCAAATTGCCTAATTTAATAATATTTTCATAAAAATAAAATTTATTAATTTACAACTAAATTATATACCCTCAGTTTGCTATAATTAACTCTAAAAATCAGTTATATTAATTAAAAATTTTAAATACTAAAAAATAATTATAAACTTTAATTTTGTAAACTAAACCCTAAATAATAATGTCAAATAATACTAAATCAAAATAAATTAAAATTGAAGGAAAAAAAACACTAATGCACACAAAACTTTATGATCTCATTTCCAATAAAATATATGTAAAATATAAAATATATTCAAACAACCAATTCAAACGACGGCTTTTTTTTAACTTAATCAAATGACGTTTAAGTGAGGAAAATGCAATTTCAGTCCCATAGGACATGGGCCTCTCCGATTTTGGTCCCAAACAAACTAATTTGGTCCCTTTTCATTTTTTGCTACTAAAATGACCTCAAAAAACTGTAATATGCAAAAATAGTCCCAGGCGTTTTGACGGAATTGTTAACAAGTGACGGGAACACGTTACACTGCAATGCGCAAAAATAGTCTCATGCATTTTGTTTGGGACTAAAATTGCATGCCAATTTAACGGAAAACGTAACGTTAGGACCATTTTCGCATATCATGGTCCAATGGGACCAAATTATTTTGTTTGGGATCAAAATCCGAGAGGCTCATGTCCTATGGGACTGAAATTGTAATTTTCTCACGTTTAAGTACCTCAAAAAGTCTTTCATATATCATTACATTTAAGCATTGATAATTTATTTTCATATATTTTGACTCAACAAAATTATTTTCATGTGTGTTTATGATAATTTTCTAATTCGTTTGCAATATAAATTAATATTATATAAAAAGATATATTTCAATTATAATTTTCTACAAAAAAAACTTATAATAGTCATTTTAATATATAATTAATTAGTCTTAAATTATATGTACAAATTTATACATACGCGCATTCAATTCTCTATTTGAAATAGTTTATTTTTTCAACCCAACCCGGCCAACCATACCCAAATTACAACATTTTAAAGAAAGGGAGGAAAAAACAGCTTCTACGCAATTAATGAGAAAATTGCAAAATTAATCCCACAAGACATGTGTCTCTTGAAAAGTGATCCCAATACTTGCAAAATTATTTCAAGCATTTAAAACGACTTAAGTTCTAAAAAAAGAACAAATTAAATTATTTCAACTCGCCGACTAATAGAAAAATGTAGTAGTAGTTCACTTAAATTTAGCGCAAATGGTTAGGCCGAAAATGTGAAGCCCATCAATGAGTAGAAATCCCCATTTCTGTAATTTCCTTACATTATTTGATTTTTTTCCTATCTCATTCTTGTTTTTCATTTGTTGAGAGATTTCATTGTGATATCTAACACCTTTATATGCTTCAATAATCTCCATAGCAGCATCATTCACAGCTCTCTGCCTTTCTTGTTCAATAAGGGTAATATATTCCTCACAAGCTTTCTTCATTGCCTCCACAACCTCTACGAGAGTTGTAACAACTGCATACATACATGAAAAAGAGTTGTACGTAATTTGCAAAAATTAAATTAATTATCGAGCGCAATGCATGAGCGCATGCGTTAGCGTTAGGAAAGTGCATTGCGCAAATCACCGAATTTAAAAAAAAAAATCATTGACTTTAATTTTAGGGTTAATCAAATCAATTTTAGGGTATATATTTATATTTATTTCAAAAAAATAAAATTTATTCATTTTAATTTTAGGGTTCGCTAATTGTATATTAGGATATATAATTTGGGAGGAAAACAAAAAAAAATCGCAATTTTTTTTAAAATAATCGGAAAAAATAAAAAAAAATGGAAAGATAATAAAAAAATTGAAAAAAAAATATAATTAGCATGTGTACCATACGCGCCGCGCGTAAGGTCCACGCGCCCGACAAAGTTGTTATTTATTACCAGACTCGTACATTTTGTTCATAGGAGAGTGGCCCATAGGTTATACCTTTCTCCAGTGAGCAATTTGTAGGATTTTCACCAAAGTGATAAACCACTTTATCCGCATTTTTTACCTGCCAAGAAACTAAGTCCGACTAATATTATATAATGCCCCATTAATTAATTACCTAGCGACCAAAATATATAACTTGTTACATGATGATTGATTTAGCATGTTTACCACAATATTATATAAATCCTTTATGGAGGACAGTTCAGCCTCAGCAGCAACAAATTCCTTCACTGTCTGCCATGCAATAAATTAACAAATTGATATATTGTTTTTTATCATCAAAATCGGACAAAAAATGGAAATTTTCTTCGATTCTAAATGAATAGAATGTATACATTTTGAAGGTTTTCAAAGAAGGGATCATCGTTCTCAGCCACTGCTAGTTCTTGCTTCGCCTTTTCTAGACCGCCGGAAAGGCCTTCAATATCTTCTGCCAAAGATTTTAACTCAATCTGCACAACTATTTATCTCTATTTATATGTATACTTAATGAAACTATCATCTAACTTAATGATGTAATTTAGATACGAATTAATATAAGAGTTAATTACACTTTTGGTCCTATAAAAATAGGGTCCAAATATTCTTAGTCCAGAAATGAACATTTTTAGTCCCGAATGATATGTTTTGACATTTTTTGTCCCAAACACTAACCGAACACTTAACGGCGGCTAAATCTTGGGACCAAAACCGTTAAAATATTATACTTGGGACAAAAAATGTTACGGTTGGGACTAAAAATATTTTAATCAGATTAATTAATTATTTTAAATATTTGAAAACACAAAAATGCATCATACGATTTCATCCAACTAATTTTCATTTTTAGTTTTTTCTTCACAGTTTTTTTATTTTAAGTTCGTGTACTTTAGTTTAATTTTACACTTGCTATTTAACGTCGTTCATTCTACCCAATTATGATTTATTATAATTCTTTTATATTTAATTTTAAATTTTTAGGTATTAATTGATTTTTTTCAAAAATTATTTTTACGTATTAATTGATTTTTTTCAAAAATTAATTAATATTTAATTTCTAAAATACCATTAAATTTTTATTTTAAAATATTTTATTGTTATATTTTGTAAAAACAAAGAAACGATAAAAAATAATTGATTATTAGAAATATTAAATACTAAAAAAAATACAAAAATAAATCATAATTGTATGTGATGAACTATATATAATAAATGTAAAATTAAACTAAAACATAAAAATTTGAAATCGAAGAAAAATAATGTAAAAAAAAACTAAAATAAAATGATTGTGCGATAGAAAATGTAACCTATAAATGCAATAGACCATGTCATTACTAAAAATATTTGGACTCGAATTATTATTATTATTATTATTATTATTATTATTATTATTATTATTATTAAACTCGAGTATTTAAATTTAAATTACACAGATTTTATGAAGTTGATTTTGAAAAATCATAACACTAGCGAGTTAACCGTTAAAATAAAAAAAAATATGAAGAAAAAACTAAAAAACAAATTAGTTTTAATCCCAACCGTAATGTTTTTAGTGTCAAATTTAATATTTTGACACGGTTGGTCTCAAGATTCAACGGCCATTAAGTGTTCGGATAGTTTTGAGATAAAAACGTCAAAAGATATCCTTTGGAACCAAAAATGTCAGAAAAATCAAACTTGGAACTAAAAATGTTTATTTCGGGACTAAAAGTATTTGAACCGGGACTAAAAGTGTAATTTGCTCTTAATATAATTAACCTTCGATGCAGCTTTCAAGTTGACAAGATCCTTGGGGAAGTCTAGAATCTCTGGATTTTCAATAGTAAAATACTGAAAATGAAAAGCAGGACTCAAAACCAAACAAAAAAAATTAATGATCAGCTCGTTTAATCTCCAGCAGAGCACAATAAAAACTGATCAGCAGAGCATAATAAAAACTTATATAAATATATATATATATATATATATATATTACATAAGATTAGCTGATACCTTACAAAGATAACGCATTTCAGTAATGTTGGGTTTGTTTGTTTTTGTCAATCGCGATAATCGATCCAATTTGAATCCAACACAAGCATCTAATTATGAATTAGAGGAGGGTGGAGTTTTTAACTCAAAAAGGAAAAAAAAATAAAAAAAAAAATTAACATTCAATTTTGTACAGAATATATATCCACACTTACCACATCCTAATTAAATGCACTAATTAATTAACTGATGAAAAACATTAATAATTTAAAAAAGGATCAAACCTCTGCCAGAGCCCGAACCAAAGCCATTTCCCACATAAAATGCTTTCACCATAAATTCTGTCAGTTTGGAGGAGTTCAGGATCTGATAAATGATGAAATGAAATTTTGATTTATTTATCATGTAAAAAATAAAAAATATATATAAAAAAAACTAGCAAACCGATATTCAATAGAATCCATTTATATTTACCTCACACAAGGACTTTACAACATTCACGCTTGATCTCAAATCAGAGACTTGCGATCAAAATATTAAAGCATAATTTTCACAATTTTTACCAAACTGTAATTCTAAAAAATTATGCATATCTGCAAATTTTATGCGCACCTTAAAGTGGAATTTAATCTTGAAAAAGAAAAGCCACAATTTAGATTCCAGTTGTTCCGACTTCATCAGCTCCAGGAAATACTAAAACATGCAAAGCAAGAATTTGCATAATTTCTATTTGATTATCCCAATTTGGATCTCCATAAAAGATTGCATATGTAATGAGCAAATTAACATCGAAACCCTAGTTTTCAGAATTAAAACAAAAAAATCAAAAATTGTCCCCTAAACTCAACAAATAAATTTACGTCGACAGTTAATTTGGGAAGCATGACTTACCACGGCCAAATTTTCATGTTTTGCAATTTTATGTTGATCTTCCATTTCCATTTCCATTTCCATTTCATACGAACGCAGCGAGCGGATCTATTTTTCAATAATTTGAACAAGGAGAGATCCGAAATTTGTGCAGGGGGAAAGAAAATAGAACAAGATGAACGGCAAGGGAGAGAAAAAAGGATGAGAGAGAGAAAGAAGTAGTGCTCCGATTGAATAGACTAACCACCTAAATATGGACTGGTCTCCTATACAAAACACTGATGGGCCTCATCCATTAGACGGATGGCCGTTAGGCCCATCAAAAGCCAGCCCAAACCAGCAGCCCACCCAATGAAAAATACCAAAAAATGGGAAAAAAGAGGAAAGAACCGAGGTTCCAGATCCCGATTCCCCGCATCTCGTGATTCATCGCCGATCGACACCATCCAAGCCAAGGTGAAGCCACTGCCACCGTCAACGGCGAAACTCAATCAAAACACCGTCACTACCATCGACATCGCGGTAAAGAAGAACACAAGATCAAAATCAACAAATCTAATTTTTTTTTGCTGCAACTCTCGAATTTTGAAGGTAGGTTTCGAAAATTCAAACTAAGCTTTTTGGTTATGTAGATTTGAGTTCTAAGATTAATTTTGTGTATTCCAACACTTGGACGTTAAAATTTTTGGAACTTTTGTTCAAATTTTAGCAATTTCAATTAGTCGAACACATTGCTTATCATGGTTGAAATTGAGCAGAATTTGGAAGATAATATATGTATGAGTACAGTACGGAGGTAAAATTTTCAAATACAATCTTAAAAGTTAATAAGTGGATTGTCATTGATACTTTAATGTACATTACGTGATACTTTAAGTTTGTATGGATCTTTGATTGGTGTTCATAGATCAGTTTTTAATGATTTTGAGGATGAGTTTCTGAATTCTATATTATCAATCGCCAACATAGTAAGTGGGTGAAGAACTGGAACTAAAGGTATATAATATATAGAACCATGATGCTCGGATTGCTCATAGAGATGATTTCTGACTTGAGCGTCGGAGACCGATCGATCATCAACCCCCGACGATCCTTCGGCTTCACATGTCTTCCTTTGTTTTGTAGATCGTAGGAGCCTGGATCCAAATTTCGTTAATTGCAGAATTCAAGTTCTACAACATGAATGATAAAATTATAATAAATTAAATAAGCAAAGTGCACATGTTCTCATACCAAGCAGAGTGTTCATTTGATCGAATCCTGTGTGTGTGTGTGTGTGTGTTTTAAATAATTAAAATAAATATTATTCTAGCATGTTTTATTATCTCAAAGTTCATGATACTATCTCCCAATCGAGCAAATTAACACCGGGACTACTAAAAGATACGAAGATAAGTAATTACAATCTAATCATAGAAAATTCAATACTTGTAGAAAAAAAAAAAAAATCAATACCTGTAGAGTTTACAAATTGTCGAAAAACGCTACACGTATACGAACAATTCCTTGATGTTAAAAATGAAAAAAAAAATTGTGACGTTCATTTTACTTATTCTTTTTTATAAAAATATCCACGTATCCAATCATACTTTAGTCACCAGATTTTGAGATGTAGGGTAGATTGGTTAAAAACAATGAAACAATAGAACATTTTACTATAATTATCAATAAGTTAGGTTATTTCAGTTAAAACTCATAAATGATGGGTATTTATTAGGATGGAGGGCATTTACCACACAAAAAAAGTTTTCATATACTCCTTAAATATTTATTTCTTTAAATTTTTATGTATTAGATTGAAGTGGAAAAAAAAAGGCGCTAGCTAGTCCATATCAAGTGCTAACATTCGAGATTTAATTGGTAAAATACTATTGAGATGAAATGATATACATAAAATTTCGAAAGTTAAAATATTGAAGATGTTAGTAGATCTTTTTCTATTTCCGGGAACATATATACTTTCCACGCATTTCTCCCAATAAAATTTATGAAAAATACAACTAATCAATAAACTACAAAGTTGTCAAATAAGATTAGAATATATAAAAGCAATGTACAAAGATTTCCATTAGATTATGGAATCTTTCCAATGTATAATATATACTTAATTCAATATTTTATTGGGAGTTTCTATTTGCACCACAATAATTACTCTTTGCACCACAAAATAAATTAATTAAAAAATAATGAATTGTGAAATTACTTAATTGCCCTTATTAAATAAAAATATAAAAATTCAAAATTAAATAAAACAAATCTCTAAATAACATTATAATCTAACACACACACTAGTTCACACTTTTCACACACACAATTATGAAGATCATCCAAATTCATGTTTTTCCCCCCTTAGATCCATTTTAGTCATCCTTTCATTTTTCCGTTTTTCCAGATTTTTATCTTTTTATTTTTAATTTCTGTTATCCCTTGTTCTTCATTGTTCTTCATCCCAAATCTCCTTTCCAGCCATGATTTGGTCCAAAAATCTGTGATTTTCTGTTATGGGGCGTCGAAAACAATCTGTTGGGCAACAGATTTTAAAACACCCCCAAACCTCCGCCTCAATAAAGAAAAGAGAGCCCCCCCCCCATTCTCTCTCTCTCTCTCTATACCTTCATCTGAGTTCTTCGATTCTGAAACCAAAACTTGACCGCCTAGTCTCCAAACAAAACCTTTTGCTGAGTTCCAACCTTTGCTTTTCGTCGGGGTGAGGGCACTCCCTGAACAAACTACAAAAATCAATCATGATGCAGAAATTAAAGCAACAGAAACCAAAATCTTGAAACTGGAAATTAAAAAAGAAGATAATTTTAATTTGTTGAAGACAAGAACCGACGATTCGAGTTCTTGGATTTGCTAAGGTGTGTGTCGGTGGTATCTCTTCTTCCTGGGAGGGCGGTCGGAACCCTCTTGATCGTCTCTGGATGCGCCGTCTATGTTATCGCTCCCAGATCTGCTCTCGTGCTCTTCATCTCTGCTTCTTCTTCCTCCTACAACATTACTCGATTCGTAATTCTCCATAATTCTCGACGATTCCCAGTTTTGACACATAATTTTCTGATTTTAAGTTTATTTTTTTAAGTAAAATACATATTTTAGAGGAAGGGCATTATTGTCAATATTAATGGTGCAAAGAGTAACATTGGTGGTGCATTGAGTAGATGTGGTGCAAAGAGAAAAATTCGTGGTGCATTTAGAAACTCCCTATTTTATTTTCATACGCAAGACATCTTACTATAATATAAACTAGTATTTTTTTTATGTACGATGCACAAATAATTACTATTACTTTTAGATTTATAATATTATAATTATTTTTTAATTCTATATGTTGTTTTCAATTTTTAAAAATTAATAAAACAATATGCACATAACAAATAATTACTATTATTTTTAGATTTGTAATATTATGATTATTTTTTTAATTCTATACGTTATTTTCAATTTTTAAAAATTAATAAAACAATATGCACATGCATTAAAAAAATAATATGCACATCACAAATAATTACTATTATTTTTAGATTTGTAATATTATGATTATTTTTTAATTCTTACGTTGTTTTCAATTTTTAAAAATTAATAAAACAATATGCACATGCATTAAAAAAACTATGGAGATAGAAGGGTTTTGAACCCTATTTGTAGAGGAGCAATCCGCTCTAATAACAATTTAGATCTTTCCATTTGAGCTAATCTCCATTTAATTTTGAATAAAAATTTTTAAAATATTTAATTAACTAATATATAAAAGCATCAACAAAAAAATAATTAAAAAAGTTATGGAGATGAGGGGGATTTGAACCCCTTTATTTAATGAGGAGTGATACTCTCCATCTAACAATTTAGATCTTTCCATTCGAGCTACACCTAGTTTTTGAATAAAAACTATTAAAGTATTTAATTAACTAATTTAAATATGAAGGATATATATGAAAAAATAGTGGATCTTCTTCATGATATGTATTTACCATTACAATGATTGTTTACGACAATATTCTTTTTCTTACATATAAAAGAAACTAATACTCATTTTCTTTTCTTTCTTCATTAATGTCTGATTTTATAAATATGCATCTCCTTGTGAAATAAAATCTCTTGAGTGACTTAGATTAATAAAAAAAAATCAACAAATTAAATAAAAATAATTATAAAAGATAATGAGGGAATTCGTACCCCTATTTTTGAGGAGGGATAGGCTCCAAATCAAATTTGAGCTACATCTACTTTTTGAATAAAAAATATCCTTTTAGAATAAAAATGCTTATTAAAGTATTTAATTAATTAATATATAAAACATCAACAATTAAAAATAATTAAAAAAAATATGGAGATGAGGGGATTCGAACCCCTATTTGTTGAGGAGTAAAATCCACTCCAATTAACAACTTAGATCTTTCCATTTGAGCTACATCTCCTTTTTGAATAAAAAAATAATTAAATAATTAATTAAATCAACTTATTAAAAATTAGTACTACTGTATATCATTATTATCTCTTTCCTTTTCTGTCCATGCAGGCGTATTACTAGTAAATATAAATATAAATTTGTTACCAAATATTAAAAGAACATCATGTCATCGGCCAATTAAAGTTACGTAGTTCGGCACTTTTCGAGTTTGCTACCACAAGCTAGGGTTTTGGCTTCAGCCTTCACTGCGAATTAACTATTTTGAAGTAATTAATCTTCCTTTCGAGAATCTGATTTGTATATGTTATCCTTTTGATTTATTTTTTCAATTCATGGATGATTGATTCAGGGCCGGCCCTGACAATTCGAAGGTCCAGAGCGAAATAAAAAAAAAGGGCCCTGAATTTTTTTTTTTTTTTTTCACGAGCATCTTGAAGTTTTTTCCATTTTATTCCAATCACCTTAAATTTTGAAAAAGTACAATCAATAATTACAAAATCTCATTCGTGAATTCTGTAAGTAAAAAAAATACTTTCATTAATTAAATAATCGTGAAAAAAGATATTGATAATATTAAGAAAAATAATTCAAAATTTTTATTGTAATATTTTATGTTAAAAACCCTAAAATTGAGATTTTGGTGAACTCAAAATTGAGGAATAAAACCCCTAAATATAACAATCAATTTTTTTCCATTAAATAGTTTTAATAAAATTTCAAAATTGAGTCTTTAAAGGTGCATTTCTTGTACATGATCTTTGTATAGATTACAAATAGTTGATTAATAATTCAATTATAAAATTGAGATTAAATCAACACAAAATCTCAATAAATATTTTATCACACTTAAATTTACATAGAAAAAAATAAGTGATAGATCTAATCACTGAAGCCCTATGAGATTTCAAAGTCAGCAGAGTAGAATGTAAAAAAGACAACCATTTTAACTTTATATTTTTTTTAAATCATCTATTTATATATAAAATTATATATATATATATATATATTTTTTTTTATTTTTTTTTTAAAAATGTGGGGGCCGTGAGCGGTGGCCCACCCTGCTCACCCTCAGGGCCGGCCTTGGATTGATTATATATGTTGTTTCAGAGCTTTTGATTCTGTAAAATTTACGAGATGAACAAATCAAAGAGCATTAAAACTGGTGATCGACTTAGTAAATTATCGAACTCATTAATTTTTCACATATTTTGATTGTTGCCGATGAGAGATGTTGTTCGGATAACAATTCTCTCCAAGCACTGGAGAAACCTCTGGACCACCATCCCCTGCCTTGATTTTGATAATTATTCGATGCATGAATGTGACACCAATGATGGATTTCGAGAAAACATGAACATAGCCATAGAAAGGCACCAAATTGTAATAGACTCAGGTCTATTTTGTTGCAAAAGTAGAGTGAGGATCAAATTGTGCTTCACATAAAGAATGTAAAGTGTGGCCCACAGTAGACATTAGTGACATTGATGGCATTATTGTATTTATGAAAAAAGTGCAAATACACCATAATGTTTATCTTAGGGGACAGATTTACCCTTAAGGTTATTTTTCGAGCAAATAACACTCTAACGTTTACAAAAAAAGTGCAAATCCCTCAGTCCCTCCCCAAAAATAGTATTTTTGTTCAAAAATATAGAATTTTTTTTCCATATTTTTCATCCCTACAAAATAATAATTTTTATAGGATGAAATTTATTAAAAAACTTGCATGTATTTTTTATACATTTTTTAAATAAATTTCATTCACAAAAATGCAAACTCAATTAAACTCAATAATAATAATACGACGATAATGCTTTTAGGTCTATATATGAAGGACGAATAAAATTTTTAAAAAATAGAAATTATACAAAATAAATATTTTTAAGTGGTGGAAAAAATCATTAATAAAATGGAATTTTGCACAAAAGAAAATACTATTTTTTCAAAAATATATAAAAGTTATTTTCATCCCTAAAAAATAATATTTTTTATAAGATGGAATTTATTAAAATACTTGCATGTATGTTTTCCATACATTTGTAATAAATTTCATTCACAAAAATACAAACTTAATAATAATAATAATAATAATAATAATAATAATAATAATAATAATAATAATAATATGATGATGATGATGATGATGATTTTAGGTCCATATTTAAAGAGGGGTTATAATTTTTAAGAAAATGGAAATTATACAAAAAAGTAAATATTTTGTAGTGTTGGGAACAAAATCATTAATAAAATGGTATTTTACACACAAAAAAAAAAACTATTTTTGGAAAGGGAAGGGGGAATTTGCACTATTTGAAAAACATTAGAGTGGTATTTGCTCTAAATAAAACGTTAAGGGTGGATTAATGGATTTGCTCCTCTAGTCCTCTATGTAAATAGACGTAAGGGGTGTATTTGCACCTTTTCCATTGTATTTATATACTTTTATTGTTCTGTACTTGTTTAATCAAGAAAGAAAATAACACGGTCAAGCCAATATCCTCCGTTTTTTGGGAACGAGATTTCAGAAGAAACTAATTAAACAAGAAAAAGAGTGGGGTTTTAAGATTTAATTAACCTGTTTTAAGAGGCTCGTAGCTGCTGCCTCGTCCACTAATTCCTTAGGATTTAATATGTGATTACTCAAAATAGTGCCAGTTTTGTTGATTTTGGCCACTCTATAATTGAGTTGAGGCTCCATCTCCCACAAAATTGGCACCCAATTTCGTGGCAGAAAGATTGTTTAAATTTGTGGAAAAGTTATAATCTTGAACTAACCCGAATTTTCAAGTGGAAAAGTTTATCGAGCTAATAATTGTTTTTTTAAGCTAGCTAACTCAATGAGATGGCTACTTATTTATTTATTTATAAGGTTCACCTCCCAAACATGTCAAATGAATTCATATCTAATTTCAGTTCATATGTAATTATTTGCTTTGTTTTCACCAATATTTTCGAATGCCAAGTTCTCACAACCCAATGATTATGTGGAAGAAATAGTGGATCTTATTCATGAGATGTATTTACCATTAGAATGATTATTTACGACAATATTCTCTTTCCTACATAGATATACAAAAAGCTAATATTCCTTTGCTTTTCTTTCTTCATTAAATGTCTGATTTTATAAAATCTGCATCTCCTTGTGAAATAAAATCTCTTAAAATATTTGTGTGACTTAGATAAAAAAAAATCAACAAATTAAATAAAAATAATTAAACAAGATATGGAAATGAGGGAATTCGTACCCCTATTTTTGAGGAGGGATAGGCTCCAAATCAAATCTTCACCATTTGAGCTACATCTACTTTTTGAAACATCAACAAATAAAAATTAATAATTAATAAAAATTAAATGAACTATGGAGATGGGGGGATGATGAGTGCTTAAATAACACTCATTTGGACTTATTTGCACTTAACTTTGAGTGCTTTTGCTCTATGTTTTAGTCTTTATGTTTGTAAATTTGTTGGTTTTCGTTAATGTTGTTTAAAGTGGTCAATACAGGGTATTTTTGGGTTAGTATGTATAAAACGAAGTTAAAATGGAATTTCGATCATCAAAGGCCGCACAAGACTTGAAGAATTGAAGAAAACCAAGGGTCGGACTCAGACACGGCCAATAGGCGCGACCGTAGGTCGCATTGCAGAGCATCAAACAGAGAGGGAAAAACCTTCAGCCCGGGCGCGACCACCTGGCGCGACCCAGCCCGGGCCGCGTCCCAGGCGCCTCCGGGCACGGTCCCCTGGTGCGATCGCAGGGCAGGCCGCGCCCCGAAGCCTCTGCAATGCGGGCTCCAGGCGCGGCCTGTTCAGCCCGCGTCTCGGCACTTCAGAGAGAGCTGTTTTCATGTGTACGAAGCTCGACCTCCAGGCGCGACCCAGATGAGGTCGCGGTCGGGACTGACAAATCCGGTTTTAACTTTTGGCACTCCATTATTGGTCCCATATATGTTATATCATTGGGAAAGTTCAAAAGCCAAAACCTACACACGAAAATACTAGAGAAAAACACTCCCATTTGAAGATTTTGGAAGATCGAGAACATCAAGAGGGGAAGAAGATCCATCCATCCATTTTGAAGATTCAAGCCAAGGGATTGAAGGAGTTTGTTCTACATTGGGTTCTATCTTCTCCTTCACTCTTTTATCTTTGTATTGAAAATGGGTTTTGGATCCTTGTCTTGTATCCTTGATCTTGTTGTAAATATGGTAGGCTAGAGCCCTAAGAGCCCTTAGGGCTCTAGGATGTGGTGAAACAATGTGACTCTTATTCTTGATGAAGGATAAATATATGTTCATGCTTTGTCAAAGTTTTAATCCATGCTTGGTCTTGATTGATGTTGTTTGAATGGCCTCCTTACTAGCATCACATGTATGTTTCACTTGCATCTAACCCATCCTGTGAACATAAGTATGTATGGATTGAATTCATGTACTTGTACTCTTTGTTGAAGTTGAGTATGTGAAAGGAATGGTGACCCCTTTGAGCCTTTGGTAGGTGCGACCTTGGAATGTGTTAGTGATAGTCATCCTTGTCGCATTCGCAATTTAGGAGATATTCGAGAGATGCTCCTTCTATATTCGTGGTCTTCTTATCTATGAACTTAGCATGATTGTATGTTTAAACTTTGTTGTTGAATCAAGAGGAGTATTGTGAATCCATGTCCTAGAGTCTTGCTTGTTTCCAATTTCAAATCACTCTCTTTATTGATTGTTGCTCTTGATTACTTTTTAGATTATCTATCTAGGTTGTTTGGTGTTTGCTACTTAAGTTATTGTTTTGGTATTGATGATAATCAACCCTCACTTAAGCATAGTCTAGATATTCCTTGCATTGATTATTGTGGTACTTGCATTTTCTTATTTGGTTCATTTTCCCTGTGGATCGACCTCGTATCATTCTTGCTACAAATACATGCTTGTACACTTGTAGGCATTGACACCAGTTAAATATTGAAACACATCACAGTAGGTTTTAAGGTAAACCCAGCTTATGTCAGGGGAGGGGGTTGAACCCATATTTGTCGACGAACAATAAAGCTCCAATTATTAACAATTTAGACCTTTCCATTTGAGCTACATCTCCTTTTTAAATAAAAAAAAAATCATTTTAGAATAAAAACTCTTAAAAGTATTTAATTAATTAAAATATAATACATCAACAAATAAAAATAATTTAAAAAACTATGGAAATGAGGGGATTCGAACCCCTATTTGTTGCATAGTGATCCACTCCAATTTAAAAATTTAGATCTTTCCATTTGAGCTACATTTTCTTTCTGAATAAAGTGCTAAGATTCGACATTTAATTGGCAAAATACTATTGTGATAAAATGATAAATTTTCGAAAGTTAAAATATTGAAGAGGTTAATAGATCTTTTTGTATTTTCGTGAAGGCCAAATATATACTTATGTCCTAAATTTTGACATTTTTTTCTAAAAGTGTCTTGAACTTCAAATAATATCAAAATATGTTATGGATTTTAACATTTTTTCTAAAAATGTTTTGACATTCAAACAATACAAAAAAATATCTTGAAATTCAATTTCCGGCGTCGGATTAATGACAAGACATACAAGAGTCTAACATGTCAAAATAAAGTGGATTTCTTTTTAAATTTCAATTTGAAGAGCACATAATTTTTTCTTCAAATCTGGTTGGTTCTGTCTAAATTGGGAATTAGAGAGGAATGAAAAGAAATCATTTATTTTTCTTTTTATATTGTGATTAAGAATATTAAAAGGAATGAAAAGGAATAATTTTTCTTTCAAATTGGATTGATAATGAGAGATTTGGTGCAATGAGAAATTACAATTTTGGAGATAAAAGCGAATTATAATATAGTCATTATTTATTTATTTTTTAAAAAAATTATAAATTCCACATCATTTTGATATGCTGGACTTCGGTATGCCTGATCATTAATCCGATGCTCAAAATTTAATTACATGACATTTTTACAAAAAAATGAAAGTTCATGATTTTTTTGTATTTTTTTAAGTTCAGGTCATTTTTGGACAAAGGTTCAAAGCTCATGACATTTTTTAGAAAAAAATGTTAAAGTTTAGAATATATTTTAATATTATTTAAAGTTCAAAATATTTTTAGAAAAATTATCAAAATCCGGAACATAACTATATACATTTGGCCTTTGGGGAACATACTTTCCACGCATTTCTACCAATAAAATTTATGAAAAACACAACTGGTCAATAATCTACAAAGTCAAATAAGATTAGAATATATAAAAGCAATGCACAAAGATCAAATAAGATTAGAATATATAAAAGCAATGCACAAAGATTGATTTCATTAGAGTATTAATTCAAGATTTTAATAGTAAGCACATGCTCCCTCCGTTTCGTTTTAATTATTTATTGTTTTAAGTTTTTTTTATTTTATGTTAAAATATTTGTTGTTTTATATATTTTCAAATACTCTCTCTCGCTAATACCATATCACAAACTCTATCTTAGGAAAATATAATTGAATAAGATTTTATGCATATATGAGGGATGGATATATTTATCCACAAAATTAATTATTAATTTTAGATAAAAAAATCTAAAACAACAAATAAAACGAAACGGAAGGAGTATATAACAACATAAAACATAAACGTTATGAAACATATGGTATTAAATTAATAACTCTTCGACAGTGGGTGAATCCTCTAGTCCAAAGCTTTGTATGTCAATCGTGTGTCAACATCAAAATTGCATAGTTTTAATATTGTTTTTCATAAAAATAAAATTTACTATAGTATAATTAATCTTAATTAATATTTATTGCTAATAATTGGCATTTTAAAATATTACACGCACTAAGTATGAAAATCAACCCAAAAAATCAATTATATTAACTAAAAATGAAAGTTAAATATTAAAAAAAATAATTATAAACCTAATTGAGTGAAATAAACACTAAATAATACTGCAACAGTGCAACTGTAAAATTGTACTAAACTAAAAAGAAATTAAAATTGAAAAACAAAAAAACTAATGATTTTGATATTTAATAATTAATACGCTCTAAATTTTGGACTAGGATCTCAAGCGTTTTACGGAGGACCACTTTTGAATTATTTTCAAAGAGTTGGAACACGTACAGTCGGTTTGTTATTGAAGCTCGAAGTCTGCCTTTGTGTTGGGAATTGATTTTCTTTCAAAATCAATAATTAATTAAAATTTTGGGAAATTGCAAAGTGATTCAATGCTTCGGAAACGCTTAGATGCCTTTTAAATTCTTAGTGTTTGTTCATTATCACCACAAATTAGGAGATGACAAAATCAAATAACAGCACTACTGAACCCCGGGATCGACTCAGTGAGTTACCCAACTCAATAATCTTTCACATATTCTGGTTGTTGCCGATGACAGATGTTGTTAGAACAACAATTCTCTCCAAGCAATGGAAAAACCTCTGGACCACCGCCCCCTGCCTCAATTTCGATGATAGTATGGTGAGAGGTACTGGTATCGATTTTGCGGGAAAAAATAATGCAGATAGACTTCGAAACTTCGTTATTCGAGCTTTATTGTTCCGGAGAGGTATAAAGATTCTAAAATTCAAGATTCGTTTCAGTAATAGTTGGGTTGATAATTGGGTTGAGGAGAAGTTATTATGCAATGATATTGATTTGTGGCTGCGCTTTGCAATGGAAAATGGAGTGGAAGAGTTATATATACATCTGGGCTTCCTAGATTCTCCATCAACATACAGATACAGCAAACAAACTTGCAAGAAAGAATTATATTGGCTGCCGCAGAATCTATACTCATGCTCGTCGATTAAACTGTTATCGCTCGAAGCTTGTAACTTACGAATTAATGCAGGGAATGTGCAGTGGAATCAACTCCAGAGTTTAACTATGCTTCATTGTTACTTTGATGAGCGTTTGGCTAACCAAGTTTTTTGTGGCAGCCCTCAGTTGGAAGTCTTTATCTCATCCTTTCCGGAAATGGATGAGAACTTGAGTATCCGATCTAGTAGTTTGAAAATGCTGTCGATTGACAAATATTTAAAATATGATGAGGAAGAGATACCATCAAGATATACACACCTCAAAATATGGTCCCCAAATCTTGAAACATTAGAAATTTTAGGAGTGCCATATAGTAAATGTTCGCTCATGAATGTCAAGTCTTTAACTCATGCAAATCTTGGGTTTGATGCTGGTGATATATTTGAGTTTTGTTATTGGGACCTTTATCTTGAAGAAACATCAATGCAGATTTTTCCAACCATCCAACATGTTGAAAAGCTCACATTATCGGATTGGTGCATCAAGGTTTGGTCTCTTTCCAATATCTTCCAGTATGAATATTGATTAGTGAGTGTGTGTGTGTGTCTGTGTGTGTGTGTATATATATATATGAAGATCGAGATCACTTTAATTTTAATCGTGTGAAAATTAACTTGATGAAGATTTCATCATTTATATGAGCATTTGATGAATAATGATTTGTTTTTTGCATAAATGGCTACTTTCAGCTGCATTGCTTTAATTTAGAATTCAGTAATTGCATCAAGTTAATGTATCATGACTGTGACCTGTATGTCTGTGTTGTCAGTTGTGTGTGTGTAAATAACTTAAATGATATAATTAAGGAGATGTTGCCATTAATTAACTTTCAGCTGGAGTGAATTAGTTACTATATGCTATATATACATATAAAGCCACTTATTGTTATACTGCAGGTGCTTGTAGCTACGAAAAAGAAACATTTGCTCTCACCATTGTCGAATGTGAAGTTCTTAAAAATCAATGAAATTCATGCACAATACGAAGAAATAGTGGATCTTCTTGAGATTTTTCCAAAACTGGAGATTTTAGTCCTTAAACAGAACTACTACAAAATTCCTGAAAAGCATGACAAGAGCTTGCTGAAGATTGAAACAAATCTCCCCAACTCGTTTCTGCTGCAGCTGAGGATAGTTGAGGTTCGTTTGATTGGTGGTGAAAACTCGTCGATGTTTCCATTTATAGACATTGTGTTGAAGTGTGCGCGCAACTTAGAAAAGATTGTGATTCAAGCACCTCGAATCGAGCTATATGTAAAGCATCAATGACGTCTATGGTGTTGATATTACAGAAACTGCTGAGAATGCCAAGATCCTCCCCAACTGCACAGTTGATCTGTGTTGAATATTGATCTTACCAACATTTTAAGACATTTCCTTGAATTAATGTTTTGCCAATAACAGCGTTATGCTCAGAGATTGGGAACTAGCTAGATCTCCCTTCACTTGGTTCGACTTTGCTTTCCTATTTCTATTTTTTTTTCCCTTTGTGGGATTCCATTTCTTAATTCAGGCCTGAGAGTCTGAAGCTGCTTGCAAGTTGATGTATGCTCTTTTCATTTCTTATAATGAAGTTGTTAACACTGGCCGGTTTTGAACTAAGTTGATGTGTGCTCTTTTCATTTCTTATAATGATGCCTACTACTTACTATACATTGTGTAACTACTCAAGAGACTATATATAATTTTAGATCGAGCCAACTTTTTTTTTACCCACTTTAACTTTTATCGAATCATGTGGAAGAGTTGAATATTGTTTTAAAATACCCAGGTGATGATGGTGATAGTGATATTGCCTTGAAAGGAACTCTTGAAGAAATGTACTGTGTACCGCAGTGTGTCTACTCGTGTTCATCGCTTAAAAGGATACGCCTTTAGGTTGTAACCTTAAATTTCATGGGAATGTGCATTGGAATCAACTGGAGCATTTAGACATTTTTGGTGGGGTTAGTGAACATGTGATTGATCAAGTATTGTCTGGTAGTCCTCAGTTGGAAACCTTGACCTTGAATGGAACTTGAGCATCCAATCTAGTAGCTTGAAACATCTGTATATTGAAAAGTTCTTGTATGGTGACGATGATGTTCCATCTATGAAACTTCACCTGTTGGAGATATTAGGAGTTCCGTACAGTAAGTGTTTGCTGATGAATGTTCCGTGTTTAAGTGAGCTAACTCTTGGATTTGTTGGTCCAAACTGTTATAATCATGACTTGTTTAATGGGAACGATTTTCTTGAAAAGACGTTGATTCAAATTCTTCCAACCATCCAACTATTTGAAGAGCTCAAATTATTGGATTGGTGCACATGATAATCAATATTTCACTTGCCAAATATGGGGGATTTTATTGTAACAACAACAATTTTTCAATTACCGGAGATTTTTTAGAATGTCTATTTTACTACAACTCAAAAGATTAGATTATTGTAATATTTTATTTTTTAAAATCTTCAATAAAATTTGTGTCATTTGACTCTACTTCTATATACATCGTTCCTATTTTTTTTAAAAACTTGATTTAATATCTAAAGACAAATTACTAGCTAGCTCGTCCTAAGTAAATTCTACCAAAAAAAAAAAACTAAGTTCACTACTACATAATAATCTCTTAATTTTAATATTCTAAATTCTCAAACATCCTCCAAAACAATCTCTCTTAATTTTATTTAACATTCTAAAAGGGGATTTTTTTTCAACTTTGGGCCAATAAAAAAATTATTTGTAATTTTGGTCCCTACTTGCCAAATTGTCCCATAACTTACTTTAAGTAGAACTCGTAAAGTTTATTAAATTATCTTCATTTCTATGTTTGCTCATTTAAGCAGAAATTAGGGTTTTGGCTGCAACAATGGCTGAACGAAGCGTTCGTTTTCAACTGTTTTGAGGTAATTAAGAATTTGATTCTTGTTATCGCTGCAAAATGTTTGGGTATTTTGAGCTTTTAACTTCGTGAATGATTGATTTATATGTTTCAGAGATTTTGATTCTGTAAATTTACGAGAATGAGCAGTGAACCGGTGGATCGACTCAGTGAGTTGCCCGACTCATTAATTTATCACATTTTTTCGTTCTTGCCGATGATCGATGTTGTTAGGACAAGTAATATCTCGAAACGCTGGCACAAACTCTGGTACACCACCCCCTACCTCAATTTCGATGATTATACGGTAGATTATAACTTTATAAATTCGGCTCGAGACTTCGTAAATCGGACTTTAATACTGTGGAGAGGGAGCAAGATTCTGAAATTCGAGATTGATTTCCATTCCAAATACGACGGGTTGTATTATTTTGATTTTGATGTGTGGTTGCGTTTTGCCATGGTAAATGGAGTCGAAGAGTTATATATACACGTAGTGTATGCAGATGATCTAATAAGAGGAGATGGTTATGATTCTATTGAAGAAGCATACTGGTTGATAGAGTCTCTCTACTCGTGTTCGTCGCTTAAAGTGTTGTCTCTCAAAGGTTGTAATCTTAATGTTGATGTGAGCCTGCATTGGGATAGCCTCAAGAGTTTAACGATTGATGGTTATTGCCTCGAGGAAGGTTTGATCAACGGAGTTTTGGCTGGTTGCCCTCAGTTGGAAGTGTTTATCTTGACTCTTAGGGAAATAGGTGAGGATTTGAGTATCCGATCTAGTAGCTTGAAAAGGCTTTCGATTGATAAGTATATATGTTATGATGGTGATGAACCGTCGAGGGATACAGAGCTGAGAATATGGACACCAAATCTTGAAGCATTGTCAATTTCAGGAGTTCCATATAGCAAGTGTTTGCTGATGGATGTCTCGTCTTCTTTAACTGAAGTAACTCTCGGGTTTACTGGTTGTGTGTGGTTTAGTGGGAACGATTTTCTTGGAGAAATATTGAGGCAGATCTTACCAACCATCAAATATGTTGAAGATGTCACACTGTCAGATTGGTGCATCAAGGTTCGGTTTCTTGGTTATATATTCCTATGAATGTCTTACATTATGATGATAGATTAATACAGAGAAATAATTCATATGGTTATGAATCCACTTGATAAATATTTCATTGTTGATCTTGTTCGTTACAATAATTCCATTTTTATGCTTTTATGTATGAGTATATATGGACCTTGCTTTACTTGTCATTAGCTTCAAAACACTTGCAGCTTATAATTGATAAGGAATTATTGAATACATTCATCTTATTTGAGAGAATTACTTGAAGCAATGCTTATTTGAATAATTGAATTGCCTTTTTCTTTTCTTTTTTCCTAGTCTTTGTTCAATATATAAGTTCATTATCTTCTTATTTTGAATGCATTAATCCAACTTATTGTTACACCAGGCGCTTGGAGACATGAAAAAGAAAGATTTGCTTTCACCATTTCCCAATGTCAAGTTCTTACACCTCAATGTTTGTTTCGAAGAGCACGACAAAATAATGGATCTTCTTCAGATTTTCCCTGAACTTAACAGATTAGTCCTTCAAGATGAAATGGAGGCCGTAGAGTTGCTCAATTTTGATGCAGAGAGTAAAGTGAAGTTCGAAACAAATCTCCCCAAGTCCTTTCTGCTGCAGCTGAGGAGAGTCGAGTTTACCTGGTCCGGGGGTGACAACTCGATATTTCCATTGATAGAGATTGTGTTGAAGTATGCGAGCAAGCTAGAAAAGATGGTATTCCGAGTAAAAAAAATCGTGCCATCAAATTTGTTGGTTTTGGCACAGAAACTTCTGAGAATGCTAAAATACTCTCCAACTACAGAGTTCATTTTTTGTGAAAATTGATCGATCTCAAGGTAAATGATCATCTGCTAAGAAAGGGCAATAGCTTTTGCCATAGGAAATAATTCAGAGCATGTGTAAGAGTTTAGCAACACTTTTGGTTTTGGATTGAGTTGATGCTCTTTTCATTTAATTATAGCATATAGTTGAATATATTGGCTTGTTATGATGGTGCCTATACTACTATGAATGAACCTCCCAAACATGTTAAATTAGTGCAGAGCTTAACATATTTATGCATGTACAAATAGATGAGATCAGAAAATTATGTCCTACTTTGTTTCTTGAAAAGAATATATATCAAACAGAAATACAAATATTTATTCGTGTAAAGTCGGGTTTTGGAACACTATTTGTTTAGGTAATGAGGTGAGGGATTGGTCAATATTTGTTTTTTTCAAACAATTTTCATTTCAACAATCATCTTTCGATTTCATAACTGATTCTCCAAAATTTTTATTTTATCTTAATTAGGGTTTATATTTTATTCAAAATAATTAACTATCGAACCCAGCGCACGCACGAGTCATCGGATAAAAAATTAAATGAATTCACTTTAATTTTATGATTCACTGCTTCCATTTTAAAATATATATTTATCTTGAAAAAAATATTTATTAGTGTGGTGCACGAGCCTGTGCGTTATTTTTTCGTTATTTTTTCATATTATGGTTCAATAATTTCATATTAGAATAATTTTGGATTTAAAAAAAAACAGAGAGACAAAAGGTGGGACTATCGCACCTCCTAGCAAAATTGTTTGATCAGGCTTCTTCTTGTTATTTAAATTGAAAATTTTCAACTTTTTACTATATAACAAAACACTAAAAATACGTTTATTATTTCTCTGTTTCCACTTTTTTTTCAATCATATAGTATCATTTATTTAGTCATATAAATAATTAAATAGTGAGATTCGTCATTTAAATATTCATCTAACCATACTAATTATACGAAAAATATTTATATTTTCATATCAAACACAAATTCAAATTTAAATATTAAAATAAATACTATATATATTTAATTAATAATCATAACAAAATCATTATATTTTCTGAAGAAGGCCTCCTTAATTGAATTGAAAATATTAAAATAAATTAATTTTAAAGTTAAAAATAATACCTACATCTCCTTACCTTTTCCCTTCCGTCGAGGTCCACTCATTATTTGTCTACTTTATCATAAATTTTAGAAAATTTCCAACTAAATATAAAATTTATATTTATATGCTATTTCCTAATGTAATTTTATTTTTAAATATATAATATTTTATTATTAAATCAAGCTACTAAAGTTATGGTATATAAGGATTAGGATTTTGCAGTAATTAGGGTTTTCAACTGCAGCAACAATTTGTGTAGGCTTCGAGAATTTGATTTGCGTAGCCCTTCACAAAGCATAGTATTTTGATTTTATTGATTCTGTAAATTTACCAGAATGAGCAGTGAAAACGAGGATCGACTCAGTGATTTGCCGGACTCATTAATATTTAACATATTAGGGTTCTTGCCGATGAGAGATGTTGTTAGGACAACAGTTCTGTCGAAGCGCTGGGAAAACCTTTGGACCACCATCCCCTACCTTAATTTCGATGGTTATACGAGACATGACTCTGCAGATAAAGTTGGCAACTTCGTGAAAAAGGCTTTAGCATTGTGGAGAGGGATTAAGGTTCTGGAATTCAGGATTGATTTCAGTTGTTTTAAACGTAGGGATTCATTATTATTATTCAGTGATATTGTTGATATGTGGGTGCGTTTTGTGAAGGAAAAAGAAGTCGAAGAGTTATATTTAGATCTGATGGAGCCAGATGATCATATTTTCGGTATTAATGATCCTGATGAAGAAGCATACTGGTTGAAGCTAGACTGTCTCTGCTCATGTTCATCGCTTAAAGTGTTATATCTCAGAGGCTGCAACCTTCGTGTTGATGGAGGGATTGTGCGGTGGAATCAACTCAAAAGTTTAACGATTGATGGTTTCTGCATCGGTGAAGATGTAATCAACCACGTTTTATCTGGTAGCCCTCAGTTGGAAAAGTTGATCTTGAGTTTTTGGAAAACCGGTGAGGACTTGAGCATTCAATCTAGTAGTTTGAAATATCTGTTTATTGACAAGAATTTGGATTATTATGAAGATTATCCTGTTGTTATTGAAGATGAACATGATCCAACGAAGTATGGAGAGCTGAGAATCTGGACCCCAAATCTTGAAACATTAGAGATTTGGGGATATCCATATAGTAAGTGTTTGCTGATGAATGTGGAATCTTTAACTCATGCAACTCTTGGGTTTTATGGTAATAATTACTTGTTTTCTGGGAACATTTTTCTTGGAGAAACAGTGAGGCAGATTTTTCCAACCATCCAATGTGTTGAAAATCTCACATTATCTTATTGGTCCTTCAAGGTTCGGTTTCTCTCTCTCTCTCTCTCTCTCTCTCTCTCATATCTTAACTAATGCTAGCATCATATTATCTGCAGCTAGGTACAGTACTATCATCCTCTTAACTTATTAATTATTGTTATATATACTACCTGCAGCAGGTGCTTGCAGACATGAAAAGGAAAGATTTGGTTGCACCATTTCCTAATGTGAAGTTCTTACAGTTGGATGATTGTTGTGAAGAATGCGAAGAAATAGTGGATCTTCTCGAGCTTTTCCCTAAACTGAAGACGCTAGTCCTTCAAAATGAAAAATATGTGGTCCGCAACCAAAATGAGACGGGGTCACTCGAGTTTGGTGAAGCAGATTTTCCCAAGCCATCCTCTCTGGTGGAGCTGGGGAAAGTTGAGATTATTTGGACTAAGGGTGACAACATATTTCCATTCATAGAGATTGTGTTGAAACACGCGAGCAACCTAGAAAAGATGGTAGTCCGATTGCAAGGATTCAGAGATCCTCCCCAACTGCAGAGTTTATTTTCAATGAATCTTGATCTTTAATTACCAAATTATATATGTTTTCAGCCATTATGCTTGATATTCTTTTACTTCGTTCAACTGCCTATTTGCTACATTTAATTTAGAGATTCCACTGCTTAGTTTAGAAAAGTTTGTGTATGAAACACTTATAGATTAAGTTGATTTTCTTTTCTTTGAAATTGAAAGAATATATATATATATATATATATATATAGTTGTTAAATTATATTATGTTGATGCCTATTTACTGCTATGACTGTGGAACTACTCATAAAACCGTGATTGTTAATTATCTTGGTTCAACTCACCCTCCAAATATCATATATAAAGAAAAGTTAATTATGTCCAACAATTTCTTGTAGTGTGTAATTTTCGGCACTCTATTTGTTCAATAATTTGTTTAGGTAAATGCATATAAATGCTATAAGGAAAGAGACCAAGTTAAGAATCTGATTATTTTAGGATCTCAAATTTCCTAAGCATGTACATTATTTTAAGTGGTAATATATAAAACTAGCCGGTCAAACTTTAAAAAAATTTATTTTAGCCACTAACTTTTAAACATATTTATTTTAGCTAGAATGACATTTTTACCCCCGTGTGTTGCGCGCAGTGTCCACCGCGCAGAGAGGCATTTTCGTCCAAAGTGGCTAAAATAAATATGTTTTAAAGTTAGTGGCTAAAATAAATCTTTTAAAAGTTCAAGTGGCTAAAATAGTTCTTGTCTCTTATTTTAATGTAGATATCTTGGAGGAAATTCATGTACCGCTCTGTTTCTCAGACAAAATCGAACCGAAATATCCACATTATTTTAATGTGGATATCTTTTGTTTGTTCAATATTAATTTGTTTTTTTTATTCTTAATTTCGATTTTTGATCCGTAAAAATGTGGTTCCACATACATGTCACAAATCTTATATTTTTCTAGAATGTAAATAATGTTAAACCATAGCTCTAAGAATTGAAATGGAATAAAAAAAATAATATATACTACTATAATACAACATAATATAAATTTGAATATTTCGGTCCCCATCTCCTTAAAAACCCCGTTTACACTAAAAATCCCTGCAGGGTTACATTCTAATAAATCTTTTGATAATTTGTAAGAAACTATTTCTTAATTTATTAAATTCGAAGATATGAAGTTAAGAAAAAAATAATTTTATTTTAAGTATATAATTTTTTATTATTAAAATTTTAATTTCTAAGAAAAATTAAAATTTTGAAAATGGAAAACTAATCACAAATTATTAGTCCTAAGATTTATTTCACATTTTTAAAACTTGTGCTGGTTCAATTTGTTGAGAACTGCAGTATTAATACTGATGTGGACTACACATAAATATTATTATTATTTACAATTGTAGACATGAATAAATTTACTCGTTTTAAGAGAACATGGCGTATTTTATATGAAGGGAAACATTATTTCAGTGCTAATTAAAATTAAAATTAAAAAAAAAAACAAGAATCACAAAAAATATTAAAATTAAAGCACTAGTGGCAGCGAAACTAAATGCACCAATCGCATTAAAATTAAAAAAAAAAAATTATTCGTTAATTTATTTTTTGAAAAATAATTATCACATTTTTTATGTGAAGGAAAATTATAATTAAAGAAAAATGGAAGTTTAAATGATGGATAGTTAACTGATCCATCAAATTTATTAATTAAAACTAGGTATAATAACCTATAATTGTATCGTGGCCACTGGCCACCAAAGTCACAGGTTCGAATCTTATCAATATCATAGGTCGAGTGTGTGAGTAAAAAAAAAAAGTAAGAAAGAAAGAAAAACCTGTAATTGTATTTTGATGAAATTAAAGATTTTGTTAGGACTAGCATTCTCTCGAAGCGTTGGGGAAACCTCTGGGCTACCATACCCTGCCTTAATTTCGTGTTTATCGTGTTCATAACTTTTTCCCTTCCATTTCCATTTTTAAGATTGTATCTAGGACCTAGTAGATAGCTTTATGTGTCATTAGCTTCAAATCTAAAACAATTGCATTGTTGCAGCAAGTACAATATCTAAATCTCTTTGACAGTGAACAACTAAAGAAAATGGCTAAAGAGTTGAAATGTATGCACTATGTATGTGTAATGTCTACACTATCTATGAATGTAATATGCTATATTTGAAGAATGTTATGTCTGCACTATCAACAAAAGTTTCAACATAATTCAACACGGTTTCAACAAACTCAAGAAATGAAGAAAACTTCGAGCTAATCATTAAAGAAATATGTTTCAACTAGATACACAAACTCCCAAAAGATAACAAGAGTTTTATAGTTGCGCTAGATACAAAGACTCGCAAAAGATACCAAATTTCAGCTAATGCATATCATAATTCTAGAAGCAAGACAAAAAATCCCAACAGATAGTTTCAGCTACTACACACCAAAACTCTAGAAGCAGTAGCAACAAGCTACATGTTATGCACATGAAATACTCAAAAAAAATCCCCAAAAAATACCAACAGCGTAACATTATGCTTCATCGTCACAACTTCCTTTCTTTGCATCTCTCAAGCTAGATAATGTGGCAAACTTCTTACCTCCTGCAGAGAACATTTTCATGCTTTCTTTACCCTTCTGTGCACCAGTAGACGGAGCACCAATGATCTGATTTGGATGGAAGCTCATAGAGAGCGGAGCTCTGCTTTGAACACGCATCTTTTTTGGTTGTAGAGCACTGACTGACTGTGAAGTAGTATATGCCTCTGATGCTTTCTCTTGATTCACACCAGTCTCCCTTGGTTGAGAATTGCCAGCAAGTGCAACTCTTTTTTTAGCCTAAAAAATTAGATAGTACAAGTAAAGTGAAGTAGAAAAAAACAGTAAAGTAGTTTAATGTAACTCACAAGCTCCTTTCTCCCCAGCATAGGTGCTGGTCTGGTCCTGCAGTGTGTATGCCCATCTATAAATTCATTCATCGCAGCAACTTCTTCATCTTCATATGTCAAAGGATAGTCAGGCTGTGATTCAATATGTGTAAGTTATAAAAATAAATGTTTAATACATAGAATACTAAAAAAGACACATAAAATTTAACAATCACCTCATTAGTACGCATCTGCTCTGTATGAATATCTGTCGTTCCTTCATTATACTTGCTGGCTAAATGCACCAGAGCCTCCCATGCATCACTAATGCACTCTTCCAAGCCTAGGCTGGAACTTGGTACTTCACTGTCTAACTTCTTCTTGAAAGCATCCCTTTTCATTGCTGCATTCTCTATCTCGATTATTGCAGCCATGTGTTCAGGACACACCCAGGAGCCGTCATCATTTTGTGTGTATGTCTGTGAGTTGTTATCTGACTTATCAGCCTCAGGACTTGATGATTGTGGTTTACCAACTAACAAAGCAGCATCAACTATCCTCCTGAACATAATGTCCTCAAACACGAGCGGTGGAGCATCAGTCACCAAACAAATCACTTGATCAAGTAAATCAGTGATCAACTTCCCTTTCTCCATGATTTTTTCTGCTATTTTACGCTTACTTTCATGTGGTGATGTTTCTTTGCTCGGTCCTGGAGCATTTTTATCAATGGGACTGATCATTTCTGCTTCACAAACCTTCACTAGGTTTCTAAGTTCAGTTTCACAATCATTCATTGGCGGAACGAGTGGACTACTGCTGGCAGGCTGGTCACTGATGAGACCAGATAGAGGATTAGCATCAGCATTTGCAGTCGGTGGACCTTCTGGAAATCCATATCCAAAACCCCCTGACTTAATTTCCAGAGCTTGCCTGTTGAACAACTTTCTGTGCCCCCAATTTTGTATCGTGGGAACACATCTTTCTACGTTCATATTGAAAACATTGACCCTGTCCACATAAAGGAGCTGTGCGACAGTGGCAGTTAATTAGTTTTTCTATAAGTTGTAGATTATGTAATTATATATATGCTAGTATGTAACAATAATAAAGCTATCATGAACATTCGAGCATGCTAAAATATATTTAATTTAATGCTTAGATGTAGGTAGTATAAAAGAGCTCTTACAATTAGGAAGAGGATTGGCCCAGTGAATTCTTTGTCTCTGTTGCTTTGCCAGGACAACGTGTGGTCAACCAAGCAACGCAAGACATACTCACACCAGTTGAACACATGTACATTCTCTACATCATAAAAATTATTCAAAGTTTGTGGAGAAACATAACCATTTCCGAGTTTCTCAATAAGACTACATGTAAGGAGCACCAAAAACTGTCTCCTAAACCACTCTCCACCATCTCTTTCTTCAATCATATCCTTAGCAACATCACTTGCTAGAATTCTATTATTTGGTTTATCAAATCTAGTCCGCCACAAATCTGTGATCGTGCATGAATTAGTTTTTACTCTTCTTTGAATGAGATTTGTACCATGTGGGAATCCTAGCACAAGCTCCACATCATTTTCATTGATGTGCAAACTTCTGCCCCCTTGAAGCTTTATCTCACAAGATTTTGGATCAAAGTTTCTTAAAATCCAATAAGCCATCTTGTGAGGTATGTCCATTATCCTAAGATCTAAGATAGCACCAAATCCCATCCCTTTGACCTCTTGCTTCTGCACGTCATTCATTTCCTCTATGGATTTAACCAATGTAAGTGGGGTTGTACGGAACCTCAGCTCTGGGTAAAGGGCTGCCTTAGAATCATATGATGGTTCATTTGTGAGAAAATATGTAGCAGCCTGTACTGGTTCTGTTGTTATTTCTCCTCTTTGAAACCTTTTACGCTTAGTTCCACCTGGTATTATATTATGTGAGAACAAGATTACAAGCTAGTATTATATTATTAAACTTTAATGCTAGTATAAGATGGTAATATGATATAATAGGAAGGTTTAATGTTGCAAATTACATATCTTTAGGTTTTATTGTGGGGAAATATACTTACAATGATTTCTCTTCATCTTGCCATGTGATTTATCCGAATTCATTTGTTGCACTGTGATTTTGAAGTAGTCTCCAACTACGATTTTCTTCACAACAATTTTTTGGCAATCAATGTCTCGATCTCACCTTGTTCCGTCTTCTGCTGCGTTTTTCTAAGTTCTGGCAAACTGAAAGGCCAATGTCATACATGAGTAAGGCTCCATGCTAAAGAATTAATCACTTTATCTATGAGGGAATTTTTATTAGCACTTCAGAAGTGGAGACATAATCTACAAGGCCATAAGTTCATTATTAGAGCATATCAACAGAAACACCAGTTGGATCAGAAGATAATGACTCCTACGCAGCAAAAATGGATTCCGAAATTGTTGGGACTGAATTATGAAATTCAGTGTAAAACAAGGCTGCTGAGGCCCTGTCAAGGAGACAACAAACAGTGGCAGATTGTCTTTCTATCAATACTGTAATACGACAATGGTTACAGCAGATTATAAGGAGCGAATGGAAAAGAAAACAAAAGATGAAACGGTTAATTAATAAGGAAAATCAAGGGCTGTGCAAACATTCATCCAAGAAGCAGGCATATTTTTGGCTTTTAAGATGCATCAATGCCACTTGGAAACAACCAAATCAAGGAAACACTCGACTTGAACACATTTAAGCTCGTGATCTAGCCTTGGCTGCTCCTAAAATGCACACTTCATCGTAAACAAATAACAGATTCAGCGCGCGTGTTGTTTGATCAAATTAAATAGCAGAGAAAAAATGTTTTAAGAAAAACAAAATTCATTTTTGAGAAAAGATGGGCGATGAAGCCAGTTAGCCAGAAGCAGAGCTCCAGAAAGAAGTTGGGAACAGATTTCTTACTTCGATTATCTTGCAAAAATAACAGAATCTTCGTGGCTACGCCGACGAAGAGGGGGACAGACCTGCGTAGTGAGGCTAGTGCCGCTGCCTTCTTCGTGCTCGTGCTGCCTTTTGGGAGGGACACCGGAGAGCTGGAGTCGGCGAAAGAGAGAGAAAGAGAGGGGGAAGAATTTGGGGAGAGAGAATTAAGAAGGGTTTTCAGGGTCGATAATTATATATCATATGTATCGGCTTGTACTGGTTCTGTTGATATTTCTCCATTTTGAAAGTTATCATCATCAGACCTTTTATGCATAGTTCCACCTGGTATTATATTAAACTTCAATGCTAGTATAAGATGGGGATTCAATATGATATAATAGGAAGGTTTAATGTTGCTAATATCAAGAGTTTAACGATGCTGATACCAGACATTTTATGTTCTAATATGAAGATTTAATGCAACTCTCATATATATGGTCAAAATGACTTGCTACTATATGACAAATATGTTGTGCTAACATGATAGAATTTGCGATGCTAATATTATAAGCACTGCGATGCACGTGTCATATCTTTAAATTTTGTAATACTGAGTAATTCAATATGAGAATAGTATAAATTTGCAAGAACGAAGAATGTATAATCCATCACTTATTAATTACAGATCTTTAAAATGAATAATTTAAATGATGAATTTTAAAAAGAAACAATGAAAAAAATAAAATAAATGTTTGACTATCCCGTCATTTTATGTCAATAATAATTGAAAGAGTAAATTATACTTAACACCCCAACTTTTACATTTTTCACAATAATGCCCCAATTTACATCTTATAGGGGAACAATTTCCCAACATTTTATTTTCTTCACAATTCTATCATTCATCAATTGTTTTTTAGACAAAAGTTATGTTAACCATTGAAATCCCTATATTTATCGCTACAGTTTCCAGTTTCCACCAACAGTGATAACATAATTCTCCCTACTTCCATTCTCAAAATTTATGTAACCTTTCAGTACTCTCAAAAAATTTCATAGAATTATGATAAAAATGAAATATAGAAACATTAAGTATAATTTACCATAATTTAAAATAATATTACCATCGCGAGTCAAGTTAACCACATAAAATGGTCCATAACATGAACTTTAAAAAAATATATCTCTATCTATCAAAGGATTAGATCAATTTCAATGAACATTTCATTTGGCCAATAATTCTCAAAATTAAATTAAAAAAATGTTATATTAGGAAATTAATCAATTAATATCGAACGATATATTGGTAAAACATTAATGCTATGTAAATATAAAATATATATATATATATGTGTGTGTGTGTGTGTGAAAACTTATATCTGGGTTATGAGATTTTAAGTCTAGCTAGTGCAATTTCACCTATTAATTGGACACATCTCTTATTACATAGCAAGGGCGATGCGCTTCTAATATATATGGTACTCAACCTTCTAGATGGTCTTGAATCTAAAATATAAAATTACGTAGGATTGCATAAATGACACAAGTGTGAAAAAAAGAACAAAATTATATAAATTGATGTCGTAAAAAAATACCTCATATTTCCGTAAACGTATGTCTCATGACATTTGTCTATAAATTTTTTTCTTCAACTTATATAGCATTTAAAATTCTAGAACGATGAATTGAATACGTTATATGTACCGCCAATCTTAGGGGAGTGTATTGGATTGAGATTTCGTTGGATTTCGTTGGACTTTTAAAATCTGGGTGTATTCAATCCAGACTTTTAAAAGTCCAACGAAATTCTGGTGTATTCAATCCAGACTTTTAAAAGTCCAATGAAATTTTGGTGTATTCAATCCAGACTTTTAAAAGTCCAACGAAATCTTGGTATATTCAATTCAGACTTTTAAAAGTCCTTTAAAATTCTGCGGTATTCAACAATCCACGGACTTTAAAAAGTCATTGACTTCGTTGGATTTCAGCTGGATTTCACGTGAAAATTACAAAGGATGAATTCCGACCTCCAGACACGAGATTTCAATGGATTTGAAAAACCCAGCGAGCGCGGTGTCCCAGCGGCCGGTGGGGAGTTAAAATCAGGCACCCCAGCCGTCACCCAACCCCAGCGGCCGCTGGCCTTGGCGATGATGGCACTCCAAGCGGCCGCTGGGATCAAGGCCGCTCGATTCCAGCGGCCGCTGGGTTCAATTTTTCTTACCAGATACACCGATCGTTGTGTTCCAACGAGCGCTGACGAGATGGATTTGAAATCCATTGAAATCGTTCAAAATCGATCCGAAATCCATACAAAATCCCCCAGACTCTACGTGGAGTTGGAAGACTCCATGTGGAGTTTTGGGAGACTCCATGTGGAGTCTATGGATTTATAAAATCCATAGAAATCCATGGACATTTTAAAGTCCAACAAAATCCATTAAAATCTCAATCCAATACACCCCCCTTAATCTCGTAAACGAACTGAACATTTTTTTTTAATATAAATTGGTACTACTCAAATTTTAAACATTCTTATAGAAAGCTACACATATACACAGTATGTCATTCATTTCTATAGATATGTAGTATATACAATATTTGTCTTTAATTAATTTTTATAACAATAAAACAAATATATACTATTTTAATTATTTTTGCAATAAAATGAATAATGTTTTTTTACTATATAAATCATTTTGAAGTCAAATATGTTAAAAAAAAAATAGAGAAAACAAAGCTATAGAGCGCAATGCAATCTCTAAATAGTAATGGAGAAATTTTGAATTAAGAATCCAGGTAATCTATCAATTAAGGGTCTGGAAAATGAAAACTATTTGCCAATACAGGACCTCAAAAATCATGTATTTAATTATTTTTAACTTTTTTATTAATAATCTATTAAATTTAATGAAGAAATTATAAGAAATAATCATAATTAAAAATAATCAAAATACATTATTTTTGAGGTCATATATTGACAATTTTTAGATTTCCCGTCCTTAATTGATAAATTACACATATTTTAGGTTCTCAATTAACAATTCACCAATAATGATTTAAGATACCAAATATCTTAATTCAGAGAATAAAATAGCTATAAATTAAAAAATATGGCTGAGCTTAAACAACTAATTAATTAAAAATAATGTAGATATTAAACATATTTCTACACACAATTTAGAGAGAATAAATTCAGACCATCATAGTTCTCTTTCCACTAATTACATAAATACAAATTTTAATTGTTTATTTATTAAAAAAATAACGAATCCTAAAATAAGCACAATCTAGTGTTACATAATCTATTCTTTTTTTTTTCACCTATATTTCCTATGGATTACATAATATTCATTCTTCTTTTGACATAATATTTATCTTTCCAACTGTATCCTCCTTTATTGATGGCAAGATACAATTTAAATTTTTAGTTAATAATCTATTCTTAATCCTTAACTTTTGAAGAATATAACTTCTCCAACTCTAAAGTATTTAAAACAAAACATGCACAGAGAGATGTTGAAAATATAAGGATATCTTCAATCACATAAATAACAATTACATTCCATAAGAACAAAAACAATGATTTCATGTCATTAACTCGCTATAGCAATTTCATTTCTCTTTCTCTATAGCATAATCCAACATTCACCTAACTTAATGCTGCCAATTTGTTGAAACTCAAACAATGTTATCTCTTCAATGTAGGCAATAACTAATTTCTCAATAACCAACCCAAATCATTTATGCATAAAAAAATGATTACATAAAAATCCCATGTCATCATCAAATATATATTAAAAGTTTAAAATGTAAATACTGGCAAACCATTCAATTTACCAAATTCTAGAAATCAACATTCTCCGCATCTATTAAAATCAAGAAATGTCAACGCCCTCATCACCAAATAAATAAATAAATAAAAATCTTTAATTTAAAATAATATGTTAATTAAGTGCCCAAATTCATAGTACTAAAAAATTTATGAACCTCAATCTATAGCTTATATACTTTCTTATGGACGATTTTATACAAATGCAGAAAACCATTAAAATTTTAATAAAATATAATTATGTGACGTCGTCCTACCATTTTCCTCTTCATCTCCGCGATCATCAACTTGGCCTCCACAGGTTCCTTGTCTCTTTCTTCTTCAACTCCAATCTCACCTGTTGACAGGAAAAAAGCCTAAATAATTTGTAACGCCCTAATTTTATTACTCTTAATAAAAATGAAAACGTTAAACATGCTTTTATTAATAGATAAAAGAAAATTCCAAATAATCAAATATGAAGGTCTCAAATATTACAGCGGAAAATCATAATAAGAAAATAATCTAAATTTATTTAAAATCTTTATTTAATCGAGACCATGACCACCACCATCGCATCTTGACCCGCTATGCATCACCCGAGCCTCTATCTGAAAAAGATAAAGTTTTTGGGGTGAGTACTTTAACTCAATGGGGAGTGTCCAATTATCCAAGCTATATAAAATTACACAAGTAAGTGAGAATAACAAAAGTTGTTCAGTCCGTAGACCGTCGGCCCAGTCTCATTTAGCCCGGAGGCCATGTCTCATTTATTTAGCCCAAAGGCCCTGTACTGTGTTGTGTCATCACATAACTGAATAATTAAATATAGAGAGAATAATTAGGACATGATCACGTAAAACCCCACCTTAACCTTAACCTTGATATAAATCAATTAAGTCTTGCGCGCCTCACCTATAAATTTTTTATCGTAAATTAATGCAGTGCATAACGTGGTGTAATTAAATCATGCATGAATTCAAACTATGATGCATGCTTTAAAACAACAATCATATGTATATTATATATATATATATGTATATATATATATTTATATATATATATTTATATATATTATCTATCATTCACATACAACCCACAATTACATGCGTGTATATATATATATAGTATGCCATAATATGTGTTTGAAATGATAAAAAAATTAATGCATGATTAATGATGAAACCAAGCCACGTAACTGTACACATATCTATATCTATATATATACATATATGTATGTATATTATGCTAGGATTTGAAAACCAAACAAATGCATGGCCCAAACGATTCTACTTAATTTCCAAGTCTCGGCCCATTAACTATTATTAATCCTTAACACACCCCCTTTTTCTTCGATAATGCGTTCCCTCTCATTCTCTGCGGACAAAAATTAGAAATATAGCATGCAGCAGACCGACTGTTCCCCCCCTCTCTCTCTCTTTTTACGCAAAACACAAAGAAAAAGAAAAGATATAGGACTCCTAAATACCCGTAGGGAAACTGCAAACAAAAGGTTAGAAAGAATTCAAACCCACTTCCCTTTCTCCCTCCTTCTCCTTTGGCTATGACAGCAACAGAAACATTCTTTCTGCCGCCGCCGCTCCCGCAATCGCTGCCACCCCCTATTCCTCTCTCCTCTGAATCAAAACCCACCCACACAACGATGCTATGCGATGCATGAAAAGAAAGTGAACAAAGAGGATCTTCATACCTGGAATGGAACTAGAACTTGGAACGAATTCTCAACTCACTATCTATATGATTTGGTGTGGGGCAACGGAAAGACTAGAACCCTCTATTTATAGGAGAAGGATTAGAGTTCAATTGAAAGGTGGAATCTTATGGTTATCTTCATAAAAGATTTGATATGATTGGGAGATGATAGGCTTTGGAGAGTTTATCAAAATCTCCTTGATTGGCGTGGAAAAGAAGGGAAGAAGGAATAAAGAGAAAATAAATCAATTACTTATACTATGGGTTTAAGGTTTGGGCTCCATGATAAAAATTAAATGGGCAAGAGAAATAAACTTAGGATAAAATAAATAAAATGCAACAATTAGGCACAAAATTAAATTAAATGCATGCAATGAAATAACCATGCTATAAAATAATAATTACTTAGGCGCGACTTATTAGACTTAATTAATTAATATCACATAAAAAAAATATTTTTAGGGAAAGAACGTAGCCATAAAATAAATCGGGTCGCTACATCCCTTCCTACTAAAAAAAATTTCATCCTCGAAATTACTTACTTGAGCCAAGAAACTGCGGGTATCTAGACATAATTTCTTCTTCTTTTTCCCAAGTAGCCTCCTCTACATTGTGTCTACTCCATTGAACCTTAATTAACGGTGTTTCTCTATTTCTTAGTACGTGAATCTTCCTATCCAGCACAGCTATTGGATATTCCTCATAAGTCAAATCCTTACTTAACCCTAACTCGGCATAATTCAAGATATTGCCCGGATCGTGAATATATCTTCTTAGGGATGAAATATGGAAAACATCATGTATCGAGGTCAAACTTGGTGGTAAAGCAAGTCGATATGCTAATTCCCCAACTCTCTCCAAGATTTCGAACGGCCCTATAAACCTTGGTCTTAGCTTCCCTCTTTTGCCAATACGCACGACTCCTTTCATAGGCGACAACTTTAAGAAAACTTTGTCCCCGAACTCGAAATGAAAATCCCTTCTTTTGAGGTCAGCGTATGACTTCTGTCGATCTTGCGCAATTTTGATACGGTCTCGAATCTTGTCGATTACACCTACCGTCTTTTTGACTAACTCCGGCCCTAGAATTATCTTTTCACCAACTTCGTCCCAGTGCAGAGGCGATCTGCACTTTCTCCCGTATAATGCTTCATAAGGAGCCATCCCGATGGTCGCTTGGTAGCTGTTGTTGTAAGCAAATTCTACCAGCGGAAAATGTCTTTCCCAATTTTCACCAAAATCCATCACGCAGGCTCGCAACATGTCTTCTAGCGTCTGGATGGTTCTTTCTGACTGCCTATCAGTTTGAGGATGGTAAGCGGTGCTGAACCTTAACTTTGTTCTCATTGCTTCTTGTGGATATCAATTATGCAATATAATTTTTGAATAAAAATTAATGGAAGATATCGTGGGAAAATTATCGGTCTCTATTTCTATCATTGATTTTTTTAGATTTTATATAGATAGATACATATATAGATTACTATAATATTGTTATAAAATATAATATACATACATATATATATATATATATGATATAATATAATACAGAAACAAAAAATTGAAATACTTAAGTAGCCGATCAAATACTTATGCTATATAAAATATATATAACATTATTATAATATATATGTTATAGAACACAATAGTTGAAATATATTATAATCTAGTATATAATATAGAAACAAAAAATATATACGTATACCATATATTTACCTTAATTAAACGTATATTTATTTAACAAATTAATAAATTAATATATTCCGCATTTAATGTTTGTCGGATATTAGTGCGACTGATTAAAATTCCGGCTAGTACTTATCAAATTGTGGATGAAAACTTATTCACATATTATATATATACACATCAAAATTAAATGAACTAAGGATTTTTCACATATAATATTTATAATTTATATAAAAGGAAATGTTATTTATGCGAGAAAATGTGAATTGCTATTTATATCCACGGTCCTTATTATTATATATTATATAGATATAGATGGCTTGCAAGTATTAATGTTACATTTTTTAGACTGAAAAATGTCTTTGCAGCATAGTAACAATTCTAGTAGGATCTTTAAAATTAAAATTAAAGAATACGTATCAGTGAAACGAAAAGCACCCGTTGCATTAAAATAAAATAAAAAATAACTTTTACTTAATAATTTAGTTTTTGTAAAATAATTATCCCATTTTTCATAGTAAGGAAAATAGTATTTCGGGTTTAATTAAAATTAAAATCATAAAAAAACACGAATCACAAAAATAAAATTAAGCACTCGTGTCAACAAAACTAAATGCACATGTCGCATTTAAATCCAAAAAAAAATTATTTATAAGTTTATTTTTGGAAAAATAATCATGGCATATTTTATATGAAGGAAAACATTATTTCAAGGCTAATTAAAATTAATATAAAAAATACAAGAATCACAAAAAATATTAAAATTAAAGCACTAGTTGCAACGAAACTAAATGCACCAATCGCATTAAAATTAAAAAATAATTTTTCTTCATTATTTTATTTTTGAATAATAATTATCACATTTTTATATGAAGGAAAAGTCATTATAAAAAATACATGATTCATAAAAAAAAAATAAAAAATAAAGAACTCATGTCAACAAAACTAAATGCCACCTGTAGCATTAAAATCTAAAAATAATTTTTATTTATAAGATTATTTTTTGAAACATAATTATCCCATTATTATACGAAGGAAAACAACATCTAGGATCTAATTAAAATTAAAATCACACGAATCACAAAAAAAAATAAAAATCAAAGATCATGTAACTTTTCTCACATTTGAAAAAGACTTAGGTAATTAATAGATTTGATTTATTTTCAAAATTAAGTATACGTTAATAGAATCTAAGACATAAAATTAAATACAAAATTATATATTGCGATAGTATATTATATAAATAAATATTTCCCAATTTATATATTACGTACCTATCGGATATTATTAATGGATAAGCTAATTATAACAATTTTTTTTTTTGTTGAAGTTTATATATTGAGTAATATGTCACGGTTTGAGATTTAGAACATTTATTGTTGATAAAATGAAAAATAATAAATGAATTTCTTTAAAACATATTAGTGTATTATCTTTAAAAAAATTACTTCTAAACATATTCATTATTTCGTCTCGAGTCCCATATTATCTCAAAGCGGCCCTAACAAGTTACCATGTATATAACAATTCATTTTGGAACACCACAAATTTTTCTAATACTATTTTAACTAGGAAAAAAATTAGTTTAATTACACTATTATATTATAGCACAATACTACTTTTATAATAGCACATACAAATGTTATAATTAAAAATGTAGACTTTAGTTGCTAAATTTGGGCAAACATAACAATTTATTTTTTAAATATTATTTCTTACACTTCTCAACCAAATATTTATTTGATTACATTACAATTATTCAACTTCTCATTAGCTATCAACAAGTATACAAAGTATCTGTATTATAATGTTGAGTAAGATCGTATTCCATAGAGACTAAAAACTTAATCATAATGTGAGTACTGCAATGTCAATCTTCTAAGTAGTAAATAGATAGTGCATTCAAAGTTTTATTTTATATCTACTAAAGATAAATAAATAAATAAAGATAAACGAAGAAAATCAGGAGTTGATATAATAGAAGAAAAAATAATCTAAATCACCAATTTCATAGATTCATCCAAACAATTTCAATTCAATTAAATCATTTATTTATGATTCAACTTTATATTAGGACAATCACCAGAATAGTCAAAAGGGAAAAAATAGCAAAAAATATAATACATTTTATAACATGGATATATGAGTCTTAGATATTAAAAAATAAATATATTTTTAAGATTTATTATTTTCAATAATTAATATTAGAAAGAACATATAAAGTGTTTATAAAACTATATATATATATATATAATTGTAAATGTATAGAGGTTAATATTTCAACTACATGAACTAATGAAAATGTATGCTTACAAGTAACTTTAAGATAATATGGTATAAATACATAGTATGTAAATCAATAATATATATTCTTTTAGTATCTCTTACACTATAATGACAATAGTGTCAATCAATATATATTAACTAATGATGAGAACATTAATATATTCTAAGTATTAATATATTTATTGATATAGGTTTAATTTAGATCATAAGCATAGAAGTTTGTAGTGTTTATGATACATAAGTAATTTCAAATTAATTAACAATATGAATGAGATATAAATATATATACGAGCCTTATAATATATATATATATATATATAAAGAATGTAGTTCTAATATCTCTAAATTTTATTATTTTCATAAATGACAAAAGCTTGTGTAAGACCATCTTACAGGTCAAAATTCATAAGACGAACCAATGTTCGGATCTAATTTTATTCTTAATTTTTAAAGAAATAGTTTTAACCAATTTAAAAACATATATAATTCACGTATGCTATCAAAATCAATGAGAGAAATTTTCACGTGTGAGTAGGAAGTGTTCATGTTTAAGAGATAAAAAGAGGTGTCATAATTTAGTTTTTCAAATTTGAAAAGAGGGAGGAAGAAATGCTAGAATAGGTTAATAATTGTCATGTGTACTTTGAATTTGTAATAGAAATGTTATTTAAATTTGTAAATATTGATGTTTTGTCGCTCAATTTTGGATCTGAAAATTATTGAATTACAAATATGATCAATAGGTTTGAAAATACGTTCAACTAATTTTTTTCCTAATTTATTGATCATGTATATTCAAAAATATATTTTCAAAGGCCTTATATTTTTTAAATGAATTTTCGAACATAGTATTTAGAAACACGCCTAACTATAAAGTGTAAATATTGTAATTTTAATCTACTTTCTTTGAATTTTTACCAGGATATTGATTTGAGAAATTAAAATCAATATAACCAAAAAAGAGATGTCCCTTTTTGAAACCATAATGAATTTTGTTTGATACTTAATATAATGCATGAAAAGTTTTTTTTAGGAATAAGGGCCAAATAGGCCACTAAACTAATTTGGGGCTCAATTGAGCCACTATAACTTTTTTTGCCTCAATTGGGCCACCGCATTTTTAAAATTGTGTCAATTGAGCCATTATACGACGGAGCCCTAACGGAGGACGTTAACTTGGCTCGAAACGACGTCATTTTCTTTAAGTTTTTACCCTAACTCATAACCCGACCCTTCCTAACCCCCAACCCTAGCCACTGTTTCATTTTTTTCGTTTTTAATTTTTGTCCATTAATCATCCTGCTGTTCTTGGCGTCGTCTCCAACCATCATGGCGGCGCCGCCGCCGTCTGCCCAGATTTCGGCGACTGTTCTTTGCCCAGAATCTCCACCGTCGGCCACCCAGCTTCTGCCACCACCTTTTCCGTTATCTCCCAGGTCAAATGCCATCGCCACCATCCCCTTGGTTGTCCTGCTAGCTGGAACTGCAATTCCCATCACTCCCTTGCCGATCGGCACTCCCTCAAGTGATGAACAAACTTCCCTAATTATTATAGCTCCTACAACACCCAACTCCCCACCTCCGTCTACACACAACCTTTCCGATTCATCCACAACAACCAAATTCAAATAAAAAAGCTAAGCAAAATCTATAAACCAAAAAAATACTTCAAAACCCAATCTGAATTCGTCCAAAATTTTTCAGACAGGGAGGGTTGAGGGGGGAGATTGAATTGCAGGCCAAGAGGAAGGTGAAGGGGGCCTGCCAGAGGTATCAGGAATGGTGGGAGGTGATTGGAAGAGGTCCTGTAAGTCGCAGGGATGGCCGGCGGAGGGAGAGATATTCCAGGTATATGGCAGAGGCTTTGAGTGATGGGAAGGGAAGATTCCGGTGAAATGGAGGTCGCCGGAGGTCGAGAGCGCAGAGTAGAGGTCTCACCAGTGCCGGAATTGAAAGACGGATTGTTCTCGTCGACTGGTTCGGTAGCCGGGGCGAGAGATCGGGTGAGGGAGATGGGTATTTAGTTTTGGGTTAAACCGGGTCAGGTGATCGAGAGAGGAAATAATAATCTCCGGCGACTGGTCTGCGGCGGAGATGCCGTAGATCTGGGTAATAGCAATCGGAGTTGGGTTTGCAGCGGCACAGGTTGAAGACAGATTAACTCAACGGGTTTTTTGGTTGAGAGATTCGGGTAAGGGAGAGGGCTGAAACGGGTTGAGGTATCAATTTGGACGAGTGGATTGGGTTAGGGGTTAGGGATGGGTCGGGTTATGGGTTAGGGTAAAAATTTAAAAAAAGACATTGTTTCGAGCCGAGTTAACATCCTTCGTTAGGGCTCCGTCATACAATGACTTAATTAACACGATTTTAAAAACGCGGTGGCCCTATTGAGCCAAAAAAATTTTACAGTGAGTCAATTGAGCCCCAAATTAGTTTAGTGGCCTATTTGGCCCTTATCCCTTTTTTTTATCATCATAGGTTTGCTCAAAAATTATTAGTAAAAAACATTGACAAGATGTTCTATTTTAATATAAAAATATATTAATTCAAGAAAAATTTTAAAGGGATGTGATCGTAATAAAAAAAAATTAATATTACATTCACATATATGAGAATCTACACTCACCCAATATATATATATATATATATAACTTTTAATTTTATATATTTTAATAAAAATTCATATAATTTACGTGCAACACACACGATCTCCGCTAGTTAAAATTAAAATCGCAAAAGAAATGCATGAGTCACAAAAACGAAAGTAAAATCACAGAAGAAATATTTTAATACTTGCAGAACAATACACTATGGTTTAAATTTAATTACAAAGGATGAATACTTGCACGATTAATAAAAATTTAGCTATATATATACACATATAATAATATATTTTTTGCTCACTAAGTTGTATTGTTTTAGATAGTATAATGCAACTAAATCCTAATATGTTCAATTAATCTACACGTATTTTTTGTCAAACCCTTTTTAATCTCTTAAATCATTATTTTATTTTAAAATTATATTAAGTTATTAGTTGGATATAAGAATATATATGTTAATTACTTTTTATATTTTTGGCCCATATAAAGACTTTTTAAATACTAAAGATACATGAATACATACATTTAATCTTATTAACAATTAATATATATACATACATAATTAGTACGAAGATACTGTATGCCTATTAACATTATCCATATTGTTCTCTTAGAGATACTCAAAAAGTGGTAGACACGTATTGAAACGAAGACATCTCGGATTCGATATTTACAGTTTTAGCACCACCTCTGTTTTCCCAACTAAAAAAAACATTGGTAATATATTAATTAATACGCGCGCGCGCGCACACACACACATATATATATATATATATATATATAATTTCTATCCAATGTATCTTCATTTCTTCATCACAGTAAATGCACTAATGACTTTAATTATTGCTTCACAATTCATCACAAAATAATAAAATTAATATATTTATATCTTCCAATATACATATATATATATATATATATATATATATATATATATATGTGTGTGTGTGTGTGTGTGTGTGGATATATTATATTATTTTATGTTTACAAACTTGACAAATTTTGATTAAAATATAAAAATCTAATTTTATAATAAAAATTTTATGTTGTTTTACATATATAATTTCACTAATGCATATGCATTTTTGATGTTTTTGTATATTTTATTTGTTATTATATAAACAAAGTCGATTTTTTTAATTTATTAGTCTTCATATATAAATTTTATTATTTAAACTGAAAATATATAAAATGACTACGTGCATTGCACGAGAGAAATGCTAGTTTTTATATAAAAATAGAGCATCTTGTCAATGCTTTTTCACTAATGATTTTGGACCAACGTATACTGGTCAAAGAACTTTCTATGCATTCTATTATCAATCAAAACATCACATATTTACAAGTTTAAATCACATTCAAATATCAATATTTACAAGTTTAAATCACATTTTTATTACAAATTCAAAGTATACATGATAATTATTAACCTATTTTAGCATTTCCGCCTTGCTCTTCTCAAATTCGAAAAATGAAATTGTGACATCTCCTTTTATCTCTCAAACGTGAACACTTCTCGCTCTTACATGAAAATTTATCTCTTCGATTTTGTAGTATACATGAATTAATATTTTTTGTATTGGTTAAAATTAGTTTTTTCAATTGAGGATAAAATTGGATCTAAAGTTTCGAACATTGACCCGTCTCTATAAAGTCATTGTAAAGATTCTAAAATATCAAATTTAATTTCATCGGTTGTTGGCAAATGTAAATTAACACCATTGGGACCTGAAAAATTCATAGTGGATAAAAATTTGTAATACATACCAATCATGTCATTAGTACAAACAAGTTTAAATGTAGGATCTAAGATTTTAGCAACCAAAAAAATATTAGGAAAATATAATCAAAATATTTCAACCATTTTTGTATCATAGCTTAAATCGTCTCTGACAAATCTAATTTATGACTACAAGAATTAAATTTAACAGCAATTAAACAACAATGATACATGAATTCCATTTTAAAATAATTAATTATGAGCATGGTGCACGAATTCGTTAAATAATGTTGGAGACTGGACGAGTGCACCGTGCAAGATGATAACAATTCAATTTTATGGTTCAATAATTTCATATTGATATATTTAAATGGGAAATTTTCAACTTTTTACTATATAAAACACTAAAAACACATTTTTCTTTTCTTTTTACTTCCAATTTTTTCAATCATATATCATTTATTTAGTCATATAATTAAAATAGTGACACTCAGCCATTTAAATACATACCATACCATATAAAAAATATTTATATTTTTTCATATCAACCACAAATTCAAATTTAAAAAATATTCAAATAAATATACTATCATTTTTTCAGATCTATAAATATCAAATTATTCATCAATAAAAAATTATTATATTTTTCCAAAAACATGTCATAAATATAATTGAAAATATTAACAAATAAAAATTGAAATTAGAAATAAAACCTAGATATCCTTACTTTTTCCCAGCCGTCGAAGTCCACTCATTATCTGTCTACTTTTATTATAAATCTTAGAAAATTTCCAAGTAAATATAAAATTTATATTTCTATATATGCTATTTTCTAATGTAAAATTTATTTTTAATTAAGTATATATTTTTTTTATTATTAAATCAAACTCGTGAAGTCATGGTATATAAATTGAACATCTCGGAGTCGGCCGTTCTCGTACGTACGTAAATTGTATTGGTTTCTCTTTCTATCTCACTTTGAAAGCGATTTTGCAGTAATTAGGGTTTTCCCACTGCAGCAACAAAGCGTTTCGTTGTGAACTGGTTAGAGTTAATTAATTTCTTTGCAGTTGGCTTCGAGAGTTTGATCTGCTCAGTCCTTCACAAAGCATAGTATTTTGGGAGATTTTGATGCAGCACGTAATTAAGTTTACCAGAATGAGCAGTGAAGCCGAGGATCGACTCAGTGAGTTACCCGACTCATTAATATTTAATATCATAGGGCTTTTGTCGATGAGAGATGTTGTTAGGACAACAGTTCTGTCGAAGCGTTGGGAAAACCTTTGGACCACCATCCCCTACCTTAATTTCGATGGCTATACGAGACATGACTCTGCAGATAAAGTTGGCAACTTCGTAAAAAAGGCTTTAGCGTTGTGGAGAGGGATTAAAATTCTGAAATTCAAGATTGATTTCAGTTGTTTTAAACGTAGGGATTCGTTATTATTATTCAGTGATATTGTTGATGTGTGGGTGTGTTTTGCGAAGGAAAAAGAAGTCGAAGAGTTATATCTACATTTGATGAAGCCACCGGAAGATATTTTCGGTAATAATCTTGATAAAGAAGCATACTGGTTGAAGCTCGATTGTCTCGACTCGTGTTCATCGCTTAAAGTATTATCTCTCAAAGGTTGTAACCTTTATATTGATGGAGGGATTTTGCAGTGGAATCAACTCAAAAGCTTAACGATTGATGGTTTTTGCATCCGTGAAAATGTAATCAACCATGTTTTATCTGGTAGCCCTCAGTTGGAAAACTTGATCTTGAGTTTTTGGAAAACCGGTGAGGACTTGAGCATTCAATCTAGTAGTTTGAAATATCTGCTTATTGACAAGAATTTGGATTGTCGTGATGGTCCTCTTCTTATTGTTAGACCGCTGAGAATCTGGACCCCAAATCTGGAAACATTAGAGATTTGGGGATATCCATATAGTAAGTGTTCGCTGATGAATGTCTCGTCTTTAACTCGTGCAACTTTCATGTTTTCAGCTGGGGACAATTTTCTTGTAGAAACAGTGAGGCAGATTTTGCCAACCATCCAATGTGTTGAAAATCTCACATTATCTCATCGGTCTTTCAAGGTTCAGTTACTTAATTGGCTCTCTCTCTCTCTCTCTCTCATATCTTAACTAATTAATTCATTTGTTATGTATACCTGCAGGGGCTTGCAGACATGAAAAGGAAATATTTGGTTTCGCCATTTCCTAATGTGAAGTTCTTAAAGTTGAATGATTGTTATAAAGAATACGAAGAAATAGTGAATCTTCTCGAGCTTTTCCCTAAACTGAAGACGTTAGTCCTTCAAGATAACGCAAAGGTCCACAACCACAGTGACACAAAGTTACTCAAGTTTGATGAAGCAAAATATCCCAAGTCATCCTTTCTGGTGGAGCTGAGGACAGTTGAGATTATTTGGGTTAAGGGTGATGACTTGATATTTCCATTCATCGAGATTGTGTTCAAATACGCGAGCAACCTAGAAAAGATGGTGTTCCGAGTGGAAGAATTCAGGCCCTCAAGATCTTTGCTTTTCGCATCACAGAAATTGCTGAGAATGCGGAGATCCTCCCCAACTGCAGAGTTGATTTTCTGTGAATATAGATGATGATATATATTGATGATCTTTAATAACCAAATCTTTTGGGGATTCTATTGCTTTACAACTTAGAAAAGTTTGTGTGTGATGAAACACTTTTGGATTAAGCTGGTGATGATCTTTTTATATATCATTGAAATTGAAAGAATAGTTGTTAGCTTTTTATGATGATGCATAGCACAAAATTACCTTGATTGTTAATTATATTGGTTTACCTTCCAAATTAAGCATTATAGAGAAAAGTTAATTATGTCCCGCTTCTTTTTTTTACTCGCACATCGTCCCAGCTGGTGGTATTGAGGAGATTCAAGTTAATTATGTCCCATTTTTTTTACTCACACATCCGACCCGGTGATATTGAGGAGATTCGAACCCACGACATTTGGTCCAATTATGTCCCACTTAATTTGTTTCTTGGAAAAACTCATTGAGAAATATAAAAATGCATTCTTTGTTATGTGTAACTTTTTGGCACTCTATTTGTTCAATAATTTGTTTATAGGAAAGAGACCAAGTTAAGAATCTAAATTATTTTAGGAACTCAAATGTACATAAGCATGTAATTTCATTTGGATTAATCATCAGCCTATGCCAGCATGTATGGTGTATTATTATTGATATCGTGAAAAACATTTTGTAATTATTTATTGATATGTGCGATGTGATGAGGATATGCTTGTGTTCTTCATTCTTATTCACATAATTGCTAGCTATATGATTGTTTTCATATATAAATATATTTTATAATATTATTTTATTGTCATACATAGAAAAATTATTCCATAATTAAGTTGAATAATTTATTAATTTCATATTAATTAGAATTGACTATTTCAGAAAAAAAAAATTCTTAGAACATATAACTGAACAACAAACAAATATATTCTTTGATTTATTGAATAAAATAAAATGTAGTGCCTAATAAATAAATATGTACTTAAAAAAACATGTCAAAACTGAAAACCATGAACCAAAATTTTTTACAAAGTGAAAAACAAATTATATTATGCTAATTATCACACACACACACATTGTCAATTTAATTGAAAAAATTGATATTTTTTGTTAGTAAAAAAAAAGGATGAAATTTAATATGAATGAAATTAGACTTGTTTTTTTACTCAGAAGTTTGGATTTATTTTCTTTAAATATGTATTAATATTTTTTATATAAACAAAATTTAAAATATATATTTTGTATAAAAAGTTTATATTCGTTACTTATTTCTACATGTTTAAATAATTCAATTATAAACAATATAAAAATAATTTTATATATTTCAGTTTTTTTTAGGAATATATATAAATATACGTGTGTGCTTTATTATTATTATTATTATTATTATTATTAAGACAAATTACAATATAAATATATATTATACGAAGCAATAAATATAAATGTTATGAAACTAAAAGCACAAATATGATTTTAAGAGGGACTCGTCTAAAAAAAACTCTTGAAGAGGGACCAATTTTCAAACACGAAGTCTCCATTTGTGTTGGGAATGGTGTAATTTTTCCCTCGCAATAATTTGGGAAGCGATGAGATGCTTTTGAATTTCGGAGCGTTTGCTCATTACCACAAATTAGGGCTTTTGGCTCAGCCACCGAGTGAAGGAAGCTTTCATTTTGAACCTTTTTGAGGTAATTAATCTTCGATAATTTCATTTGTGTTAGTGCTTCGATGATTTTTGGGTATTTTTTAGTTGTGTTGTGTTTAATTCATGGATAGTTGATTATGTTTCGCAGCTTTTGATTCTGTAAATTTACAATATGAAAAAATCAAAGAGCAGTGTGGGCAAACCATCTCGGGATCGGCTCAGCGAGTTGCCCGACTCGTTAATTTTGAAAATCTTAGGGTTGTTGTCGATGAAAGATTTTGTTAGGACTAGCATTCTCTCGAAGCGTTGGGAAAACCTCTGGGCTACCATCCCCTGCCTTAATTTCGATTATTTAACTAGGGAAATCAATCCGGAGAGAGTTCGGAACATCGTTAATGGGGTTTTAAGATTCTGGAGAGGGACTAAGATTGTGAAATTCAAGATTCATTTATCTTCTGAGATTGTGGAGTCATTAGTTAGTGATATTGATGTGTGGTTGCGTTTTGCTAAGGAAAATGAAGTCGAAGTGTTGTGTGTGGATCTGATGAACAGTGATGGAATATACTGTGTGCCGCAGTTTCTCTTCTCATCATGTCCATCGCTTAAAGTGTTATTTCTCAGAGGTTGTAGCCTTTGTGTTCCACATTTGATTGACAAGGTGTTGTCTGGTAGTCCTCAGTTGGAAGTCTTTATCTTGTGTGTTATGGAAAGCGGTGAGAACTTGAGAATCCAATCTAGTAGTTTGAAAATGCTGTGTATTGAGAAGTTTGTGTATGGTGATGATGGTGAATCGTCTATGGATAAAGATTATGCTGGTGATGGACCATCGTTGAATACAGAGCTGGCAATCTGCACCCCAAATCTTGAAACATTAGAACTTTTTGGGATTCCATATAGTAAATGCTCATTGTTGAATGTCTCGTCTTTAACTTATGCAACTATCGGGTTCGATGGTGATGAGTTGTTTTCTGGGACTGATGTTCATGAAGAAACATTGAGGCAGATTTTTCCAACTATCCAACATGTTGAAAATGTCACATTATCGGATTGCTGCATCAAGGTTCAGTTTCTTGGCTATACCTTCATATGTCATGCATTACGATAGATTAAAACGGAGAAATAATTAGTTTGATTGATTAAAGACTTCATTTCTTAGCATTTTGTTGATCCTTTTCCGTCTAATTTCCTTTTTGTGGTATTTGGTTCAATCAGCTCCTCTTCTTATTTTGAATATAATATAATCTGACTTATTTAATTTCTATACCAGGTGCTTGGGGCCATGGAAAACAAACATTTGCTTTCACCATTGCCAAATGTCAAGTTCTTAAAACTTAATGGTATTTTGTCAGAAGGAGAAGAAATAGCAGGTCTTCTTGAGCTTTTCCCTGAACTAAAGATGTTAGTCATTGAAGATGAGGACGGTGAGAGCTGTGGATATCAGTCACTCGAGTTTGAAAGAAATCTTCCCAAGTCCTTTCTGTTGCAGCTGAGGACAATTGAGGCTACCTGGTTATGGGATGAGGGTGACAGATCGATACTTCCATTTATCAATTTCTGCTGAAATATGCAAGCAAGCTCAAAAAGATGGTATTCCGATTAAAAGGAATGATGCCATCTGAACAACCACCACAATCTTGGTTTTGGGGATCAGAGAAAGTGCTAAGAATGCCAAAATCCTCCGGAATTGTAGATATCATTTTTCGTGAATATAGATCCATGTTGTGATTTCAGGCAAGTGATCGTCTTCTTAGAAGGGCAATAGCTTTTGTTTACATCTCCTTGAAATATTTTGCAGTGCCGGCATTATGCCCTGAGCTTAAAAGCTCGATGTCCTTTTATTACTTCGGTTCGACTGCCTATTTGTTTCATTTTGGGGATTCTATTGCTCAATTCATGGCCTCTACAGCAGTTTATGTATGGACACTTTTGAATTAAGTTGATTCTCTTTTCATTGAAACTGAAAGCACAGTTGTGAACTTCTCATGATTATGCTTTGAATGTGGAACTACTGATAAAATATTGATTGCTACTTATTTGTCTTGGTTAACCTCCCAAATATGTCAAATTAATTTAGTGCTTCTTTGTTTCTTGTATTGTGGGATTTTTGGCACTCTATTTGTTCTAAATTTTGTTTAGGTAATCAGTTGAGATATTGGTCAATATTTGTTCTATTCCTAATTTATTTTTATTTTTTTTCATTTTGATATTGATTCTTTATAATTATATCAATCTCCTCAGACTTTTAAAGAAATTGCGTATAAACATTTAAATGTATATAAGCATGTATTGATTCTTTATATCAATCTCCTCAAACTTTTATTTTTATTTTTTATTTTAAAGATGTTTGGGTACCTTAATCGCAAAACATGTAAAAAGGAAAATAAAAGTTTTATCGTCTCAATTACATTTAATGATGATGAGTACGAGCCCTATGACAGTATGCGTCACAAGGAAATCAAAATGTCCCGTTTGTTACTAAGGGTTATTTGCCATAAAAATCATGAATTTTTGTATTGTTGTAAATCTAATACTATTTTTAAAAGTAGATGATTAAAACACTAACTTTTAATTTTTGTGTTATTTAACATTCTCAATATTTTGTAAAAAAGGTAATAATACAAAAATTAAAATTTCTTATTAAGTTACTTTTTTTAGGGACCTTATTAAGTTACCTTTAATAAAAGGTAACATAGTTCATGTATTTTCATTTTTTATATATCAACCATGTGATTTTTTTAAGTTGTTTTAAACCTATTATATTATAGATGAACATTACTAATAAAATAAATTAAAATTTTGAAAATGAAAAATAATAACAAATTAGTAATGCTAAGATTTATTTCACATTCGTAAAACTTGTGCTAATTCAATACATTGAGAACCACCGTATTAATACAGATATGGAGTAGAGATAAACATTTATTTATTTTACAATAGTAGACATAAAATAAATTTAATAGTCTTAGAAGAACAAAAATAGACCTACATACTCTTAAAAGATAGAACTAAAAAAATTACCTTTTCCAATAATTTTAAAAACCCAAATGTAGGTTTAATAAATTATGAATAACACTCAAAAGTTAAAAAGTTTGACAATTCAATCGTTCACTTTTAAAATTTGTATTAAATTTACAATTGTGCTCAAAATTCATGATTTTTAAGATAATTACAAATGATAACGTTAGAACGCCAAAACTAAAAATGCTATATTTCTAAAAAAAAAAATGCTATGATATTATTTCCTCACAAAAAAAAAACTGTGATATTATTATTTATATATAATTTTACTTTGTATATTTATTATAGAACGCCAAATCTCCTGTGCATCCTGATGTATGGGTCGGCCCATCAAACGACCCGCTTCGATCCGGTCCGATCCGCTCCCAAAAAAAAGCCACCCATAGTACCATTTTGAACACTAAATAGTACCGTTTTGTGTTTTTTAGGGTTTTTTTTTTGTTTATTTTGTGTTTTTTGGGAGTGTTTTTAGGGGATTTTTGGGTTTATTTTGTGTTTTTTGGGGTGTTTTTAGGAGTTTATTTTGTATTTTTTAGAGGTTTTTTGGGGGTATTTTTAGGGGTTTATTTTGTGTTTTTTAGGATTTTTGAGAGTGTTTTTAGTGGTTTATTTTGTATTTTTTAGGGTTTGGGGGGGGGGTAGGGGTTATTTTGTGTTTTTTATGATTTTTTGGGGGGATTTTTAGGGGTTCATTTTGTGTTTTTTAAGAGGTTTTTAGGGTTTATATATTTCCCAATCATTATTTATGTTTATTTTGAAAAATTAAATTTATTGTCGAGCGCAATGCACGAACCCACACGTTAGCATCGGGCGAGTGCATTGCGCGAGTCTCTAAATTAAAAAAAAAAATCATTCACTTTAATTTGGGGAAACACAAAAAAAAACAGAAAAAAATGAAAAAGGAAATCAAAAAAGAAAAACGAAAAAGAAAAAAAGGAAAAAAAACAGAAAAATGAAAAAGAAAGAAGAAGAACGAAAAAACAGAAAAAAGAAAAAAAAAATGAAAAATGAAAAAGAACGAAAACAGAAAAAGAAAGAAAAATAATAATAAAAAAAGAGAAAACAATTCAGAAAAAATCGGAAAAAAATAAAAAAAAAAGTTGATGCTATTCACTTTTCCCAAAAAGTTTAATGATCTGTTCCCAAATTTAAGTCATTGTCTTCATGGTCTCTTTGAGTCCATTATAACCCAATCATTAATTTGATCTGATTCTCGTGCTCTTCCATATTTCATCTCACGTGCCGTAATTTTTTTTAAATATATCTTAATTGGAGAAAGGTTAACTCTAAATAAATATTTTAAATTAAATTAAATAATAATAAATTAAAATTATAAAAAATATAGGTTTGACACAACGACATCACATTGTAGAAAATCTGAGGTGACCATTAATTTTATGGGAAATTGACGATGCAAACGCTGAATTCTGGGGTTGCATCAACTATTTTGAGTTTTTTTTAGAGATATTTTGAGATGTGTTAATACTCTCCCGATTATATAGTCTCATTATTATAAATAATATTATTTTTAATTAGAATGTACAATTATACTCTTGTTAGGTTTTGAAAATTTCAAAAATTAAACATTTAAGTTTTTGAAAGTTGTAAATCTTAAATGCTATTTTTTCAAAAGAAGAGGAACATTAATTAAAATTGACTAACTTAATTTGCATGTAAATTGAATTTTATCAATTCTATTGATATTCATTGTATTTGCATTTCATCAAAAAAATTGAAAAAAAAAACCTTTTTTTTAGGATGCGAGTGACCGTGTAATTTTTGGAGAATTTTTTTTTTAAGTTTCAATAGTATAAAATCTTTTAGACTTTTAAATATTGTTAGTTTTGATTTATATCATTAATTGTATATTTTGTTTGTTTAAAAAAAATACAATAAAGTTGAGCTAAAATATAAGTTTTATTAATTTTCATTAAATAAGTGTAAAATTGAAAGTTTAATTTTTATTTTTTATTTTCATAAAATATTTTTAATATACGTGAGAGTAAAAATGAGACTATATAATCGGGACGGTAAGAGTATTAATATATAAATTAAAAATTAATATCTTAATCTACGTGAAAAGAGATAAGTTTTAAAGTAAATAACCTTTTGGAAATTATTATGTTTTTTTTTTTTTAAGCAAAGGTCATTTGGTGCCTTTTGAGTTCATTCACAAATTAGGGATTTTATTTCTCAAAAAAAATAAAAAAATAGGGATTTTGGCGGCAGCCACCGAGCAAAGGAATCGTTTTAAACTGTTTTGAGGTACATTTCGATTATTGAATTTTATCATCGCTTCGAAAATTTTGGAGAATTGAATTTTATTATGGTTTTTGATTGATTTCCATGTCCATTTGCTGCTTGGCTATGAATTCCTATTGCTTTATCTGTCAGTAACTTCATCACAATTGCAGCCCTGAAGCTAGGTATTGTATATCTGTATCATGCTCGTGAATTTTATGTTGGTATTGTCAATAATTACCAAGTTTTATTAATTGAAACCATAGATGATAAGGAATTATCGACATTCTTTTGTTTTGAGGGAATTACTTGAAGCAATTTAATCGATTCATCTTCATATCTTGAATACAATCTAACTTATGGTTACACCAGGTGCTTGTAGACATGAAAATATTGTGTCTTCTTGAGATTTTCCATAAAATGAAGAGGTTATTAGCCCCTCAAGATGATATGGGGCGACAACTTGATATTTCCATTGATGGAGATTCTGTTGAAACGAATCGTGCCATCGAATTCGTTGGTTTTGGCATCACAGAAACGGCAGGGAATGCCCGGATCCTCCCCAGCTGCAGATTTCATTTTCTGTGAAAGTTGATCTTACCAAGTTATGCTTTCAGTCATAGTTGCAGGTACATTTTCTTGAAATGTGTTTCAATGACAGCATTATGCTATGAGCTTAAGAGCTCGATGCCCCTTTACTTCGTTTGACTGCCTATTTGCTTCATTTCATTTTGGAGATTCTATTGCTTAATTCATGGCCTCTACAACAGTTTATGTGTGAACGCTTTTGGATTAAGTTGATGCTCTTTTCATTAAAACATAGTTGCTAACTACTTATGATGATATGTCTACTAATATGAATTTTTCACATATTAATATGCAAAACATTGTTAATTTCTGCCCCCTTTGTTTCCTTGTATGAAATCCAACAGAATATGATAATGTATTCTTGTAATGTTTTTTTTTTGGCACTCTATTTGTTCAATAATCTGTATAAGTAATTAGATGAGGTATTGGTCAAAGTTTATTTGCCATAATGGTCCTTCATTTGGTCACTTCCTAATTTTATTGTATTCCTACGTGATATTGTTTCTCTATATTAATCACCTCCTCGAAACTTTAAAAGAAATTGGTATGAATACTATAAAGAGAGAGACCTGGTAAACAAGAATCAAAACTAATTTAGGATCTCAAATGTATATAAATGTGTTATTTCATTTGGATTCACCTCATGAAATACAAGGGTCATCGTCTTATTGTAGTTACTTTTGGGACATTCTCTTGAAATACTATGTCGTCTACACATTTTTAAAGAATTAACTCAACCTTCAATATTTAAAAGAATAAATTATATTGTATCAATTTTGTAACAAATATGTTTCCGTCCATATTTCAGGAGGGTGTCGTGGATTTTTTTTTTTTTGAGGTTGATGAATCATATGCCACGTACATTTTTTTTAAATATCTAAGTCACCCTCCGTGTAGTCACTCAGCTTTCACGCACCTGAAAAGTGGACAGAAACGTGTTTAATACAAAATACATACAGTAAGTTTTTTTTCTTTTCTGTAAATATAAGTTGGGTTATTTCTATAGAAACGTGTGAAAGACAGATAAGAAAGCATGAACGATGGGGTATTTCTATAATAAATTTTCAATTGCAATAATTATACTTTGCTGGATTTCAAGGTCATTTAATGCTTCGGAAGAGTGAGATGCCTTTTTAGTTCTGAGGGTGTGTTCATTCACAAATTAGGGGTTATGGCCGCAGCGACCGAGTGAAGGAAGCGTTCCTTTTGAACTGTTTTGAGGTAACCTTCAAGAATTGAATTTTGTTATCACTTCCAAAATGTTTGGTTACCTGACCATTCATGAATGATTGATCATGTTTCAGTGCTTTTGATGTTGTTAATTAGGAAATGACAGGATCAAAGAGCAGTGAACCTGAGGATCGACTCAGTGAGTTGCCTGACTCATTAATTTTTGAAATCTTTGGGTTCTTGCCGACGGTAGATGTTGTTAGGACAACAGTCCTGTCCAATCGCTGGAAAAACCTTTGGACCACCACCCCCAACCTTACTTTCAATGATACTATGATGGGTGGTACTGATAAAGCTCGAAACTTCATTAATGGGGCTTTAAAATTATGGAGAGGGATCAAGCTTCTGAAATTCTCAGTTCATTTGTGCGAAAAGCTTGAGATGTCAATGGTTAGTGATATTAATTCATGGGTGCGTTTTGCTACGGAAAAAGAAGTAGAAGATTTATGTTTAGATTTGACATTCCAAGATAATCAAGTAATGTGTTGGGTGCCGCAGTGTCTTTACTCATGTTCATCGCTTAAAGCGTTATCGCTCGTAGGTTGTTTCATTTATATTCAGGGGGGTCTACAGTGGAATCAACTCAAGAGTTTAAAGATTGATAATGATTGGCTAAAGCATAATATAGTGAACCAAATTTTGTGTAGTTGCCCTCAGCTGGAAGTCCTTTCCTTTTCTGTTTATGAAAGCAATGATAGCTTGAATGTTCAATCTAGTAGTTTGAAGGAGCTGACGATTGAGAAGTATATACGTGAAGTTACTGAACAATCGATGGTTTCGGAGCTGACAATATGGGCCCCGAATCTTGAAAAATTACATATGTCTGGAGCTGCGTATAATAAGTATTTTCTGCAGAATGTATCATCTTTAACTCATGTAACTCTTGGGTTTTATGGTCCAATTCGTTACGTGGAACCGTTGACCCTTTGGAACGATATTCTTTCGCATAGGTTGTTGGATATTTTTCCATCCATCCAACATGTTGAAAAAGTCACATTATCAGATTGGTGCTTCCAGGTTCGGTTTCTTTGCGATATCTTTTATGGCAAGATGCATGTGATAAATAAATGCAGAGGAATAATGAGTATGAATAGATCCCATTAACTCTTATCATGTCAAAGTTCTCTTGAGAAAGATATCTTGTTTGTTCATCTTGTTCCTTTCCAATTTCAATGCATGCATTGCAATGTAGATATGTTTTCTTGGTTGCATCAACTTTACTGACTCTAATTTATTGAGTATATTGTGTTTATCAAGCAGTGATCGAACTCAAAACTTTTTTGCCTTTCAATTCCATTTTTTGGACTCAATTAGATATTGCTATTATATTTGTCATTAGCTTAAGAGCTTCAAAACAATTGCATAACTGCAGATAGGTACAGAATCATGCTCGTGACTCGATATGCTTCAGTCACCTCCTCTTCATATTCTGAATACATTATTATTGTTATACCAGGTGCTCGGAACTATGAAAAGGAGATATTTGCCTTTACTATTGCCGAATGTCACGTTTTTAGAGGTCTGTGGTTGTTTCTTGGAACTCAAACAAATGGTGCGTCTTCTTGAGATGCTCCCTAAACTGAAGATGTTAGTCCTTGTAACCGAAGAGGGAGCCCGCTACCCAAACCTTCCCGAAAACCGCCTGAAGTGTAGAAAAAGATTCCTCAAGTCGTTTCTGCGGCAGCTGAGGAGCGTCGAGGTTCGTTGGACCAGGGGTGACACCTCGTTCTATGCATTGATGGAATTGCTGTTGAGACAAGCTAGCCAGTTACAGCAGGTGGTATTCCGTAAGAGGATGGATCTCGAACTCGAACTGACGTCCTATTTTTACATCAGAGGAATTGCTGGTGAGAAAACTGAAATCCTCAACTATATGAAGAGTTGATTTTGCTGGGAATACTCATCTTACCAAGTTATGTCGGAAGGGCAATGTTGCTGTTGTTTGTTGTTGTGTTTTTGTTTTGTTTATTTATGCTGGGATTACAGTAGTTTATGCTGTTGTTTTGTTTTGTTTATGCTGGGATTACAGTAGTTTATGAAGACTGCTAGACTAAGTTTATGCTCTTTTCATTGATTGCATATTTATATGTTTGAATGAAAATACTGATAAAACCTTTGTTGTTAAATTTTTCGATCAAAATTATTTTTGGATCTCAAATATGTACAAGCATGTAATTTCATTTGGATTCACCCAAATGAAAGTAGGATTGTCGTGTCTTTTATATATATATATATATATATATATATATATATATATATATATATATATATATATATATATATAACTTATATTTTGGTCTCGATTTGTTTTTATGCTATAAGAACCATATACCATTCGAGAAAATATAAAAAAGGTCTATATTGTATTGTGTTATATTATAACTAGTTTAACACTCACGCGTTAGGTGACGATATATAATACTACCTTTTTTTTTTTTGAGCAATATATGTTGTAGTCTTTGAAATTTGATTTTGTAGAATGATTACGGGCGAAATATTTAATTTCTTGAATTAAATTGCATAAAAATAATATTTTATGTTTTGTTTAAATATATTTTAATCAATTGAAAAGTGCAAATATTTTTACATTTTTTTATGATTTGATATACTTGAGTGAGAAATTTTTTTCTCAAAAATTGTAAACTACATTGTTTTAATATATACTATATATTTTTCTCATTAGATGCGCGATTTTTTTACTTTAAAACAATGTAAAAAAAATTAATTAAGACACAATATTGGGGATGGGAGAATATGGTGCATAATATTTCAAAATTTTATATTTATACATACATGTGTTCCTAAGTACAAATATTTTTACGTACATAAATAAATCTATTAAATGGGAACATAATAAAGTATATATTACAATATAGAATTTCAGTTGAGCAATATAAATTTTATTAAATATAAAGTAAATACAATATATAATACGCATAATGGAAGAAAAGAATATAATATTCATAATATTTCAATAATATTAAAAAAATAAAATTAACCTACAATTCACAAATAAGACTGCATTTATTCGAATTTTTAATTATGTATCTCTTAAAATATTGCGATTACAAGGTCACATTTTAATTTTAAAGTTCACGTAAACTCGATTGCATCAATTCTCATAGACAAGCAGTGGGCCCCAGGCCCAAACAGATTTGGCGGGAGATGCTTTTCTTTTTCCCCCTTTCAAAAGAAAATGGAGATGCCTTTTCATTTCTGTGTTTTTCTCATTACTCGTTACCACAAATTAGGGTTTTGGCTGCAGCAATCGGTCGAGATTCGAGCGAAACGAAGCTTTCGTTGTCAGCTGTTTGGAGGTAATCGAGAATTTGATTTTGATTTTGATTTTAATTCATGGATGAGATTAAAACTGTGAATTTGATTTTGAATTTAGTTCATGGATGATTGATTATGTCTCCGTTTCCCAGCTTTTAATCCTGTAAATTACGAGATGAAAAAATCAAAGAGCAGTGAACCCCGGGATCGACTCAGTGAGTTACCCGACTCATTAATTTTCGACATATTTTGGTTGTTGCCGATGAGAGACGTTGTTAGGACAACAATTCTCTCCAATCGCTGGAAAAACCTCTGGACCACCTCCCCCTACCTTAATTTCGAGCTTTGTATAACGCATAAAGATACAGATAGAGTTCGAAATTTCCTTAATCGGGCTCTAATATTCTGGAGAGGGATCAAAATTCTGAAATTCAGGATTTCTTTCGATTTTAATGTTGAGCCATTATTATATGCTGATATTGATTTGTGGGTTCGCTTTGCCAAGGAAAATGAAGTTGAAGAGTTATATTTGGATTTTGTTTTTGAAGATAATAAATTAGGAAAGCATGTTGATTTCATAACGGGGATTGAGAACGAAGCATACTTGGTGCCACAGTATCTGTACTCATGTCCATTGCTTAAGGTGTTATCACTCCATTGTTGTAACCTTCAAATTAATGGGAATGTGCACTGGGATTGCCTCAAGACTTTAGATATCGATGGTTATTGCCTTGGTCAACACTTGATTAACAAAATCTTGGCTGGTAGCCCTCAGTTGGAAGCATTTATCTTGACTTTTATGGAAAGCGGTGACAACTTGAATATCCAATCTAGTAGCTTGAAAAAGCTGTCGATTGATAAGTGTGTATCTTGTGGTGATCACAAACCATCAATGGATACACAACTGACGATCTGGTCCCCAAATCTTGAAAGTTTAAAAATTTCAGGAGTTCCATATAGTAAGTGTTTGCTGATGGATGCCTCGTCTTTAACTCATGCAACTCTTGGGATGCATGGTCGTTACTGGTTCTCTGGGGATGATTTTCTTGTAGAAACATTGAAGCAGATTCTTCCAACCATCCAAAATGTTGAAAATGTCACATTAGAGGATTGGTGCCTCAAGGTTCGTTTTCTTGGCAATATCTTCCTATGGCTTACATTATGATAGATGAATACAAAGAAATCACATTAATATTAATTGTGTGAAAATTCACTTGATGAAGATTTCATAATACATATGAGTATGCTCGTTGATCCTGTTCCTTCTAATTTCCATGTGTTTGTCTCCTTGGCTGGTGGGGCGGTGTATGTATATATTATTGGCTGCATCTATATATGGTTACATTACTGATTTTGTTGAGTTTATCATGTATTGAGCTATGAGCTCATAACCTTTTTTTACTCCTTTCAATTCCATTTTTAAGCTTTTATGTATGAGCATGAGCTTGAAGATATTGCTTTATTTGTCGTTAGCGTCAAAACAATTGCAGCACTGCAGCTAGGCACGGTATCATGCTCGTGAATTGTATGTTGGTATTGTCAATAATTACCCAATTGGATTAATAAACCTATAAATGATAAGTAATTATTGATATTCTTTTTTATTTTGAGGGAATTACTGATATACTTATATCCCCTTGAAGCAATGGTTGCCTGACTTGCCTCTTCCTTTTCATGGTCTTTGGTTCAATCAATTCTTATTTTGAAGTCAATCCAACTTATTGTTATACCAGGTGCTTGGAGACATGAAAAAGAAAGATCTGCTTTCGCCATTTCCGAATGTCAAGTTTTTATGCCTCAATTTTTGTTATGACGAATATGAACAAATATTGGGTCTTCTTGAGATTTTCCCTAAACTGAGGAGGTTAGTAATTCAAGAAGAACTAGATTCCTGCTGCCTAGAGTCACTCAAGTTTGATACAAATTTTCCAAACTCCTTTCTGCTGCAGCTGAGGATAGTTGAGGTTACTTGGCGTGTGGGTGACAACATATTTCCATTTATAGAGGTTCTGTTGAAATACGCGAGCAAGCTAGAAAGGATGGTTTTCCGAGTGAAAGGAAACATGTCATCAAATTATTTGCTTTTGGCATCACAGAAACTGCTGAGGATGAAGAGATCCTCCCCAAATGCAGAGTTGATTTGCTGTGAATATTGATTTTACCAAGTTATGTGCACATTATTTCAGGTGAATGATCGTCTTCTTCAAAGGACATTTCCTTCAAATATTTTGCAGTGACAACATTATGCTCTGAGCTTTAAGAGCTCGATGTTCCTTTGCTTTGTTCAACTGCCTATTTACTTCATTTTGGGAATTCTATTTGCTTAAAATTTAGGACATGTACAGCAGTTATTGTATGAACACTTTTGGATTAAGTTGATGCTCTCTTCATTGAAACTTAATTGTTAATTATCTTGGTTTCTTCACATATTAATATGTAAAACAAGAAAACTTATGTCCAACTTTGTTTCTTGGAAATAAATCATACAGAAATATAAAACTATATTCTTTTAATTTGAATTTTTTTGGCATTCTATTTGTTCAATGGTTTGTTTGGGTGTAATGAGGTCAGGTTCTGGTCAATATTTGTTTACTATGCTGAGATTTTTGTCTCTTGTTGGATTCAAAAGTTTATTTTATTCTCGTGTGATATAATTTCTTTATATCAATCTATGTTTTGAAAATTTAAAGAAATTGCATGTATATGCTATAAAGAAAGAGACCAAGCCAAGATTCCAAATTATTTTCTAAAATCGATCGGGTAAAGGTCCGGACACTTTTTTTTTTTTGTTTAGAGAAGAATTGGTTTGGGTACCTTAATTATAAAACATGGAAAAAGGAAACGAAAACCTTAATTATATTGTCTCAATTTATTTTAGTGATGGAAGTACAAGCCATATCATTCGAAGAAAATCAAATAACTCATAAGAAAATTGATGTATGTACTGTGTATTATTAATATCATAATGATAAATTAATGTCAATATTATCATCATATGGATAAAAATTTGTGTGAGACTATCTCATGGGTCAAGAATGGTATTAAAATTCATATCCAACTGTATATTTGTAACTTTGTAATGCACTCGGCGGTGTTCCTTGTATTTTTTCTCTTTCTTTTCCCTATTTTAGTAGATCTTGTATTAGATGATGCCGTATAAACTGGATCTGAGATAAAGATGCAATTTTTATGTTGCTTAATAACAGAAATGGGGGAAATGAAATAGAAGAAGTGAAGGGAGATGTTGAAGAAAAGAGCAGGGAGAATTCAGATATATTTCTGCTCTGTTTTTCATAATTCAGAGGTGGTATTTAAAACTTGCACTTTAATTTAGGACCCACAAAATTATGAATTAACAACCCTAGCTAACATGGACCAAGTTCTTAATTTAATTAAAAAACAAAGACGATCTAGGTGGTAGTAAGGCTAGCCTCGTCGGACACTCGAGTGGGTGTCACCACAAACGACAAAATCAATTAAAAAAAAATGAAAAAGTCACCAAATCTCACAACCGGGTCGGTCATCCAACCTTTAGGTTGGCTCAATGTCTTGTACACGTGGCACCCTCTGATTGGGTGCCACTTAATTTATATATATATATATATATTAATTTAAAATTTAAATAATTTATATAATTAAAAAAATATATCAATATTCATAATTTTTTTTCTCTATAAATAAAGTCAATATTGGTATATTTTTACAAACAACTAAACTCTCACATTTTTTTCATTTTAAGTTATGGATCCAAATCACCCAAATTATTATCATAATTTTCAAAATTTTTCAAATTTTGGAACTTACTTTCACCTACAAATTTTTTCAAATTCAGGAGATCAACAAAGTTGGCACTAATTGAATGTGTAATTTACATCTTATGTACTCGCAATTTAGAATTTCAAGTTTTCTCATTGTAGTTTATTTAATTATGTTTTATTTTGTTTTAACTCTTGTAATTTTCATTTTGTTGTCAAGTAAATTATGAATTTATAATTGTATGAGTATTTTCTTTAATTATGAATTTAAAAAATATGTCTAATAAATTAATTACGGTTTTTTAAATATAGTAAAAATTATTATTAATAATATTTTATTTAAAAAATAAAATGATAAATATTTTATGTAGATTGGAAGGAAGAAAAATTAATATTTTAATTGAATGTCAGGTTGGATCAGTGTTACTGATGGAGTGCAAATTTTAAAGTGTTGGGGGTTGTGGATGTAAAGGAGAAAGAAATTAATATTTTATTTGAAAGTTGGGTTGGATGAATGTCACTGATGTGGATAGTCTAAGGTCCAGCAACATTTGTTCAGCCCATTGCCACAGCTTTGTCTCTCTCGACCCGACCTGGAATACAACCCGAATACAACCCGTCTTGACTCGTCTCAAGAATTTTAACTTGTGAAACGATCTATACAAAAGGTTAAATTTTTGGGAATAGATTTTGTGACATCCCATAAAATCATGAATTTGACCTTCAGTTAAGTTTAGGGAGGCAGGAAAATATTGGGAAGATATAACCTATGTTATTTTCAGCAATAATGTTGGGCTTAGTCGTGAGTGAGTCACGTTCACTCGTGAGCTACTGAACAGGTTCGAAACTCGTGAGCTACTGAACAGGTTCGTGAGCCACATCGAGCTTAATCGATTTTTAAGGAAATTATAATTTTATTCTTAATAATTTAATTACTTACATATATAATTAATAATTAAATTATTTTTATTTAAAATTAAATAGATATAATATTTATACATAATCAAGTCGAGTTGAGTTCGAACTTGTCGAGTTAGCTATTGAGTCGAACTCAAACTTAAAAAATCAAAGCTCAATTAAACTCGACTTAAATCGAACTCCGAAATATGCTTTCAATGAGCTCGAACTTTTTTATTGAACTCGAACTTGATAAAATTAATACTCAATTCAACTCGACTCAATTACACCCTTAGTCACCTACGGACTTACCAAAGAACAAAATAATCAATTGAACCCAAGTGGGCCTTTTGATTTTGGGCCTATTCCCAGAAATACATGAAAACCGCCCCTGCCCCCGCCCCCGCCCCCGCCCCCCTCCCTCATTTCTCTCACCACCGACGACGAACCGCGCAGGCCGTCTGCTCTGAAATCTGAATAATCGCCGGCCCTCTTCTCAGTTCAGGTTTGATTTACTCGATGCCTTTTGAGTTCATCAGCACAAATTAGGGTTATTGGGGTGTGGACGATGAACTGTCTTGAGGTGATCGATTTTGCTTTGATTCTGTAAATTGTAAATTACGAGATGGCAAATTCAGATAGGCTGAGTGTGCTTCCCGATTCATTGATCTTTCAAATATTTTGGTTCTTGCCGATGAGAGATGTTGTTAGGACAACCGTTCTCTCTAGTCGGTGGAGAAACGTCTGGATCACCGCGCCCTACCTCAATTTCGAGGATTGCGTGTTGGATATTTCCACAGCGAGACTTCGAAACTTCCTTAACCGGGCGTTAATCCTTTGGAAAGGGGACAAAATTCTGAAATTCAAGATTGAAGTTGCTTCCGACGTTGATGAATCATTATACGATGATATTGATTTCTGGGTACATTTTGCGAAGCAAAATGGAGTGGAAGAGTTATATGTATATTTTAGATACTTAGATGATAAGTTAGAAATCGAATTTACACGAGAAGCCGATGATGATTCCTCATCCCCATCGGTGAGTAGGGAAGAACTAGATGTCGCCAGTTTGCCCAAGTATCTCTACTCATCATGTCCATCGCTTAAGGTGTTGAGTCTCAAAGGCTGTCAACTTCAAATTCATGGGAACCTGCATTGTAATCAACTCAAGAGTCTGACGATTCATGGTTTTCATTTCGATAACCATACGATTAGCCTAGTTTTATCGTGTAGCCCTCAGTTGGAAGTTTTTATCTTCACTCTTGAGGCAATGAATGAGGATTTGAGCATCGAGTCTAGTAGTTTGAAAAGGCTGTCGATTGATAGGTATTTACAGTTTATTGATGGGCAACCATCGGGGGAAACGGAGCTGAAAATCTCGACTCCAAATCTGCAAACGTTGGAAATCTATGGAGTTCCACACGGTTATTACCTGTTGATGAATGTCTCTTGTTTAACTAGTGCAACTCTTGGGTTTTATGGACCAGAGCGTTACGAAGATGGCTTCTTTAACTATGACTATCCTGTTGAAGATGCACTGAATGAAATTCTTCCAACCATGGAACATGTTGAGGACCTCACCTTATCGGATTGGTGCACCCAGGTTCGGGTTCTTTTCAATAGCTTTTACAGATTTTTGTTCTATTTTTTGATAAAGATTTCATCGTTTATGTTAGCTTGCTTGTTGGCTGAATACATTAATAATGTTAAACCAGATGCTCGTACGCATGAAAAAGAAATGTTGGCTCTCGCCATTGTTGAGTGTCAAGTATTTAAAGCTTATGATCAATGCTAGTTTTGATGAACACCGACAAATAGTGGGGCTTCTGGAGATTTTCCCTAACCTGAAGACGTTAGTCGTTCAACACCAGAATGTGGTCATCGCTAACTATTCGTATCAAATCCGACGTGCCAGAGAGTCGCTCGAGTTTGAAACGAAACTCCCTATCTCATTTCCGCTGCAGCTGAGGACAATTGAGGTTACTTGGGCTGAGGGTGGAAACTCGATATTTCCATTGATAGAGATTGTGTTGAAACACGCGAGCAAGCTGGAAAAGATGGTGTTCCGAGTAAAAGGAACCATACCTTCAAATTCTTTGTTCTTGGCATCTCAGAAACTGCAGAGAATGACAAGATCCTCCCCAACTGCACAGTTGATTTTCTGTGGATTTCGTGTCGATTGGTAGCCATTAACCAAGTTATGTTACTTCAAAATCTCAGGTAAATGATCATCTTCTTAGTAGGGCAATAGCTTTTGTCTATATTTTCTTGAATTTTTTTGCAATGACGGCATTCCCTGCCTATTTGCTTCATTTTGGGGATTCTATTGCTTAATTTAGAAAAGTTTATGTATGAACACTTTTGATTAAGTTGATGATCTTTTCATTGAAAGCATACTTGTTAATTTCTTGTGATGATATTGATGCCTACTGCTATAAATGTGGAACTACTAATCAAAATTTGATTGTGATTTATCTTGCTTCACCAGCCAAACATGTCAAATTAATGTAGTGCTTCACATAAAACTGGAAAAAGTTTTTCCCAACTTTGCTTCTTGTAAATAAATCAGACAGTGAGACAGATTTATATAAAAATATATTCTTGTAATGTGGAATTTTTGGTCATTCTATTTGTTCAATAATTTGTTTAGTTAATGAGGCTCATCTCTCTCGTTCGATTCCAAATTTTATTTAATTCTCGTGTGATATTATTTCTTTATATCAATCCATGTTTCCAACATTTAAAGAAATTGCATATAAATGTATACAAGCATGTAATTTCATTTGGAGTCAATAAGCTCGAGCACCTTTTTTGTCAAAAGAAGAATTGGGTACATAAATTATAAAACATGACAAAAAAAATTATATCATCTCAACTTATAAAATCATAATTCATACGAAATTTATGTATGTGCTTTTGTGTTATTAATATCACCATGAAAAATAAGTATGTTGCAATAGAAGATGATCATTTGGATTAGCACAATTATGATTTTAATAATATTTATTATACAATAAAAATGAATTCTAATATATATAATTATAGCCAACATTTATCGATAAATAAATTTTGTAGTGTGATCCTTATCAATTTAATTTTGAATAAATCAACTATAATAATGTATTATTAATTGATGATTGAAAATTAAATACTAAAAAATAATTATAAACCCTAATTGAATGGGGTGAACCCTAAAAAAACAATCTTAAAATTAAACAAAATCATAAAAAAATATAATTGAAAAAAAAAAAAATATATATATATATATATATATTAAAAATGTAACACGAAACGGTGAGTATAATATTAAATCTAAGTAAACTCTGATCCATTCCATTATCAGCAGCAAGGCCTTTTGTTTTAGTTTTTTTTAATTTTACAAGGGTAATTAAGTCATTTCAAAATTATTTTTTTATTTAATTTTAATTATTACATTTGTAGTATGAAAGAATAAATTAATTTTGTAGTGTGAGCCTAAAATCAACTAACGAATTAATTTCATTGCCACCTTCAATTATTAGTGTTTGAAATTTGAATATATGGCTCCAATTATCAGAATTCAGAAGACAGAGTTGAAACCCTAGTCCCCAATTCAGATCATCACCTCCACCGGGCCACCCCCGCTCCGCACGCCGCCGCCGCCGCCGGTGACGACTGACGAACCGCGAACGCTTGAAATATGGAACTCCTCTTCCCTCTGCCGGCCCTTTTCTCAGTCCAGGTTTGATTTACTTGATGCCTTTTGAGCTCACCAGCACAGATTAGGGTTATTGGGGGTGTGAACGAAGCGTTACTTTGAACTGTTTTGAGATAATCTTCCTACTGTGGATCCATGGGTGATTGATTTTGCTTCGGAGATTTTGATTCTGGTAGTTAGGAGATGACAAAATCAAAAAAGAGCAGTGAACCACGGGATCGACTCAGTGAGTTGCCCGACTCCTTAATCTTTGACATATTTTGGTTCTTGCCGAGGACGGATGTTGTTCGGACAACAGTTCTCTCCAGCCGTTGGAAAGACCTCTGGACCACCGCCCCTTTTGTGGATCGCAGGATGGATATTGCTACAGGGAGAGTTCGAAACTTCCTTATTCGGACCCTTAATCTTTTGGAAAGGGTTCAAGATTCTGAAATTCAAGATCGAAGTCGCTTCCGACGTTGAAGAATCATTATAGGGATATTGATCTGTGGGTGCGTTTTGCCAAGCAAAATGGAGTCGAAGAGTTATATGTAGATTTCAGGTGCTTGGATGGTAAAGTAGGAATCGATGGCATAACAGACACCGATGATGATTCCTCATCGGACTCCTCGGAGAAGGGAGTAGATGTAACCCATTTGCCACATCATCTCTACTCATCGTGTCCATCACTTAGGGTGTTGAGGCTCAAAGGTCGTCAACTTCAAATTTATGGGAATGTGCTCTGTAATCAACTCAAGAGTTTAACGATTGATGGTTTTTATTTCAATGAACATATGATTACCAGAGTTTTGTCGAGTAGCCCTCAGTTGGAAGTTTTTATCTTGGCTCTTGTGGAAACGAGTGGGAATTTGAGCATCCGATCTAGTAGTTTGAAAAGGCTGTCGATTGAGAGGCATTTAGAGTTTAATGAGGATTATCCATCATAGATAGAAGAGCTGAAAATCTGGACTCCAAATGTAGAAACGTTAGAAATTTATGGAGTTCTAAATGGTGTTTATTCATTGATGAATGTCTCTTGTTTAACTGACGCAAGTACACAACTCTCGGGTTTTATGGTCCAGAGCGTTATTATGATAGCTCCTTTTTCCAGGATCGTTTGCTTGAACGCCCGCTGACTGAAATACTTCCAGCCATCCAACATGTTGAAAAGGTCACATTATCGAATTGGTGCATCCAGGTTTGGTTCTTTTCAATAGCTTACACAGAAATTTTGAGTAATTCTAATCATGTCAGAATTCACTTGATAAAGATTTCATGGCTTATCTAAGCATACTTGTTAATGTACTGTATATATGTTCAATCAGCTCCAATTCTTCTTATTATGAATACATTAATCTAACTCAATGTTAAACCAGGTGCTTTTAGCCATGATAAAGAAATGCTTGCTCTCACCATTGTTGAATGTCCAGTTTTTAAAGCTGGTGATCAATGCTAGTTTTGATGAACACCAACAAATAGTGGGGCTTCTGGAGATTTTCCCTAAATTGAAGACGTTAGTCGTTCAACACGAGAATGTGGTCATCAACCGATATGCAAAGCGACGTGTCAGAGAGTCACTAGAGTCTGATGCCAAGTTTGAAACAAACCTCCCCAACCCATTTCTACTGCAGCTGAGGACAGTTGAGATCTCTTGGACTAAGAGTGACAACATATTTCCATTGATAGAGACTGTGTTGAAATACGCGAGCAAGCTAGAGAAGATGGTATTCCGAGTAAAGGAAGCATGCCACCTGCACCGCCATCAAATTCTTTGCTTCTAGCATCACAGAAACTGCTGAAAATGGAGAGATCCTCCCCAAATGCAGAGTTGATTTGCTGTGAATATTGATATTGCCAAGTTGTGTGTTTTAGTGGTAGGGATGGCATAATATTATTCCAGGTAAATGATCTTCTTCTTAGAAAGGCAATTTTCTATTGCTTGATTTAGGGGCCTGTACAGCAGTTTATGTATGAACACTTTTGGATTGAATTTTTGGGAATAGATTTTGTGACACCCCATAAAATCATGAAATTGAACTTCATTTAAGTTTAGGGAGGCAAGAAAATATTGGGAAGATATACACTGTTATTTTGAGCAATAATGTTAGTCTTGGTCGTAAGCAAGCCGAGCCTACTTGTGAGTTACTTGACAGGTTCGCGAGCCTCGTTGAGCTTTAAAAATTATAATTTTACACTTAATAATTTAATTTTTTTACATATATATCATTAATAATTGAATAATTTTTATTTAAAATTAAATAAATATAATTTTTTTATTTAATATTTATACATAATCGAGTTGAGCTTGAACTCAAAAAATCAAAACTCGATCGAGTGAAGTCAAATTTTGAATTTTCTTATTGAGCTCGAATTTGAGAAGACTAATACTCGACTCCACAGGATTACACTCTGTGGTCGCTTACCAAAGAACAGAAGAATCAATTGAACCCAAGGTGCCCCTATTGATTTGGGCCTATACCCAGAAATACATGAAAACAGGCCCCCTCCCTCTCGCTCTCCCTCATTTCTCTCACCACCGATCGCCGCCGCCGACGAACCGCGCAGGCCTTCTGCTCTGAAATCTGAATCATCGCCGGCCCTCTTCTCAGTTCAGCTTTGATTTACTCGATGCCTTTTGAGTTCATCAGCAATCAAACTAGGGTTATTGGGGGTGTGGACGATGAACTGTTTTGAGGTGATCGATTTTGCTTTGATTCTGTAAATTGTCAATTACGAGATGGCAAATTCAGATAGGCTAAGTGAGCTTCCCGATTCATTGATCTTTCAAATATTTTGGTTCTTGCCGATGAGAGATGTTGTTAGGACAACAGTTCTCTCCAATCGGTGGAAAAACGTGTGGACCACCGCGCCCTACCTCAATTTCGAGGATTGCGTGATGGATATTTCCACAGCGAGACTTCGAAACTTCCTTAATCGGGCTTTAATCTTTTGGAAAGGGGAAAAAATTCTGAAATTTAAGATTGAAGTTGCTTCCGACGTTGATGAATCATTATACAGTGACATTGATTTGTGGGTGCGTTTTGCCAAGCAAAATGGAGTGGAAGAGTTATATGTATATTTTAGATACCTAGATGATAAAGTAGAAATCGAGTTTACAGGAGAAGGCGATGATGATGATGATTCCTCATGGGTGAGTAGGGAAGAACTAGATGTCGCCAGTTTGCCCAAGTATCTCTACTCATCATGTCCATCGCTTAAGGTGTTGAGGCTCAAAGGCTGTCAACTTCAAATTCATGGGAACCTGCATTGTAATCAACTCAAGAGTCTGACGATTCATGGTTTTCATTTCGATAACGATACGATTAGCCTAGTTTTATCGTGTAGCCCTCAGTTGGAAGTTTTTGTCTTCAGACTTGAGGATCGGAGTGAGCATTTGAGCATCCAATCTAGTAGTTTGAAAAGGCTGTCGATTGAGAGGTATTTAGAGTTTATTGATAGGGAGCCATGGTTGGATACGGAGCTGAAAATCTTGACTCCAAATCTGCATACATTGGAGATTTATGGAGTTCCATACGGTTCTTATTCGTTGATGAATTTCTCTTGTTTAACTAATGCTACTCTTGGGTTTTATGGACCAGAGCGTTATGAAGATGACTTCTTTAACGATGACCGTTCTGTTGAAGACCCACTGGCTCAAATTCTTCCAACCATCCATCATGTTGAAGATGTCACATTATCGGATTGGTGCATCCAGGTTCGGTTTCTTTTCAACAGTTTACAGATTTTTGTTTTATTTTTTTGATAAAGATTTCATCGTTTAGGTTAGCTTGCTTGTTGGCTGTATATATAGTATGTGTTCGTTCAGCTCCAATTCTTCTTATTATGAGTACATTAATAATGTTAAACCAGGTGCTTGTAGCCATGAAAAAGAAATGTTGCCTCTCACCATTGTTGAATGTCAAGTTTTTAAAGCTTATGATCAATGCTAGTTTTGATGAACACCGACAAATAGTGGGGCTTCTGGAGTTTTTCCCTAACCTGAAGACGTTAGTCGTTCAACACCAGAATGTGGTCATCGCTAACTATTCGTATCAAGTCCGACGTGCCAGAGAGTCACTCGAGTTTGAAACGAATCTCCCTATCTCATTTCCACTGCAGCTGAGGACAATTGAAGTTACTTGGGCTGAAGGTGGAAACTCGATATTTCCATTTATAGAGAACGTGTTGAAACATGCAAGCAAGCTAGAAAAGATGGTGTTCCGAGTAAAAGGAACCATACCTTCAAATTCTTTGTATTTGGCATCTCAGAAACTGCAGAGAATGACAAGATCCTCCCCAACTGCAAAGTTGATTTTCTGTGGATTTCGTGTCGATTGGTAGCCATTAACCAAGTTAGGTTTTCAATCATAGGGGGTTACTTCAAAATCTCAGGTAAATGATCATCTTCTTAGTGTTAGCTTTTGTCCATATTTCCTTGAATTATTCTGCAATGACGGCATTCCCTTTACTTCGTTCGACTGCCTATTTGCTTCATTTTGGGGATTCTATTGCCTAATGTAGAAAAGATTATGGATGAACACTTGTGGATTAAGTTGGTGCTCTTTTCATGGAAAGCGTACTTGTTAATTGCTTATGATGATATCGATACGGCTAGCAATGCGGAACTACTAATCAAACCTTGTTTGTTATTTATCATTTTATCTTTCTTCACCAACCAACATGTCAAATAATTGCAGTGCTTCACATAAAACAGGAAATATTGGGAAAATGATAAACCAGGGGCTTGGTAGCCATGAAAAAGAAATGTTGGCTCTCACCATTGTTGAATGTCAAGTTTTTAAAGCTTATGATCAATGCTAGTTTTGATGAACACCCACAAATAGTGGGGCTTCTGGAGATTTTCCCTAAATTGAAGATGTTAGTCGTTCAACACCAGAAGGTGGCCATTGTTATTTGTTAACCGTTCGTATGCATGGCGATGTTTCTGGAAGTCACTCAAGTTTGAAATAAATCCCCCTAACTCATTTCTGCTGCAGCTGAGGACAATTGAGATTACTTGGGCTGAGGGTGGAAACTCGATATTTCCTTTGATAGAGATTGTGTTGAAACACGCGAGCAAGCTAGAAAAGATGGTATTCCGAGTAAAAGGAAGCGTGCCACCTGCACCGTCATCATATTCTTTGCTTCTAGCATCGCAGAAACTGCTGAAAATGGAGAGATCCTCCCCAAATCCAGAGTTGATTTGCTGTGTATATTGATATTGCCAAGTTGTGTGTTTTAGACTTTTAATGGTAGGCATGGCATGGTATTATTCCAGGTAAATAATCTTCTTCTTAGAAAGCCAATTCTCTATTGCTTAATTTAGGGCATGTCCAGCAGTTTATGTATGAACACTTTTTGATTAAGTTGCTGCTCTTTTCACTTCAAATGATGATGTCTACTTCTATGTAGAATAGGAATCAGAAATTATGTCTTTCTTGAAAAACAAAAATCAAACAATCATATAAAAATATATTCTTGTGATGTGGAATCTGGAAATTGGAATCCCTCTATTTGTTCAAATTTAGTCAATATTTGTTTCCCATGCGGGCCCCATCTTTAGTTTATTCTTAATTTCATGTTATTCCCTTGTGGTTATGGTTTCTTTGTATCAATTTCCTCCTCAACTTTTAAAGAAGTTGAGCATAAATGTTATGAAGAAAGAGAGCAAGTCGAGAATCAAAATTATTGCTGGATCTCGAATGTATATAAACATTTAACTTCCTCATGAAAATTGAAGGAGCGAAATATAACAAAAATACAAATATATTATCATAAATATATTTTCATCATGAAAATTGGAAGAGCGAAATATAACTAAAATACAAATATGTTATCGGAAATAGATTCGAATATGGATATCGTCCAACTCTATCAAATATAGGTTTGGATTCGGGTATGAATATCATGTCTCTATCAAATATAAGTTTGGTTTCGGGTGTGAATATCATGTAATGGACCTTGATCAATCCAATAGAAATTATAATATTTTGTGTGGTTTATGCTTCATATTTTGCATTAACCAACTTGTAATGCAACAATTCACCAATAACATAAATTGCGCATAAAAAATAATAGATTTTGTGCAGATTACTTTTATAGATGTCAATTATTTATGTACGTATATGTAACAAAATTTAATAGATAAAATAAAAAATCTTAATTTAATTTGTACATTCACTAGACTACTGAACTCGTAATTATTAATAATTCATTCAATTTAAAATTTATTTATTTCTTTTTTACGCCTAATCAACGAATCATAATATTAAGCATAATAAAAACAAACACTATTGAGAGGGTTATCCATAAATTTAGAAGACTCGGACTCATGAGCAATTATGACAAACAATGTACATGCATTTATTAACTCGATGTTTACATATTATGTAATTTTCACATAACTTAGTTGTTATATAAAACTAAATAAATGGACTAATCCATCTACATTAAAAATACATATCATAATTCATTTATTTTTTCTTCGTTTGCTCGTGTTTTATTCTCGTCTTCGAAATTTATAAAGAATAACTCCCCCTAGAATAATAGTTTATTTGCTAGACATTTGAGCTGGAAAAAGGCAATAATTAAATTTCACAGTGCATTATTTAATTTAATTATATAGTAATCATAGCCAGACAAATACACACTTTGCGTGAATGATCATTAATCACGACCAAAGAGATTTTGTTACCAAATTAATCTCAATCCTTATAATTTTTTATCAGTTAAATTGGACTTTAGAGTTTATCAACTAAATAATAATAACAACAATAATAATTTAGAGTTTACTAAATTCATAAATATGATCCAAATCTCAATTGGTTAAAATCTAGTGGTAGAACATAGAATTCCGAAAAGTTGAGGGGACCAAAACGGAAATACGAAAACTTCAGTGTACGATTTGAAAAAGATATAATACGCACAAAATGAAGAAAAATGAAAAGATGAAAATAAACCGAAGGGAAAACTAAAAAGATCGAGAGGATTCACATCTTAACAAATTCTCTCTCCTCTCCTCCTCAGGTAGTCTCTCTCTCTCTCTCTCTCTCTCTCTCTCTCTCTATATATATATATATATATATATATTTGCACATATATACTGTTTATGCGTGGATTTTTTGTATGTCGGTGATAGGTAAGATTGTGTGTATTGCCAATTATTTTGCGCGATCGGTCTTGGATTGTTTGTGCTCTGTTTGATTGTGGATAATTAGATTGACGTGAGTCTTTCTGTTCTGGATTCAAGCTGATCCAAAATCGAATTCGACAGATTGGGGTTAGGTGTTTGCTTGATTTGTCTCGATTATTCTGATTTTTAGGGTTTTGTTTTCTGATTATCGGGTTGTGGAGATTATTCATGTTGTTTCATTTTATTAATTTTATTTCTCTCTTTTTTTCACCCTGGGCTATTTTTTTCATATCATGAGCGGAGTGATTTTTTTTTAATCTCTGTGGTATTGATTGGAATACTTGAATCGTTGAACCTTTTATTTTAGCATTGTACTGTTATTGAAGTTACTTAGAAAATAAAATATTATTGGATACAGTGTTGAAATGTAATGGGTGTGATTATTGGATTGCCAGCCGTGTACCCTATGTTCTGTTTATCATTGTTCTTGTCATTTGGTTCTTAAAAATTGAGGCTTTTTCTGAATCAATATTTTCTAACTCTTAAATGTTAGCATGATTCAAGTAGCTTCAAGTCTTCATCTAAATTATAGCCTGATCTCATTGGACCTAATATCTCAATTATATATTTTTGCTTCCTCTTCGGTTTGGATTTTAATGATTGTCAATGATCTCTTGCACTGAATATAATTTTCTAATTGTGAGTATCATGGCAGGTTCTGAACTGGTTTAAGTGGTGTTCTGTGTGGATCTTGTCTAGCACAGAAGATGACGATGAACCAGCGTAACACGATTGATTTAGAACAAGGATGGGACTTTATGCAAAAAGGGATTACAAAATTGAAAAATATTCTTGAGGGCCTGCCTGAACCACAGTTCAGCTCAGAGGACTACATGATGCTCTACACGTATTATTCGCTACTCTATTCTTACATTTTGCAGATTGTTATGTTGTTGTCAATTGTTTAGGAGTTCACTTAATTCTTATTTACAGGACAATCTACAACATGTGCACTCAAAAGCCCCCACATGATTATTCTCAACAATTGTATGACAAGTACCGAGAGTCTTTTGAAGAGTACATTACATCGACGGTAAGTGTTAATTGAGATTATTAGTTTCTTGCATTATAAAAAGTTTAATCTTGAGTGGAATTGCTTACAATATCCAAGCCAGTTTCCGAAGTTGCTTGCCTTTATTCCTAAAACAAAATTTTCATGGGTTGTATTACATTATTCTGAAATGATTTTGGGAGCATGTTAAGCTTCACTTGCTGTTTTTTCTTGGCTTATTTATCTATTTAGTTTCTATAGATTGACTTTGTTTGAGTTACTTTTTTGTAAAAGGTTTTGCCTTCTTTAAGGGAGAAGCATGATGAGTTCATGTTAAGGGAGCTTGTAAAAAGGTGGTTAAATCATAAGATCATGGTGCGATGGCTTTCAAGGTTCTTCCATTATCTCGACCGGTACTTTGTAGCCAGAAGGTCACTTCCAGCACTTAAAGAAGTTGGTCTGACATGCTTCCGGGACCAGGTAACCAATTCCGCCTTCAAATTGATCTTTTGAGCTCTTAGTTTCCCCTGTAATATATATTATACTCATTGCTTTAAAAAAATCTGAGCAACTAAAAGTCTGGTGGATTTTAGACTACAGATATTTTCTTGTTTCTTTCTTCTTCTTGCTTTCATCCTTCTACTCATTTTCCTTTGCTGGGCTTTTGAAACTCCCTGATTTCTTTTTCAGGTTTATGTGGAGTTATCTGGAAAAGTCAGGGATGCTGTTATTTCTCTGGTGTGTAATATCCCTATTTACCTTCATTTTTTGTTTACACTTCTCCTTTTTTGGGGTTCTAATTTATTTATTATTGATAGATCGATCAAGAGCGGGAAGGAGAGCAAATAGATCGAGCATTGTTAAAGAATGTATTGGACATCTTCGTTGAAATTGGAATGGGGCAGATGGATTGTTATGAAAATGATTTTGAAGCAGCAATGCTTAAAGACACAGCAGCTTACTATTCTCGGAAGGCTTCAAATTGGATCCTAGATGATTCATGTCCTGATTATATGTTAAAGGTTCTTTTTCAATTATAATATTCTTTAAAAAAAATCTGGTATCTAAAAGAAGACTCGCGCATGCTCATCAACATGAATAATATTGGACAAGAATGTGAGTCTAGGGCTTGCGAACTATTGTTTGTTTAGTTTCTAACTATCCTTTTAAAATCCAGGCTGAAGAGTGTTTGAAACGAGAAAAAGACAGAGTCTCTCACTATCTTCATTTAAGTAGTGAGTCGAAGTTGCTTGAGGTTGGTCTTTCTCCTTAATAACTGTTCTGGACATTGTTCATATATTAGCATCATTGGAATGTGTTTAATACTGTGCATGGTTCACGCGGGAAGCCTTTTTAATTGTAAGATTCAATTTAGTTCTGGTGTTCCTGTCTTTTGATATATTTTTTATTTTAACAGAAAGTACAACACGAACTCCTATCTGTGTATGCCACCCAACTGTTAGAGAAGGAGCACTCAGGTTGTCATGCATTACTGAGGGACGACAAGGTACTTAGGCTATGAATCAATAAATCGTGTTTAGTTTTTTTCTGTTGATTTGAGTTACTTCTATTGATGCTAATCCCAACATTTTCATCTATTAGGTTGAGGATTTGTCAAGGATGTATAGGCTATTTTCAAAAATACCTCGTGGTTTAGAGCCTGTCGCGCATATTTTTAAGCAGGTTTGTGATATTTTCATTTATTGTTGAAAATTTATTGCTACTCATCAGAATAATTATGGGCTAACATTTGATGGTTTCCCAAATCCACAGCATGTTACTACTGAAGGCACAGCTTTGGTTAAACAAGCTGAAGATGCTGCAAGTACCAAGAAGGTCAATTGCTAAAAGTTCTAGTTTTTTTTCCCAATCGATCTTTTTGTGTGACATTGCTTATGAATAACTATTGTAAGCATTCTTGGGTAAAATGTCATGTTCCATATCTTCTATTTTGATTTGGAAGATTTCTTCAATGTATCGGAAAATCACCTGCGAAATGTCAGCCTTTCGCATGCATGCATGCATTGTTTGATATAGTGATCTCAGTCACGAATAAACACTTAAATTATGAAAAATATGTTACCCTGATGATAGCTTTAGATTCTCTCACATGCTTTGAGACTGTCTCATTCCAGAAGTTATATATGGTTTTCATCTTGCAAGGGCATGCTTATTGTAGCATATATCTAATGTGATATCTCTATGAGTTCTCTTATGATATGCCTAGTTTTATTGCAAAAAATTATTTGTTTCGATGATTTAGGAACACAAGTCTTATAATTCAGGTGCCCATCTCTAAAAGCTGCATTCCGCTTGAACCATGAACTTGAAGCGACACATTTTCTTTGCAAGTTTCACTATAATTTCTTGTAGGCAAAAGTTCATTAATTTTTTTCCTTTTCAGTTCTTCTGGCACTAGTCAGACAAGTGATCCTGTTGCTTTTTTATTCAGTCCTATTCCGCATGTCCAAAAATTTTAGGGGAACATCGACATTCAAAAAAAGTAGACCATTTCAGTTGTGGGAAAAAATTACTCCCTCCATCCCAAATGTTTAGTCTAATACTCTATCTTGGGATGTCTTATATAGTCTCATCACTAAATTTGGTATTGTTTTCATAGTCATTTACAAGTATGCCCTTGTATAGTCTTTCAAAATTGACAGAGTACATTATTATTGCAAGAATGATCAAAACAGACTAAACGTTTGGGACAGAGGGAGTAAATTCTCGAGTTTTTCTCTTGAAGAAAGAAAATTCTTGAAAAAATATAGATTTCTTCCTTTTTGTTGCCTAATCTTATGAGCTGAAGTGATTGCGGTACAGTGCAGTACACAGTCTGTGTCAGTGAATTGGAAAACGACATTTTAGCCTTTATATTAAAGTACATGATGAATACTTTTGTGTCTGAAATTAAATACCTGTGCATCTTTTTAATATGAGAAATGTCTTTTTTAACAGGCAGAAAAGAAGGATGTTATTGGATTGCAGGAGCAGGTACACAACTAATTTGAATTTCTTTATTATTACTTTTGTTTGTGGTATCACATTTTGGAATTAACCCTGTTTTGTAATCCAGGTATTTGTAAGAAAAGTAATTGAGCTGCATGACAAATTTATGGCATATGTCAATGATTGTTTTCTAAATCACACGCTTTTCCACAAGGTTAGAATTCAAATTTATTCACCTTTGTTTTCCTCTTTACTGTAGCAATAAGTGGAATCAATTTTAATCCTTCCTGTACGTGTAGGCTCTAAAGGAGGCTTTTGAAGTTTTCTGCAACAAGGGAGTTGCTGGAAGTTCTAGTGCTGAACTTCTTGCCACATTTTGTGACAACATTCTCAAAAAGGGTGGAAGTGAAAAATTGAGTGATGAAGCTATTGAAGAAACTTTGGAGAAGGTATGTCCCCATGATATAACTTTCTGTATTTATTGGCTATAACATGTTTAGAATTGTGATTGAGATCCTGAGTTTTTTTCAGGTGGTAAAACTGCTCGCATACATAAGTGATAAGGATTTATTTGCTGAATTTTACAGGTAAGTTCCCCTTAGTGAGTGGCTTATTTTTTCAGTTATAAATTCCATTTTATTTCTTTACTCTTTTTGCTGTTCTTTTTTACAGGAAAAAGCTTGCTCGACGTCTGCTATTCGATAAAAGTGCTAACGATGAACATGAGAGAAGTATCCTGACAAAATTGAAGCAGCAATGTGGTGGCCAGTTTACCTCCAAAATGGAGGGGATGGTTAGTTTCACGCTATTGCTTATTGTGGTTTATGAGTCATTAGTCCTACTATTAGATGAGATTTTTCATTTGTTTCCCATTTGAACTATTCCAGGTAACTGATTTGACTCTAGCTAGAGAAAATCAAGCCAGTTTTGAGGAATATCTCAGCAACAATTCAAATGCAAATCCAGGGATTGACTTGACGGTTACTGTTCTCACAACAGGTTTCTGGCCTAGTTACAAGTCCTTCGATCTTAACCTTCCTGCCGAGATGGTACAGTTGTAGATCCGAACCCTGTCTCACAATCACACAACACCTCTTCTTCTGTGGAAACACCTTGTCACTGACTTCTCTTTCCCTTTCTGCTTGGAATTTTGTTCTAGGTAAAATGTGTTGAAGTATTCAGAGAGTTCTATCAAACAAAAACAAAGCATAGGAAACTTACATGGATATATTCTTTGGGCACATGTAACATCAATGGAAAATTTGAACAAAAAACAATAGAGCTAATTGTGACTACCTATCAGGTAACTTTGGCAGGACCGATGTCTGCTGCTTATATTTCCTGATTACCATACTGATTTTAGTGATCATATTTAATTTTCATTTTTCAGGCTGCTGCCCTTCTATTGTTCAATGCGTCGGATAGATTAAGTTATCAAGAAATCATGACTCAACTGAATCTATCAGATGATGATGTTGTGAGGTTGCTTCATTCACTTTCATGTGCCAAGTATAAGATCTTAAATAAGGAGCCAAATACCAAAACAATTTCTCCAACTGATGTCTTCGAATTCAACTCAAAGTTCACAGACAAAATGAGAAGGATCAAGGTAAATATGCGTGCATGTGTGTGTGTGTGTGACAGAGAGAGCTATAACTGGATAAATAATTTCATACATACTTCATTTGTACCTAAGTCATTTATGTTAATTTGTATGTGAATGCAGATTCCTCTCCCTCCTGTGGATGAGAAGAAGAAGGTGATTGAGGATGTTGACAAGGACAGACGATATGCCATTGATGCCTCAATTGTGCGTATCATGAAGAGTAGGAAAGTCTTGGGCTACCAGCAGTTAGTTATGGAGTGTGTGGAGCAATTGGGGCGAATGTTCAAGGTACTTTCTGAGATCTAGTTGAATTTCTTTTCGGTGTTCTTCTATGTTCTATCATCACCGAAATGTAATTCTGAAATGTGCAGCCGGATGTCAAAGCAATCAAGAAGAGGATTGAAGATTTGATTACCCGGGACTACCTTGAAAGAGACAAGGATAACCCCAACTTGTTCAAATACTTGGCATAATTCGAGCCTGGTGGATCAAGATCAAGTTTACTATCGTTTGGCAAAGAACGTGGATGCACACCAATCGAACTCAGACTACTCAGACTATTGTACAGTCTTCTGCATATTTCCAGACCTTTGTGATGGGAATTCTTGTACATTTTGCCCTAGTCCCAGTTGGGGTCGACTGTCCCGACAGATTGGTTCAGTGAGGAAACGCATAACTACAATTGAGCAGTGAGACAAAATTCTCGATTCCTTAGTAACAGCTCTCGTGTATGCCATTTTATCTGGATAACTTGTTACTTGTTCATTGAGGTTGGGTTTTCCCTGAAGTAAATGTAAAGATTTAGTAAAAGCAGTCAGGTGTCGAAGCTTTCTTCTCCTGATTTTGTATTAGCTGCGTGTGAACCTTTTTTTTTTTTTTGAAGTAACATTGCCTATTGAGTCTCAGTGTGTATAATTTTGTATTTTATGGCATACTATTTATGCCTCTCTCTCTCTCTCTCTCTCTCTCTCTCTCTCTCAATTCTGCTTTTGATGGACTAGCTTAGTAAGTTCCTTAGTTCCTGTTATGTTTTTTTTAATAATTTTTAATAACAAATACAATATTTGAAATATTACATTGGAAGAAGCAGAAATACCACAGGGGTGACTCGACCTTATAAATATCAAATTTATATCCCTTTCAACTACTAATTCATAAAGCAACAACGCTTAGTTTTGAAGGCAATTAACTCTAAAACTAACATTACACTCTAATTTGTGACACTTGAATTGCTGATCAAAGCTAACTTTCCTTGTGAAAAGACATCAACTGTCCAATCCTGATTTTAAAATTTAAAAAGAAAACTAAATACACAAATTTAACTCTTTTTTGGGAACTACTAATAGTCATTATTCGTATGTGCGGATGAGTTCGATTTGAGACGATAGGAGTATTCAAAACTCATGACCGCCTTCCTATCATGAGATCGTCTACTCCACTACTAGACCATACAATCGGAAGATTACACGAACTTACTTTATGCAAATAAGTTGCAAAATTAAATTCAAAGGTTAGGGGAAAGTCGCAAAAGTCGTGTTGGGTTTAAATCTCCACCATGAACTATATAGGTAATGGAAGATGTCAATCTACATTAATTACAAAATATATTTTGGTTTCAATTATTATACGGCTCTCTTTAGTGGGTTGGCAACTGAAAAGCACAAACATCACGTTTTGTCGTTTGTTTTCTTCCCTCAAATATGGAAGATGATTTCATCTCATTGTGGTGACGAAAACTTAAAACTCCTAATATTATATTTTCACATGCAATGATGAAATCAACCATATATAAGAATCCATATTAGATTTCTACAATGATGATATATGTTTCTAATTGGAAAATCGAAGAGAATGATGATATCATTCTTTCTTTTGTGATATTTCAAAAATATTTATAGAGATCGACATAGCATAAGATGATAGAGAGAGTTTTGCACTCAAAACTCGTCACAACTTACCAGAATCAAAAAAATAATTGTAATGTTGAGATGTGCTAAGGAGAAAATTTCACTTTTAATCCCACGAGATATGTCTAAGCCCGATTTTAGTCTCAATATTGTCACTTTTCATCTCATAGGACAAGAAGTATCATTTTTAGTCTCACCGTAACAGTTTCCGTTAAAAATTGTTTGCTCGTGTGCTGAGCGTAGTAACAGTACTAATGATACATAGAATTCAATCATTCAAGATAATTTAATTTGGTAGAAACATTACTAGAGAATAGTTCATTATAATTTGTTAAGAGGAGCCCACTACAATTTTGATTGGACATAAATCTAGAAACAACTTCTTTTCTAAGTTGAGTTGTAAACCATAGACAACGTCAATGGCATTGTGTGACTGTGACTGTGATTTTTCATAGCGACCGTCAATTTTTTACACTGTTTTAACATGCTATTTGCACCTATATAGTCTACTACGTACTTTCAAATTCAATATATGGTCTTATTTTCTAGTCATCAAATTTTGAAGCATTTAGGTTTATTTTCCTTCACTTTCCTAAATACAGTACGAAACTTTGGTCCCTATAAATATCTGATTTTTTTTTTTGGAACTATAAATATCTGATATAATACTGTATATTTTTGGCTGTTATAGATGCTCAAGAAGTACTACCTCCGTTTCAAAATGTGTATTGTTTTATTTTTTTTATCTGAATTAAGAATTAATTTTGTGGACAAATATATCCATCTCTCATATATGCCATAAAATCTAATTCATCTATATTTTCCTAAAAAATAACAATATTTTCTCTCTCCATATATTTTTCTCTCTTCATATATTATAGGTAAGTTAGAATCAAGAAATCTTTTAGGATTTGAGACGGTTAAAACAGGGAGAGAGGATGTCAAATTATATAAAACAACAAACATTTTGAAACAAAAAAAAAAAACCCTAAAACAACAAACATTATGAAACGGAGGTAGTATTTTTTTACTTAAATCTCTGAGAGGAAGGGATGATTTGAGCATCTCATCAATTTAGATATGATTTTACTTCAAGATTTGGTGACCTAATAACTTCAATTAATTAAAATGCAGTATTCCAAAATATGTTTGTATCTCCTTCTTAAAAAAATTGTTTATATCTTTCAACAACGTGCGAGGGTATATTTAGATCATACTCCCTCCGTTTCTATATAAATGTCATTCTAGTCTTTTAATTTTATTTTAAGAAAAATGTCATTCTATAAATTCGAGACATAAAATTCACATTTTCTCACATTTACCCTCATTTAAACCATTCAAACATCTATATTTAACTCATTTAGGGGGTGTTTGGATTAAGGGTTTAGATGGGATTAGGTTAGATTGATAAAATAATCTAGCCTAATCAAATGTCTGGTTCGCGTGATAGGAGCCCGGTATTGATGATGAGCCCGGGCTCCTATCACCCATTTAAGTGATAACCCATCACCCCAAAAATGGGGTGATTATTCCCATCCAACCTTTAAATCAACATAAAATTACTTAATTATCCCCATCTAAATAATTTTTGAATACTTCATTTAAAAGTTATTTCGAGAAAAAAATAATTTATATATAATATGCATCTATTAAAATATTTCCAAAATTGAAGATATAAATAAAAAAATAACAATTCACCGCAAATTCTACTATAAATCCATAAAAAAAATTAATAATGAAAATTTTATGAAATTGCATAATTTTGTTCACAATTTCATAGTTTCTACCATAAAATCATAATTTCATTTTAATAATAATTATGAGAATATTGATATGTAAATATAATATTAATGTGAATACTAATATGTAATTAAAAGATGACTTCTGAAGAGGAAACTATTTTGATTCGTTCATTATTTCTGAAAATTGGGTAAATTATTTTTGTGCATCGATTAATTCCAATTTCATGATTTTAAATATTTTAAAATAAAAAATATCAACTTTAATAATTATAAATAAATATCTTATATAAAGGGCAATTTAGGTATTTTCCAACATTTTGATCCTAATCATTCAATCCAAACATAATATTGACAATCTATCATAAATCATTAAAATTGCAATCAATCAATTCAAACACAAGATTATTTTTATCCAAAGTACAATCCTACTTTATCCTATCAATCTTATCTATCCCATCAACCAAAGGCATATTAGGTAATTCAATTATTATTAATTTGTGTGCATTGATCCAAAATGTCATTTAAATAAAAACAGAGGGAGAATTAAACATGCACGATGTATATGGATGATAAAAAAAATAAAAAAAAATTGGAAAATAAATTGTAATAGAGAATTTTGTGCTAATTTTGGTATTTTGTTGATGTCATCATAAGTTATAATTATCATTTTGTATAATTAATACTAACATTAAAAATAACTGTAGCTATTGGTCATAAAAAATAATTTAAGCTATTAATCATACTTTTCATGAGTGATTATGATTTGATACACTTCCAAGCAAATTGAGTCTTTTTTTATATTTTATTGCAAAAAAAAGGAAAAAAAAACTATATATTATTCTTTAATGATAGTGGCCCTTTTGGTGGGATTCTTACCTCTTCGAATCCACTACTTTACTGCATCAGTAAAAAAAATCCATGCTAATCATTAGTTGTTCAACTGTGTTTAACCATAAATCACTTTAATTAGTTTCAATAATTAAGATTATTTTGGACACATGTCACAACAAGGGCTACCCTATTTATTCATGTGTTACTATATGTGTGTACTATATGTTAATTTGTAAGCATTCACATACTATTCTATCATAATCTAGTCCCCTATTAAATCACACCACATTATATTATGTTCGTAGTTAATATCAGGATTGCAGAACTCAGTAGACGCTAATTGGACGATTGGAGGTAAGGATGGCCATTTCAACTGGGGCTAGGTCAAAAAATTAGGTCCAAAATAATTTCAGGGCAGCCCAACCCACAATTGAGAAATGCCCGAATAAGCGGGGCCATTTGGCCCAAAAAACAACAAACATACACTAGGCCGCGCGCGCGGGGAGTGGGGCCGGCACTCCCCCGATCTAGCCCGCTTTTCAGGCCACCAAACTTCTAAAATATAGGCTCAAATTTTTTTGGTCGGGCCCAATTTTTTCCGTGGCCTAATGGGCCCGGACCAGGCAGCCTGAATTGCCAGCCCTAATCGGGAGTGCCAAGGCAGTGCCAAGACTTCTTTTTTTATAATTTATTTATTTATTTATTTTTAACCAAGTAAATTTGAAATTTCCATCTATAATTTTATAAATCATAACATTCCAAAAAAAATATTTGAAGTTTAAATCATCCAAAATTCTAAACAATGGGTTCTCTCTATAGCAAGGTTTCTCTCTTTAAAATAGATATATAGATATATATATATATATATAGAGAGAGAGAGAGAGATCAAACTTTGACCTTAAATAAAAAAAAAAAACCAATAGCCGCCAATTAATTAGAGCCTAGACGGCCCAACCGAAAATTGTGCCGATTTGACCCTTTCCGACATGGCTAGGGGCCGCCTAGGCTGCCTAACCCGATTTTAACAACACTCTAAGTTACTATATACATGTTATGTTGCATCCATATTAAGCACTGTTGTAACTTATAACAAATCACAGTACAGAAACATGACAAGAAACAAAAAAACCAAACAGACTACAAAAATTCAAAGCAAGTTGCTTAAAATTAGTGCCAATTATATACAAGTTGATGCAGACAAACATGATTGTGGGCTCTCTTCTCCCCCTCCACTGAGAAAAAGCTCACCAATCAATCAATGGAAGCCTGAAACCACTGGTTTTTTTCTTTATTTTCCTTCTTTTTTTTGTTGCAATGAAAAACATGGTGTTAGTGAATGGTGATGCTCCCAGATTTCATCTCATTATTACAAGCTACTTTTCAGAACATTGGAATCTGGTTTGGACAAAACAGTAAAAAGTGATCTACTTCTGTAGGAATCTTGCATATCAGCCCTTGATTGTAATAAAGCACTCAAAAATTCAACATTCTTGAATATATACAACAAAAAAAGAACTAGTTACATATATATATACCAAGTTATCAACAGAATAACCAGCCCCACATGCTTCCATCACTTACTGAACTCCAACCAAAAAAAAGAAAAGAAAAGAAAAAAAGCCCTTGATTTAAATATCAGACATCATAGAACTGGACAATCTATTACATCAACATTATATGCACAAGTCCTAAAACAGTGATGTAATGACTTAAATGAACCACCTAACTTCAATTAACTTGGCATATGAAACTCAATTAGTTCATAATTTTAGCAAATTCCAATCTTTTCTTCCCCTGCAGCTTGTTAGTAACATAGTGCTTGCTATACTCTCCATGGTTGTATGTTCTATACTTGCGAGGATTCTCCTCATCCACACACTCCGGAATTGGCCCGAGCTCGATGTCATAACTCGGGGCATAAAATGTAACAATGGACAACCTATCCTTCTCCTTGTGAGTCACTGCTCTATGCTCCACACTCTTGTATCTACCATTGCTCAAAACCTGTCCAAATTCAAGAAAACGCCGTCTCATCAACACATGAACCTCGAATAAACATGAAACGATGATGGAATGAAAACAAGCCTCGATTGTACATACCTCTAAGGTGTCTCCAACATTGATGACTAGAGCATTGGCAATAGGCTGAACTGATATCCAAGTGTTGCCTTTTAGTATTTGTAGGCCAACTGAACTGCCCTTCCCTTGCTGCAGAACCGTGAGTGCACTTCCATCAGAATGTGGGCTTAAACCTAAGACGAGGTCCGGCCTCGGACAAGCCGGATAGTAGTTCATCCTCACTGCCTGAACAGCCACACCAAACATCTCCTCAAAAACACCCTCTTTTAGTCCAAGAGTTATGGCTATGTACTTCAGCAGATTCTTGCATAGTTTCCTTATTTCTCTTGAGTATGTCTCCACAGTTTCACTGTCATAACAATTCACACAACATCTGTTCAGACCACTCTCTCATTGTCACTCATTGCACACTTAAAGAAACACATGAAAGATACTAGGTGAGAGAGAGAGACACAAAAAAACATCATAGTTAAGACCACTCTCTGTGTATGTGAAAATTTAGGTGATGCAACTAACTACTAAGTCTAAGACACTGAATCTTGGCCCCTCTCTCTCTCTCTCATTGTTTCACTCATTGCACACTATGCACAGTTAAAGAGACTAGATGAGAGAGACAGACACTAAAAAAAACAACATAGTAAGAAGTGAATATATACTAAAAAATCACCTGAAATCAGAAGGCTTGGATGGCCAGAGTTTAGGGTTCCTAATGTGGTCAGGAATGACACCAAGAGCAAACATGTTGCACCAATCCAATTTCTGATCTTCTGAGAAAATAAAAGCCTGACCATAACCTTGTACAGTCCCAGGATTCATTGGATATTTCTGCTTCTCTTCCAAAGGCATCATGAAGAACTCCATGGCCACTTTCTCTATCCTCTCCATCAACTCCAGATCAATCCCATGATTCACAACCTGTGGAAAAAAAAAACCAAAAACATTAAAACATCACTCTATTTTTTCACAAAATGAATTGATCAAACGACCAAGAAAAACATGATCATCATGCCTGAAAAAATCCCCATTCTTGACAAGAGTTCATGAGCTTGTGTATCTCATTGCAGAACTCATCTCTGCTTCCTTTGACAAGCTTTGATAGATCAATCACAGGAATGCTGTCTGAACATAAAATGGCCTTGTCTAGAGCTGGCCTCTCTGCCGTGTCGCGGATAAATCGAGCAGGAATATGGGATGATTTACCCTTCCTTAGCTCTTGAACATCATCAACATGTCCTACTTTGATAGCAGAGATTGGAACTGGAGCCATTTGTGATGAGGATCTGTCTGTTTGAAGGACTGTAAAATGTGTTGAAATCTTGAGGAAATGCTGATGTTTTTTTGGAGCTATTGAATCAAGACAGTGCTGTATTTATAGATGGAAGGAAGAAATTGGTGGGGGTCCAAATTGCTGAACTTTTATATGCATTGTAGTAACTGCTTCTACTTTTTCCAATAATTCCAATAACCAAATTATAGTATAAATCACTAATCAATAATCTTTGTAGTGTATACATTGTGTTATGGACATATAATTCTTGAAAACTCTTCAATATTGAGACAAGTTTTATATATCATATCATTGTATTTTGCAGTTATATCGTAGGAAATTAGAAGCTTAGTTATTTTCTTTGTATTATGTTCATAATTCTTGAAAACTAATTGGTTATGGGACGAGTAAATTTTGATTTTGGTCCCACATGACATGCGTGTTAGTCCCTTTTGGTGCCAATACTATCATTTTTTTTTGTCCTTATTCAAAAAAATTGTCCAATTTTTATCTTACAGGTTTATGATTTTCGAATTTGGTCCCACGATTTTAAGCCTAAAAGCGGGACTAAAATAGAAATTTACTCAATTTGGGACCAAAAATGATGGTATCAGGATCAAAAGCGGACTAGCGCATATCTTGTGGGATCAAAGTCGAATTTTACTTATTATGGGATGTATCATCTTCCAATATGTAGGGAGGTGTTTTAAAATTATTGAAGTAATACTATTTCAATAAGTCAATAATATAACGTAAGCATATCATGTACCCAGTGGGCACCACGGTAGCGGCTGCGGATTACCTCGACATGCAAAAAAAAAAATATTGAGCTAATCAAACTCAATCGATTTGAATTTGATTCCTCTCTTGTTTTAGTAGTTAATCAACATAAAACAATTCCAATATCGTATCAAACGGGAAAAAATAAGTGGTAAAGCAGAGATTGAGTAATAAAAAAATGGGGAATATATAAAGGAATAGAGAATATGTGAGGTTAATGGCTATAAATATTATAGCAAGTACATATGCTTTAATGTGTTGGTGATTTTGATTTTGATTTTGAAGAGCAAGTGGTTCTAGTAGCCTAGTAGGGGCCAAAAAAAATTTAAATTCCCCATTTGATTTCCAACTATTATTGTGTGTGTCACCAATTCAACAGACCAAATCAAGTGATTGATGCCATCATCTTAATTCACACACTCATTGATGCCATCATCTTCTTCTTAGTGTTGAATCTTTGATTATTAATGTTGTTTAACGTATGAGGTGTTAGACGTTACTCCGTTCGTTTCATATTATTTAATATTTTATATTTTTTTCCCGTAAAAATTAACACGTAAAAAATATGATAAATATGCCCTCTTTCTCTCTCTTCACCAATTTAAATTCTAGTAAGTTATATGGAATAAATTTTATCGGTAAATTAATTAGATGTATGAGATTTTATAGTGTTTCGATAGAAGTTAAAATTAAGAGAAAATATATGAGAAAATGGTAAACATCAAATAATATGAAATGGATGGGACGGAGAGAGTAGTAATAAACTGACGTTAATTTCAGCGATATTTCATTAATTATATTACCAGTAGGTGTTCACGTAAATTTATTTAATTGTGGTCGTGATCATCGTCATTGTCATTGAAGAAGCTAACAATTATTAGTGGCCTCATGGAATTTTATTGACCAATGATGAGAAGAGATGAGAAATTATTTAGTGTTGCATCAAACAATTGTGATGATTGATTAACTTTAATAATCATTCGATTTATTTAGGAGATATTTTCAATCTCAACGATGAATGACCAAACTTAATTATTCCCTAATGCAACATTTATCTGGTTACGGTTAAGAACTTACTCACGGCTATTTGTTAAATTTAATTAAAAAAATTAACAATAAATATTGATAATAATATAATTGAGAGAGAGAGAGAGAGAGAGAGAGAGAGAGAGAGAGAGAGAGAGAGAGAGAGAGAGAGAGAGAGAGAGACTATTAAATTAATTATGATACATCAAATAAAATTTGTCACAAATTAGCACATGCTTTAACCTACCATCTTATCATGAAACATGATCTATAAAAAAAATTGGCTCTGATATGCTGGGAATTATTATTCAAATAATGTATAGTAGCTATTACAGAAAATTAAATTAATTATGATACATCAAATAAAATTACAAACTGTAAACATAATTTAGAGAACTGAGTTAATTATTATATACAAAAATCAAAATTTGAAACAAAACTTAATTAGGACAGAAAAAAATACTCCCTCCGTCTCGATTATATAGTCCCTATTATTATTTTGGGGTGTCCCAATTATATAGTCTCATTACTAAAAGTAGCATTAATTTTCATAGTAATGTACAAATACACCCTTATTAATTCTTGAAAATTAAAATACTAATCACTTAAATTTTAAAAGTCATAAATATTAAATAAGGGTATCATTGGAAGTTTAACTTTAATTCCTTATTTTCATAAATATTTTTAATCTACGTGCGACTAGGAAATGGACTATATAAATGAAACGGAGGGAGTACACACTTTGCTCAACCCTGTGCTTTGGAATTCCTCTACAAATTTCAAGGGAGTATTATATATCAAGTTCCGAGAGTCTTTTATTAATTGGGCAAAAATTCTAACGAAGAAAATTAAATGAATATTTATATCTGAATATGCAATTTAATTAAGACCACCTAGCTAGTCATTGATGGCATATAACTCATGTGATTTTAGTAATTCATTTCTCATTTAGAATCACTTTTTTCGTATTTAAATAATATATATATATATATATACATATATATTACCTTTTTTATTATTTAAACTTCCTTAGCCAGATATATACATCTATACATATATAAAAAATGTGGATGATTTCTTACAAAATATGATTTGCTTATTATATCATTTATCTACACATAAGGAAATAATATAATATATCTAACTATTTATAAATAATTATTTGTAAATATAATATATTATATTTACTTCAATAGCTTTGATATAATTGAACTCTATTATATAAAATTATCCCAAAATAATAACAGAATTATTTTTTTAGTATATTATATTTATTTCAATAATTTTGTTATAATTGAACTCTATTATATAAATTTATCCCACAATAATAACAAAATTATTTCTTTAATAAGGTATATAGATATAAGATTAATGTTCGACTAATGGTATTATTTTTATGTATTATCTTATATTGATTTTTAATTATTAAACTGGGTTTTTTTTCTTGTACAGTTGTTGATGTCTATAGACAAAAAAGAAATCTACAAATGAAAAGAAAATATTCAAATTTAAATATCATACAAATGCAATAAAAGATAGATCAAGTTAAGAAAAAAAAAATGCTACATTTATTTCAACAGATGACGTGGCCTCATGTAAATCAAATGGTAAGTAATTTCTTAATTTGAAATATTATATATATATATATATGATGAACAAATTTTGATTAAGCATGTCTATTTTTTCTTATTTTAGGTTTATGACTTTTTGTTTTTAACTTTAGAACTACATGAATTAAAAAAAAAAAGTGTCTCATTACAGTCATTCTAGTGCTGTAAGATTTGAGTATGAGTCTCCTACTTTATGTTGTGATAGTGGAAAAATTCAACGTGCATCTTCTGAAGTTCCTGATGAATTGTACGAATTGTTTATATCTGAATCACAAGAGACTATAAATTTTCGAAGAAATATTCACTCATACAACTGTATATTTTCATTTACTTCATTTGGTGTAACATTGGATAAAGAATTGGCATCTGCAAGACAAGGAGTGTATTCTTTTCGAACACAACGAATGTTTTATCATGATCTTCCAAGATTGATCCCTAATAATACAAGTCCATGTTTTTTTCAATTATATCTCTTTGAGACGAGAATTGAGGTTGAGAATAGAATGAATAAAAATAAATATATCAGAAGTAGTTGTGAAGAAACTGATAAAAATTATGAAGGTCAATTGATAAACATGGGTTTTACATGCATTTGAGGAGTTATATAGATCATATTCGAAGATTAATGCATGCGTTTGTTGAGGTTTTATACTAGTTTCGAGTTTCCATGGGCTATTTGATGTTTTGGTGTTTCTTGTGCAAGTTTGAGCTGAATTTGGGATTTATCCAAGATCCAATTCATGGAGGAAAGTTGCTAGAAAGATAGAGGATCAAGAGAGGGTCGCAACGCAACTTGAATCGGGTCAATCGGACGAGAAACGAAGGAGAACGGAGCGAAACGGTGGAGGCGCGCGGAGCTGCCGGGCAACTCGCCGACCGGCGGCCAGAACGGCGGAAATCGCTGTTTCCCTCGCCGATCCAGCCGCCGATCGGCGGGTAGGGGCCGCCGGTCGGCGGGGACCCACTTATGGGTCGGCGGGATCGACGGGAATTGTCCCCGGGACGCATTTTCGGCCTACGAACTTATCTTTCGGTCCGAATTTTCGATACCTAGTATATATAGGATTGTTTTGGACGAATTTTATAGACTTTAATCATTATTTTAGAGTTCCAAACTTAATTTACTTTCGAGGTTGTGTGGACATTCAAGAATGAAGAATTGAAGTTTTATTCAACGAATCGTCATTCCGGTTTTTCTATTCTATTGCACATTTATTTTATGTCAATGTTTATTGTTATTTCAATTATTTCTATGGTTTTAATTATGCGTGAGTAGTCTTTTCTTAATTCTAGGGTTTGCAAAGCATGATTGAAGCTATGTATTTAAATTAATCTTGTTATTTTTCCCTTCCGATTATTGTGTTCAATTGTTCAAGAACTTTTGGTTTCATGCTTAATTACTGATCACAATTGATGTATGCTAGCTAGTTAATTTGAGTCCTGACTGAGATAATTAATTAGTGGGATTAATTGAATGATTTGATACACGTTCTAAGGAATCTGTAGGGGAATTTAAATCTGTGGTTCTATCGGGAGTTAGTAAATTAACCTAGAGACGAAAGTAATAGGTTGTTTGTTAATCTACTTCTACCTTGAGACCTGGCGGAGATAGGTAGATATATTTCTGATTCCTCACCTTTAATCGGATTAAAATTGGGAAAGATTAGGATTAAATTGAATCATAGTGGATACATGTGTGCTGCATTCCCTAGGATTAGTATTTCATTTATTGTTTGAGTTTGATTATTTGCTTAGTTAATTTACTTGTGTTTATTTGGTTCTATTTCTGTTCTTTTATTTTATTTAAATTTGTGCCTAGTTTTAGTAAACTCATAAATTGGTAACCTGAATGATAGAGAGTTGTTAGCTTAGTACTCGGTATTGTCAAATAATCAGTCCATGTGGATACGATACTCGATTCACTTGCTATATTGTATTGTCCTGTGTTAGTTGCAGTTTAGTGCATAATAAATAGTTCATCATCAATCCGTATAAAAGATTTTTTCGAAGTTTAACAAATATCCTTCAATGGATAATGTTCAACTTCATATCTCAAAAGACGTGAACTTAGATCAACGAGTATGTAATTCTCCAAATGCAGATCAAGTTGCAGCTATATGGGTTGAAGGGAATAATGATAACATTCCATTAGAGCTAGACATTGTAGTTCATGCTCATTCCGACGAGAGACACAGAATAAAACATTATTATGAATGTTATGATCCACTGCAATATTCACTTCTTTTTCCAAGAGGCAAAACTGGTTAGCATCAAATATTAAAAAGATTACTTCCACAAAATCTATCACCAATAATTGTATGTCCTATATTTATTACATTGTAATAATAAAATTATTTATTTTAATATAATCATACTTATAAATTTAATTTATTTATTTATTTTTATACTTAAAAATGTGTTTCGATTTCCAACATGGATTTTGATAATGATTTTCCCCTATTAAGAATTAGTAGCGCATACGATATTATATCTAGAGAACAAGGTATGTATATTAAAATTTTTAACCATGAAGTGGATGTGCATCATTCATTAGTTTTTTTTATTAAAAAAAACTTTTAAATTACTAATGAATATAAACTAACTTAGAAAATAATAAGGCACAACAGTTTATAGTTGATATGTATATAAAATTGGAGATGACAAGACTAGATTTTTTCTGTCAAAACCAATCAAATATGAGATTTGAATTGTATCAAAGAATTGTGGATAGTGTGTTCAAAGGAGAATTGAAAAGAAAAGAAGTTGGTAAAGAATTGTTCTTCCTGCAACATTTATTGGTGGTCCAAAAGATATTAAATGTAGATATCTTGATGCATTGACATTAGTACATAAATTTGGTAAGCCATATTTATTTATTACAATGACATGCAATCCAAAGTGGAAGGAAATACAAGAAAAATTACATGTCGGGCAAACAGCTCAAGATCGTCCTGATTTAACATCAAGAGTATTTCGAAACTTGAAAGATCAATTATTTAAAAAGAAGATATTTGAAAATGTAGTCCCACATGTTCATGTAATTGATTTCAAAAAATGAGTTTGCCACATGTCCACATGTTGATAATTTTCAAGTCAGAGCATAAGATAAATAATCCAGATGAAATTGATAAGTTTGTAAGTGTTGAACTCCCTGATCATGAAAAAAATAATCATAAACTGTATGAATTAGTAAAGAAACACATGATGCATGGTCCTAATTAGGGCTGGGGAAAAATACCGTCATACCGTCATATCGTACTTACCGTACCGGAAAAAATACCGTAATATCGAACTTTAAGGTATACCGGTATTTTCGGTAAGGTATGATACCGTACCGAGATTTTTCGGTAAGGTAACGGTATAGAATCTTAAAAACCGAGGTATACCGGTGTATACCTCGTTAGTTCGACATATACCGTTGTAACGGTATACCGTTGGTGCAGTATATACCGTTATTTTTGTGATATTATATAAATATATGTATATGTGAATTATAGATACTTGATATATAATACTTAGTAATTAAATATGATATATATGTAAATATCTAACACTTATAATTAATCTAGTAAATATGTTATGCATTTATAAATCTCTAGTAAATTTACAATATTAACACTTATAATTAATCTTATGTTATACTTAATGCATTGTAATGCTAAGTGTGTTCTTTGTTAGTATATACTTAGTAAATAATTCTTACGATTTCTATGTAAAAGATTTCAAATTTGTAATATTTAGTAAGTTTATAATATTTTTATATAATTTATATTAATTATAAAAACATTATTGATATATAATACTAGTAAATATGTTATACATTTATAAATCTCTAGTAAATTTACAATATTAATTAACACTTATAATTAATTTTATGTTATACTTATAAATCAATGTATATTTCACTTACCCACTTCTAAATTTACAATATTTACAGTATTAGTTTTTGGGAAACATTCTAGACTCGGTTTATTTTTATTTCTTGTATTTGTTGAGACTTGGGATATCACTTGGTTGTTTTTATTTTAATTGTTATATTGGAGTGTTAAATTAAAATTATTATATCTATTTTGTTTTATTGGACTTTAATTATCGTGACATGAAGATATTTATTTTATTTTGTTGAATTTTGATAGTTATTAGGAGTGTTTCATATATTTTGAGTAAATAAATGAGATATATGATATATCCTAGGATGATATGATAAAGTATACCGATGTCGGTAAAGTATACTGATATAGTAAGGTATACCGATGACGGTAAGATATACCGAACTAAAGATACGGTAAAGGTATGCCATTTGTTTCATACCGAACTTAAGGTATACCGTTGGAAGGTATACCGAACCTTAAGATAAGGGTAACGGTATGGATTTTCTCCATACCGTACAAATAAGGTAAGGTAAAGGTATGGGGAAAAAAGTAAGGTATACCTTACCGTGCCACCCCTAGTCCTTATTGAGAGAAGAATCTCGAAAATTCTTGCATGGTAAAAGGAAAATGCAAATATAATTATCCACGACCATACTGTGAAAGCACAGTACAAGGAAAAGATGGATATCTAATTTATAGAAGAAGCAATGATGGATCAGTGACTCGTATTCGCAATGCAAATCTAGATAATCAATGGGTCGTGCCTTACAATGCATATTTATTATCCGGATATAATTGTCATATCAATTTTGAGATATGTTCAGGTATCACAGCAGTAAATATTTGAGCAAATATATCTACAAAGGACATGATACAGTAGCAATTAATATGGCCCAAAATGATGACCAAAACCAAGTTGATGAAATAAAACATTCCAAGATGCACGTTGGGTAACTTCTCAAGAAGCGATGTGGAGAATTTTTTAATTTAATTTAAATGAAATATACCCAGCAGTCATCAACTTACAATTTCATCTACCAAGTAAACAATTTGTAGCTTATCACGAAAGCCAAAATTTAAAAAATCAATTGGTATGGGATCATGCTTCAAAAACATTGCTTACATAATATTTTGCAATGTGTGCTACAAGTGAAAAAATAAGAAAATATCTTTACAGAGTTGGACAAATTTACCTAAACGAAAAAGAAGAAAAACAAACCTTCTCCACTCGTCAAGCTAAGATCAAACAAGAAAAAAATAATGGAAATATAGACTCTCGTTTAAAATCATTCAGACATATTAACACTGTGATATTTTCTTTTTCAAATTTTACTCTTTCCATCAATAATATTCATCGCTTATCTCTTTTTTATGTTATATTTACTACTTTCATTCTTCGTCAATTAATCTTATTATGATTAGAACTATTTAGAATATTTAACATTTAAACATTATAAAACTTATATTAATTTATCTAAACAAAAAAAAACATGTGATACGCACATATCCTCTACTAATTTCGTAAAAATATTCAAAATATATAGTTACTTATACTAAAAATATTGTGTCGATTTTTTCGGTCTCATATATATTTTTATTTTTATTTTTATTTTTATTTTTATTTTTATTTTTGGTGAAAGAGAGAGCATATATATAATAGTTACTTTCAGAAAGAACCAAGCACATGTAAATCTGTTTTCAAACATAATAAAATGTTTTGGAATTATTAAGACAAGAAATTTCCCTTCGCAGACAAAAATTGTACGGAAATTGTATAGTTTTCTATTTCTAATGCGACCGATAAAGTTTTGTCATGGTGTATAGGAATTGGAATAGAAATATATAATCAATAATAAAATGATGAATCTGCTTCAAAATAAAATAAATAAATGATGAATCCATTGCGATTTTTTTAAAATTGCTAAAATCTCTCACTATAGATTATAATGGCTCGCATCTCACTTGTTCCCTAATCTAAATAGCGAAAAATTCGTCCCCTTGGGATGGTCTAGTGGTGAAGTGGTGTTATCTTGAGGTCAAAGGTTTCAAGTTCGAATCTCATACCAACACCTCTAGGTGTGAGCCTATCACACTTGGCTTGTCAAGTGGGGGCTACTACTCAGGGGTAGGGTTTACCCAGTGCGCACCTCGGTAGCGGCCGCGGGTTACCCTTAACAAAAAAAAAATAGCGAGAAATTCTATGCATAAGCAAATACTACCATAAATCCGGCATGTGTTATATACTTCTTTTTTATGTTTTGTTTGATTTTAGAACATGTGTTAGAATATCAACGATTTAAAATTTTAGTACCACATGTGTTAGCAATAGAGCTGTCAAAACTTGGCCTAGCACGACGGCCCGACCCAAAAAAAATAAGGCATTGGTCCACAAGTGGCCCGCCTTTCGGGCTGGTTTAGGGTTGACAGTAGTATTCGTATTTTTTACGACCCTACAATTTTGACAACTCTATTACGCAAATAGAATTTATCCCGAATAACTTAAGGCTTAATTGATAAGAACTTGGTGAAATACTATCAGCGTTGAATTTGATACACACCAAATTTCGACAGAACATAATACTTATACTGTTATACATGTCCAACAACTGGCTTCCAATTTAGTCGATCAAATATGTCAGTCCAATCTAAGTTTTCAACCTCGTCCTTGTCATAGAGGTGGTTCGTATTGATAAGATACAACGTGAAATTAAAATATAGTAGAAAATTCGAGTTGACACGACTCCTGGCTTATCTATAGTTTGGCCCTCCTTAGTTTATGTCCTTAGATAGTGCATAGTGTTAGGCTGCAAGAACAATTATTCTTTGGAAATTGACCAACCTACTTAACTTACTTTGTGGGGGGCACAAGTGTTTGTGAATCCCCCTCACAACGCGTGGCTCGACAAAGAATAAAGCCAACAATTTTTCTTACTACATGAAACGCACATATATCTTCCAATCTTACAAGCAAAATATTCCTAAATATTTGTTTGTCATATATCTACACCTTTCCATTTCATATATGTTCATTTAAATTTTAAATATAATGGTGTAGTTCATGTCAATTTCTTAGTAAATACAACACATCTTAGGGGAGAAGGATTGGCCTAATATTTCTTGATTTTGAATAGACTTGCCTAAATGGGGATTGACTTGACAATGAAATTTTGGTTTGTGATTCTTTACCTAACTTGTAAAGTAATATTTAACAAGTTCCCAAATATATGTAAGATTAAGATAAGTAGTACTATCACATTTTCTTTGTTTATGATATCCTTTTTTTTAATTTTTCTAAATAATATTGTTCAAATTTTAGTGTGTGTGGATGTATTTGGTGCATTGATCTCAACTGGATAGTACATCAATCAACTCTTTGCTTCTCTTTCAACCCTAGAAAATATTGCATGAAACCATATTACTGATTAGAACTTGGATTCAAACACCAATAACATTACAAATGTGTTATTGCATATGAGTTTTAATCCGAGTCTTCACATAAGTCTTTGTACAAAAAATATACAATAAATTACAAACAAGCCACAATGCACATTCTTGTGTCTACGCCAAGAAATGACAACATTTACACAGAGTTCCCAGATGGAATATTACATGAATAATACCAGATCAAAATTTCAGACAACACAGAAGAAGAATAGGACATAGAAGATGGCAATGACATGAACACAACGGTGATCACTTCCCACAAAAAAAAAAATCATCGCATAATCATAAGCCCTTGTACGAAAGGAGAAAAATGAGGGGACAACGCCCTTGAAAACGTCGATCCCTAATATACAGAATGTATATGGATGATGAAATATTGATAGCTCTATTGGCTTCTCAGATGTGACTAATGTAATCTTGATCTATACTAACAGTCTCTTATCTAACTATCAAGAATCTATAACCTATAATATCAAAACTGCACTCTATACGAGCTCTGAATCTTGTGCTTCAACGTGCACAAAACCCGTTTCTTGCTATCCCAGACGGTGTTACATTAGAGTTCCGAGCATATTGTGCTCTTATCTTGTGAAAGAGAAGCAACCAAAAATGTTTTTACAAGAATGGAAAAATGACCAATTTTGTACACATGTACAGAAATACAATTAGCTGTTATGCCTTTCTTTCTTCAACAGATTTGGTAGTGCCGGTGAGCCTCCTTTCACAGCCCGCTCACAGAGGGAATGAATTAGTGAACTTACCCGTGTAGATACCACTACTCTCTATCACCACGGAGACCTTGGTGGTTGATGGTATTAAACGCGAGCCATACCAAACGTACAAGTTCCTCTACATCTTGAAAACTGAAGTCAATAACTCTCTTGACAGAAACCATAGCGTCTTTATTCTGGGACTTTTTTAGTTCTACATGAGCAGCTGCAAATGTATCCTGTGATTTTTTGGCAGCTTCCATTGCAGAATTGACATCTTTTGTCTACGAAAGAATACCTCAGTTAAAAAAATGCAAATTCCCAAATATACCAAATAATCAAGATTCAATAGAGAAAAAACACCATTAATGATTCCAATACCTGTGATGCTGTAGAGGGAAATTAAAATGTTTCTCCATTTCTTATTACTAAATGACATCAACCAGTTGCATTGACCTTTCTCAGATTTAAACAAGCACAGTGGAACTAATGTTAAACTATACAACTCAAAAACTCTTAATATTTGCGGATATCAGCAAAAATAAGCTGGTCTATATCATATCCTGTTCAAAATTATAGTTTAACCTGGTAGTCTTCAATAATGGCAAGCAGACTTGAATAAGCTATAAACTTCCGGAAACCTCATCTCAACTTATGAAAGATTGAAGTGACATCATCCTCCCCTCCCCCAAAAGAAAAAAAGAAAAAACAACAAGATTCAAAGTAGTAGCCAAAACAATTATGCATTTCCATGTCAAACCACAACCACGAAATCAAAACCACCACAGAAAAAGAGGCAGATAGCATTATTTTGGTCAATCAACTTACAAAATCAAGCAGCCGAACAAAGTTGGGGCGGTTGCGAGGCACTATAACATGATTCCCAGCATGAGAACCACTGCCTTTAGACAAAGTGGCCTTGTCCGCCATTGCTAAATTATTTAAGTTATCAACATCAGAAGCAGAAGATGACGGAGATTCACCTAATCAGATGAGCAAACATAGCATCAATAGCAGTATTATCAGGCATAATCTAAACTAAATGAAAACAGGATATCTATGAACAGCAGAAAAAACATATAAAGATAATTGTGCTACATTAATCCTCAGTTCTTAAGACCGGAAAGTGACTAAGCAAGTTCCCATAGATGACATTCATTTGCTGATAGTGAAGGCAAGTTTAGAGGTGAAAATCATTTCGAAGGGGTTCTTATAAGTAGTTTGCATGTTAAGGAGTATGTCACCCCTTCAGCTTAACTACAATATGTTCCAAAATTAAAGGTATGGTATGGGGTGGTTACTTATCTTGAACTAATGAGGATAGCGCCCAAGATGAAATGAAGAAGACAGATTGGTAAATGTCCAGGCATACTAATGATTTTTACCATGAATGCACCCTTTCATGCCCATTTGTCGAATTACTTAGATTCAAGAAAAATAAAAAAAATAAAAATAAAATAAAAAAGAGTTAGCATACCTTGTGGAACCATTTGTAGACTTGATTGCAAATCTTGGCAACATCTGCATGCAGATGCACTTTTGCAATAAACTACCCTCAAGTAAGCCACCTCCATGCATTTATAGGCCAAAGCAGCCAAGGCCAATTCATGGCCTTTTTCATACTCACTTGCACATATTCTGTATTATGTGAAGCTAATGAGACTTTTGAAATAAATAGTCATCATATCAAGAAGCTTCAGACCAGAGGTAATTTCTCAGACTGATACTACATCCACATTCCAAATAAGCCATAGATATGAAAGTTTCCTTACAAAGCAACAATAAGTATGACATCTAATTAGCATTTGCCACCATACATCCCAATTCCCAGATTGACAATTTGAACCCCAAGAAATGCCCTATCCTTGTCACAACTTGGCGATAAATTTTGCAAATTTACTACACAAGAAATTGAATAACTCTCCTCTCCTGCCACGTTGTTTATCATACCACCTCTAGGCACAACATCAATAAAGCAATACTTAAATTTAATCCATCAAAACTCCAAGCTCCAACATCCCATTTCCTATTACTCAACAAGTGAGTTTGGGTAAGTAAAGAAAAATATGTTAACATTGATTTTGCTTGGGGGGCAGTTTTGGAATCAAGCACTTCCCTTGCACATGTCTTACTCACATATCATGTATTCATGTCAAAACAAAGTTTGCCACAGGCAAAGCACTCAAGGTTCCAAGCATCTACTTACTTGCAAAGTTGGGCAGCAGCACCATACATTTGCATTGGACTTGTCTCCATCTGTTTGTTAGGCTCTGCATTGCAAGCTTCTAGAAGTGAAGCTCCGTGAAGAAACTTTAGGGCAGCTTTAAAGTATTCATAATTGCTTTCAGACCCAAAACCAGAGTTCTGCAAAAGATAATGTAAATTATAGTAAGATATAAGAACGCAGGTTTTGCGTCTGCATTAACACAATCGCAAAGACATATACAAGGGTAAATATATCCACACATAAATTCAAATAACTGACTCCGAAAAAAGCGATAAATGCGTGGACGGATTAAGAAATAGAAAGAAGACCTTAATTAGATCAGCATGTGTTCTAAGTTCTTCAGCTTCTTTCAGGACATCTTCAGCTCCTTTTTTAGCAGTAGATACAGTAGCACCAGAGACATTTTTGTTCCGTAGGCTTGCATCCAGAGCCATAGATTGTTGCTCCATTTCATTTTTAATGAGGTTTTCAGTCCCATCCTTAATGCAGGCAACAGTGGTGCCTTTTAGACTCTTTGATGTATCACCAAGTACAGAAACATCACGGGATTTTGAATCCATTGGTCGTTTCAAGTGACTCATTGATCCTGATGCATGTTTGCTAGGACGCAGTGCACCTTGTTTATTTCCCTGACGAAGGTCAATGCGCACCTTTCCGCTCCACGGTTCCATCTGGGCAGAATTTTGCTCTATTGAACTTCTTGGTCGATCCTGTTTAAGGTTCTGCTGCTCGACATCTCTACCGCAGGGATTACTTGATCCTGGATCATTCTTATCATGTTCTCTCTGTGTAGATTGCTTCTCACTTCTGCTATCCTTTGATTTTCTGATATTGTTCTTACCCACACTCGGACTGTTTTTAACAGACTTGAGGCTGAAATCATGGGAGACAAGTGCATGATGGTTGTCATCAACAGCTGTCTCTTTTTTTGATTTATTCTTTGAATCTAAGATTTCTGAACCATTGTCCATGTTTAGATCAGATGTTCTCCTCCTAGCTGTGCCCAATTCAGAACTCACGTTCATGTCCTGATGTTTCTTCACACTGCTTACTGCGCCAACTTCATTGAATCTAAAATCGACTTTTCCTGTAGTCTCCTTCACCATTGGTGATACTTGGTTCGGATAGAGCATCCTCATGGGTGATGAAGAAACCGACTCCTCTGGCGAGCCTTTCACCTCAACATAGCTAAGTCTGTTTTTACGGGAATCAGAAACCTTAGAGGAGCTTGAAGTAGCAGCCATTGACAGTTGTTCATATCCCAAATCCTTTCTCAGTTCATCTATATCTTCAATAGTGAGACGTATACTTGCTGTGGGTTTCTTCATCATTTGCTCTTTCTGAAAACTCCTATTCGTCGGATATTCTTTAGCCCCAAATGATCGAATTTCTACACTTCGTTTTGATATATCACCACCCTGACTTCTTCTTAACTCATCATTTTCAATATGAGATACTCGGGATTTCTTGTCTCTATGAATATCACCAACCTTGCTGTCCTCATCGATGGAAACTTTTCTGTCTTGGAGGGTGCCCCCATTGTTTTGTTGTCTCTCCACCTGATGCTGGCTATATGCATAGTCCTTCAATTTTATCTTTTTGGCTCTTACCTGTCTATCATTACACATTTCCACACCCAGGGGCCCATTATCTGGTAAATCCTGCATAATATTCCCATGTTTTACATTAATTTGGATATTGCCCAGTCCCCTGGAGATCCCATCTTTAGCACTCTTTTTCTTCCCATTCTTCAAAGCTGCCTTACTGGGCAAACCTGATGTCACACTGTCTCCATTCACATCAAGGTTACCACAAGAACTCTGAACCTTGTCCACTACAGACACATCTTTAGATTTGATCCTTTTCATTTGCCCCTTCCCATGTATATACTCAACAGACTCCTTGACTTTTTTTCTCGGGTTTGAATCATCTGCAGAATGTTATAGTTATCCGTAAGCAAAGAAAAACCTCACAGTCAAGAAAATACAAAGAAAACGACATCTGCAAACAAATGACATACCTCCTATCACATGCTCTCCCTTTCGTTTATTTAATTTGGCCAAAACAGATGCTGATTTACTTGGGTGCTGCATATCAAATTGGTTTGTAACATTCACTCCTGGAAGTGAGGGCTTCACATCCTTTGAGCTACCATTTTCCAAATCCAGACGTGGCAATTGCATTTGACTATTGGAATGAAGTGGATAACTCGTGCCAACTGTGCTCTGTCTTTTTTTAAGTTTCTGCTTTATCATTTGATCAGAAGCAAAGTTCTGGTGGCTCTGATTGAAATCATGTGCAATAGCTGTAACTGCACCACCCATGAACCCATTAGCATGAGCTTGGAAATTGTTTTGATTTTCAGGGACAGGAACTTGACTCAATGCACGAACAGCCGCTGTAGTTTGATCTTCACTAATGTCACAACGATTTAATCCTGGACTGAAGATTAAGAAAACTGTGATCAAGTCCACGCTTAATTGCAGATTGGTTTTAACCACATATACATGAGGCAACGCTATAGTCATAAAGAGCGCTAGCTAGATAGAGCACACGCTTTACATAGAACATTAAAGCCTATGTATAAAGAATCCAGTGACTTCTAAAATCTTACAAATATCCTCCTTGAACCATCACAAACATTCCCTTGAGGTTGAGGTTTTTACTTCTCTATGAAACCTTGTATTCTAAGAAAAAAATAAATATATATCTAACAAATATCCCTTCCTGAAGCACTACAGCATTTTTGTAATTATCTCTGTTTTTTTATGAAATGAACGTACTGCAATATCTCATTATGTTTCCTAATAACAAATGAAATATAAGTGATACGAGCTACTTAAAGAGTAAAAGGTCCAAATATTCATTTTCAGACAAGAAGTTCAGACTTTCATTAATGGAATCAAACCGTGCAACTAAATAAATTTAATGACCAAAAAGATGAAAACGTCAAGGTGCCAATGGAAAAACTTACAGCCAGTTTTGCATGCTGCATACCCACTTATCAGGAAGTTGCGCCTTTGTGCCATATGGTAGAAGACGCCATGTCTCACAACGGTCACAGCTAACCCAGTCTTCTTGTATCAACACCGGAGCTGCCACTGTCTGCTCTAACCCACTGAAGATTTCTTCCTTAGAATGTACTGCTGCAGCTGGAGGCTCTACCAGATGACTGTCAGACGACGACCTGTCTGAATGCTTCTTATTATTTGACCTCTCCTTCAATTTATCAGCAAGTGCAGGTTTTGCCTTAACATCATCAAGATTAAAGTTCTTTGGAGAGTTGCCGAAGGGCCTATCTAATAAATGCTTCGGACGCTCCATATGTTCTAAACTTGTGTGAACCACATCTTTTTTGCCAAGATGAAGTTTATGAACATCCTTCCTTCCACTGGATTTTTTTTTGGGTGCAGCACAATCACCATCCGTAAAACTATCTGATTTCAATGCTTTCTTTTCATTACTTTTACTTACTTTTAACTTTTTTCCACCTTCAATTGATGATCTCCCCACAGGACGAAGATCAGATCCATAATGTTCACTAGAGGTAGAATTTAGACCAGTTTTCAGAGTCGAGTCATCCATAGATTTTTCAACCCTTTCACCTTCAGAATGATCAGCATAAGCTTTGAATGAAGGATAACTTCCTTTACCTCCACACTTGCTAACTTGCTCATGATCAACTGAAACATCCTTCTGAGAAATTTTTGCCCTGTGTTCCTCAATTTTCTCTAGAGGACTGCATCTAGATTCTAGTTGCTCATACTTGCCATGACTTTGGTCAGAAGTATGTTCAAAAGAAACATCCTTAACCGAATCACCAGAAACAGCTCGCCCTTTTACCCTATTCTTACTTTCCCTCCTCTTATTAATTAGGACATTCTTCTCTGAGTCACTAACTCTATCAGGTAAAGATTTGCAATTCAAGTCATGGAATGGCTGTATGTTCCACTCCATATTATCACCAGGCAAAGTTTTCTGCTCACAACCATCAAGATCCTCTAATTTATCTTTCAATTTGTCAAAGTTTCCTCTTTTGTCAACTGCCTTAGTTTTCTTCCCCCCTGAAGCATCATTATTCAAGATCTTAATAGATATTGCAGAATTCTTGGGAGCAGCTTCATACTTACTTTCTACCGAATATTTTCGTTCTCTGGTTAAGTGCAGCAAATCTTCACAGAGAGGTGAAAGAAGCAACCCATCGAACACCGGAAAAGAAGTCATCATCTGTACCACAATAAAACACAACAAATCAACAAGGTTCAGAACTGGAAAAAATGTGACTGTTAAAATGAAGTTCCAGATGGTAGATGTCACAATCCTCTGAAAAAGAAATTTAAGGCGGGCAGGCGAAGTAAATATGCTTGGTCGAAAACAGATTATAAAGCATGACTCTACTTCCAAAGCTCTCTAGCTTCCAACCAATTTCAGTATCAGAAAGGACAAATGAGTTTTTGGCCAGGACCCTTATCCTCTCCTCACATACAATAATGAAAGAGGGCAACAAGTCAAAAGGTTACATACTTACATCCCTTGAGCCAGGGATGGAAATATGAGTATCATAGTTCACCTATCAAATACTTTCTTACTAGCTTAAAAAGAAAGATAGCAAATCAGAATGCATAACCTCTAGCTAAAAAGGTCAATAGGAATCACACCTTCAGCATGTAGGCAGGAGATTCATTAGGTATCTCATGATTTTCAAGCAGTAACTCATCACTTTCATCATGACTGTTCCCCTCCGACGATGATGGAGATGTGAGCCCTAGACTGTATATTTGAGCATTATACTGAGCCACCCTTTCAGGTCCCACCTTGATGCGAACCTTCAGTGTTCTTTGATCGAGTGGATTGCTCAACTTACTCGAAGAAGGTTCAATTTTTCCTGGAAAAGTCTCAGCAACTTCACCAGAAGACAAGGATGCCTTTTTTCCGATTGAAGCATCATGAGAGGAGATTTTCAAGGTTTGTGACGCACGCACACTGGGGGAAGAAGAAGCATCATCCCTCTGAGTTGAAGGTACAACTGATTTAGGGGCAGGTCCCTGTGTGGTAACACAGCCCATGGAGCTGAGTAAATCAAAACTTCCCACGCACATGTGTGAACTGTTAATTAAAGTACCATATATACCTCTGGACATGCATTAGGAGATCCAGGCAAGTGGGAATTTTGAACTCTTGGTGAAAATTTCTGCTGCAACCAAATTGAAGGAGATCGTTGATGCATGGGTAAAAATGAGCCATATCCACCAAATTTTGCCCCTGCAAAAGCCACCAAAGAATATTCAAGGTATTGATTTCAGACAGGCATGATGAGAAGAAAGAAGTTGGTACATTTCTCCACTCACCGAGATTTTCAGCACAGACCCCACCTTCAAAATCTTTCTGCAGATGGCCCAGTATACTTTGAACCTTGTCTCCCTTTTAGAAGCAAGTTCCACGGAGAGATTAATAATGTCAGATAAAAAAAATACAAGAAAAAATAACATCTGAATCATTAGGAAATGTATTATTGATAACCATACAAGATTGAGAAACTAGAAAACCGGTTATTTAATTAGTCATGTGCTTGCTAATGCACAAAAGTCCATGATATAATGAAAAAATAAGATTCAATCACCCATCCCCATTAGGATTTAGAGATCAGGTAAATTCTTATATCCAACATTAATATGAAGCTTGAAGACTTTCCAGATTATCATTGAAATTTTACAGTAGCAAGAAGATCGCAAATGCTGTTATTTTCCATCTTCTACCATCCCAAAAAAAATGGAAGTAGCCCCTCACACATTCACTCCTACTGCAGCCACTTGAAATTATCACCTCATTATAACCGAAATATACTCAACCACGGCTGCTTAAATTAGATGCATCGTCTTATCATTGTAGGTGAAATGATCACCTCATTGAGTTCATTATACCAATCAAACTTAGCATTTCAAGACAATGGCCAAACACATTTCACCGTAACTTCATTCCACACACACCAGAACAATTGATCATCCATATATTTCGTTCCCCGATTATCAAAAAAGTAAAACTTCACGTCTCTGTTAGTGAACCACAGCATGCTCAACAACTTCATAAGGAACATAAATTGCATTTGTCCGATATTGACAGCATTAATTGCCAAAGAAGCAGAGAAGAAACTCATACAATGTAAGAGAGAGCTATATCAGGATCAATGCTTGCATCATCCTCGTGATAGCAAGTCTCTCCTTCTTCAAGCTCAGGCTCCTGAACCATCCTGGCCCACTTCCACAGCCCCCAATTCCGAAATAATCCAGAACCCTAACCCTAAACCTCTCCCCCAATACTCAAATTCCTCCAAACCCAAATCCAACCCCTATCCTGAAATCCAACATAATCACCTCCCCCAATTCAAAAAAAACCAAACTTTAACCCAACACAGTAGTCACAAACCCCACAACAAGTCAATAACCCACTAATAACCTCCCCCACGAAATTCCTCCCAATTCCTCGAAATGGAAAACCCTAATTCAGACACTGGTTGATCACCACCATATGCAGAAGAACACGTGTGCCAAATGCATTCGTATAACCTCCTAAACAGAAACCAGTAAGCGCAATCCCAAATAATCAATTTTCGCAGCAATTGAGTAACGATCGAAGCGATTCTCAATGTAATGCTCCTTGTTTGTTGTTGTTTTTTGTTAAATTAAAGTGTGTGTATATGTGTATGTATATGTTTCTTAATGCATACAAACACCATATGAGGGGGGAAGGAAGGGGGTGGGGGTGGGGGTGGGGGTAGGGTAGGGTAGGGTGGTGGGGGTGTTTCTTTTCTTTTTCTTTCCTTTCTTTTCCTTTTTCTTTCCTTTCCTCCTCTCTTACTGGAATTTTTTGTTTCTATCTTAATAGTTTAACTCCCTCTCAATTTCCCTCTTTTTATTATTATATTATATTATTTCTCAATTCCTCTTTTATCAATAATAATATTTAATACTTTCTCAATAAATAGGTTTCAAATTACTATTTATTTTCTGTTACTCAAACTATCTATAAACATAGGAATAGAGTTTCGGCTTAAGAATTATGGACTTTGATCGGTTTAATAATTATAATACTAATTTTTAGTTTAATTCAATCGAATTCCAAATAAAATAGATCCGACGTATCTGGCAAACTGATGTGGTTTTAATTGAATTCACCACCACGAAACAACGTCGTTTTGGTAACATACACTTTTCAAATTTTCGGAATCTGTCGGTGTTCTACTAAAAGTCTGATCAATGCGGTAATTGCTAAATGATAAATGAAAAAATAGTGTTGTTAAGCAAACCTAAATTGTGATTTTGAAAACAATTAATCCGTTTTAATGAAGGTCAATCAAACCCCCTTGTGATTTGCATGCATTATTTTTAGTGTGTTAATGAATTCATAAATTCTTCCAAACAACTTACAATAGCTCGAGTTTGAAACTGCAAGCCATATTGACTTAATTAATCAAGTGCATTCTCAAATAATATAAATAAAAACTTATATATTATGTTAAGTTTAGTGAGATTATTAATTTCTCCACCTATTATTTTTATACTAACATATAACATGGTATCATATTAAGAAAAACTTAAATTGTAAAACACACACACACACACATACATATATATATATATATATATATAATTTAATTCAATTCTAAATTCTATTTAAAGAACATATAGGGTCAATTCAATAAGACAAATATGAGCATACTGCTAAAAATTGTTTAATCAACTTAAAATCAAACTCTTATCATGTCATACACAACTTTGTTAGAGTCCCAAATTCAAGGACAACTTGTTAGTTGTACATTGCTATCTTTAGCCATGCCTTGATACCGTTGGAAACAAAATTAAATGCTACATAATGAACATATTTTCCCAACATACGTATATTATAGGCACAATAATATTCATGATATTTTAAGTTTCATTTCCCCCCTCTAACTTTACATCTTACACACAAGTAGAGATCTTCAAGTTCCAATTTCGTGTGTCAACATAAAAAATTATTATATTATAACTAATCATAATTAATATTTATTACTAAAAAATAAATTTTAAAAAAATTATATACCTTAAGTTTGGTATAATCAACCCCAAAATCAATTATATTTACTAAAAAATGCAAATTAAATATTAAAAAATAATTATAAACCCTAATTGGATGGAATGAACCATAACTAATAAAGAAATTAAAATTGAAGAAAAATTAAAACAAAATTAAAATTTGGTACACAATTGACATATACAATTTGAGACTAGAGAATCTCGAGTCCTCGCACACCACTTGATTTTCTCAATTATGTGTTTTTGAAGAAATTATGTCAGGTTTTATTTCCACGTGCATTTAAGTTGCTGCTATCATGAAATTATCTGGGTTTTTTTTAGGCAATGATCTGCTTATTTTTCTTTCAATTGTTGTCAATTTCCCCAATGTTTTATCGATGAGAATAATAATTAGTATTTTATTAATTATTTTGGAATGGTTTTTTGGCAATATATATATATATATATATTAAATCCATAACGTCTAAAATTTTTTAGTTATAATGTTTTGGCATTATGTTCGTTGTATTATTTAGTTACTAGTATTATAAATTTTTATGTAGTTATTGGAATGTTGATATTGCCATTGACAGTTGATTAACAAATTAATAACTTTTTTTAGGGAGTTGATTAACAAGTTATTAAACGTCGTTAATAGAGGTGTTTGGCGCGTAAGTGGGTGCGTGAAAATAGGGTTTTGTTGAATGTGATGTAAGCACTATATATGGTGATGTCACAAATTGATATAATTAAAATAAAATTACATACTTATTGAGAATGTTGACAGCATTAAGCCAGCATGTAAAAACGAATATTCCATAAATTATGTTTTGTAGGATTAATTAATCGTAAAAGAGCTCACGTATTATGCTTCAATCATTTATTTTATTTTGTTATTATTGTTGGTAACCAATTTTTTAAGTTGCAATTCAATTCACAATATATAATAACAAGTTACAACAAATTAAAATGAACAAAACATGATTCTATTTAATTTTGATGTATGTTTGTGATATGAAAATATAGCATTCCAAATTTGTACACCTCATATTATATGAACAAGTATGGTTATAGTTCTCCTAATTTAAAAGTTTGGTTATATATAGTTTAAATTAAGTTTAGTTTTTTTTTTCGTTTTAAAAGGGTTTATTTTTTTCATCAAATTGCAACATTTGAAATTTTTTAATATTTTATACTATTGTTGAAATTGTAATTATATATCTCTCAAAAAAAATTATAATTATATATCAAACTATTTAAAACGATATTTTAATAATCGAACTAATGCGACCGACCTTGTAATAATAACCCATGGCGGAATGGGTTGCCCATCTATTATTTTCAATTTCCGTCAGTTTTAAAATCTTGAAAATAATAAATTTCATTATAATAACAAAATTTAGTTGAAAACATAGATGTAAATAATATATTATAATCATATTGTTTTTACTCGACATGTAAGGAGATTTATAAATAAGTTAAACAAATTACTCTCAAATTATTCTTGATTTGCACTATGCACCCTAAAATGAAATTTTTGGCATTTCACATTCTTGAAATATGAGCGTCATTGCAAGTTTCACCTTAATCAAATTTAATGAACTATAATAATTCAAATATTGACTGCTTCAACTATCGAAGGGAAATTTTCATAATTTTGACTCATATCTGTTGTTAGTATTAATATATTACGATAATAGCATTAATTGGTGACGGCCATTACTTTTAGTTTCTATTTATTTATTTATTTATTTATTTTCTCACTAACAATTAAATATAACTTAATTATTTATTTTCCCTTCAGTACATGTTAATTATTTGATATACAAATACTTTAACGGAACATTACATTATATTTTTAATTAATGTAAATATATGAATAATAAAATTATTATTATATTATCTTGTAATTGAATGTTTCCAATGAAAGCTAATATCCAGTAGTTAAGATTTATGTTGTAAGTAATTAATTACTTTTTTATTTATAAAACAATTTTTAATTTTATACTATGTATAATTTTGTATAATTATAATTTTGAAAAGATATGATACTTTGTATTATTCTGAATTAATAAATTATTTTTTATGATAAATAAAATAAAATTATATTAAATAATATACATTGTCGAACAAAAACTTAATTATACAATAAGAAATACTAATGAAAATGAGTTAAAATAACTAAATTGCCCATATTATAATTAGATCAATCAATAAGGATATGATATGTATGTTGGAATAGAATGTAATAGAATAATCATTTCTATATCCATTTACATTCCAGCGATTAATATGGTTCAATTATAACAAAATTTGAAAATACATTAAATATTCATTATACTGTATAAGATAAAAAAAATCGATATTTCATTCTGTATACATACCAATCATAAGAAATGTCATTCCATTCAGACTCTCATTTCATTCACAAGTTCATTCCACTTATACCTAATTACATTCTATTATACAAATCACCTTCTAAGATAATTCATTAAATTTGATCGGGGTGCAATTTGCAAATAAACACTTATTTCGATAATGCAAAATGCCAATTTTTTTCATTTTAGGGTGCATGATGCAGATCAAATGTAATTGTGGGGTGCAAATTGTCAATTGTCCTATTAAAAATAAATAAAATTCCAAAGAGCACCCCCAACGAGTCAAAATTTTGGGTACATAATAACTTTTTTGTACTCAAAATCATGTACAATCATTGTGGTCAAACACCAAAAAGAAGCTAAATGAAATTTGAGTACATATCTATGTACTCAAATTTGGCCCAAAAAAAGAGAACGGGTGTGAGAGAAGAGGCAAATGAAAAATTCTGCATGTGGGTGATAAGTCTCAAATATTACGTATTCTATATATTTGAGACTTATCATTATATTTTTAGTTATTACAAGAATATTGTGGAGATGGAAAGTGTAAATCATTATAATGAAATAATATTGCAGATATGGAAGGAAAATCATCATGATATGGAAGAGTGATGAGCGATCGATTTTAAGGAAGTAATCTGCGATCACATATACAAAATCATGATATGCGATGAATGATAATTAATAATGGATGAAACGATTTGCCTATATAAGTTGTGTCATATCATTCTGAAAGAGGCATTAATCCCTCCTGTATAGTTTTCTGAAACAATTATCTTTTTAGTTTAATCGTTAGATTATTATATTTTGTAATCATTGCTTGTATTATTTTGAAATGAGTTAATAAGTTATTTTCCGGAATGAAATCACATTAGTTTCTAATATACCCATATCGTGAGATCAAATTGGTTTATACAAATTCACACGCTTGTACCTTTTAATGCTTCGAAATAGCAGGATTATATTCTTGATTAATTAGTTGTGTAGTGCGTAATATGCAATTGATTAGTTAAGATCTAAAACCAATTAGAATCGATAGATCTGTAATTGTCGAATTGATTTTATAAGTGGTTGTAACGCCCCGGTTCCAGTAAGACCAAAACGTCACCAAAAGACATATATGCATGCTTACGTGATAAATATTTTTTAAGAAATTAAATTAACTTTATAAATAATTTATAAACGGGCAGCATCTCAACTTAAAAATACTCAAACCACCCACTCAGATGCTTTCAAAGTCAACTTTCAACAAGGCTTTTCGAAATCACTAACTCACACACATAACCAAGTTATGACTTGTCAACAAACAATATATATAGCCAAACAGGCCACACTTTCAAAAACTTCACAGCCAACCCTTATATATATTCAAAATATTTATATATACAATCAAAAATCGACCATTGAGGTCAACAACTTTTAAACTTAAAAGTTTACAAAGATCAACGGAAGCATTTAATATTTAACATATAAACATAAGTTTAAAGATGACTTTGAGCAAAAACTATAGAAGGGTCAACCATCAAAACCCACTCCAACAGCTCATCATCAACCAGCTCAATCTCTAGGACCTGAAAATAGTTGAAAATATTTGGGTTGAGTGCTAGAAAATACTCAGTGGGCATTAATATTCGTCCAAGACATACTTTCATGCTTTAAAGTCAATCATAAACATACTTTATAATAAAGTTTACTCATCTTCATTGGATGAGAGATCCAATGTGATCACATGGTACTTTACGGTTACTTATCTAGATATTTAGTCACAAAGTAAACCGTCTATGCTTGTAAGTCGTAATTCCTCTGTGCATGAAGTCTCATAACATCTAATCATTACGTAAACAATGCTATTAAAATATTTAACATGTTTTTCATGGACGAATTTAAAAATATAGTTGTGAGTTATAGAAAAACCCACCTGGATGATATCAATGTGCAGTGCAATTTATGCGTGAGTTGCTACTATGTTTTATGTTCGTCTCGACCTAAAAAAATGGAATTCTAACTTAGAATCCTAATATAGGCTAATAAAATAACAACTTAGGACATAAATAACTTAGGTAATCATTTCCTATGACTTGGGATCATTTGGAATTGACGGAATGAATCAATTTAGATTGAGAATTTATTGGACTTTCCGGATCAAATTGAATGGATAAAAAAATGAATTGAACTAAATTCAATGACTAAGAAGTTTGGTTTAACATTTAAAAGTTAATTTTAATTTTTGTAATTTCTTTTATGGTGAAATATGAAATTTAGAAATTATAGGGACTTAATTGAATTTTATAGAAATCTTAATTTAATCCTCAAGGACTCAATTACTATTTATATTTGATTTATTTATTTTAGAATTAGACTTATTTGAAACAAGTGGAGTAAATTGTCTAATTTAAATATATTAATTAAAGTAACTATTTTATCTCATTTTCATCTTTCTGTCTAAAACTACAACTTTAATGCCACAACAAGCTTACACCTCTTCTACGATGCCTATACTTCACATCTGGTAGCTTCCTGCTGCAGTAATTGCATCAAGACTACACACACACACCTACATTACTTACAGCAACCCTTCGAATATATTGCAACAAGAAAAATGGAAGATATTAAGTGTAGAAACCAATTTTGAGATTTCCCGACAGAATTTTCATGTGAACTTTCGACACAAAAACGAGGGTCGAAATGATGTCTGATCGATGATCTGAAACCATACAATGAAAGCCTGATGAGAGAGGTTCAAAATGGTATATCATGCATCAAAAATCAATGGTCGGATCATCGAAAAAAAACCAAACAAGTTGTTGTGTCGCACAGCGGCAAACAGCGACGGCAGCAACCTTTCGTGGCTTCAATCTAGATTTTCAGAGCTGTAATTTGGGGATAGATACTCATGTAGGTGTTCTACACTTTATGGTTAAGATTTAGATGAAGTTTTGCTAAGATTAAACATGATTTCATGGGCGATAAGATGACTAGGAGATGATACTCGACAACACCATAACATGATCTCTAGAGCTTAGGGTGTGGGGTAGAATCAATAAGCTAAACCTTGCTGAATTAAAAATATGAAACAACAAATACATAGTTTGCAATGAAAGGATTACTACGTTATAAAGGTTATAGGGTTTGAACGGTTGAACTAAACATAAATCATCCTGAAAGATATCATCGGTGCTAAGAACATAACTCACCTTTTCTCCTCCTTTTCCATCTAACCTTTCACTAATCCCATATATATATATATATATATATATATATATATATATATATATATATATATATATATATAATCTACAAGTTTAGTGAAGAGTTCAAAGGTCTCCATCTTTGAAATAATGAACATTATTTGTAAATATAGAAGATGACGGAAAAGGCTTAGGGGGGTGTATTCAATCCAGATTTCATTGGATTTTAAAGGACTTTTAAAATCCAGGCGTATTCAATCCAGACTTTTAAAAGTCCTTTAAAATCCTGGTGTATTCAATCCAGACTTTTAAAAGTCATTTAAAATCCTGGTGTATTCAATCCAGACTTTTAAAAGTCTTTTAAAATCCGGAGGTATTTAAAAATCTATGTACTTTAAAAAGTCATTGATTTCATTGGATTTTACCTCAAAATCACGTGAAAAATACAAAGGATGAAATCCGACCTCTAGACACGAGATTTCGATGGATTTGGAAAACCTGGTGCGCGCTGTGTCCCAGCGGCCGGTGAGGAGTTGAAATCGGACACCCCAACCGTCACTCGACCCCAGCGGCCGCTGGCTTTGCCGTCAATAAAGAAAGTGACATCTTTCGCAAGATGCTTTGGAATTTGGATGATCAGTTTTTACCAAAATACATTGAAGAATCAAACACTAACAAGAAAGATCGTTAGATAAAAAAATCTCTAAGGATAACATCCTCACAAACGTATTCTTCATGAATCAGTCTCGAAATAACATTAATGCGGGTCAAACTTCCATCGGTACACAAACAAATTCCTCACTCAGCAATGATACTCATACTTTCTCATAAATTAAGAAAAGGTGTATTAAAAGAAAACAAACGACAAGGCCATCTTGGCAATTAACGAAATGCAATGAACAAACGATTAAATTATTTGAAAGAAATCTGTAGCAACTAAATTATTTTCTGGAAGAACTGAGATAACTTATTTGATAGAAAACTCCCTCAAGAATGCTTGCGTCCAGTAGCAGATTAGATACAGAAACAAAAGCAGATCTAAAAAGCAGAATAAAAGTTTAAATTCTGGCCAAAATACAAACCGTCTCCATCTCTCTCTCTCTAGACCACAAAAAAATTTGAAAAAATGGCCGAAAATTGGAAGTAATTCAAATAATAATCGAAAAAATAGATTGAATACAACCTTTCACCCGAGATAAATTATCTCGACGTCAAAGGAAATAGAACCGCTTCTCAGCTCAGCCATTGTTCACACACAACACAATATCTGCTCGTTTGTCTGAAATTATCCTCCACAGACAAGAAGAAGCGCATTCAATCAAGCATACGCAAGATATTGAAGAGAGAGAAGAAATCTCCAGCGGCCGTTGAGCCCAGCGGTCGCTGGGTTCTTTTGGCTCGCCTTTCGAGCGGCCGCTGGGTTCGATTTTTTTCCGGGTCTACCGATCACTGTGTTCCATCGAACGCTGGCAAGAAGGATTTGAAATCTATTGAAATCGTCCAAAATCGATCCGAAATCCATACACGAAATCTGCCAGACTCTGTGTGGAGTTGGGAGACTCCATGTGGAGTCTATGAATTTATAAAATTCATAGACATTTTAAAGTCTATCAAAATCCTAATTGAATACACCCCACTTAAGCTAAGCTTACTTACCTCCCAAGCTTCCTTCTTCTTCTGTTTATGACTATCTCCCCAATTGATTCTCTCTTTTAAAAGATGATATACACGCATTCTTTCATCAACACGTGTTAACCCTTGTACACATGCATTATCAATTAAATTCCAAGTGGAAAGGGATTTAAATGGTGACTAATCATTTTCTAAAATGAATATTATTTATTGTTAGATGTTTCTCTTTTGATATAATCCAAATAACTCCGCACTCCTATAAATTTCTTTAAAATATAGATATCTTCTGATTATTTGGCTGAGAATGGGCTTAAATTGGTTTTGAAAAAATAATTGGACCGATTGAGATTGAATAAAATTTTTGGGTTTAAATCATCAGATAAAATAAATTTCATTGAGAGGTCATATGAGGTCGGATTTGAATGATCTTGGTACCAAAATGATCCCTTTAATGTCTAATTTTATAATGTAAATTCTAATTTTAACTTAGATGCTCAATTAAGGTCGAGACCTTTTCTTACTATATAATAAATTTAAATACTATATTTTTTTTGAGGTGTCACAGGTATAGTTGACTTTCTTTGTCAATGGGCATAAGGGGATATTGTGGCATACAAGTCCGTATGCTTATAATATAACTGGATTTCTCTATTTTTTTTAAAGTTATTGATTAATTAAATATGTTAAGGGTTCTTGCTGGCTATTAATTGATAAGAAGTCGAATAGTAAGGATTCTTTTATTCGATAACACTTAAGGAGAAATGAGGAATGCATCAGCGGGTTCCGGTATTCCATAACTAGTTTACTTGATTATGTGAATATTATTTATGCAACAATGATCGACGTGGGCATACCATTGCGACTTTGTGATTCCATCTAGATTTATTTATTATTGATGTATTTACATCTTAATTTAAGTTTAGTAATAAATTAAACTCTCTCACTCAAAACCCCCAAAGTTACAGCAGAAAGAAAGATTACACAGTTTCCTGAAGATTCGACCAGTATTTTCCACCTACTACACCCATTTGGACATTCGGAAGAACAGTTTTATTTTGGGCGCGTAACGACAGCGCATCAGTGGGACCATATGTTTCCTATATTTTATTTTTAAACATTTTTTATTTTCTTTTCTTTTCTATTTCATTCTTTTCTTTTTGTTTTCATTTTACATATTTCAATTCTTTCAATTTTATTTTTTTAATTTATGTCAATGTTTTATATTATTTTATATCAAAAAATATATTTTATATTTTATATTTTATATTTTTCTAAATATTTTATATTATAATATATATCAATGTTTGAAAAAAAATACTAATATCAATCGAAAATAATTAATTGTCATTTGCTTGCTATAATTAATTGATATACATTCTGAAAAATAATTAATTGCTATAATTTTTTGATACAAATAACATATATTTTAATTTGCAACATCTACAAAATTAAATAACTATAGTAACTTTTTTTAACTTTGCAATTTCAATTTTCAAGACTTTGTCATGGTATGGTCATATCACAAATTTTGTATTGATTTCTCTTTCTAATTTTGCTTCCCAATTTGCAGAACTCTATCACTGCATGCATGACAGTATATGATTTGTTACAATTTTTTTTATCACACATATTTTTATTTTTATATCTAAATTTTTCCTATAAATAGATTGATTGGAAAATAAATTAAATATCTTCTATCGAATTTCAAAGTTCTATAATTTATTTTTCAAGATTTAGAATGGATAGAAATCTTTGGGAGAACTTGTTTAATTCATCCAATCCAGAAAAAAAAAACTCCAGCAACTACCCTCATCAAAGTTCCAATGTTACTCCGCAAAATTTCAACAACGCTCCTTCAAATAAAAATTTTCATCTCCCAAATTTTTATCCATCAAGAGCTCCATATATGATGTACCCACCAGACTGTTATCAATATCCTCATCTTATACCCCATCCACACGGATTGTCTTATGGAAGTCCAGTGGAAATGTCTTCAAAATTGACAAGAAAGGCTAGTATAGATGCAACTAGTATTGACAAGAAATCCGCAACTCCAACTTTTGGGTAAAGTTCTCATTTCCCATCACATTCATCACCACCAAGGATTGAGAATATTAACCTGGAATCGGATTTCGATGTCGTTGATAAAGACAATGTCATGTAACAAAGGAGGACAAGATAGACCTGCAAGGAGAATGAGAGTTTTGCAAAGTGTTTATTGGCATCAACGAAGATCCAATGGTCGACACTGATCAAAAATTGGAAAAAATGTGGAAAAGAATTGCAAAAGAATACAATAAAAATCATCTCGTTGACACTCCAGTGAGACATTGGGAAGCAATGAAGACACATTTCTATACAACACAAAAAAGTGTGAATTCTTTTAATACATAATATATTATGTGAAGAAAGGTTAGGAAAGTGGTCATAATGACACTATGGAGGCACTCAAGAAGTGAGAGCACAAAAACAACAATAAATCTTTTAAACTGTTAAGCATGTGGCAAATTCTAAAGGACTATTCGAAGTGGTCAAACTCGAGTGATCGGGATCATCGAGGTAAAAAAATTGAAAACTTTTGTGTTAGGAGCTTATACATCATCCTTCAACAACGAGGATGCCATTGAAGAACGTGTTCGTCCACCTGGTCAAAAAACAACAAAGAAGAAAGGCAATGCGAAAAGTGACGAGTCTTGAAGTTAAAACGATCATCTCAAACAACATGGATAGATATGAAACTGTTCAACAGGGCAGAATCCAAGATCTCAACAGATTTAATGAGTACCTTGTACTCACTAAGGATACCACTGGAATGAAACCGATTGCACTTCAAGCACATATGATGATGCTCGAAGATATCAAGAAAAAATGGGGAATCCAGTAGTCCAGTCTTCGTATCTTGTATTAGTCTTATTTATGTTTATGTAGTGTCATTTTTTTTAATTTATACGTAGTAGTGGTTTTTACTTATGCTTATGTAAGTGTTGTTTTATTATAACTAGTTTTGCATCCGTGTGATGCATGGAAATAATTCAACTTAATTGAAATAATTCAAGACAATCCATATGTTAGGTTTATATAAGAAACACATAAATGTAAATATAAAATTTTATGTATTTATGTTATTGATTCAATAATAACTGAAACTGTGTATTAGATAATATATTTGGTAAGAATTATTCTAGATTGCACATATAGATATTAAAAAATTATTACATTTTCCGAAATTTATATTGTAATTTTCATGAGATTAAATTTTTTTTTAAAATTAAATAAATACAATTTTATAATTAATTTGAGCCATTATTTTTTGGGTAACATATTATTTTAGTAATATATAAGCATTAACAAATAAATTACTACTTTATGCAATCCATTTTTCATTATAATTTAATTTATTGAATATGTTAATTATATATCCTATTTTATAGTTTCTATTGTAAGTCTTTAATTATAATTATATCCAAATAGATAAACTATACATGTGTCAAACTTCTCAAATAATTTTTTAAATCAAAAGTAGTAGAGGCAAAAGTTCAGAAATCCAAATAAAAACTGGAGGCTTACCCTTTAATTATGATTTCCAAGAATCTATATAGCACACATCACTGCAAAAACTTTTTATTTCATTCATCCAATTTAATTTCTAAGTATGGATTTTGAAGCGGCAACACTCAAGTGAGGACCTGTAAATTCATCTAAAAACTGATGCAAGTAGTTCATCAAGGAAATTATTTGCAAGGTCTTACCAAGCCCTTATATCTATTTAATACATCAATATGTTGGAAATACAAGTCTACATTTAAACCATATCATTAGCAGCAAGTATTTCATTAATGTCATTCTTATACAACTGAAGTAATCAATTTAACAATTAATAGCTAGTTTACACTACTGCATCTTTCCATGAATACTTCAAACAAAAAAAGAAAAAGAAAAAGAAAAAAAACGGAATATAGGATGTTATACCATTCATGTAGTAATATTTACACAAAATAATTTTTACTAAATCTGCCTATTTTTCCCTATTATAAAACAGCATAACTTTTTGGACTTCTTGCAACTGCGAGCACCAAATGCAATAATAGAACTTCACTGTTATTTTCTACATTATTTACACTGTTATTAATGATATATACCATAATTCACCAAAATAAAGTATTTGAAATGACACCATGTTTCGGATGAGAGTTTTTAAGGCTATAAAATTAAGCATGTTTACAATATCTCCATCAAGATTTATTGACAAAGAATTGTGGTGTCAAATAAATAGATTGAGTGAGATAAATTTTTTAAGGAAATAATATTTCCATTTTATAAATAACTTTACTAGCCATCTGAAGCAGTTTGCTCATAGCATCCAAACACCAATGTACTCGAATTGATAATGTTTCCAATGCCATTGACTTGCCAAAATCAGAAATATATACAAACCTAAGCAAAAATAGTGGTCGAAAACTATTAGAAAATTATATTTAGAGATTAGAGAGATTTTTTAGGCATCGAGTTTCACAAACCCTGGTCAAACTACAACCTTGCACTTCAATTGATTCAAGATCTCATGCAATGACAGTGAGTAAGCAACTGTTGACGTAAAACATATCTAGCTTGCACTGCTCAAGGCAAGAATTCTGCATTAAAATAGATCTTAACCCTTGACATCTGAGAAATAAATGGTGGTTCAATTCAGAAAAGAAGGGCATCAAAAAGTGCACTGTCCTCCAAACTAGCACCTACTATTTCATAATTTTTAAGCTTATGCAAAACATACAATTTCAGAGAATAAATCAATGCACCCACAAAGGTTAAAATGCACTACAAATTCCAAGATATTGTAATGTAATCCAAGTTTGAGGGAACTTCACTGAAAGTGTTGGGCTCAGTTATGTTATCTAAGTACACGATTCTACCATGAAGATCTTGCCATAGATAGAAAGAGAAAGGGATACCTCATCGCCATCAAGTAGAAATGCAATAGAGTTGATACCAACTAATTGTGAGTCACAAAAAACACTAATGAGCTTATCTTAATCATGAAAAACACTTCATTTCTATCATGACCTTGACTTTGAGATTAATGTGCGTAGATGAATCGGCTGGCTCTTATCGACCTTCACGCTAAACATTATATTTTTGCTCAAACCATTGATTAATTGTGTCTGCATCAATTTGCCCTAGAGAGAAAGAACGTTTTAAAAAAGAAATTTGGCTAATTCCACTTCTATCAAACAGACTGGGGAATAAACATTGAGACAGTTAAATTTCTCTACCTTCTATTGAAGAAGCTGTTGCTATGCTTAGTGTTTAGCCACTGCATCAACACTTTCCATGCCATAAATTTTAGCCATTACCCGTCTTCATACACAATGAGTATTAAGAGAAAAGAGGTTGTGAGGATATAAACAAATATTCACAAAAAAACTATCTTCAACACTTTTCACATGATTAACAAAGAGATGAAATTGATAACAATCCATACCATAAACACTTGCTTACCTTATGTAGAAATGAACATAAATTGGTATCCGTTAAGAAATTGTGTTCTGAACTGGAATTACTGTATCTTGTATTGAATTTTCAATCATCATTTCCAACACCATCAAATGAAGAATCATCCCCAAATGGGTGTTCGATGCACTTTTCTCAGAGTTCTCATTGGCAATTTGGCATATATCTAAGAAAACCCTAACCTTGGATCATTTACAAATTGGCATAGAAAAGGAAGGTGAACAAAACGACACATAGAGTAAGACGAACTCCATCACGTTTCGACCATGCTTCTAAAAAACTTTATAAAAAAAAATTAAAACACACCAAGAATCGCAATCTCTGAACAGTTTAAGTTGTAGAATTTTTGTATTAGAAAATAACTGCTCCGATAGTGGGCTTGTGCGTGCAGTTTAAAAACTGAAATTACATCGTGACACTTAAATTCAGTATTTCTGAAAACTCACAAACAGTTGCCATAAACTCTGTTATCACCTTGTTAAAAAAAATGGGGCCAAAGACTGGTCAACTAAAACTCTTTATATATATATATATTTATATAATGTGTTGTAATCTATGTAATGTGGTTTTATTGAAATTTATTGTATCGTGATTTATTGAAATATGGGTTGTCAACTAATCTATACAAAAAAGTATTGTCAGCTAATCTATACAAAAGTCATGTTGTCAGCTAATTTATGAAATATAGTTGTTGCCAGCTATTGCCAACTCTTTAAATAATGTATATGTTGCCAAATATCACCCACAAAATAGTTTTTTTATTACAAAAATAACATTTGTCAACTAGTCTATATATACTTTACATGTATCAACACAAATCATTTTTCTCTGCAAACTTATATATCTTCACAATTCTCTTTTTTCCAAATTTCACATCTCTTCCATCCGTACTTTAAGTTATACAATGTCTTCTGAGCCTAATCTCAACAACAATCTTGAAGCACTAGCAATGTTTTTAGCTGATGATGTAGGTGATAGAATGTTCCTCAAAATTCTCGAACAACAACACAAGCTTCTTGAAAGTGTAGCAAATTCTTCCACTAGATATTGAAGAACAAGAAGATATATCCATCAAGATCGTGAAGTAGTTGACGATTGGCTTTTTGAGGATTACTCATCTGAAAATCCTCGATGGCCAAGTGATGTGTTTTGATACCATTTTCGAATGGGTAGAGACTTATTCATCCGCATAGTTAATGTTTTGCAAGCGCACAATGAATATTTTCATCGGAATGAGGATGCAACAGGGAGAGTGGGGTTCTCACCACTTCAAAAATGCATGGTAGCTATTTTTCAATTAGCATATAGAGGTTCCGCCGACCATTATGATGAGTATCTTCGAGTTGCAGAAACAACTACAATTGAATGTTTGTTCAACTTTGCTGATATGTTATTGATGTATTTGGGGAAAGATACTTAAGAAAACCCAATGCTGATGATTATCAATGTTTGATCCATATGCATAAGCAGAGGCATGAGTTTTCTGGGATGTTAGGTAGCCTTGATTGTATGCATTGGGAATGAAAAAATTATCCAGCTGCGTGGAAATGTCAGTTTACCCAAGGTGATCATGAATCTCCAACACTAATGCTTGAAACAGTTGCATCGGCAAATTTATAGATATGGCATGCATATTTTGGAGTTGCCAATTCAAATAATGATCTCAATGTGCTTTATCAATCACCTTTGTTCAATGAGCTAATCAAAGGAAAAACACCGTCAATTAATTTTACGGTTAATGTTAGATAATATAATAGAATGTATTATCTTACAGATGGAATTTATCCAGAATGGGAAACTTTTGTCAAGAGTTTTCATTCTACTTATTGACACACCGTTATTTTGTGTGTAAAATTACACCCGTGGGCAAAGCCCGACAGATGCTTCAATTTGCCCTCAAAGGCTAGTATAGCATCCAAAAGCAGATATCATCGAACGAGGAGTGTTTAACATTCCTATCTTTTCTGTAATCTTTGGGAACTTATTTGGAATCACTGTCACTAATTCGTTCCTGCACAACTTAATCTGAATAAACACTTAAATAATAAACTGGATTAAACAATATAAAAGACATGTTCAAGTTAAAGGTGAGTTCAGTTTCGGTAGACATACGCAATCTTGGGCACAAACACATAGATACCTTGATATGACGGATTAGTTATAGAAGGCAGGTACGATCACCTTACACCCTCAATCATTTCTTACTGTGTATACTAAGAGCGATACGTTCGGCGACTCTTAGTTCCTAACTACCCAAGACCCAAAGAAGAGAGTCATACAGAGGGTTTGCAAGGATAACAACATTAAATCGGAGGGACCTAATGCTAGAACATGGGCACATCCTCGGTGTGCCCACCAGATCTACCTATACTTCATTCTCCAAGTTTTGACGCCTGCTTTATCACTTAGTGGCTTATCAGGGTTCGGTCGCCCTTACTTCTACCCTGACTTATATAAATAATAGTTCAATTAAGAGTGGCCAACTATCAGTCTTGCTATTGCCATGTCATCGTTCTGCCCAGAATGAAATTGAGAATCAATTCAAGATAAATTTAGATCAATAAGCCTCATGCATACTTTCTACCTCAATCATATTCACATTCGACTTGAACACTAATTACTTAGCCAAAAAACATGTTAAATAACAAAGCAAAAATAAATAAACAACACATGATGAAATGAAAATAAACTAGATTAAAATCTGGACCAAACTCCAGATTTGGGCAAAAACAGATACGAGCATCAGCTGATGGCAAATTGCCGACTGCTGTGCAGAATATTCAAAAGATAAATGCAGAAAACTAAATGCGGAATTGTAAATTGATATCCCGTGTCTGTGAAACTGAAAATAAAGACTAGTATTTATAGTTGTTAATCGGCCACAATTTGGCCCAGCCCAGTCCACGCAGGGGCACGAAATCAGTTGGAGAAAACCATTTCACCACAATGATAATGCTCGCTGATTTTCAGGGGTCGTGCTCCATCTTTCTCTCTCCTTATCTTTTCTTCCCTCTTTCTCTTGCTTTTCCTTCCTCTCTCCTCCTTCTGAACCGATGATTCCCCTTACTTCAGAACCGCTGCTTACGTGGATCCATGTTGTTGAGTAGAGATAGTTGTTAAACTTCTGCGCTAAATCGGCAATAGACTTTCAAAGTTTCAACATCCTCCTTATGCCCTCAGTAGAGTATGCATCACAATTATGCCCTTAATGAATCCAAACGTGCTCCTCTTTCCCCTGTCGCACTTTTATCCCTAACAATTCTCTAGACACTGCTAAAAGTATTGAAAATGAATAAAAAGACAAGGTAAAAAGACACGAATTTAAGTTGGTATCACTTATGAACCCAAGAAAATGTTATTCAAGCAAATGCAAGAGTCTGCAAGAAAGGATGTCGAGCGGACATTTGGGATACTCCAAGCTCGTTGGGCAATTATTAGAGGTCCAACCTGTTTTTAGTACCGGAGTAACTTGAAGGACATCATGTATACTTGCATTATTCTTCATAATATGATAATCGAAGATGAGAGAAGTGCACCAACTAATTAGTCGAAGTTGGAAGAATCTACCAGTAACGAGAATAATTTTGCTAGATAATGAGCCGCAATAGATTTCGCTGCTTGAGTAAATATAGAAGCTGAACTACGAGATAAAAAAATAATATCACAAGCTTCGAGCCGACTTGATTGATCACATTTGGGCACGATACGACCACAATAATTTTAATAGGTAGTTCGTTTATTATTTTAATTTATGTATCGTTTGTGCTTTATTTTTCAATGTTGTACTCATCTTTCTCGTACAAATGAAATCCTCTGTCCCACTTTTCTCTATCATATTTGGTGTCCCATTTTGATTTTTATTCGATTTTCGTCAATTTTTTCTTCAATTTCAATTTGTTATGGCTTAGTTTAATTTTATAATTATTATTTAGGGTTAATTCCACCCAATTAGGCTTTATATTTATTTTTGAATATTTATGTCTTATTTTTTACTTAATATAATTAATTATTATGGTTAATTATTCCAAAAGTAGGGTATATAATTTTTTAAAATTTTAATTTTTAGCAATAAATGTTGATTATGATTTGTAATACTATAATAAAATTTATTGTTGTAATAAATATTTTTAAAATATTAATTTTTATTGTGGGACACAATAGTGAGACATGAAAAGTGGAGTAGAGAATTTTATCCCCTTTCTCCTATCAATAAAAAAATATTGTTGTTTTATTTTGATGGTAAGGTACAAAAAACTAGCCCGTTCATAAATAAAATAAAATTTCAAATTTTAATAAATAAACAAATTGTTAATATTAATTAAATTAATTAAATATAAAAATTTAAAAGAATTGACAAAAAATGTATAATTAAAATAAAATACAATATTGATTAAATATGAAAGTTGTTAAATATAAAAATGAAAATGAAATATGATTTATTAAAAAATAGATGATATGATGGTGGGCCCTCAAAAAAGATGTACATAGCTTGGGTATTTTAAAGGGATTGAATATTTAAATTAATAAATACATAACTTTTAATATGACAGTAAGATGACGGAGTTATGTACCCAACAAAATACACGATTGATGATGCCCTGAAGCAATTAAAGAGAGGAAGTATTGCATTTGAACACATGATCTTTTGAACAGGTGGCCGCACTATATGATGAATTCCATGAGTATTCACAAAATTATACTTTTAGTATTCGGAATTTTAATATACTTTAGAATATTAGAAAAAGGAAAAAGAGAAGCAAGAACACGAGACAGGATGAGTATATACATGGCAAAATATTTTAGGAATAATTATACGTAATGCCCCAATGATAGCGACTCATTATAATTATAGTACAACCTATATCTAATATTTTACCTTCAATGTTTCATTATTTTTATAATTTTATCACCCATCAAATTTCTCGAAAACTGAAAGTTGAGTTGAAATTGACAAATTATTAGAAATTGGAAGGAAACTATTTAAAAGTTCACTATTTGGAAGACACTATTTAATTTGTTGATGAGTCACTTTTCATCGCCGGAAAATTTAACGTGAGGTATAATCGTGAAGAAAATGAAACCTTAGAGATAAAATTATTATTAAATATATATTTGTGTTGGGGTGTAATTGTTATAAATTATTAAAGTTGGGTTATTAAATATAGTTAATTCATTATTTTATATTGAAAACGACTGAATAAATATTTAATATCATAAATTGATTGGATAAATGTATTCACGTACAAACATCAAATATAACAATCGTTTCGAATACAACAGCAGGGTAAATGTTTTGGGTGAAAAAATAAATAAAGTAAATAAAAACTCAAATTCAAATGAATTACTTTATTTTATTTTTATAGTCAACATAATGCAAAACGTGTTTTGTTATGCACATACATATTACGCACATTTCAATTTGAAAACCTAGATGTTATGGTTTCTATAATATCTCTGGAGTTTTTTGTCTTTTTACGTCCAATCTTGTAAATATTACGAGATCTGTAGATAAGCTTATATTTGGTGTTGTGGATTAATGTAAAGTTGGGATCTTGGCACAGAAATGGAAGAAAAGAACAGAAGAAAGTAAGGGAGAATAGAGAGAAAAAACGTAGGGAGGAAATTTAGATATATTTCTTTCTTACTTCATGCATGAAATTACAACTATTTATATCTCTTAGGAAATTAAAATAAACCCTAGGTAAAATGGGCCACACTACAGCTATTGGGCCGCTTTTTTAATATAACAACTTAAATAAAATAAAGGCCCAATGCCTTTTAATACTACCGGGTCACCCATTAGTCTTGGTAACGGATCTCTCATCCCCAAATTGAACAGATCGATAATTTTAGGATAAGAACCCTAAAAATCCAATCTTTCTTCTCATTCTCCCGCTCTTTGCTCCGCCTCTTCGCCGGAGAGCTCCATCATGGTTCCCCCATTTACTTCACTACTCTCCTGGTCATTCTCCCCTATATCCCTCTCTCTGCACACAACATTTCCCCCCCTTCGATAGATCCTTGTCCGCAAGGATCGAAAGATGGAAACTTTTTGAGTATGAACTTCTCATCTTCTAAAGAAAGCAAGGTTGAAGTCTCGTCGTCTTCCCAGCGAATGAGTAGTTGAGCCACGGAGTCCTTACCTCTGGTGATAACGCGGGAATCCACAGCAGCGCGAGGAAAAATGCTAAAAACTCCATCCTCGGTGGTTGCAGGTAATTTTTGAAACACAGCTACACCTTCTCCAATTTTTTTCTTAAGTAATGAAACATGGAAAACTGGGTGGACTCGAGAGCCAGCGAGTAGATCCAATTTATATGCCACCTCCCCCACTCTCTGTAGGATAGCATAAGACCCATAGTAACGAGAGGCAAGTTTCAGGTTCCGACGCAAGGAAACTGAGTTTTGCCTATAGGGTTGTAATTTGAGGTACACCAAATCACCCACCTCAAAAGTCTTGTCTGTCCTACCTTTGTCTGCATAGGCCTTTATACGATTTTGGGCAGACAACAAATTAGATTTCAACTGTTGCATCATGAGTTTACGTTCCAGAACGGTGTCCTTGACTTTTCTCTAAGTTGTGTCTAAGTAAGGACCCATAGCTAGATAAGGAGAAGGGTAACCATAGAGGGCTTGAAATGGCGTGGTTCTGAGAGCAGTGTGATGATTGGTGTTATACCAATGCTCTGCTAAAGCCAACCATTTGTTCCACTGTTTTGGACAAGTAGAGGTCATGCACCTGAGATAAGTCTCTAAGCATCGGTTAAGCATCTCGGTCTGTCCATCCGACTGTGGGTGGTATGAGGAGGAGAAGTTTAGGGTGACTCCCAACACCCTAAATAGTTTCTTCCAAAAATTACTGGTGAAGACTTTGTCTCGGTCTGAGACAATGCTGACTGGTAACCCATGTAGTCTGTACACATTGTCTAGAAACAATTTAGTTACCACTTGAGAAGTGTAAGGGTGTGATAAAGCTATAAAATGGCTAAATTTGGTCAGCCTATCAATCACCTCCAACACAACATCCTTCCCAGCAGATTTAGGAAGTCTTTCCACAAAATCCATAGAAATGTGGCTCCAAGGTTGATCTGGGATGGGTAGAGGTTGCAGAAGACCTGGGATTGCCCCCTGATTAGGTTTGTTGAGAGAGCAGGTGTCACACTTCTTAACTAACTGCAGAATATCTTGCTTCATGTTAGGACAATAGAAATTCTTCTTCAATCTTATATAAGTCCCATTTACTCCTGAATGCCCCCCCATAGGCTGACCCATGCATAGCATCTAGAAATTTCTGTCTGAGTTCATTATTACTGCCAACTGATATCCTTCCCTTGCATCTGATAAGGTTTCCTGCCAAGGTGAAATTGGGATGTGAGTAGGAGTCTTCAAGTAGTGATTTCTTTGCTGAGAGAAATAGGCATCCCCAATGTAACTATCGGCCACCTCTTGAACTCAGCTAGGAGAAATAGTACTGAGAGACATGCAACTAGACTGGTCATCCTGCCTTCTTTATAAAGCATCCGCTGCCCTGTTCTCAGTCCCTTTTTTGTAGCAAATTTCATAATCCAAACCCAATAACTTGGTTACCCATTTCTGCTGTATGGGATTAATCACCTTCTGATCAAGTAGGTGTTTCAAGGCTTGTTGATCTGTCTTGATGATAAATTTGTTCCCAAATAGATAGTGTTTCCACCTCTGTACTGCCATCAACACAGCTAAAAACTCTCTCTCATAAATAGAAAGTGCCTGGTTCTTTGGGCATAAGGTTTTGCTTAGAAAAACAATAGGCCTGTTGTTCTGCATCAGGACTGTCCCTACTCCTAGCCCACTGGCATCAGTTTCCAAGACAAAAGGCTGGGAGAAATCAGGTAGAGCTAGGACATGTGCTAATGTCATAGCCATCTTAAGGTCTGAAAAGGCATTCTCTGCCTCTAGCCCCCATCTAAAACTATTCTTCCTTAGTAACAAGGTCAGTGGTTTGGTAATGAGTCCATAACCTTTAATGAATTTTCTGTAGTAGCCGGTCAAGCCCAGGAACCCTCTAAGTTGCTTCACATTTTTAGGTGTTGGCCAATTTAGCATACTTTCAATCTTACTTGGATCAGTGGAGAGTCTGGAGACTCAATCTTGACTGATGATATGGCCAAGGTACTCAATGCTAGTTTGGCCAAATAAGCACTTAGACCTTTTAGCAAATAGGGCATGTTCTTTAAGTAGAGAAAATACCTCTTTGAGATGCAGTAAGTGTTCCTCCCAACTCTTACTGTATATGAGTATAGCATCAAAGAAAACCAATACAAACTTCCTTAGACACTTACCAAATACCCGGTTCATGAGAGATTGGAATGTAGCGGGTGCGTTACATAGTCCAAAAGGCATCACCAAGAATTCAAAATGACCATGGTGAGTGTTGAATGCTATTAGGTACCTGTGTTCAGGTTGCATTAAAATCTGGAACTAGCCAGACCTGAGATCAACCTTAGAAAAAAACTTTAAACCATTTAGCTCATCCAAAATTTCATCAATGATTAGGATGGGATATTCATGCTTGATGGTTAGGGCATTCAAATATCTGTAATCTACACACATTCGCCAAGTCCCATCCTTCTTCTTTATCAACAACACGGGGGAGGCAAAAGGGCTCCTGCTGTGCTGGATAACCCCAGTTTCCAATAATTCTTTTACTATCTTCTCTATCTCATCCTTGTGTCTGTGGGATGATTTGTAGGGGTATTGGTATTTAGGTTCACTACCAGGTTTAAGGGTTATTTGATGTTCCACCCCTCTTGGTGGTGGCAACCCTTCAGGTTCTTAGATACCGCAACATACTCATCCAATAAATCTTGCAGTTCCTGATTGTTTTGTTGAGTAGGCTTGGGTGATGATACCACATATATTTCCTCAACCTCATGTTTGGACTTAGAATGCATCATCTTGTAAAGGGTTTGATGTGAAATCATATGGCATTCTGTCTGGGATTTGTTAGCCATTAATTTGACCTTCTTCCCTTTGCTGTGAAGAGAAACTGCCATTTTTTCATAATCCAGCTCAATGGGGGAGCAAGCCCTGAGCCAGTCACCACCCAAAATGATGTCACAACCCTCTAACTGCAGAAGCCTTAATGAGTGTTGTAAGTTATGCCCTTGCAGCTCCCATTCAAATTGGCCAGCCTATGATGAACTGATGAGTCTTTGTCCATTTGCTACCTTGGTGTATAAAGGTGGTGCTCTCTCAATCTCACAACCCAGTCTGTGGGCAGTAGAATCCTTGATAAAACTCAAAGTACTACCAGTATCGACTAGAATGTTTAACTGGTGCCCCTGGCATAAACCAGTAAACCTAAGGGTATTAATGTCCCCATCTCCCTTGAGAGTATTTAGTGATACTAACACTTCCTCAGTAGTAATACCCGTGTCAGAATCTACCATAGTATCCATCTTAGACTCAAGGTAACTAAGTCAATCTTCCTCTTCTGTCATAATCATATAGTTAATTATGGATTTGCACCTATGACCTTGGGTGTACCTTTCATCGCAATTGTAGCAAAGACCTTGAGCCCTCCTCTTTGACATTTGTGCTGAGGTCAATAACTTGACAGGGGTCTTTTGTTGCTGATTTGGGAGGGTAATTATTGGCTGAGGTTGTAATGGAGTTGACCGGGGTATGTTCTTGGCAGGGTAGCTGTTACTGTTGTTGCTGTAGGATCTATTATTGCCCTTCAGTTTCCTTGTCAATGCTTCAATAGTGACCAATTGATGTCTTCCTAGTTCCACAGCTTGATCCAAACTGGTAGGATTAAACATCTTAACTGCAGATCTCAACTCTTCACTCAAACCACTTAAGAAGCTAGCAATAAAGTAGGTTTCAGAGTATGCCTTATTATCAAACAATGGCATACATTCTCTGATCAGCTCTTCAAACTTCTCCACATAATCTGAGTAGCTCACCATATGTCTTAGCTTATTAAATTATACCACAATGTTATCCTCTCTCAAGTCTTCAAACCTAGAAGAGATAATATTCAGAAATTGTGGCCATGTGAAATCTGAATGTCTAGAGCTATAGGATTGGAACCAGACAGCCGTCTTATCCTCAAAATTTATAGTTGCCAACGCTATTTTCTACTCATCTGGGATGTTGGGGACCATCTTGAAATAACCCTTGCATCTTAGTATCCAAACCCTAGGTTGGGAACCATCAAATTTTGGAAAATCGATTTTAGGAATTGGAGCAAAAACAGTGGTTCCTTGATGGTCCATGACCTGTCTATCCCTGCCATATGAGGGGGTTCTAGATTGGGATCCTTCTTCTACTAGATTCTAGGGTGGGCTACCCAGAATTGAGGCACTTTCAGTCTTCTCTTTACCATTTTCTTCTTTAGACAGTTGTATTTGCATTGAAGCTAAGAGATTATAGAGGTTTTCCAACTTACCCATCCTTCCTTCTTGCATATTATCCATGAATGTAATTTGTTCTCTCAGTTTCAATTCAGCTTCATCACGTTTGAGATTATCAGCTTCTAATCTCTTTTGCCCTTCTTGCAGTTCTTTGAGCCTAGTGTTTTCAGCCATCTCCAGGGACCGAGTGCTCTGAATACCAGCTGTTATGGTTTCTATAATATCTTTGGAGTTTTTTGTCTTTTTACGTCCAATCTTGTAAATATTGCGAGATCTGTAGATAAGCTTATATTTGGTGTTGTGGATTAATGTAAAGTTGGGATCTTGGCACAGAAATGAAAGAAAAGAATAGAAGAAAGTAAGGGAGAATAGAGAGAAAAAACGTAGGGAGGAAATTTAGATATATTTCTTTCTTACTTCATGCATGAAATTACAACTATTTATATCTCTCAGGGAATTAAAATAAACCCTAGGTAAAATGGGCCACACTACAGCTATTGGGCCGCTTTTTTAATATAACAACTTAAATAAAATAAAGGCCCAATGCCTTTTAATACTACCGGGTGGGTGACCCAGATTGAACAGATCGATAATTTTAGGACAAGAACCCTAAAAATCCAATCTTTCTTCTCATTCTCCTGCTCTTTGCTCCGCCTCTTCGCCGGAGAGCTCCATCATGGTTCCCCCTTCTCCTTCACTACTCTCCTGACCGTTCTACCCTATATCCCTGTCTCTGCACACAACACTAGACCTATTAATTAAAATAACGAAACAAGTATTTCAATGTTTGATGCATAAATGCATTGACAAAACAACAAATAAGTTACGTCTAGGTGGAGATAACCTAATGGTAGAGTGAGATTACTTGGAGATCAAAGATCACGGGTTCAAATTTTCTCAATAACACATGGTGTGTGAGTTAAAAAAACATAAAAGTTACAACTTTATTTATCTTACTTGGTTTTGAAAATTTAGTGCTCATTTGATTGGCAAGGAATATGGTCGGTTAACATAGTATGATTCTTAAATTTTAAATTCACGTGTTTTATAACTTTCTTAGATTATGACACCTGATAAATATAGCTTTTACATGCATTTGAGGAGTTGTATAGTTCATATTCGAAGATTAATGCATGCGTTTGTTGAGTTTTTATACTAGTTTCGAGTTTCCATATGCACGTTGATGTTTTGTTGTTTCTTATGGAAGTTTGAGCTGAAATAGGGAATTATTTGAGATCCAATTTAAGGAGGAGTGTTGATAGAAAGATAGAGGATTAAGAGAGGGTCGCAACACAACTTGAATCGGGTCAATCGGATGAGAAACAAGCGAGAACGAAGCAAAACAGTGGAAGAGGGTCAAAGTTGCCGGGCAACCCGCCGACCGGCGGATTCCGGCAGAGAAATCCGCCGATCTGGCCGTCGATCTGCGGGTCCTGGCTGCCGGTCGGCGGGCGCGACGGGATTTTGTCTCCGGATGTGTTTTCGGCCCACGAACTCATCTTTCGGCCCGGATTTTCGATACCTAGTATATATAGGATTGTTTTGGATGAATTTTACATACATCATTCATTATTTTAGAGTTCTCTTTTTATTTTACATTCGAGGTTTGCTTGTAATATTCAACATTGAAGAATTCAAGTTTTAATCAACGAATCGTCATTCCGGTTTTTCTAATCTATCGCATATTTATATTATGTCAATTATTATTATTATTTTCATTATTTATGTTGTTTTAATTATGAGTGAGTAGTCCTTCTATTAATTATAGGGTTTGCAAAGCGTGTTGAAGCTATGTGTTTAATTTAATCTTGTTATTTTTTCCGTCTGATTATTGTGTTCAAATGTTCAAGTGCTTTTGATTTCATGCTTGATTACTGATAATAATTAATTGCATGCTAGCTAGTTAATTTGAGTCATGGCAGAGATAATTGACTAGTGGGATTAATTGAACACTTTGATACACGTTCCATAAAATCTGTAGAGGATTTAATCTGTTGATCAGTCGGGAGTTAGTAAATTATCCTAGAGACGAAAGTGATAGGTAATTTATTAATCTACATTTACCTGGAGACCTGGCGGAGATAGGTAAATATATTTCTGATTCCTCACCAATAATCAGATTAAAATTGAGAATTATTAGGATTGAATTAAAACATAGACGATACATGTGTATTGCATTCCCTAGGATTAGTATTTCATTAATTGATTGAGTTTGATTATTTGCTTAGTTTATTTCCTTGCGTTTATTTGGTTCTTGTTATTTTCTATTATTTCATTTAAATTCGTGCCTAGTTTTAGTAAACCCATAAATTGGTAGCCTGGATAATAGAGAGTTGTTAGCTTAGTACTCAGTATTGTCAAATATTCAATCCCTGTGGATACGATACTCGATTCGCTTGCTATATTGCATTGTCCTTTGTTAGTTGTAGTTTAGTGCATGATAAATAGTGCATCAACACCTAAAAAAAAAGATATAACTTTCTTAAATTATAATTATTGGTCCACGTAGGTATTCTGATTACTTTTTTATGGGAATCTTACGCAATATCATTTCATTTTTCAATTCTTTTTACTTTTTTTCATATAATCTTATTGGATTCTGAATTCATAATTTAAAAAAAATGAAAATTTGAAAATAGGGGATGTTTGGTTCATTTTCCAACATTTTTCCAGTCTTCAGTATTTTTATGTACCAGGTATGTTGGTTTCTGAAAAAAAAAAATGTAATGATTTAATTATGATGAATGGTTTAATGGTTAGAGCTACAAGTTTTGAAATTTAAAATATGTTTGTTTGATTGTGTGTATATATAGATAGATATACGGAACATATTATATAAAATTAGAAAAAGTGAAAACTTAAGTTGAAAATGAGTAAAACAAATGTGTTTTCGGTATTTTGAATAGTAAAAGATTGAAAATTTCCAATTGGAAACAAAAACAAATAACCCTTGAAAATTTTCGTATTTTTTTTATGAATTATTAATAATTGCAACAAACACCCCCTCACCATCTTTCACCTATTTGTAATTTCAATACCACTTTTGAAAAAAATGCATTGATGACATTATCTTTCAATTTGTAAAAAATATGATATCCCTAAATATTTTTGACGACGTGTTTCCTCCCTACACGTACAAGAATTCTGACAAACTCAAACGATTTGGAATACGAATGACACATTAACGTTGTTTGTGAGATGAACACAATGACAGAACTTTAAAAACTGAAGATGTTACAATACCACTACCAATTTAAAAGTAAAATCTATTTTGTTTTGAAACTATTTTTCAACAATGTCGTTGCATTATTTGTATTTTAATTCATTCGTTTAAATTTATCGGAGTTCATGTGCATGTGGAAAAAAATATCCACATAAGTCTTCGATCGTCGGAAAAATTTGAAAATATCTATTTGTTTCAAATTAAAAGGGGATTAGTATGACAATATTAAAAAAAAAAAAGTGGCTTTGAAATTGTAAATAGAATGGAAGATGATATTTATTTTTTTATAATTAACCAAAAAAAAAAGTGTTATGGGACCCACCTAGTAATTTGTCCCCCCTCAAATATATATACACTGAAAATTCATTTTTCCCCCAATAAAAATATCCGAAACGGGAATATTTAGGATTAGGGCTAAAATTTCACTCTCAACAAATATTCCCATTGAATTCCCATTCCTAAATAACTCAATTCTGTACAAATTATGCTACCTGCTTTTGATTTGGTACCCATTTTCCTCGTATCTTAGGGTTCTAATACTTCATTCTGTTTTACTAAGTTGTCGTTGAGTTTATCTTTACCTGTACAATTTTGATTTTTTCAGATTTAGGGAAGGTAGCATTTTTGCATCAAATTTTAGTCTGAGTAGTGAAATTTGATGTTTCAATTTAAAATTGAGAAGCTCAGCTTAGTGGGTTTCTGGGGTTTTGCAATTGTTGCTTGAATTTGTTTGCACTAATACGTAAATGCTAGGGCTTTTTACCGGGGGAGTGTTCTTTTGGGGAATTTGCAATTGTAAGAAGTGAATGCATCATCTTGGCATGGATTTTTCGCGCGAAACTGGGATAGTGCTGATTCCGACTCGTTTTGTGTGGCCTTATGGTGGGAGAGTTGTGTATATAAGTGGCTCATTTACAGGGTGAGAGTTGATTAGCACGTGGAGCTTATTTATCGTCCTGCCACAAGCAGCTTCTTTGCACTTTTCTGTTATAATTATCGTATGGAGTTGCAGTTTGTGTGCTAATATATATATATATATATATTTTGTTGTATTTGATGGTAAATTGAAAAAGGTGGACGCAATGGCCAATGACACCTGTTGAGGGTTGCCCAACTGTGTTTCAAACAATTTGTAGCCTGCCTCCCGGTTATCACCAGGTTGGTGTGTTGTACTTTGGCATTTGTGAGTTGAATATGTCATCACGTTTCACTGAGTAGCCCGTGATTGGTTGATTGGTTTATTGGTCAAAAGAGATATGTCCATGGACACTTACTGAACCAGTGACTCTTGGATTTCATATACATGTTATGGACATGTGACCCCTTTATTTACAGTATAAATTTGTTGTTGATGGTGAATGGAGACATGACGATCGCCAGCCTTCTATCAGTAGTAACCTTGGGACAGTGAATACTATCCTCTTGACCGGAGAATCAGATTATCGTCCTGCAATGCTAAACCCACAGATGCCGTCAGCAGGTCCTGGCTCCAGCATGGATGTAGATAACGAGGCCTTTCAGCGTGTAGTATGTCACTGTCTCTCTCATGTTTATTTAAAAATTTGTTCCTATCAATTAAATGTTTTAGGAGCGAAAGGTCTCGAAGACCTTCAGAAAGAAATGAAGCTTTAATTCCCTTCCATGTGCTTCTCTTACCAAAGGCAAAGATGCATGCTCTATTGGTTTCCCAACCTATACCTTTTTTCATATGGTTATCTAAATTTTGCTTGAGCATACAAAAACATTAGATAACTGGTTTTCCTTCTCCCCCTTCCAAAATGTATCCCTTATAGTTTGTTGAGTTAGTCTTTAGTTGCATTACTGATGTTTGCAAATTGGTGTAGCAAATCAGACAGTTGGAAGAATACTCTTTTAAGGTGTAAACAAGGATTGGAGAATGACCTGCAATATACTTGATTAATTAGTAACATTTTAAAAAAGGACTGTTCAGATAGAAAGGAATTTCTAGTTTCTATAATCTATATTGTGCTTTAACATCACATTATTTTCAACCATAGCTATCTCAAAATCTTTGTTGGTTTAGCTCCCATAGGTTATTTTGTGGTTCTTTTCATGGTTCGTTTCTGCAAAATTAGTTCATTAATCTGCTAGTTGTCTTGATCATAGGTTCAACTGTCAGATGGCACATCACGTGATTCCTTCCCCATGATATCAGAATCAGATTTAGAGATTTGTCGGCATCGTATTGCTGTATTTATGTCAACACACATGGCCTATGAATTGCTTCCTGAGTCTGGGAAGGTTAGGGTGGCCAATGCCTGTTCTATTGTTAATCCTTTTGTATTGGTTTTCTTCTGTAGTTGTTTTGGTTGATCTATATCATTGTTTGTAGGTTGTTGCCTTTGACGTTGACCTGCCTGTAAAACAAGCATTTCATATTCTGCATGAGCAGGTACCTTAATTTGGCATCTGCGGGTTGATATTTCTCCACGGTGTTCTTTGGATTTACGTCAGATAAATATTAATATCGTATAACTTATCAGAGTTGGCATTAATTTTTTATTTAATAACTGATAATTCCACGGTGGTATCAAAATGACACATAATGGTGACAGAGTTGGTTTCTAATGTTATGAGTTCCTGAATTGAGCAGTTTGAAGTTTGAACCCTAACCAAACCAGGGAGATACAAATTTCTTTCATAGTTACCAACATTTCCTCAAGTTGTTCATTTTTTGGGACAGAACTTGAAACACTGTGATTTATAGACTCACTAACCAACCCCCAAAGGATCTTTTGATAAATAACTATCTTATTTATTTCTTAAGAGTCAATATTGGGTGAATAATTTGACCCTGCAATATGTGTCTTATCTGATAGATGCACGGTCTTTTGTGTGCCTCTGCCTATCTGTTTTTTGTTTTTTGAAATACAATTATTCTCAACCATCAAATTCTTTCCAGGGTATATCTACGGCGCCCTTGTGGGATTTCTCAAAGGGCAAGTTTATTGGAGTTCTAAGTGCACTGGATTTTATTTTGATTATGAGAGAGGTATATATTAAGCTCCATGTCATTGGTATGAAATAAACAAAATTGTCTAGGTTTATGTTCCCTTGTTCTCTGGAGTTACAGTATATGGTTAGAAATGTTTTGGGTCATATAATTTGTCCACATCCGAGATTCTTTGTTGAGCAGTTCTCAGCCTTTGGAAGTTTGAAGAAATTTATGTAGATATAGAAGCAACTGTGGACATTTTTAAACTGCTGTGTAACATGTTGTCTAATTCGTGCAAGCTTATTCTGTGGCCTGAACTGGTCAGATATTCTTTACTGTCACCAAGAACTTTGAGAAGCACTAGCAATTCGTATTTTTGGTCGTGATAATTTATTTTCTTGAGGGATTTGAATAAAAGAGATTCTGGTCTTAGGTTTCTTCAACAACCTATATAAATTGATGCTTCTAGAGCTACTTGTTTATCATTAATGCTATGAATAATCGCAGTTCTTCCCAAAAGCAACATGTCTTCTCTTCTCCTTGATGTTCTTAATGTTTGGCAGCTCGGTACTCATGGGTCCAATTTGACTGAGGAAGAGCTCGAAACACATACCATATCTGCATGGAAAGAGGCTAAAATATATCTAAATAGTCAAGTTAATGGGCTTGGGAATGATGTTTCGAGACAGCTTGTGCAAGTAAGTGTTCATAAAGATTTGAGTTCCCCTGTATGGATAGAATGGAATTTTGGGTATCTTGGTCAATCTTACTTCACTTCATAAGCTAAAAATTATAACATAATGAAATGTAGAAAACTGGTATCTGATTGAAAACCTTTGCATCTATAGTTGCAGAAGCATTTACTTTTGTATTGCCATGATTTTTTGAACATGTATTTTTTTGTGCACTTCTAAGTTCAAAACAAAAAAATTCAAGTGCCTGGGGTTAAATGATATGTATGCTACTATATCAAAAGCATTTGTGGAAATGGTTATATTAAATTTATATATGTGCTGTGTTTGTCATTGCATACATTTCTGATACCTTCTGACTGACCCAAATTTGCTATGCCCTTTGACAGTAAGTTATCTGATTAAGTTCTAAGCGGCATCTTCTTATCTTATGTTCTAAAATTCAACATCTAGGTGCTTATTTCATGTTAACCTGGTGAGGATTTCAGGCTGGTCCAGATGACAATCTGAAAGAAGTTGCCCTGAAGATTTTGCAGAACGGTGTTGCTACAGTACCCATTCTTCATTCTCTATCAGTTGATGCCTCGAACCCACATCTGTTGCATCTTGCTTCACTTTCTGGGATACTAAAGTGTGAGGAAAATAAGCCTGCCTTTTCTAGTATATGTGTTTGTTTGTGATCATTGCATGTGGGAATAACAAATATTTGGTCACATATTCCCATATATCATCTGGTTCTGTTGCTTTCTAGGTATTTACCGTTTTTTTAAGCACTCACCAACCTCGTTACCGTTTCTTCAATTCCCAATTGGTGCAATCCCGGTGGGCACTTGGGTTCCAAAAATTGGAGAACCAAATCGGCGGCCGTTGGCAATGTTGAGACCCAGTGCTTCACTAAGTGCAGCACTGAATTTATTACTTCAAGGTATCTACTATATATATTTTTTTTGAGAAAAAAGGCATCTACTATATTGTATAATTTGAAGTGTGATAAAATATTGTCATCTCTCTTTTATGCTCATCCATTTTTCTATCTTCTTTAAAAGCTCCTCCTAATCCTAGCTCCTTTCCTCAACCTTCTAATTTTCCTTTCTCCTCAAGTTTCAACCATATGTTTTTTTAGGTATAACACATTAACATTGCTTTCAGTCCTATCCTAAGGAGTTCTTGTGTAGTAGCATGCAAGATAATTTTGTTTGTATATTTTCTCTTGAAAATTGATTACCTACTCTACTTATAATGCTGACAAATTTAATAAGGTAAAACATAAGGCCAGGAGAATTTTGACTGTGATGCACTTGAATGAATGTGTAAGTTAGTAATTGCAAAGACTTGAATTTCTTAATCCAATTTCTGACAGGTATATTTAATTTTCAATGGAGTCTTTTTGTACTATTACATAGTCATATGATATCATATCTGAGAATTATTACATAATAATCATATGCACTATATTGGACTCTACAGCTCAAGTTAGTTCGATCCCTATTGTTGATGATAATGACTCTTTATTGGACATATATGCTCGAAGGTTGGTACTCCGCACTCTTGTCAATGCTTCTAGTATGCGAATTATTTTTCCGAATACGTGGAAGTATTCATGCTATATGGTTTCATTGCAGTGACATAACTAGTTTGGCAAAGGACAAAATTTATACACACATTAATCTCGAAGAAACAACTATTCATCAGGTAACCCATATATATTATGCTAGGCATTAGATATAATTGAACGGCCAGTTATTGAGTTTCTCCAACCTTTTTAAGGGACTTTATTAAATTCTTCATTTCAAGGGCATGAAAGACATCGGCTGAGTCAAATAATGCAATCTGGAGTTTTGCACTGTTTGTAGATAATTATGCGGTAGCTTTCTAAATTTATTCCACAGAGGATGATAGAGATGTTTTATGCAATATCTCTTAGTTTTCTATGTTCAACTTGTGACATGTCAATAAGATGATAGCATGCAGCTGATTATCGGATTCCTAACTTTCTTGAGTTAAAAGGCATCTTTATGTTGGTCTTCATATTTAACAGTTTTGACTAGTGTTACGATAATAACTCTTTTTAAGATTTTGAACCTTTTGGCATTTCATGTCAATGACTGGCATCAATACCACTTCAGAATTGATACATGACATTTTCACTATCGTGTGGGCTATTCTAATTAAGGCGAAGTTAGAAACCTTAGGAAGGAAAATTTGTTGTTTTCCATATCTATATATGCAATGCATGTGCAGAACTATGCTCAATACAACATCATCTTCTGTTGTCCAATTTACTTATTTATTGTGCCCATTTTTCTCATACAGGCATTGCAGTATAGAGATGATCCATTTTCAACATACGGCTTCAACTCTCAAAAATGTCACATGTGCTTGCGGACTGATCCATTCCTTAAGGTCTTGGAGAGATTATCCCATCCAGGTTACCCCCTTCTTCAATATTTTCTCGTTCCATTTTACAATTCCCCTCATCGTTGTTGAATATCTACCTCGTGCTCGCTCAATGGCTCGTGTGGATCTTACTGTGGTTATTCTTTTCAGGAGTTAGGCGGCTTGTTATCGTTGAAGCTGGAAGCAAGCGTGTAGAGGGCATTGTTTCACTAAGTGATGTGTTTCGGTTTCTCCTGGGTATATGAGTGAAGGCAACAAAAAGATTCCGCTATGTTATTCTTCATCTATTCCCGCTCTCTCGTGCAATGGCCTGGTTCTAAGTCAGTAGGCAGAAATACGATGATTATGTTGACGAATCTGCTGATCTCCCTCAAGTGGTGGAAGGAACTCGAGAGTGGCTTAACGGATTAACCTATGCCGCCTTGTGCTGTTGAAGGTGGAATCTAATAACAGAAAGATGATTAAATTCGATTCGATTCGAGTATTTTTGACGTTTAATTCTGCGCATTGCTTTGGTTCTCTAATTAGTCTCGTGTTCTTGATCGATCGCCCTGTTCATGTGGTGATGCTTTTTGCTTAAAATCGAGTCGAAACGAATTAGTTCCAAAACAACACAACAGTTGAACTCAGCTCAGTGTAACTCATCTAGTGTTGATTTTCTGCTGTTGTTCATCATAAGAAATTACAAAGATGGTGCACTTCTTGAAATGGAATTTCCAGCATTTCCCCCCTCAATTTTTAGCATAATGTAATGTGAGTTTTGTACCAATATTATAACTTCACTTTTGGTCCGGAATAGACTCAAAATATTTTTAGTTCCATATTGTATTTTTTTGGTCTCAATATTTATTTACTCGACATTTTTGTCTCAAAATTTATTTATTTTTTACTATTTTAGTTTCAAAACTAATAATTTACCTTGTAACTACTTGTGAATGTTAATTTTAGAACAAAAAAAGGTCAAAAAATAAAATTTGAAACCACAAAAGTCAAAAACATTATATTAGGTGCATTGTGATTGTGTGATATAATATTGATATGACATGCTGCTTTCATTTTTCCAACAAAATATCCTATCATATTTTCATTCTTTACACATTTTTCAATCTCAATCTTTACGTTTATTGTCCTAAATTTTATTTTCTCAATTTTTGTGGTCCAAATTTTATTTTTCAACGTTTTTTTTGGTTCCAAAATTAACATTTCCAAATAATTGCGTGATAAGTTATTATTTTTGGGACTAACAAAGTGGAAAAATAAAAATTGAATAAAAATGTCGAGTAAATTTATATTGAGACCAAAAAAGTAAGATCCGTGACTAAAAATATTTTGAGTCTATTCTAATAGGATTAAAAGTGAAATTATCCACTAAATTGAAGGTCTATTTTTGCTTGGTACAAAATATTAATTGCACTGGAAAATCTCGCGTGTAATTAAACATATATAAACGCTACTTGCAAGTGTTAAATTGGTTTTGAAAAAAAAATTGCGATGGAAGCGAATAATGGCGACTATAAAGTTTTTTTTTTAATCATTGTTTTTAATCAACTAATGGCGACTATAAAGTTGATTAAATTAAAATTAAATAAAAGTAAGTTGAAATATTACTCATTAATAATTAGCTTATCAAAAAATACACATTGATCATTGATGATGTGTTTGGGTTCAAATTCTACGTTAATAATTCGTTGACCTCAAGATGGGAGAGTATGCTTAATACTTAAAGGATAATTCTATTCACAACTCCCGTTTTTTTTTTCTTACAATCCTCCAAATCAATTAAAATATAAACATGAATATTTTAGACTTTTTTATCTTCACAATTCCACTATTTAAAAATTTTAGCAAACTAAAATACAAGTCACACCGGTTAAAAACTCTACCAAACTAAAATGCAACTCCCAATATATAACCCCCTTGCCTTAAATAATACAAAAAAGAGAAAAGAAAAAGAAAAAAAAGCTTAAAATAAATGACAAATCACTCGAGAATTTATATATTATTTCTCATCGGAATACAATGTATTTCTTAAAAAATAATAATTTTACGTAAGGTTAATAATTTGTAGAAAAAAAATAGCTGGAGGAGAACACCTGAATCCCATCTTATACAGTTGACAATCATCGCTTAGTGATAACTTATTATAATAAAACAATTAGAATGATTGTTCTTTCTCTTTCCTAATTTTGCATGGATAATCTCTTATCTCATCATTATTCCTTCATTTTCTTATATATCATTCATTGTTCTAGAATTGGGAGAAAATGGTGGATTGTTATAATCCTGAACAATAAATAATATTAACAAGTTTTAAAATCTAAGTTTCTATCAATTGTTTGCGCCATTGTATTCTGTATACACATAGTTTTAATTTAATTTGTTAGAATTTTTAAATAGTAAGGGTTATATTTTACTTTGTTAGGGCTTTTAAATAATGCGTGGGGGGGGGGGGGAGGTTGTGACTTGTCAGGGTAAAAAAATTTAAAAAATATTATTTATATTTTAATTAATTTTGGGATTGTAAAGAGAAAATTGAGGACTGTGAATAGAATTACCCGTACTTAAGCTTGGTTCATACTTTATGAATTATGAGTCTCGTTTAACGAAATTCAACCCAACTCTTAATAATAGTTTAAAATGTAAACAATTTTATCAATTTAAGATCAGAAATATGAATTATCTATCAATTTGGAACATGGTCTATTTAGACAAGAATGGTTAATATTATAAATCTAAAATTTTAAAAATTATATATTTTTTATTTTTTATTTTTTAATTATTTTCATAAAGTATTTATAAATATTAGTGTATTATTCATATAAAAATCTCATTGAAAATAAATATAAAAATAATTTAAATAAAAAAATCAAAATTTAATTTTTTGAGTCTTAAATGATCTTAAATCAATAGTTTTTTAATATATATTTCAGGACCTGAATTGATAAATCGTTCATCATCGGGATCCTAAATTCATAAAATATATTTCCTCCGTCCTAATAGCAATGTCCCTTTTTTATTATTTATTTTCTCTATTTTAATAAAAGGGGGACCTTACTATTGGGACGGAGATAATATTTTTTTTGGCAAAAACTTCCATGCAACAGCTGTAAATAACACTATTTCAGGCGGATCGGGTCAAACCCGCGCTTTGACCCGGTCAACGCGGGTCAACCCGCCAAAAAGTGGAAAAAAACGGTTAAATTAGTATCAACAGTCTCACTAAAAAGTATCATCAAAAATTCGAAAAGTATCATCTGTATCATTAAAAAGTAAGGGGTCTGCTAGTTATTTCATACTTGTTTATTTAGTTCAAATCGTGATTTTTTCTATTCGAATTAATCTTTAGAGCTTAGTAGTTTAGAGTTTTATTAGTGTTCATGATTTTTTAAAGGGTTCATGTTTTTTAGGGGTTTTTTTAGGGTTCATGGTTTTTTAGGGGTTTTTTTTTATTTTTTTGGGGGGTTTTTTTTAGGGTATATTTTGTGTTTTTTAGAGTTTTTTGGGGGTGTTTTTAGGGGTTTATTTTGTGTTTATTAGGATTTTTTTGGGGGGTGTTTTTAGGGGTTTATTTTGTGTTTTTTAGGGTGTTTTTAGAGGTTTATTTTATTTTTTAGGATTTTTTTGGGGTGTTTTTAGGGATTTATTTTGTATTTTTTAGGGTTTCTTAATTCTATTTAATACTCATTTCAAACAAATTAAATCAATTTATTTTAATTTTAGGGTTCACTAATTTTTTTTGGATATATATTTTTGGGGAACAAATAAAATTGCTAAAAAAAAGACAACAACAAGTACAAAAAATTGCCAAAAAAAATAGGAAAAAAGAGGAAAAAATCAACAGAAAAAAAAAAAAAAAAAAAGACGGGCGCGTGGGGGGTGCGCGTGGACTCACGCGCCTGTCTGAAATAGCACAATTTCAGGCGGCAAATGGGCTGCCGCACCGAATACCATCTCATTTTTTTTAAGGAAAACTCTATTATATTTACAACTCTAGATGAGGAATAAGAATGAGGACCATTTTGAAAGTTATGATAACTAAAGTGGCCAAAGCATAATTTTACCAAAAACATTTTTGAATGAGACCATTAAACTAACAAATACATACACAATACATACAGCATATACATATATATACACACGCACACGAACAACGAGAGAGAGAGAGAGAAGGGGAGAGGGAGAGAGAGATGGAAGGACTGACGGAAGAGGAGAAAAAGGCTCTAAGAGAAAGCAAATTTGCTCCTCTTCCATCTGCAAGTGCAACCAATCAAACTCGATCCCTGCCCAGGTTCTTAAAAATATACATATACATACTACATTCGATATATGTGGCGTGCTCCATCCTATTCAAATTGCTCTAAAGTGATGTAGATTGCGGTTGCGGAACTAATATATTTGGATACTTAATTTTGGTTGGTTTAGTTATGCATATGTGATTAGGGCTTTTTGGTATAATTGTACTTCACATTTATGTATGGATCTAATTGAAATTGCGTCTATCGGCCTACACAAGTTGGATTTTTGATAAGTTTCTGTTGGGGTGGTTGTGCTATTCTCTTTTAGGCAATCGGTAGTTAGGGTGTATTTTCTCATGTGTGCAGATGTTATATTGTAAATTAATGTCTGCATATATTTTGTAGAATATTTTGCAATACCTGTAAATTTAGGTTATCTGTTTGTGGAATTGGTGATTGGATGCTTTGTTTTCTGTGTCCTTTGCAACTATGGGTGTATTGAGGGTCTTGTTATGTGTAGGCTGGCACACCCTGGGGGCCCAATGAAGACTAACAAGGCGGCCGCCTTGGCGAAGTTTCTCGAAAGGAAGCTTCAGGAGCCAAATGGGCTGTCTTCTGTTGATCCAAAGCTCGTTGAGTTGGCTGTGAAAAACGCCAAACAAACTGTTCAATGCAGTAAATTTCTCATATTTTGTTATCGATGTCAAAGCTCAAAGTTCACTTTTCTGAGCTTCAATTTTTTTTCCCTTAGCAAAAGCTTCTCTCTCTCTCTCTCTCTCTTTTTTTTTTTGAGGTTGTGGTTTTGAGTTGGAACTGAGCAATGCTTAATATGCCAAGTGTGTTTTCCTAATTACAGCTCGGGGGGAGAGGGGGTAAATTTATGAATTTCGTGTTTTCAGATCATGTTTGCTATCCCTTTTCATGCCTTGATGGACATATTACAGTTTGCTAGAGAATTGAGTCCTAGGTAGAGTATTTCGGGTGCTTCTTCTTTTATGTGATCTAGTGATTTCTCTTCTATTTTGTATAACAATTTACCACTCCGAGTAAGAATTTAAGACCTACCAACGAGGAATATACACTTGATTGTCTTGCTTGAGATTATTTTCATTTGTAGCTCCTCAGATGAAAATGCCTTTTGTACCGTGTAAAAATTAAATCTTGAAATAGTAAGGGAAAGTTTGAACTGCTTGTCAGAAAGTATTTGTGTGATTGTTTGACAACGTGAGCATGACAAACAGTTGGATCACATACGTTTAACTTCTGTCTGCTATGCCAATGCAATTTTCATCGCCATATTTGAACCCATATGGAAGTTATATTTTCCTGATTTGCTAATCCAAATTTGACATGTTAGTCCACATAGAATTCTATATAGGCACAAGATTGATTTTTGTAGTTTTGGTCATGCTGTTCAGGTGGGGCTTCAACATCAGGAAGAGTTGTTCATCATGTCAATAAGTTTGAAGACTATGAGGTGCATTTGCGTTATGTGACGTCATGAATGTGCAGAGTCTCATTCCTTACACAACTTTTCTACGTGCTGTACTATTATTGATTCCCCTGTTATGGATTTGACAGGACTTGGAAAGCAAAGATATCACGGAAACCTCTGTGCCAAAGAAACTTAAGCAGAAGAAGAAAAAGAAAAAGAAGGAAAAAAATAAGAAGAAAAAACAAAAGGTATGCTTTCTTCCAGTGGCGTTTATTTGATTGGTTTATATGAGGCCTGTTCCCACTTCTGCTGAGGCCCGCTTTTGCAGAAATTAGATGGTTCCATTGCTGATGCATGATCCTCCTCGCTTTTGCAGAAACTGGATGGTTCTGTTGCTGATGCATCAAAACAACCGAAAAAGAAGTTGAAGCTATGACCCACTTGAATTTTGATGTTCATATTTGTATGCAATGCAAGAGAGGTTGTCACGGGTTGTCGGCATGGAAATTAGGATCTTGGATTCTGGTGTCCATCAGCTACAAAATAGATGCTGATCTTCTTGGATTCTGATGTTCATCGGCTACAAAACAGATGCTGTTCTTGGATTCTGTTGTTCATCAACTACAAAATGGATTCTGACCCTCTCTCTCTCTCACTCCACAATTTTTTTGTAGCCTTAGTGAATACTATCTGAAGTAGATATCTAGAAATAGATTTGGTAGGAGTTGTGAGTGATGGAACTAAAAATGCTTGGACTATTTAAGTGTAGTCGCTGCACTAAAAATGTTTCTAACTGTAATGGTCTGAATTAAATGTTACATTAAAAAGAATAGTTTATAATTTTTTTTACTGTATTTTATAATTTTGATTATTAATATGCACAGAAAATGGTAATTATTGAAATACTAAACAATAATAATATAATATAATATAATATGTATTACTATAAGTTTCACAATTTTGTAATAAATTTATTAGACATAAAAGTTATTATTTAAATTAATTATTTGATGGTGTTTTTTAAAATATTATTGAAATAATTTATGTATTAATTGAGATAATTTATACAATAATTTTAAACTTAATGAGAACAATATTTAATGTTATCAATAATTAAACCATGGGGTGGTCTCCTGTGAGACGGTCTAATGAGTTGCTTCCGTTAGACGGATCATAACCCGACCCGTCAATAATTGTGTCACCCGATAGTAAACAAGGTATCACCAAATATGAAGTGAGTATCACCAACTATGAAGTGAAGTATCACTCGATATGGAGCAGTATAAATTAACATATTAAACATTAATTATATATTTAATAAAACTATAATAAAGACTTAATTAAATTTATATTTTTAATATATAAGAATTATTTATTACAAAGTTCATAAATGTTCATGAATAAAAACTAAAAAAAAAATACAATCACCTTGAATTATTGAAGTAAAAAAACAAAGAAGTGTCATCCGATATTAAGTGAGGTATCACCAATTATAAAGTGAAGCGTCATTCGATATAAAGTGAAGTATCACCAGATATGAAAAAAATAAAGAAGTGTCACCCGATATTAAACAAGGTATCACCAGATATGAAACGATGTATCACCAATTATGAAGTGAAGTATCACCTGATATGAATTAGACATTAATTATATATTTAATAAAACTATAATTAAAATTTAAATATTAATTTTATATTTTTAATACAAGAAACTTATTTATTACAAAGTTCATAAATGTTCATGAATAAAAACTAAAAAAAATTATCACATTGATTTATTGAAGCAAAAAAAAAAAAAAGAAAAAAAAAGTGTCACCCGATATTAAACAAAGTATCATCAGATTTAAAGCGATGTATCACCAATTATGAAGTGAAATGTCACCCGATATGAAATGAAGTACCACCAGATATGAAGGAGTATAAGTTAACAAATTAGACATTAATTATATATTTAATAAATCTATAATAAAAACTTAAATATTAAATTTGTATTTTTTAAATATGAGACCTACTTATTACAAAGTTTACAATAATTTTTAAATTCAATAAAAATGTTCATAAATAGAAAAACTAAGAAAAACTACCACATTGAATTATTGAAGCGAAAAAATAAAAAGGTGTCACCCGATAATAAGTAAGGTATCACCAAATATGAAGCAAGGTATCATCAACTATGAAGTAAAGTGTCATCCGATATGAAGCAGTATAAATTAACAGATTAAACATTAATTATATATTTAATAAAACTATAATAAAGGCTTAAATATTAAATTTACATTTTTAATATACGAGAATTATTTATTACAAAGTTCATAAATGTTCATGAATAAAGATAAAAAAAAAAATCACGTTGAATTATTGAAGCAAAAAAGAAGTGTCACCCGATATTAAGCGAGGTATCACCAATTATAAAGTGAAGTGTCATTCGATATGAAGTGAAGTATCACCAGATATAAAATTAATTGGATTGAATCGAATCGGGTTATAAGATCCGTCTAACGATTTATGATCCGTTAGACGGTCTAATATAAGTCTTTGTCTTAAACCATAAATACATAAGTTATAATTAATGTTATAGTTAAAAAAATTACTATTTAGTAGTATTATTCACTCACACTAAACTAGGGCATAAATTCCAAAGAAAAGGCACAAGTTGTTATTGACAGTTAGATGATCATGTAGCTAGAAAAAACAATCGAAATTCATCATCTTATTGCATTTTTTATCGTCTCTCTAAATGATTTACAATATCTGTTAAAATGGCACTGGCATCATTCCCTACTCAATGCAAAATGCAGGCTATGCAGTCGAAGCAACTGCTTTATAGAGTTGATGACAAATCATGTACAAAATGTTCATATCAACCTTCACTCATTTTCCAGATCTAGAAAAACTAACTGCTCTTGGTAAGAGTTAATACGACGAAGATAGAAATCAAATCTACAGGTACTAATCCATGAATGAAGACCAGCTTAATTATCTACGACGAAAAATACACGAGTCAACTTCCATTTCTGGATAAGCAACTAAGTAGGTATTAGTGCCAATATCTGGTTCTTGATGATGCCCACGCACTTCTGTATTTCGGTATAAACAGGAAGGTTTTGCGAACTGCGTGGTTGTAAGCTTGTCACTGCAGAATCTAGTATCTGTGCCACATCGGATGGAGGGAACTGCCGCTCTGTACACTTCTGCAATGATAGAAAAACTCCCGATTCAGAAAATGAAGGGAGATATGCAACCCTAACTCTTATCAGAAAGTTGAGTTTCTGGTTATATAATTCACCTGAATCATGAGCAAAGTTGCTACACATTTTGTGATCAGCTCCGAAGGAATTTGTGCTTCAATGTCAGATGCATTTGTCGATTTAGGATCAGTTCTCTGCAACAATTTTCACATTAAAAAAAAATCAATACATCATAATATATGAGAACCATGAGCTGTAGTTAAGTTAGAAGACTCACCAGTGGCATGCAGGAATCATCTGAGGGAAGTCGGTCATTTACGTAGTCTATGGCTTCCTCAATCTTCTCTGTGGTATCCTCCCTACTTCTGAGTGATGATATTGCCTGTAAAAGTGAGAAGAAATTTCTTGAGAACCACCTCCAATGGAAGTGGATACAACTATAAATAAGGTCAGAAATAGATTCCAGTATATACATTTTCAGAATTCTATTTTGAATCAACTTCGTGGCAACAAGAGGACCTAACCCAAAAACAAATCGTTGGATTTTCTTACAAAGGATTGTCACCAAAATGTTTATTATGAAACACCAAGGAGCACCAGAGACTTTAAATTTGGAGTTGAATTGTTTACCTGCAATGCTGCATCCACCATTGTTCGGGCTTTTGTTCTTGAGCTATCCATGATTTCATTCACATGTGCTCCCACTTCTTGAGTTTGACATGCAGAACGGTCAAAAGAACTCAATGTGCTACCAGGGTCGGCAAGGCCCATCAGTGTCCTCGGCCATGTAAGTTGAAGTCTTCCTTGATATGTGTTTCGTTCTCTCAAGCAATGTAAAGCTGAAGAGACCTGCCATATAAAAGTATGCTGTAAGCTGACATCTAAATGCAATATAATTTGGCCAATAAGATTCAGTTCTCCTGTACGGGAGGAACTTATACCTGTTCATTGGCTTCATTCAGTTGTATAAGCACAGCAGCATACTGCTTTTTAAATGGCTCTGATTCCTTCAAAGGGCTATCACCATCCTTCTGACTTTCCAACACATCATCATTCATACGCCTCAACTCAAAAACGATAGCTTCCTGCACATATTGCAAGCAATGAGCCCACTTATGCCCTGTTGTTAAATTAGGTACATTGTACGCAGCTAGAAACTCCAATTACTAAAATGTACAGCAGATGTCCTGAGAAAAGAAGATTAGATGTCCATATAACTCATATCTGAGATGGATTTGTCAGAGCAGCAAAGAATGTAAGAACTTAATAGCCACTTAAAGATCCATGAACTAATCATTATATGATCCAAGGGAAAGGGCGCTGACTGTATGAAAACATGTTAAATAGGTAAGCAGGAAGGCAATGATACCTTTTTATCAAGAGCACGAGTCAGCTCTGCAAGAGCTTGAATGTCAGCTTCCTTTGCCTGGACCTGAGCTAGTGTACTAGTCTGAGAATATGTCTGCTGGTATGTTGCAGTATCACCAGCTCCCGCCCTTGTTATAACGTCAGCATTGGCAGAAGCAACCTGGTGAACAGAATCTACTTTAGACACTAATCCCTATAGCAACTTATTATAATCAAACAAACTCCCAAACTCATCACGCAGAAGTTGGCAAGGCAGAACTCCCCAGGTTTGTCATATATGCATGCATCTAGTCTAAAAATTCTAATAAAGATCCAGTAGAAATTAATGCTTAACGCAGACCAATAAAAATGAAAAGAAAGGGAGAAAATTAGTACCTTTGATTGCTTCAGCAAACTGGCAGGATTAGCTAACAAAGATAACCTAGAAATATTATCCATATTATCCAGGTTGTCACTGGGTGAAAGCTTAATGTACTCTTTTGCTCGTCCATTCTCTTTTAGTTCATTAAAGCTCTCAAAAAACTTATCAACAGCAACTGTGTGTCTCCCAAGCATTGCAGGCATATTATCAAAAGGATTTACTGGCATGCAGTCGATGTCCTGCCAAGGAAAAAAAATTCACATAATCCTATAAGAAAGAAAGTAATAAGAAAAGAAAATAATAGAATGAAAGAAGCACATGCAAGTCTTTTAGAGAAAACTGCAGATGCTAAAGAATTTACAAATAATCAGAAGGCTGCCTCTGCAGATTCTTTCTCACAAAGTGTTGTACTTCTTAAGTGCAGAAATTGGCAAAACCCAACCCAAATTGGACAAACTGAACTATTACTTGGCCGAAAACTGACGTAGTATGAACAAATGCAATTTTATTACCACTAACTGAGACGTATATGAATCATGTGATATCAAAATTTATATATGAAAGCTTAAATAGCATAATCATCCCACCATGACAAATTCAACCCCCAGCTCATGTCGGTCAAATTGAACCCGGCACTTAGAGTGATCAACAGTTAGCACACTTCCATCATGAATCTCCCTTGTTTTTGGATGAATAGCAATGACACGCTGTCCAACTGATAAAGGCCTTGCAAGGTCGGTTGGTAGTCCATCCCTGAGGCCTTCCCGTAGTTCAGTGTAATGTTTTCTAACAGAATCTCGATACTGATTAAGCTTCTCCTTTTCTTCCTTCAGGAACTGCTCCGAAAATCGTCGTGGTTTACCAAGTGAACTGCTCGAACATAAGAGAAACCAGTTATCATCCCAATGCCGTGCAAGATTCAGATGACCAGAAGGACAAAAATGTCAGCAATTATAAATTGAGGACACATATATGCATGCATACCTTCTTATGACACCCCATTCTACACGAGTTAATCTAGGTACATGACCCAATCCAACATGATATAGATATTCAACAAACTCCCTTTTTGCAAACCATGGATAATCAATGGCACTGTAGAACCATTCATAAGTGCACCATCTCCTCAGTCGTTGATTCGATAAACAATTAGACAGGTCCTGTTTGATATAAAATGAATAGTGAGAAGAGAATGAACATTTAACTTGTCAAACTTCTGGATTTAAAGGAATTGGAGCAAACCAAACCTTAAATCTAAATTGTGTATCATGGAGCGCACCAAAAGACAGATTACTCTCATCATTTGAGATTTTTTCAGAAAATTTCAAGTCCTTCTGAATTGATGGTTTTTTTAGAATCATCTTACGTCTGCTCCTAACTTTAGTAGGTAAGTTAACCTGGTTGACAGGAACCTGTGTGGCTGATTGGGCTGAGTCACTCCCTTCTTTCCGTAAATCAACACCATTGGAATTTTCTGAAACTTTCATCAATTTTGGAGAACTGCTTTGGGAAGATTTCTTACTCTTACTCAGTGATTTCTTGCCTGCATCTCTTGCCTAAAGGAAAGCAAAACTATTATATGAGCTCTCAACTAGAGAAGAGATTAATTGGCAGATGATCACCCTCTTCAAGAATAAACACTGTATACTCTTATACAGGCAAAAGGAAAAATAAAAAAGGAAAAGAAAAGGAAGAGTTTGAACCAATAAAATAAAAGTAGAATTATAGCATCAGCAAACATAGAACAATATTATATTGAAGTTGATTCAAAATAGAATTCTGAAAACGTATATACTATCCATACCTGTTCTAAATAAAAGGTTCTAAGGCTTCACTACACCTTAAAACAGTCATACTGTTACAAAAATGTCACACAAATATTATAGAACTAAAATCAACGTACCTCAATCCCAGGAGATTCATTTGGACGAATATCACCATGAACTTCAGTTTTTTTATTCTGCAAATATATACTTGAGTAAACTAACCATGCCAAAAATAAAACTTGTGAGAATCAGCAATGAAAAATAAACAATATGCCTTTTTTACCTTAGAAACTGGCATCTTTTGTTTTTTTCTTGATTTGGAGGTAGATTGATGCGAATCCTGGTTTTCTTCAGGAACAGAACTACCATCAAAAACTGAACCCTTTCCAGGTTTTGATGTTTTGCTGGAAGCAACTTCGAAATTTGATGCTAGATGTCCTTTCATTCTTACCCCTGAGGATCTACGTTTTTCTCTTGACTTTGCTGGCCGAGATTCTAATGGCACGGTCTCGTCAACATGATCATCATGTTCATCTTTAAACTGCACCCTTGATTCTGATGAATGAAAACATAGTTGCAACAATTAAGAGTTGTGAAATTAAATTAATAATGTGAATATGATTATTCAGAAACAAAAAAAAATAAAAATTGCATCAGATATTCTCGCTGAACCAAATTATTTGCTCCCATTACTTCCCTGCAATGTCTCAACATATAACATCATTTCCTAAGTTGAAATTTCTTTTTCCAACTCTCAACCAATATTTTGAATAGCTATGAGTGTGCAGATACACATATCCTACACTTTTTCAACCCTTATCCGAATCCCCATGATAATTAAACCTTAAATAAAAGGAATAACAAAGTAATTTGCACAATGCACATTTTAATCCAGTGAGACTCAAAGTATCTATTCCAAATAAAGAACTCAAGTATTCCAAAATTAGATGGTGGTGGATTGGACAAACATGCACTATTTAGCTTAAGTATTACCTCCTCCAAACTCATTACTGCTTGATGACAAACCAGAATATTCAGATATGATATGATCTGATCCACAGAATCTTAAAAGTTTGCACGCTAAGAAAGTAGTAGTCACACATGTTTAATTGCACGAGAAGGTATCCAGGTGAACTGAATTACAATATATTTGACAGCAAATCTTAGCCATTAGAATTTAAATAAACGGGAAAAGTAGATCTAGATCACGTACCATCTTCATTTTCTGTTGGCATCATCAATGACAAATCCGCCAGGGTTTGCAGGGCATCAAACGCAGGTCCTTCATCTGCAAAGATCCATCTAATTATTGAATACAATGGAGAGCAAAATAATTTGGTTAAAACACCACTCCCCCAACAACTGAACAAGTTTTCGCAAGGAACAATAGCCCATAAAGTATTATGCTTAACCTCTCGAGGGCCAGACAGTTAACTAAGACATTCAACAAAGTGTTTGATCAATGTATCAATTAAATTGTTGGCGTCTATGTATGATCTTTCCATTCTGTAAAGATTAATAAAGCAAGCCAAAAATGTTGGAAAAACGTTATAAACACTGTGGAACTTAACTATAAAATCAAGTAAGCCCTATTATCACTTACTTTTCAATAAATAATAGGCCACAATTATTAGATTATCAATTACGAATAGATCATAGCATTCCTTAAGGCATGATGTGGAATCCTTTTGTTGTTAATTGACCAACATATCAAAAGGGGAGAAAAATTCACAATTCATGTTAGTATGTTACATTATAATTTAAGAGACAAACAAATATTTGAAGCATAATATGGAAGACACGCAAAGATTTGCCGCACCTCTTCCGAAGAGAACCTTTTTGCTCTTCTTCCTCTGCATGGGCGATCTGGAAATCTTGGTGTCATTAACCTCCACATCAAACTTGTTTCTCATTGCACTTAGCAGTTGGCCTTCCTCTGTTCCACTGCATTCTTCCTTGATATCATCCAAATGACTTTCATCATTGTCATCAACTTTATTTTTTCTCCCTTCAAGTTTTTTCCCCTTTTGTCTCATTGCACCAATGCTTACAGAATCAATCAAACGGGGCTTATACCTAGACAACTCGCCAGTGTCCGCTTCTGTGCTTCCTTCTAAATCTTCTTCATCCGTGTCTGTTGCCAAGAGCTTTACATTTGATATTTCTGCTACATTATGCTGTAACCAACAGCAGTTCTGTAAGTGGGGTGAGATATATTGTTTCACTAAACCAGGTCAAACCATTACCTTTCTTTGAGCATGCCTAAAAGGTGATGACATGACACTTTCAGCTCTTTTATTCAGCGTACCAGAAACCTGGGGAGAGCCACCTCTCTGTGATGCCTCTGCCAAAGCTATGGCTATCTCATGGGCTACTTCATCGTCATCAGCATTGGCCTTTAATTTCAAGCCCTGTCTTGTTGGAGAAAAATATTTCTCCCCATTGATATTTTCATATGAAAATGAAACAGGGAACCTTGGAGTCCTTTTCCCGACAGGACGAGGTCTACTCCCTGAAAAAAACACCATAAATAAATTTTCAGATGGATGCATTGTTGTAAACCAGCATAATAGCACGCATAGAGAAAATAAGGGAGTACTTATGAATTCTCATCATTTAGAAAAGAAGTTAACCACAGAGTTGAGAAACAACTTTGCCATTAGACTCAAGATGTGCACCATCCAAACATTATATGACGAATCAAAGATGCAAATGGCCAGATAATTTGACAAAGGGACATTAAAGTAGGATAAGCAAAGGAACCTCACATGTATGCAACAATTAGGTGAAAATACTCCACAGTAGACATGTAAATGTGACAGAGAAATAGATACCCTTAACTTTTGAAAGTTAAAATACTGTCTACCATCTCCTTACACCTAGGCGGGTCCTATATATAATTAATCAGAAACTATGCAGCAAATAAACATGGATCCAAAGTTCCAAACAAAGTCTATAGAGATGGACTTTAAGCATAGCTATGCATATATTAGATCTTGACTAATCTAGATTCTAACATACCACCAGAGCGTTTCTTTTTCAACAATGATAGGCAGCCGTAATCTGATGCAGTAATGGGAGATTGCGAAACAATTTGCTCGTCTGATGCTTTAGAGGTAGGAGGCTGTATTTTCACGCGAGCACGCTTTTGTGTCTTTCGAGATGATCCGGCTCCGGCTCCATCAATGCTCTCTTGGTCACTATCACTTCCTGCCTGTAAAGCCAAGAATAAATTACAGGCTATGCATAGTCATCACAAAGAAACCAGTAATACTATTTGGCAAATTCAGAGAACAACTGATATATACTACAAGATTCCTTAGAAACTGGGGTTTCCATCCCCATGGGTGTTAATAATTATCAGCTAGTAGTTTCTACATCTTTAAAGTGAATTTCTGGCTCCGTATTAGAGAAAGGGACAATGAACATATATATTGCGAGCCAGAAAGCATATACGTGCATGAGTGTAGTGGATAACAAAAAAAAAAAAAAAATTGGACAATGCCTGACTTCTTGTTGTTCACATTCTCACGAATATTGAAATCATGTGGGTACTTCATAAAATGAAATTGACCAAAGGAGTTATCAGATTTGATGGCATCTTGATAGTTGAAATTATATTGTAGTCTCACCAGATTGCTATAATGATCAGTCATCATGGCAATTAACCCAGCTGCAGAAGCAGTTCCGTGTGGAAGAGATAAGTATGCCTGAAATTAAAAATGTGAACATAAGTGGAAAAATAATAATTGTAGTTGAAGAATGCAGTTATAGTCTCACTAAAGATGTGCTGTCGAAAAGACACACATTCCAAACTTTAGATGTCATGTCAACATCGTCTAGCGATCCTCTGTTGATACTTTAGGTATATTGAATGATAACATGGGATCAAATAATATAATTACCCAAAATCTGGAAGTATTATCTATTAGGATTTGGAACACCCATCTTTCCTTCAAATTCAATAATCTTGTCACACCAGTAAAGATCCAGTATATATTTGGATCCATATGATCGAAGGAAAAAAATGACTTATCTGGATGAGTGTCTAATTTTCTGTTCTTTAATAAACTAACTATGGTCTTGATGGTTGATGCAATGTATAAAGATACCAACAACCTGGCATGGACCACATGAGCTATTCTCTACACATAGAATAGCCTTGCAATGAACTCCAAAAGACGAAAGGAAATCTCATAGATGAAAACTAGCTTAAAAGAGGTGAGGTAAGATTCATTGAAGCAAGAAGACAGAATTGATCTAGTCAAAAATCAGAATTACCCTATTCATTGTGTAAAGAGCCTCCACCATTTCTGGAGAACGATTTCTGACAGCTCCGGCCACCTGTACACATACAAAAGAAGACAAAGACAAGCTTTTAGCAATCAATATATTAGGTCCTAAAATAACAGTTGGCACTAACTAACTAATCCATGATGGATCAAGCCAAACTGATCTTTGCTCATGATGCTATTGTTATCTAAATCAAGGTTGTCGTATTTATTTGCACAGATAAGACACTTTTAAGGATACATAAGGTAACTGATTCAATCATTCATTCATGCATATCTCCATCAATAGGTATACTGCAAATTTGGACTGACCTTCTTCCAATCTTTGCTGTTCTTGCGGTAAGAGTCATAAAAACGAGTTAGCTCTTCCATACTCCACCGAGGCCCAAGCATGTCAGACAACTTTCTTTTCTGCATTTGAAGAAAAGAAATACCATGGTCATTGTGTTGATGCACATATGTATGAACCCAATTTATAAGCAACCAAACAAGGGGATATATAGGACTATCAGTGAGACATGTACTGGAATCCTGCACCTTGTGAGTTGTGATAACAATTCAAAGTGCCAATTTCACTTAAACGACAACTCATACGTCTTAAAAAAAGTTTTCCAATTAAAGGTCAAAAGCAAGAAGTGAGTTATCAGTGAATGTGATATTATAAAAGACACAAACCAGTTTACCAGAAACTCACCCGACTATTACTTCTTTTGGCACTATCTCCATCTTTGCTAGGAGATACCTCGTGGATGTAAGAATAGCGCTTATTCACACTTCTAGACTTTCTGGTGGGTCCCATTATGTTCTATTCTAAGAACCTAAAATAGCAAAAAAGATCACAAAGTCAAAACGTTAGCCATCAAAGACTGAAGAAGCTCTTTAAAAGCTATTTATTGAACCACAAGTACTTATAATCCCAACGAAGAATCTTTTAACTTATATTCGGAATATAATCAGAGCCCATACAATTTGCGTAAATATTCAAGTGGTCAACTAAGAAGGCGCCAAATAAACTCACCATCGGAAGTAAATATTTATTACAACCACAAAAGTGCAGAAAGAGAACAACTCAAAGAAAAACAAATACAATTAACATACCCATTTTGACATTTAAAATCATCTTGATGTAATTACAACAACATCAGATAAGCAAACAAAACCATTTATATGTCGAATCATAGGAAGAAGACCATAGCACAAATATAAGAATGAATTATTTGAACAAATTAAAATATAAGAGTTCGCATTTAATTCAACCCATATGAATATTCAGTTTAAACTACTCAAGAAAAACCAGGATCACCTCAAATTTAGGCTCCTTACATATTCCACAACATCCATTCACACGGGACACCTCTAACACACACACTCTCACACACGCGCACAGCTCATTCAAAATCAAGCAGCTGAAAGACTCCTCAAAATTCAAAATTAATCGCATTCAAAAACTCAAATTAACGATCTTGAAAATTTTCCAGCAAACCAACGGGGAAATAGGTGAAATCTCCTAGTAACTCACCAAATTCAATCAGATGGGAAAAAAAAGCTGTGAATTTGCAGCCAGAAACCCGAAACAAAACCAAGAAACCACCATTTTATTACTGATAATCAGCTGAAACCACCCGAAAACAAATCCAAAACCACTCACTTAAAACCCTACCCACACGGGACTCAAATTATTCAACAAACTCAAAAACGAAATTGAAAAACAAAAAAAAGATCAGCAGAAGAGAACAAAAAAAAAAATACATCAAAAGAGAACTCTCCGCTTCTTCACCCTTAATTCCTTACCTTTCCCACAAATTCAATTCACAGCATTTGTGGAACCTCTCCAGATTTGAAATTTATGGAGAATTGCTGGCGAGAGGGATGAGATTACGATTTTTCTGCGATGGAGTGAGACTTTAGAGAGAGAAAGGGGAGTGTTTTAGAGAGAGAAAGGTGGGAAGAAGAATGAATTTATGTTTTTAATTTTTATTTTATTCTATGAGAGTAATAACCGCGAAACACTACTTCTTTGTATTTGTATTTCTGCGACATCTTAAAACTTCGGAAATTTGTTTTTAAAAGGGCACCTTAATTTCACCGCAGTCCCTTAACTATTACGTCTTACGATTTCGACCACAAAGCTTTTGAATTCAGCGGTCGTTGGCCCAAATCTTATATTCTCAAATTTTCATTAGAGTAATGAGATTTTTTACTAAATAATTAATAATTTTCATTTTTATGTTGATTTGGGGAGGGAGGTCACATTAATTATTCTAATCTACTATTTATTATCTCCAACTCCGAATCTTAATGGCAAAATAAAGTAGTTTTGCTACTAAGTAAATTTAATAGCAATTTAAAAAATGATATTCCTTCCTTTAGTGAACACATTCATATTTCAATAGTTACAATTCACTTTTCTATTTAGGATTTATTATTTTCACATGTGATAACTGTAATTCAGCTAAAATGTCAATTTTTGCACCTTAGCTCAAACTAAATAAATTAGTTATTTTATTGATTATTTATATAGTAATTTATTTTTACCTTTTTTGGGGGGTTTTTGCATTTTAAATTTTTTAACTCAGGCCCAAGCAGACCTCGGGGTGGGGCCAATTCGAATTAACACCAAATCCGCGTATAAAAAGAGAAAATAAAATAAAATTAATGACCCTAGTGTTTTGATGAAGCAGGGGGTTTTCAATCTCTGAAATTCGATTTTGGGGATTGTTAATTGAATCGAAGAGGTGTAACAGCTCTCAACTTCTGTGTTCAATCATGTTCAATGTAATTCGCAAATTTTCCCATGGAAGATTCTCGTGTGCTACTTCTCTTCCATCAGCCATCAATTTCTCTCTCTTAGAATTCAACCATTTTTCATCATCAGCTGCAAATGCCGCAGTAACGAACTCAAAAGATTCGAATCCAGAGCTTTGAAAACTGAATGTGGATTTTCCCCCAAAAAGGCGCTAATTTATTCCAAGTACCTGAAGTTTGATTCACTTGAAAAACCCCTTTCCGTTGTTGCATTCCTCAAGGCTCATCATTTTACGGATTCCCAAATCTCACGCCTTGTTGAAAAATGGCCTTTGATTTTCAGGTTCGTCCCTGAATCTGGTATTTTGCCCAAGATTGAATTTTTCCGCGATTTGGGGTTCTCTAGCTCAGAAATAGTTAAGATTTTGACATTGCAACCAAATTTGCTGGAAAGAAACTTAGAGGGGCAAATGATCCCATGTGTTGATTTCCTTAGGAGCTTCCTACATTCAGATAAAGATGTCGTTTTCTCGATTCTACGGTATCCTGGCATTTTCAGGGAGAACCTGCACAACACTTTATTGCCTAATGTGGAAGTCTTGAGGGAGACGGGTGTGCCCGATTCCCACATTGCATCCTTGCTGAGAGCCGCTCCGAGACGAATAGCTGTTGATCCCGCGAGTTTTAGGGCAACTGTGGACGAAGTTCTTAAACTTGGGTTTAGTCCTTTGACAAAGGGTTTCATCACAGGATTAATAGTGATGAGGCAATTGAGCAGTTCATCTTGGAAAGAGAAGATAGAGTATTACAAACGATGGGGTTGGTCTGAGCATCAAGTGCGGGATGCTATCAGGAAGAATCCTCGGATCATGGCGACATCCAAAGATAAAATTGCTAAAATCCTGGATTTTCTCATCAATAGAATGGCGTGTGATATTTCTGTTCTCACGACCAGGCCGGTTATAATATTGTTGAGCTTTGAGGAAAGAATTGCACCAAGGTATGCCTTTTATCAAGTTCTGCTGTCTAAAGGTTTGATCAAGGGTTCGAGTTTGGGCCAGATGCTGATCTGTCCACAGAGGTTGTTTTTTAAGAAATTCGTGCAGCGTTATGAGGAGAAGGATCCTGAGCTCTTAAAGCTATATGAGGAAACTTTTAGTATATCAAAAGATTAGACCTTTTATGTATAAGGTGGAAAGCAGACTAAGTAGTTGTGTCTAGCTAGAAACTAACTGAAACTGACCGCATTTGCCTTCATTTAGAACAGACACTTGAGTTTGGGCGAGATTGCTATCAATGCTTCAACGCTCTTTGTACTTTGTAGTGAGGCAGCAACTTGAGCTAGTGGGGAAGCATCTCGAGCAAGTTGGGATATGTGAAATAAACTGTCGTTGAATAATCTACATTGTGATGCAAAATTTTGGATAATGCTAATATTTTGGAAGTCGGTGCCATTTCCTAACTGTTTGCGATGGTTATTAAGCATTTTTGCCAAAACAAAACATTTATGCAGAGAAAAGATTTTGATGTTCTTACTGCTTTATTTGGAAGAAGTAGCATATATGGGCTGATGTTGAGTTGATAATTGTTAGCTTAAGCTGATTGGTGATAGGTGAAATGAACTGTTGAACAATCTACCATATGATGCTAAATTCTGCATAATGCTAATATTTTGGAGGTGAGTGCTATATCCTAAATGCTTGCTATGGTTATCAACGTTTTTGCCAAAAAATCATTTATGCAGAGAAAATATTTTGAAGGATATGCACATTGCTATTCTTAGAGCTGTATTTGGAAGAAATAGCGTATATGGACAGATGTTGAGCTGATGATTGTTATCAGAGCTGTCTGTCTGAGAAATTTGCTTACTAATAAGAAGAGAGGACTTGGAATTGCATTCTTTTGAAATTTGCTCTTCTTGACTTGGAATTACACACAAACTTCTGTTGCATAAGGTGACCTGATGGTTCACACAGTTGTGATTTTCCTGGTTAGTTTCTGCGTTTAGAATGAAGCCGGAGGGGGCTGGCAATGGCAGACTGTAGACGAAGACGATCCTTCCTTAACTTCATAGAATGTTGGATGTAATCTAAATCTTGTATTGAACTCTCTTTAAGCATTTGATATCTCATTATGTATTGTTTCTAAGAAGTCATTCTTGTTTCTGTCTCCAGATCTTGCTTTTGATCTATTTATGCATCTTGATAGTAAGAACTGATTGAAAAATGAAAATGCTCTTACAACTTATAAGAGTTGGTCTTCTTCAGAAATTTTCCCTTCAAAATCTTGGGTATAGAAATAGTGTTGTTGCAGCACATGTTCCAGTTATCACCTTCAGCTAGCTTTTCTTTGGGTGGGTTGGGGGTGGGGGGAACCGTCGGATTCGATATCAAATGCTATTTTTTTTGGGGAAATTCTACCACGCGGGCTCACGTAGTGGTGTGTGTCACGTGTGATACTTCGACGTGTCACATAAGTGTATTGTGGCAGAGGACACACTATGTCATTCGATATCAAATAGATCTATTGTGACACATCGAAGTGTAATGATATTAGGATATCCAATTTCTTCAACTCCATTAGGATATGCAATATGAACTAATTAAAAAATGATATTAGGATATGCAATTTCTTCAACTCCATTCATAAAAGCACTAATATTCCAATAGTTATTATTAACTTTTGGGTAAATTGTCTTAAAATACATAAATTTTGGGACGTTTTTGGTTTTTCACACGTTTAAAAAAAATGTAGTTTTAATAACATGAATTTAGTCCTTATTTGGTTTTTCACATGATTTTTGAATTCCGACCAATTGAATCTGACGTGGCAGCCGGAGATACCACGCGTACATCTACGTGAATCCCAAATTACCTTAAAATACACAAATTTTGGACTGTTTTTTTTTCACATAAATTAAAAAATATCAATTTTAGTTTTTTTTTTTTTTGCTTTTTTGTGTAATACAGAAAATTCATCAATTATTACTGTAGAGTTATTGTAGTAGACATTGTAAAATGTTTTGAATTTTCTTTGTTCATGCAATATATAAAATTAGGTTCAAAAAATTAAATAAAATAACTATCAGACCTTTTTAGTTCTCTATTTGAAGAAAAATTATAAAAATATGACTTAACCTAGTGTAATGGTATAAATAATTGAATTCCAAATACAACAATCATCAAGTCATGAATAGTGCTCTATGACGTATCATATATGTTGATGAATAATATTACACAATCAATCAATTAAATTAACAAATAAATTGATTGCGTAGAAACTGCATATTAATTTTTCATATATGTTTAATAACATCTTTTGATATAACTTTATATGATAGATAATCTCAAATAATTTTATAATTGAACATTTCCATTTATATTAATTGTTGAACAAATTCTTAATCCGTCTATTTTATTATTCTTTAAACTAATTAATAATATAAATATGTAATGACTCTAATTTTTCCAAAGGTCATAATGATAAATGTACACACCTTAAAGTCATAGTATGATTTTTGTGCATATTAAATGAATTACATAAGATTAAAAAGATCACAACTGTCAAATGATGTTGATTAAAATTTATATCTAGTTCGATAATTAATTTTGAAAAAGATAAAGTGAAGTATTTATATTACGTTTGCCACATTACAAGAAAAAAGTAAAAAAATAAATCTAAAATTGGTCTTTTTTTTAATTCGTGTGAAAAAACAAAATCAATCCAAAGTTGATGTATTTTAAGGTAAGTTGGTATCCAGGTAAATGTGCACATGGCAGTCTCCGGCTACCACGTTAGATTCAACTTGTCGGAATTTGAAAATTACGTGAAAAATCAAAAAGGGCTACGTTCATATTATTAAAACTACATTTTTTAAAATGTGTGAAAAATCAAAAACACCCCAAAATTTATGTATTTTAAAGCAATTTACCCTTGACTTTTCTATCTGGAGTTTATTATCTTTACATGTGATTACTGTAATCTAGCTAAAATGTGATTTTCTGTACCTTTGCAGCTTTGCTCAAAATAACTAAAATTAGTTATTTTATTGATTGTGTGTATAGTAATATATTTTGACCTTTTTTTTTAATTTAAATTTTTAACTCAGGCCCAACTGCCCAAGCAGACCTAGTGGTGGGGCCAATTCGAATTACCACTAAATTCACGTATAAAATGAGAGAAAATAAAAAAGAAATAATAACCCTAGGGTTTTGAAGCAGGGGGTTTTCAATCTCTGAAATTCGATGTTGGGAATTGTTAATTGAATCGAAGAGGTAACCGCTCTCAACTTCTGTGTTCAATCATGTTCAATGTAATTCGCAAATTTAAATTTTCCCATGGAAGGTTCTCGTGTGCTACTTCTTATCCATTAGCCGCCAATTTCTCTCTCTTAGAATTCAACCATTTTTCATCATCAGCTGCAAATGCCCTAGAAACGAACTCAAAAGATTCGAATCCAGAGCCATTTTCTGCTGTTTATTTGAAAAAAGAATATGGAGTTTCCCCCACGAAGGCGCTATATTATTCCAAGCGTATGAAATTTGATTCACTTGAAAAACCCCTTTCCATTGTTGCATTCCTCAAGACTCATCATTTTACAGATTCCCAAATCTCACGTGCTGTTGAAAAATGGCCTTACATTTTAAGGTGCGTCCCTGAATCTAATATTTTGCCCAAGATTGAATTTTTCCGCGATTTGGGGTTCTCTAGCTCAGAAATAGTTAAGGTCTTGACAGTGCAACCGAATTTGCTGGAAAGAAACTTAGAGCGGCAAATGATGCCATGTGTTGATTTCCTTAGGAGCTTCCTACATTCTGATAAAGATGTCATTTTCTCGATTCTGCGGTATCCTGGCATTTTTAGGGAGAAATTGCACCACACTTTAATGCCTAATGTGGAAATCTTGAGAGAGGCGGGTGTGCCCAAATCCCACATTGCAGCCTTACTGAGAGTCTCTCCTAGACGGATAGCTGTTGAACCCGCGATTTTTAGGTCAACTGTGGAGGAAGTTCTTAAACTTGGGTTTAGTCCTTTGACAAAGAATTTCATCACAGGATTAATAGTGATGAGGAAATTGAGCAGTTCGTCTTGGACAGAGAAGATCAAGTATTACATGAGATGGGGTTGGTCCGAGCAGCAAGTGCGGGATGCTATCAGGAAGAATCCTTTGATCATGTCGGTATCCAAGGATAAAATTGCTAAGATCCTGGATTTTCTCATCAATAGAATGGCGTGTGATATTTCTGTTCTCACTTTCAGGCCGGGTTTAATGTTGTTGAGCTTTGAGGAAACAATTGCACCAAGGTGTGCCTTTTATCAAGTTCTGCTGTCTAAAGGTTTGATCAAGAGTTCGAGCTTGGTCCCGATGCTAAGCTGTCTACAGAGGTCGTTTTTTAAGAGATTCGTGCAACGTTATGAGGAGAAGGATCCTGAGCTTTTAAAGCTATATGAGGAAATTTTTACTAAATCAAAAGTCTAGATCTTTTTAATGTATAAGGTAGAAAGTCGTTGTGCCTAGCTTAGGAACTAACTGAAACCAACAGCATTTGGCTTCATTTAGAAAAGACACACTGTTTTGATTGATTGTTATCAATGCTAGAATGAGTCTATGCCGGTTACACAGCCTGAGCTAGTGGGGCAGCACCTCGAGCAAGTTGGGATATGGTGAAATAAACTGCTGTTGAACAATCTACTATCAGATGCTAAATTCTGCATAATGCTAATATTTTGGAAGTCAGTGCTATATCCTAATTGTTTTCTATGGTTATCAAACATTTTTTGTCAAAAAAATTCATGCTTGAAGAGAAAATGTTTTGAAGGGTATGCACATTGCTATTCTTGGAGCTGTATTTGGAAGAAGTAGCATATATGGACTGATGTTGAGCTCATGATTGTTATCAAAGCTGTCTGTTTGAGAATTTTGCTTACTGATTAGAAGAGAGGACTTAAAATTGCTTTTGAAATTGGCTTTTGTAGACTGGAATCATCAAGCGTGTTAAGCACAAACTTTCATCTCATTAGGTGAGCTGATGGTATACATAGTTGTGGTTTTCCTGGTTAGTTTCTGTATTTAGAATGAAGCCGGAGGGGGCTGGCAATGGCAGATGAGTAGACGAAGACAACCCTTCCTTAACTTCGTAGAATGTTGGATGTAATCTAAATCTTGTATTGAACTCTCTTTAAGCATGTGATATCTCATTATGTCAGTCTTGTTTCTGACTCCAGATCTTGCTTTTGATCTATTTATTTATGCATCTTGATAGTAAAAATTGATTGAAAATCTTGGATTCTTATAAGAGTCGGTCTTCTACAGAAATTTTTACTTCAAAATCTTGGATTTAGAAGTAGTGTTGTTGCAGCACGTATTCCAGTTATCAGCTTAAGCTAGCTTTTCTGGAGAAGTGACATCTGTGTGTGTGAGAGAGGGGAGAGAAGTCGGATTCAATATCAAATGCTATTCCTTTTTTTGGGATATGACATTGCAGGTGTAGAAAACTAAACACTTAAGATCGTACAAAATATTTAACGACGTTTCATTTTTGACAACCAATTTATGAATTTTGATCTCTTTTCAACCTTTATTTTGTGAATCTGTAGGCCTTTGCGAAATTTCCTCTCTTGCTTATCAATATGAACATATTAAAAAGGGAGAAAAATTTAAGTAATCAAATCCAAGTTGTAAAATTCCTTTCTAACTAAGAATTCTACAATCTTCTTTTCTAACAAAACATAAGGCTAAATATTTAATTTACCCTTAATGAATTTTTTTCAAAATCTTGCGGCTGTGTAAAAGAAAAGGTTGGCCGTGTACTTGGAAAAGGTTGGCTGTGTACACGGTCCAATGTGTTGGCCGTGTACCTGGACTTTGGCCGTATACATTGGTTTTTTCTCCGTGTACATTGGTAAATGATTAGGTTATGAATACATTTTTTGTTTTTTTTTTGTATTGTAAGATGTTCCATACCTGTTGGCAATAGAAAAATAAATAAATAAATTAAAAGAAAAAATTCACACGTTGCATCGTGTACTACACGGTGAATACCCGCGTAGTAATAGAAAAAAAATTCACACGTTGTACCGTGTACTACACGGTTGTTCACCGTGTAGTGCACGGTGCAACATATGAAAATTGAATTTCCAAAAAAAAAAAAGAAATTAGTACATGGTTGACCATGTACTACATGTTGGTCGACCGTGTAGTGTTGGTCAATCGTGTAGTACACGGTCAACCGATTTTTTTTTAACGAATGAGACGTTTCTTGATCTCCAAATGGCTTGTCAACGTGTAGTGTACAACACAGTGGTAGATGAGACAGATTAGAATACTTAGATAGTGAAGATCAAGTTATGCACTTTTCATTTAGGCGGGGCGGACTTCACCATGTAGGTCCATTCCCCAACATTTTTTTTTTGTTATTTTGAACGTGCAATGTATGGCCATGTAGTTATTTCTTTTATTTTATTTCAGTCGTGTAGAAAAAATGAATGGGCGTGTAGAATAGAAGAAATAATTTGGGCGTGTAAAGTAGAACAAAAAAAAAATGGCCGTGTATTACTTGAATTTTTGGCTGTGTATTACTCTCATTTTTTCGGCCGTGTATTACTCAAATTTTTTACACTGAGCCCACAATTTATTAAGGGTAATATAGGTACCAAAAAAAAGTTTGGTTAGAAAAAAATATTTTACAATACTTGATTAGAAAATAATTTTACAAGTTAAAATTAGTCAAAAACATCCATTCACACAATTAAAAAAAAATGATAAAGAGTAACCGTAGTAACAGTTGATTAGGATATGCAGTTTCTTTATAGAAAAGTGAATTGTTACACCCGCATAGTCCATTCATATAACGCACTAATATTCCAATAGTTACAAATCACTTTTATATTTAGAGTTTATTATTTTTACATGTGATAACAATAAGGGATAAATTTTTATCTAGACAATTTAATTTTAAAATTTAGGTAGTTGGGCAAGTTTTAACACCATAACAATTATTTGGGCAATTTGTACTATATTTAAACTATTTGACCACAAAAGCTGAAGATTCCCCACTTTTTCAGAAAAGTGTCTTACACACTTGTACTTTCCATGCAAAAGAATAAAATATTTATTTGAAGTATATCGTTATTCCTATCGTTAAGTTAAATCGTTACAAATTATGATATAATCGTTATGCCTTATATTATTAAATTAATCATTATCACACATAGTATAATGATAACTTTAGTCTCTCAGCAAAGTTATTATTAATAGGCCATAACGATTATTATTAATCGTTATAACAATAAACTTTCGTTATGGGTTTTTAAACAATCGTTATTATTAATCGTTAATCAATCGTTATGACATTCGTTATTATATTTAATGATAATAACGATAATGAACTTTCATTATTAATAAATTAGCAAACTTTCGTTATTTAATAATCAACTACTTTTGTTATTAATGAATTAGCAAAGTTCTATGAATATTATTAATTAGTAAAGATATTGTTGGATTGAGATCCAATCCAAATTTGGATTTACCACAAGGAAAGGCTTGATTAACGAAAATATCAAACTTTCATTATTATTAAATATCAACTTTCATTATTAATAATGAGTGCATCATTCTCCATCTTGTTATTCTCCATATTTAAATAATCGTTATTCTATTTTTTAAAAATTTTCTTATTCTATTTTTCGTTATGCTCCATATTTGGGTGAGTTACGCTCCATATTCTATTCAAACTTTCCTTATTATATTTTAATAATTGTTATTCTCCATATTTTTCATTATGTTCCATCTTTTCTTATTCTATTTTTCGTTAGGTTCCTTATTCTATTTTTAATTTATACATAACAAAATTAAACATTAAACATAACGAAAGCCTAGTTTCACTAATAATGAAAATTTAAAATTAAACATAACAAAAGTTTTGTTTCAACAATAACGATAATTTTATTTTCCACATAACGAAAGTTAGTTGTAAACATAAAGACAATTTAAATTCAGCTATAACGAAATTTTATTTAACATAACGAAAGTTAATTTTAAAGATAACGAAAACAATAATGACAATTTAAATTTAACATTAACAAAAATTAAATTTTCAACATAACGAAAGTTTTAACTTAACATGTCGAAATTAAAAATTAACAATAACGATAATTTTATTTTAACTATAACGATATTTAAATGTAACATAACGATAATTAATTTTAACAATAACGAAAGTTCTGTTTTTAACATAACGATAAACTAAATTAAACTATTCGTTATGCCAATTATTACTAAAAAAATTTCTTTATGCAACTCGTTATTCCAATTAATCACTTTCGTTAATGCAACTAGTTATTATTTATGCCAAATCGTTATTCTTTATGCAACTCGTTATTCTTTATGCCAATTAATCACTTTTGTTAATGCATAACGGCAGTTTATAAAAAGTTGTCATTATGCCAATAGTTATTTCGTTATAAAATTTCGGATCATTTTTTTATGTTAGGCCAGGTGCATTTAATGTAGAGTTATTAAAAAAAATATAAAAGGTACAATCCCCCAATGATTGCGGTGTGGGGACAAGTAAGTCATAACTCATACGGGTATTCAAGATATTTTAACTCCAAATTGCCCATGAAACTACTATGGACTTATATGTTGCTTTTTTTCCCCTTTTTTTTCTTCTTTTCTTCTGTCTATATTTATAGATTTACACTAACAATAATCCAGCTAGTTATTTTTTACACCTTAGCTTAAAATAACTAAAATTAGTTATTTTATTGATTATTTATACAATAATATATTTTTACCTTTTTTTTTGCATTTAAATTTTTAACTCTGGCCCATGCAGACCTTGGGGTGGGGCCAATTCGAATTACAACCAAATCCACGTATAAAAAGAGAAATAAATAAATAAATAATAACCCTACGGTTTTGAAGCAGGGGTTTTCATTCTCTGAAATTCGATTTTGGGAATTGTTGATTCAATCGAAGATGTAACCGCTCTCAACTTCTGTGTTCAATCATGTTCAATCTAATTCGCAAATTTAAATTTTCCCATGGAAGGTTCTCGCGTGCTACTTCTCTTCCATCAGCCACCAAATTCCATTTTTCATCATCAGCTGCAAATGCCCCAGAAACGAACTCAAAAGATTCGAATGCAGAGCCATTTTCTGCTGTTTATTTGAAAAATGAATATGGAGTTTCCCCCAAGAAGGCGCTAATTTATTCCAAGTTTCTGACATTTGATTCACTTGAAAAACCCCTTTCAGTTGTAACGTTCCTCAAGGCTCATCATTTTACCGAGTCCCAAATCACACGTGTTGTTCAAAAATGGCCTTTGATTTTCAGGTGCGTCCCTGAATCTAGTATTTTGCCCAAGATTGAATTTTTCCGCGATTTGGGGTTCTCTAACTCAGAAATAGTTAAGATTTTGACATTGCAACCAAATTTGCTGGAAAGAAATTTAGAGCGGCAAATGATCCCATGTGTTGATTTCCTTAGGAGCTTCCTACATTCTGATAAAGATGTCGTTTTCTCGATTCTGCGGTATCCTGGCATTTTTAGGGAGAAATTGCACAACACTTTATTGCCTAATGTGGAAATCTTGAGAGAGGCGGGTGTGCCAGAATCCCACATTGAAGCCTTGCTGAGAGTTGCTCCTAGAGGGATAGCTGTTGATCCCGTGAGTTTTAGGTCAACTGTGGAGGAAGTTCTTAAACTTGGGTTTAGTCCTTTGAGAAAGAATTTCATCACAGGATTAATAGTGATGAGGCAATTGAGCAGTTCATCGTGGAAAGAGAAGATCGAGTATTACATGAGATGGGGTTGGTCCGAGCAGCAAGTGCGGGATGCTATCAGGAAGAGTCCTCAGATCATGTCGATATCCAAAGATAAAATTGCTAAAATCCTGGATTTTCTCATCAATAGAATGGCGTGTGATATTTCTGTACTAACTTCCAGGCCGGGTTTAATGATGTTGAGCTTTGAGGAAACAATTGCACCAAGGTATGCCTTTTATCAAGTTCTGCTGTCTAAAGGTATGATCAAGAGTTCGAGGTTGGTCCCCATGCTGTGGTGTCCACAGAGGTTACTTTTTAAGAGATTCGTGCAAAGTTATGAGGAGAAGGATCCTGAGCTTTTAAAGCTATATGAGGAAACTTTTAGTAAATCAAAAGCGTAGATCTTTCTAATGTATAAGGTAGAAAGTAGTTGCGTCTAGCTTAGGAACTAAACTGAAACCAACCGCATTTGGCTTCATTTAGAAAAGATACATTGTTTTGATTGATTGTTATCAATGCTAGAATGAGTTTATGCCAGTTACACAGCCTGAGCTAGAGGGGCAGCACCTCGAGCAAGTTGGGATATGGTGAAATAGGGTGTTTTTGAACAATCTACTGTATGATGCTGAATTCTGCATAATGCTAATATTTTGGAGGTCAGTGCTATATCCTAACTGTTTTCCATGGCTATGAAACATTTTTGGCCAAAAAAGTTCATTTATCCAGAGAAAATATTTTGAAGTATATGCACACTGCTATTCTTAGAGCTGTATTTGGAAGAAGTAGCACATATGGACTGATGTTGAGCTGATGATTGTTATCAAAGCTTTCTGTCTGAGAATTTTGCTTACTGATAAGAAGAGAGGACTAAGAACTGCATTCTTTTAAAATTTGCTCTTGTTGACTGGAAGCATCAAGCATGTTAAACACAAACTTCCATCTCATTAGGTGAACTGATAGTACACACAGTTGTTGGTTTTCCTGGTTAGTTTCTGTGTTTAGAATGAAGCCGGAAGGGGAGGGGGCTGGCAGTGGCAGACGAGTAGACGAGGAGTCGAGGACCATCCTTCCTTAACTTCATATGAAATGTTGGATGTAATCTGAATCTTGTATTGAACTCTCTTTAAGCATTTGACAACTAATTTATCAATTTTGGTATCTTTTCAACCGATATTTTGTGAATCTTTAGTCCTTTGCGATATTTCCTCTCTTGCTTATCAATATGAACTAATTAAAAATGATAAGTAACAGTGGAAACTGGAAACAGTCGATTAGGATATGCAATTTCTCCATTCATAAACACACTAATATTCCAATAGTTACAATTCACTTTTCTATTTAGAGTTTATTATTTGTACATGTGATAACTGTAATCCAGCTAAAATGTGATTTTTTGCACCTTAGCTCAAAATAACTAAAATCAGTTATTTTATTGATTGTTTATATAGTAATATTAAATTTCCGCCCGTGCGATATACGGTTATTCATGATTTCAAACTCAATTATTACATAGTGTTACATCATCGTATTTTATAGATATTTAGTATTTTAGTTAATAAGTTAATACCTTTTTTATTTGTCCATGTATCTTTTTTTTTATCTCAAATAATTATTATTCCGAATCTAAAATGCGTTAAGTTGGCAAATGATAAAAAAAAATAGTTACTCGATTACACACACATACATATATATTTACGTACATATTATATTATAATATAATATATTTCAAATAATTGCATACATAATTAAAAAACTACTACAATCAAAATATTATATTATAAATTATGATGCGCTTGTTTCTATAAAATGTTTGTAGAGTATTTGTTACTATATCACCATTTTTACAAATAAAAACTTTCAAACCAACACGACTTGTGACTCGTGAAACAGCTACGGACAACTGGCCACGACTAAAAACTTTTGAAAAATATATGTGAACAACGATTATAATAATAATTTATGTTTTATTTTAAAGATTTTTGGGAATGTATATTTATATACAGTTATTGAATTTAACTCTTAAGAAGTTGATAATTACGTTATATGTAAAATAAATGTAGTCGGAATAAGGTTAATAAATATATATTGAAACATAAAAATTTCAATTTAAGAAACTATAATAATGCATACTACATATCTTCATTATATTTTGCATTAAAACATGGTTGATTACACTTTAGTATCCAACGTTGAACGCTTTTACACATATGTTCCCAAGTTTTAAATTTTACATATTGATACCGAATGTTTGCACAAATTAGCGCTTATAATGCTTAAAACATGGTTGTTAACTGTTTCATGTTTAATTAAGCATGAATTATGATGTTTTACCAAATAATTCACTTGATTATTTTATTTAAAGTACTTAATATATGTTGGTAATTATTTGAGATAATAAAATCTAACAAATATTATCAATCACTTCTTAATATGCAAAAACTCACATATTTATTCATTCATATAAATAGATTTAGAATGTCATGTATATATAATGAAATGTATTATTCAATATAATACAAATGAATTCTATAATAGAAAATGCGCGTGGCATGTGTTTATTTATGTGAGAGAGAGAAGATGGAGAGATAAAAAAAAAGTACAAATAGTTTTTTATTCATAATAACCGTAGATGATTTGTTATTTATGTGAATGAAATTTTTTTCGAACGGAAGTCCATTTTTACCTTATGATTTTTATTTTTTTTGCATTTAAATTTGTAACTCAGTCCCTAGCAGACCTAGGGGTGGGGCCAATTCGAATTACCACTAAATTCACGTATAAAAAGAGAAAAAATAAAAATAAATAATAACCCTAGGGTTTTGAAGCAGGGGTTTTCAATCTCTGAAATTCGATTTGGGGAATTGTTAATTGAATCGAAGAGGTAACCGCTCTCAACTTCTGTGTTCAATCATGTTCAATGTAATTCGCAAATTTAAGTTTTCCCATGGAAGGTTCTCGTGTGCTACTTCTTTTACATCAGCTACCAATTTCTCTCTCTTAGAATTCAACCATTTTTCATCTTCAGCTGCAAATGCCCCAGAAATGAACTCAAAAGATTCGAATCCAGAGCCATTTTCTGCTGTTTATTTGAAAAATGAATATGGAGTTTCCCCCAGGAAGGCGCTATATTATTCCAAGCGTATGAAATTTGATTCACTTGAAAAACCCCTTTCCATTGTTGCATTCCTCAAAACTCATCATTTTACAGATTCCCAAATCTCACGTGCTGTTGAAAAATGGCCTTACATTTTAAGGTGCGTCCCTGAATCTAATATTTTGCCCAAGATTGAATTTTTCCGCGATTTGGGGTTCTCTAGCTCAGAAATAGTTAAGGTCTTGACGGTGCAACCGAATTTGCTGGAAAGAAACTTAGAGCGGCAAATGTTCCCATGTGTTGATTTCCTTAGGAGCTTCCTACATTCTGATAAAGATGTCATTTTCTCGATTCTGCGGTATCCTGGCATTTTTAGGGAGAAATTGCACCACACTTTAATGCCTAATGTGGAAATCTTGAGAGAGGCGAGTGTGCCCGATTCCCACATTGCAGCCTTGCTGAGAGCCTCTCCGAGACGGATAGCTGTTGATCCCGCGAGTTTTAGGTCAACTGTGGAGGAAGTTCTTAAACTTGGGTTTAGTCCTTTGACAAAGAATTTCATCACAGGGTTAATAGTGATGAGGCAATTGAGCAGTTCATCTTGGAAAGAGAAGATCGAGTATTACATGAGATGGGGTTGGTCCGAGCAGCAAGTGCGGGATGCTATCAGGAAGTGTCCTCAGATCATGTCGATATCCAAAGATAAAATTGCTAAAATCCTGGATTTTCTCATCAATAGAATGGCGTGTGATATTTCTGTACTAACTTCCAGGCCGGGTTTAATGATGTTGAGCTTTGAGGAAACAATTGCACCAAGGTATGCCTTTTATCAAGTTCTGCTGTCTAAAGGTTTGATCAAGAGTTCGAGGTTGGTCCCCATGCTGTGGTGTCCACAGAGGTTGTTTTTTAAGAGATTCATGCAGCGATATGAGGAGAATGATCCTGAGCTTTTAAAGCTATATGAGGAAACTTTTAGTAAATCAAAAGCGTAGATCTTTTTAATGTATAAGGTAGAAAGTAGTTGTGCCTAGCTTAGGAACTAACTGAAACCAACCGCATTTGGCTTCATTTAGAAAAGACACACTGTTTTGATTGATTGTTATCAATGCTAGAATGAGTCTATGCCGGTTACACAGCCTGAGCTAGTGGGGCAGCACCTCGAGCAAGTTGGGATAGGGTGAAATAAACTGTTGTTGAACAATCTACTATCTGATGCTAAATTCTGCATAATGCTAATATTTTGGAGGTCAGTGCTATATCCTAATTGTTTTCTATGGCTATCAAACATTTTTTGTCAAAAAAATTCATGCATGCAGAGAAAATGTTTTGAAGGGTATGCACATTGCTATTCTTAGAGCTGTATTTGGAAGAAGTAGCATATATGGACTAGTGTTGAGCTGATGATCATTACAAAGCTGTCTGTTTGAGAATTTTGCTTACTGATAAGAAGAGAGGACTTAGAATTGCATTCTTTTGAAATTTGCTCTTGTTGACTGGAAGCATCAAGCATGTTAAACACAAACTTCCAACTCATTAGGTGAGCTGATGATCAGTACACACAGTTGTTGGTTTTCCTGGTTAGTTTCTGCGTTTAGAATGAAGCTGGAGGGGGAGGGGGCTGGCAGTGGCAGACGAGTAGACGAGGACCACCCTTCCTTAACTTCATGAAATGTTGGATGTAATCTGAATCTTGTATTGAACTCTCTTTAAGCATTTGATGTCTCATTATGTATTGTTTCTAAGAAGAAGTCATTCTTGTTTCTGTCTCCACATTTATTTATGTATCTTGATAGTAAGAATTGATTGAAAAATGAAAATGCTCTTATAACTTATGAGAGTTGGTCTTCTTCAGAAATCTTTACTTCAAAATCTTGGGTATAGAAGTGACATCTGAGAGAGAGAGAGAGAGAGAGAGAGAGAGAGAGAGGAAAGAAGTCGGATTCGATATCAAATGCAATGTTTTTTTGGTGGATATGACGTACATGTAGAAAATTAAACACCTATGTATCGAACAAAATATTAAACGGCATTTCATTTTTGACAACCAATTTATCAATTTTGATCTCTTTTCAACCTTTATTTTATGAATCTTTAGGCCTTTAAGTGTTACATCATCGTATTTTATAGATATTTAGTATTTTAGTTAATAAATTAATACCTTTTTTATTTGTTCAGTTATTTTTTTTTTATATCAAACAATTATTATTCTTAATCTAAAATGCGTTAAGTTGGCAATCGATAAAAAAAAGTTACTTAATTACACACACATACATATGTATTTACGTACATATTATATTATATACAATATATTTCAAATAATTGCATAAATAATTTAAAAACTACTACAATGAAAATATTATATTATAAATTATGGCGCGCTTGTTTCTATAAACTGTTTGTAGTAGTATTTGTTACTATATCATCATCTTTACAAATAAAAACTTTCAAACCAGCACGACTTGTGACTCGTGAAACAACTACGCACAACTGGACATTAAACATTAATAATACACATGCAACATTAAACACGTATGATTCTATTATCATATATAATTATACTACATTAGTATTATTATAATATTTTAATTTGCATATGCCAATGCTAACGTTAGCAGTGCATTAACATTCTCATATAAAAAAATCTCTTAATGCATTAATGTATTGTTCATTGTGAATTTAATTGATACTAATGAAATGTTTGTTATATGCTAATGAAACACATCCTAATTGAGATTATATAAACATTTATAAAAATATAATTGATGTTAGTGAAGCATATATTAATTGAAATGTAATAAATATTTACAGTAATATAGTCGATGCTAATGAAATATTTGACATATGCTAACGAAGCATTTGTCATATGCTAATGAAACATTTTTTATATGCTAACGAAACATACCTAATTATGATTGAATAAATCTTTATCGCAATATAACTGATACTGACGAAACATTTGTCATATGCTAACGAAACATATGTCGTATGCTAACGAAGTATTCTAAGCTTAAATTGTCATATGCTAACGAAGTATTATGAGCTTAAATATGCGTGAAAAATAAAACTTTTGTATTTTTCGTTCATATTTTTTAAAATAAACATATGCTTCACTGATCTTAAATGAAAGAGGATTAAAAGACCTTTAATTTGATATATTATTTGTGTTAATCCGATGAAAAACGAGCAAGTTATGATCGTTCGAAATTTTTAAGAATTTGTTTAGATGCTGAGTGAGCATGACATCAGCTTTTTTTAATAAACGGACGAAAATACCCTTGTACAGAAAAAGTAGCGAAAATAACAAAAATACCATCACATGTTTGATTAAATCTGGAGCGCCCATTTTTAAGGGATGTGTGGTGATAGATTGGTTTACAGTTTACACACGAGGGAATGGTTTATATTTGATCCATTCCCTATATATATATATCTATATATATATATTTGTGGAAATATATGTTTATACCCAAATATATAAACATCCATTCAAAAACACCCATTTATATAATACTCATTCACTATATACCCACATTATCAATTTTATCCCTACTTTTTCAAATACATCTTACACAAATTAAAAAAAGTGACAGTCAATCATTGATAAAACATAATAGGACAAGAGATGATTATTTCCGAGGATGACTGTTCATTCACATGTGACTCTGACACGGTTTTTCGGTATTGGTCGCGGTCGACCAATTCTTGGTAGCTATCGATAGTTTCTTAGTAGCTGTCGACAGTTTCTCGGTATTTGGTCACGGTCGACTATTTCTAGGTAGCTATCGATAGTTTCTTAGTAGCTGTCGACAGTTTCTTGGTAGCAGTCGACCAAGTCTTGGTCTTGGTCACTTTTGGGCGAGTTACGAGGTAATTAATGATTTCCATTTGCCAACTACCTCCTTTTATTTAATGCATGGTCTGTACCCATTTATTTGAATCTCCATGAACGGATGGAGACATCACATGTCTTCTTCATCACAATTTTATCCTCTTTCACCATTTTTCATCGATCTAGCCAGAGGCAAAAGGTTGGTAAATTAATAAAAAATATGTCTCTTCCAAATATTAATATTAGAGGATAGTTATAATAATATTAGTTGTAATATGGATATATTTTTTTTTTCTGTGGAATGTGAAATTACTTATTAATTAATTTTGTTTTCATGTTTGAATAGGTGGGATCGGAAAAGCAATCAACACAGCCTTACATGGTGGAATAGAGAGAAAGAGGAAGAACCTCCTCAAACCTCAAATGTCTTCTTCATCACAAGTATCTCCTTGAACCCTTAATTAAAGCATGATTATTAGGGTTGACAATTTATCTTGTAATTTAATCTTATAATTTAACACTCCAATGTGGCTATAATAACATCGTTGTAACGTCAAAATTGTATAATTGGTGGTTTAGAATAATTTTGTTAAATATATAAATTTCTTAAAATTAGATTCACATGAAAATTGCATTATTTTAGGTGAATTAGTTTAGTTGAATTTGATCAAATTATTTAGAACTAGTTTAATTTTTTTTATGGATAATTAATTAGTTGAATCCTAATTAATAGATGCGATTTGAATAGATGCTATTTAGATTTAGAATTAGAATTTTTAAGTGCTTTAAATTGAGTAAACATTTACATTGAATTCTTGATGAAGCAGTCTTGAGAATACCATTTAATTTCTATCTACCCTTGTAGAAATAAGGACAGAGTTAGGTGAATCAAAAAGAGAGAACAATTAAGAAAGTAGTTAGAGATATATGGTCAACTCACAAGAAAAGCAAATTACTACTATTATATACTTGATTTTAAACCTTTATTACTCCCCTTCTACGTACTATCAAATAAAATTTTGAATTAACTATTTTATCTAATACAAAAATACATGCGTGCACTTTGTAAATTTTGAAGTAAGCAGCTGAATTCATTAATCCTTTATTACTCCCCTTAATTAAATTCTAAAATATTTTATCTTGATTACAATATTAACAAATACAAAAATACATGCGTGCACTTTGTAAATTTGAAGAAAAGCTTTTAATTTGTTTCTTGATCATACGCACATGATTCAAAACTAAATAATGAGGTCCTTAATTTGACCAAATAAATAAATAATTAACCAGTAAAAAAAATTATCTACATTTCTCCTTTTGATTTCCACTTCTAATGCTCTCTCTCTCTATATATATATATATATCTGTGTGTGTGTAAGTAAAAATTTATCAAAATTAAATGATAATCAAAATGTTTGCCTAGAATTATTTTAGCTAGATAAAAAACAAGCTGAAGACCGCCACTGGTAGTGGTCGACTGTTACTTGGTCGCAGTCGACAGCTACCTAGTCACTGTCAGCGATGGCTACCAGGTAGCGGTCGATTATAATAATTCTAGCTAGAAAAAAGCAAGCTGAAGACCGCCAGTGGTAGTGGTCGACTGTTACTTGGTCGCAGTCGATAGCTACCTAGTCACTGTCAGCGATAGCTACCAGGTAGCGGTCGACGATAATAATTGCATACAAGAAAAACTTTTCTCTAGAAAATTAGATCTTTATTATTTTAAATTCTTAGTTTAATAAAATTATGATTTATTATTTACATTTAAATTATAAATCATGTGTAGCCGGCTTGGAAGAGATCTGAGGTTCGATTTATTGAGCCGAAGATCAATTTACATTACAAATGGAAGAAGTTTCGAATAATTGTGGACACACTTACTAATATTGGTGAGGAACGCCTACTGGATCGATTCAAAGCAGGGTGTTTTGGCCATGTTTTATCTTGGAGGCCGGGTAATAGTGCTTCAAGAGCACTACATGTTTTGCTAAGTTACGAGATTTTCAATGATAATCCCGATGAGCTTTGGTTTTCTGTACAAGGCGTGCAGTTCCGATTTTCTCCCATACATTATGCGTTGGTGTCTGGCTTAAATTTTGGATATTCGAGTTTTGACCCGAGTCGAGGGATTCATGATCCATCTAGAGTTGGAGTTTATAAGCGTGTGGCCAATGGTGATTCAATAGTCTTGAGAGACTTAATGCGCAAGTTCACCGAACGCAACATATATGAGGATTCAAGTAACTTGCCTCAGGATGACAATGAAGAGCATGATGATTACCTCAAGGTGGCTAATATCATAGTCTTGTATTTCTTCTTTCTTGGATTTGCTGACTCTCGAAAAGTCGAGAATTGGGTGTGGATATTGGTCGATGATTTATCAGCTTGGAACAGATTTCCATGGGGGGCATATACATACGGAGCATTGATACACTATGTCAGTATTGTCCCGATGACGCGGTTAGAGGCCCTGCCATCGTATCATCTTTATGGTCCTATGTGGGCTCTTCAGGTAATTATTTATTAATTGTTTTAATTAAGTTTAAGCATTGAGCTTAATTTTTTAACACTTTGTTGCTTGAATTTTTTATATTGTTTGATAGATTTGGGCATACGAGACGATTCCCACATTAGGACGAGTGGCTGCTCATTATGCTTACCCGAACAGCATTCCACGCATGCTCGCTTGGAAATTCGGGACTTCGCCAGAGCTTGATTTTGGCTTTATTTTTGGCCCAGAGGTACAATATATATATATATATTTCATTTATATTTGTATTTTTATTTAATACTCATTCTTTTTATTTGGTCATGTTATCCAGTTCTCATATCGCGAGATGATGGTATCAGCTAACGAGGCTGAACAAGACTATTATATGAGCATACAAAGAGGTGAAATATTTGGTGTTCGTTTTCTGATTGTGGAGAATCCAATGCATCCAAGACAAGTCCGAGATGGAAGACCTGTTCTTTTTCGTAAAGCAGCGAACCGACGACGCAGCAAGAATGCCTCTGTTCAAATTGAAGAGGTTGAGGAGGATGATGAGGAAGAGGCTGCAGAGGAAGTGTTTATTCAGCAGCCTCAGACGCGGACTGGAGGCAAAGGCAAGTCAGTAAGTCATGGAGAATCATCCGGTCAGCTTGACAGGCTCAAGACAGATGTGATTCATCACATAGACACAGTTGTTGCCCCTAAAATTACAAAAGATGTCGTTAGTCAAATGAAGGGGATGATCAAATCGATGTTTGGCTCGAATGGCTCTTTTAGGAGCAAGTCCAAGTCTAAAGGAGGAGACGAGGCCACTTCGAGACCTAGAGACGCATCTGCTAGACATTCTGTATCGATGCATGATCGTCATCATGTTCGATCCCCAGAGAGAGAGCCCTCACGACATTCTGTATCGATGCATGATTGTCATCATGTTCGATCCCCAGAGAGAGAGCCATCACGACATTCTGTGACTATGCCTGATCAGTTAGCACGTAGAGCACCCTCACACCAACCTCATTTAGACCTCCAGCTTCAACTTCAGTCTCAGTATCGGCCCCAACCTCAACCTGAGTTCCAGCTCCAACCTCAATTTAGCCCAACTGGTCAATTTTTTGGAGATTCGGGCGAGTTTATGGAGTTTTACAATCAACTCCAGCCCCATGAGGATAATGCGCAACCGGTATTTCTTAATTAATATTTATTTTAATTCTTAAAGTTCTAGTCTTTAGTTTCAAACCTATTTAATTAATTTTTTTTGTTCTTTGTAGAGCAACTTTGTGACCATGCAGAGAGGCGCTCCGTCGAACCCAAACTTCCCTAGGGGAACAAGATAGAGCACATTGAGATGTGTTACTCCTCATGCTAGACTTTATTGAGACTCTTTTTAGTAAATGTTATTTTAGTTGACATTTTATTAATATTTTTAGTTGTTATTTTATTACAACTCTTTATAACCTTAATTTTCGTAATTTAAGGTAATTGATAAAACAATTGAAGTAGTACGAGAACAATACAAATATATAGCCCAACTTACAAATCGAAATCTAAAAAATTGTACGTAGATGTATATGTCTATATACAAGATTATGTTGGTTGTTGGGAGAATTGAAGCATGATTCAATTATGGAGACATGGACTCACGATAAGTAGTGGTCGATAGATACTAAGTGGCGGTCCAAAGATACCCAGTAGTGGTTGATAGATACCTAGTGGTGGTCTAGAGATACCCAGTAGTGGTCGACAAATACCCAGTAGTGGTCGACAGATACCTAGTAGCTGTCGACAAATACCCAGTAGTGGTCGACAGATACCTAGTAGCTGTCCACATGGACCAAGTTACGACCGACCAATACCAAGTGGTGGTCGACTGATACCTAGTAACGGATCTCAACATCCTTCCAGATCGGGATGTCGATAAGGAGTAAATTTGGTATTCTCCTCTAATAGCTTCTGCTGATAATATGTAGCTAATTGCATCCCTTAACGCTGTTAGGGATACATTGCTCGCCGGAATATAGCCGAGTCGCTCATTTCCACCAATATAATTGGATTGATCGTCAAATTGACCGTTGTAATTAACAATAACAGATCGCCAATCTTCCATCTCTCACTCTAATTTTTTTGGATATAAATTGAAATCAAAATATTTTTCTCTCTAATATTTTGGATATGAATTGAAATCTAAAAAAATTTCTCTCTAATCTTTTGTGTGATTTTGCTTGTTGTCGATGTATATGTGTATATATAGAAGATTATGTTGGTTGTTGGGAGAATTGAAGCATGCTTCAATTATGGAGACATGGACTCACGACAAGTAGCGGTCGACAGATACCAAGTAGTGGTCGACAGATACCCAGTAGCGGTCGACAGCTACCCAGTAGTGGTCGACAGGTACTAAGTGGTGGTCGATCGACTAGTAGCTGTCCACATGGACCAAGTTGTGATCGACCAATACCCAGTAGTGGTCGATTGGTACCTAGTAGCTATCCATAGGGACCAAGTTGCGATCGACCAATATCCAGTAGTGGTCGACTGGTACCTAGTAACGGTCGATTGTTCTTTGGTCATGGTCGACAAATACTGCAATAATTGAAGTCAGTATTTCATATACCAATAAATCCGTGCACTCAATTATTTAAATCTGGTACAGAAATTGAGAAAAAACTGATTTTGCAATTAATTTAAAGTACTTTTGAAGGATTATATAGTAAAAGTGGGTATAGGATGAATTGAATTTATTTGAGTGGGTATTAATGATTTTACATTATTTAAAATGGGTATAGAGTGATTGATCCCCTATATATTTTTTGCATTTAAATTTGTAACTCAGTCCCTAGCAGACCTGGGGGTGGGGCCAATTCGAATTACCACCAAATTCACGTATAAAAAGAGAAAAAATAAAAATAAATAATAACCCTAGGGTTTTGAAGCAGGGGTTTTCAATCTCTGAAATTCGATTTGGGAATTGTTAATTGAATCGAAGAGGTAACCGCTCTCAACTTCTGTGTTCAATCATGTTCAATGTAATTCGCAAATTTAAGTTTTCCCATGGAAGGTTCTCGTGTGCTACTTCTTTTACATCAGCTACCAATTTCTCTCTCTTAGAATTCAACCATTTTTCATCTTCAGCTGCAAATGCCCTAGAAACCAACTCAAAAGATTCGAATCCAGAGCCATTTTCTGCGGTTTATTTGAAAAAAGAATATGGAGTTTCCCCCAAGAAGGCGCTAATTTATTCCAAATTTCTGACATTTGATTCACTTGAAAAACCCCTTTCAGTTGTAACATTCCTCAAGGCTCATCATTTTACCGAGTCCCAAATTTCACGTGCTGTTCAAAAATGGCCTTTGATTTTAAGGTGCGTCCCTGAATCTAGTATTTTGCCCAAGATTGAATTTTTCCGCGATTTGGGGTTCTCTAGCTCAGAAATAGTTAAGATTTTGACATTGCAACCAAATTTACTGGTAAGAAACTTAGAGGGGCAAATGATCCCATGTGTTGATTTCCTTAGGAGCTTCCTAGATTCTGACAAAGATGTCGTTTTCTCGATTCTACGGTATCCTGGCATTTTCAGGGAGAACCTGCACAACACTTTATTGCCTAATGTGGAAATCTTGAGGGAGGTGGGTGTGCCCGATTCCCACATTGCAGCCTTGCTGAGAGCCGCTCCGAGACGAATAGCTGTTGATCCCGTGAGTTTTAGGGCAACTGTGGAGGAAGTTCTTAAACTTGGGCTTAGTCCTTTGACAAAGGGTTTCATCGCAGGATTAATCGTGATGAGGCAATTGAGCAGTTCATCTTGGAAAGAGAAGATCGAGTATTACAAGAGATGGGGTTGGTCCGAGCAGCAAGTGCGGGATGCTATCAGGAAGAGTCCTCGGATCATGTCGATATCCAAAGATAAAATTGCTAAAATCCTGGATTTTCTCATCAATAGAATGGCGTGTGATATTTCTGTACTAACTTTCAGGCCGGGTTTAATGATGTTGAGCTTTGAGGAAACAATTGCACCAAGGTATGCCTTTTATCAAGTTCTACTGTCTAAAGGTTTGATCAAGAGTTCGAGGTTGGTCCCAATGCTGAGCTGTCCACAGAGGTTGTTTTTTAAGAGATTCGTGCAATGTTATGAGGAGAAGGATCCTGAGCTTTTAAAGCTATATAAGGAAACTTTTAGTAATCAAAAGCGTAGATCTTTCTAATATAGAAGGTAGAAAGTAGTTGCGTCTAGCTTAGGAACTAACTGAAACCAACCGCATTTGGCTTCATTTAGAAAAGATACATTGTTTTGATTGATTGTTATCAATGCTAGCCTGAGTTTATGCCAGTCACACAGCCTGAGCTGGTGGGGCAGCACCTCGAGCAAGTTGGGATATGGTGAAATAAACTGTTGTTGAACAATTTACTGTATGATGCTAAATTCTGCATAATGCTAATCTTTTGGAGGTCAGTGCTGTATCCTAACTGATTTCTATGGTTATCGAACATTTTTGCCAAAAAAATTCATGCATGCAGAGAAAATGTTTTGAAGGATATGCACACTGCTATTCGTAGAGCTTTTTTTGGAAGAAGTAGCATTTATAGACTGATGTTGAGCTGATGATTGTTAGCAAAGCTGTCTGTTTGAGAATTTTGCTTACGAATAAGAGCAGAGGACTTACAAATGCACTCTTTTGAAATTGGCTCTTGTAGACTGGAATCATGAAGCTGTTAAACACAAATTCTCTCATTAGTTGAGCTGATGGTTCACATGGTTGTGGTTTTCCTGGTTAGTTTCTGTGTTTAGGGTGAAGCCGGACGGGGCTGGCAGTGGCAGACGAGTAGACAAAGACGACCCTTAACTTCATATAATGTTGGATGTAATCTAAATCTTGTATTGAACTCTCTTTAAGCATTTACTATCTCATTATGTACTGTTTCTAAGAAGTGACTCTTGTTTCTGTCTCCAGATCTTGCTTTTGATGTATTTATGTATCTTGATGGTAAGAATTGATTGAAAAACTTGGATTCTTAGAAGAGTTGGTCTTCTTCAGAAATTTTTTACTTCAAAATCTTGGAGAATTGACATCTGAGAGAGAGAGAGAGAGGAGAAAAGTTGGATTCGACATCTGCTAATTTTTTGGCGGATATGATGTTATTCATGTAGAACATTAAATACCTAATGATCGTACAAAATATTAAACGACATTTCATTTTTGACAACTAATTATCAATTTTGGTATCTTTTTAATCTTTATTTTGTGAATCTTTAGGCCTTTGCAATATTTCCTCTCTTGCTTATCAATATGAACTAATTAAAAATGATAAGAGTAACACTAGAAACGGTGATTAGGACAAGGCATAAATTGAACACAGATTAATGAATAAATAAATGAAGCGTCATGTAAATAACATCTATAAAAATGACACCACATAATATGCCAATGTTACCTCTATATATTTAAAATAATACTAATAATAAAAAAATACTGGAATGGATACGATTTAGCATCATAAATTTTTTAATGAAACTAAAAAAAAAACAATATTTCACACATTGCGGATTAGGGTTCAAAACGCCAGCGAGAGCGTTCTTAAATTCTTGATTTTGTTCAACACAGAATACAACTGGTGATCGCTTTCAAATCTTCAATTCAGCTATGTTCAATTTAATTCGCAAAATCAAATTTTGCGGTGGAAGATTCTCCTCTGCCGATTCTTTTCCCTCATCAGCCCCCAAATTCTTCGCCCCACAGTTCACATCATCAGCTGCAAATCCCTCAAAATTGAACCCAGAAAACTCAAATCAAGACTCATTTCCTCCTACAAATCTGCAAAATGCATGTGAGTCTTCCCCCAAAAATTCCGATTCTGTTATTGCTTTCTTCAAGAATCATAATTTTTCTGAAACCCAAATCTCTACTATCGTCAAGAAATGGCCTTTGGTTCTCAATCATGTTCCCGAATCTAGTTTTCGGCCCAAGATTGATTTTTTCCGCAATTTGGGGCTCCCGAGCTCAGACATTGTTAAGATTCTGACAATGGCACCATATTTGCTAGAAAGAAGCTTGGAAAATCAGATAATCCCAATTGTTCATTTCCTTCGGAGTTTCCTACGTTCTGACAAAGACACTTTGCTCTCTATAATGAGGTATCCATTTATCTTGGACGCGAATTTACCCGACACATTGTTGCATAATGTTGAAATCCTGAGGTTTGCAGGTGTGCCTGCACACCACATTGTGATGATGTTGAAAACGAGCCCGGGAAAAATAGCCGTTAAACCCGAAAGCTTTAGAGCAATTGTGGGGGAGGTGCAGAAATTGGGGATCAAGCCTCACAGGAGGAATTTTGTTGTTGGGGTAATGGTGATGAGGCAATTAAGCAGTTCGAAATGGAAAGAGAAGATCGAGTTTTATAAGAGAGTCGGTTGGTCCGAGCAACAGGTGCTGGATGCTTTCAGGAAGCATCCACGCTTCATGGCAGCATCCGTGGATAAAATTACCAGAAGCCTCGATCTTCTGGCTGATCGAATGGGGTGTGATCTCTCTGTTTTGATCAGACGGCCCCAAATCTTGACGTTGAACTTTGAGAGAACTATTGTGCCTAGATGTGCATTTTATCAGGTTTTGCTGTCGAAGGGCCTGGTTGAGCAGGGGAGTTTGCTGGAGATGATGGAGTGTTTACGAAGCTTGTCTATTGAGAGCTTCGTGATGAGTTATGCCGAGAGAGATCATCTGCTCTTAAGGCTATATATTAGGAAACTTTTAGGATTGGGGAAGAGTAGATCTTTTGTAGAGCCTAGATTCTAGTTGTGGTGAATGGTGATGTACAAACTAATCGACAGTGGTGGTTTTAATACATTGATGAAATGAAATCTAATTAAAATCGAAAAATCTAGTGTTTTTTTTTAATGTTGTTTATTGTCTGTTTATGGTGATCAAGCTTTAGAAACCAGACAGAAAAAAGATGTGATCTTCTTCATCAGACAATTTTCTAATTTTCGACTTTTTTTTATGTATCTATGCTTGTGATTCTTGTTCACTGTCACTTTTTACTATTTCTTGATCTTCTGAGAAAATCTTGTAGGTAATGTTTAACTGTTATTGCTTGTTTGCTTGCATATTTACGATTCATGTAGATAAAAGATTTGATTACTTTGTTCAAAAAATAATTGAAAGATTGAGTTGCATTGTTTTAGTGCTTCTGTAAATTGATTAACAATTTTCAAAGTAGTGTTTTTTTTGGGGGGGGGGGGGGGGGGGGGGGGGGGATGTGCTAGAATTTATGAAAATATGGATCCATAGGTTGTTGAAAGAAGTATTTATATTGTGAGATTTTTTTTGAAGGCAAAATTGTAGGAGTGTTGAATTTATATTTTCTAAACTTTTTCTACCTTTTTTTTATAAAATCTTTTTCCACTACTATTAACCATGCATGGATTCAATTTTTTAAAATTGTAATGTTTTCTAGTTTTGAAGGCGATGACGCTCTTTATATATCAAAAGGAAAAATAATTCAATCGTTTAAATTGAGAATCAAGAACTAAAAATGCTAAAATAATGTCCAATTAAACGCACATGAAATTCATATTGCACCATTTATGTTATACTCCATGTTGCACTTTCAACTTATGAATTTTTCTTATATTTTTTCTTAAATTTAATTTTTTTATGATTTAATTTGATTTTATGATTATTTTTTGGGTTCACCCCATTCGAGTTTTAATATTCAATTTTCATTTTTCAATTAATAATTCATTATCATGGTTAGTTTTTTTTTTCAAATTATGTTTTATAATTTTTTAAATACATATTTTTTTGTTGATTAATGTTGACTGTGCTTATTTATGTTATAATTAATTTTTATATTATAATAATTTTTTTTAAAATCATTAATTTAATAGTGAAATGTGAAAAAGTTCAACAGAAAATTTCACCCGAATTAAACAAAGTAGATTTAATTAGTTACAAAAATATTGTTACCAATTTATAAGTTTTGTTCAAAATAATCCAACTACCATTATATTATGCCATTTTCTACAAATCTACAATTAGGAATTTCAATCTCTGAAATTCTTGATTTTTTGAAATTGTGAATTGAAAAAACAGAGGCGACTGGTGAGCCACCTCCCTTATTCAATTATGCTGAATCTAATCGGCAAAATCAAATTTCACTATGAAGTTCGAAGGCTATGTTGCATTTCTTCACCTCCCAATTTCTCTCTCCTTCAATTCAACAAGAATGTACAGTCATCTGCAAATGTTAATACCCCAAAATCCGAATTCGAAAATCGAATTGAAGACTCATTCTCTGCGATTTATCTGAGAAATACACTAGGGTTTCCGCTAGAAACAGCTCTTGCTTACTCCAAGCATCTGAGATTCAATTCCCCTGAAAAGCCCGATTCCATCGTTGCATTTTTCAAGAACCATCAGTTTACCGATTCCCAAATCTCGCTTCTTGTTAGGAAGTGGCCAAAGGTGTTTGATTATATGCCTGAATCATGTTTTCTTCCCAAGATTGAATTTTTCCGCCATTTGGGGCTCTCGAGCTCGGATATAGCTAAGATTTTGACATTGGAACCACATTTGCTGGGTAGAAATCTGGAATCCCAAATAATCCCATGTGCCAATTTCCTCAGGAGTTTCCTCTGTTCCGATCAAGACGTCCTGTTCTCGATTATGCGGTATCCTGGCATTTTGCTGGGGGATTTGAATGGCATTTTATTGCCTAATGTAGAGATTCTAAGAGGGGTAGGAGTGCAAGAATCCCACATTGCAGCATTGCTGAAAACCAATCCTAGAACGATGACAGTTAATCCCGGTAGTTTGAGATTAATTGTGGAGGAAGTTGTGAAAATGGGGCTTGATCCTCGAATGAGAAATTTCATAGAAGGAGTAGTTGTGATGAGGCAATTAGGCCATGCAACTTGGAAAGTGAGGATTGATTTCTATAAGAGATGGGGTTTTTCTGAGCATCAGTTGCTGACTGCTTTCAGGAAGCATCCGAGGTTCATGGCAGCTTCGGAGGATGAAGCTGCCCGAACCTTGGAGATTCTCTTGAATAGGATGGGGTGTGATGTTTCCCTTCTGGTATGGAGGCCGGAAGTGTTGTCTCTGAGCTTTGAGAACGCGATTGCACCTAGGTGCGCATTTTTTCAAGTTCTGTTGTCGAAAGGTCTGATCAAGCAGGGCTCTAGATTTTCATTGATGATGCTGGCGTGTTCGAAGAAGCTCTTCTTCGAAAGATATGTTCGACGGTTTCAGGAGAAAGATCCAGAGATCTTGAAGCTGTATGAGGACATTTTTAGTGGAGTGGGAACTAGTTGAGATGTATTTTACTATTTAGTAGTAATTGAATTAAAAGTGTAAATTCACATGGAAGAGTCTGTGTTTTGGAGTTGAGATTCTGCATATTTTAGTTGTTTGCTTATGGTGATTTCATATGAGATCAGGAAGCCTATTTATTTTTACTGTTAATTTCTTGAATTTATGATGAAGTTCCTGTAGAGCTTTTTTTTTTTTGGTTTATGTTTCCTCATTCCTTGATAATTATTCAACTGAACAAATGAAATAGCGACTGTGGATTTCTCCTCTAATTTTGATTCTTCAAGTGTTTAAGACAATCATTTATTGAGTTAGAAGGTTCAATCCAAAATAGAATCAATCCAAATAAATTAAGTAGGAATAGTGATGAGATTCAAGAATTTGGTAATTTCCCTGAGGGACCGGTCTCCTGTGCATAAGGTCTGATGGGCCAGCCCATCAGATCGATCCGACCCGATCCGGCTCAGTATTAAAAAAAAAAATTGGTAGGCGCGTGGGTACATGCGCCTGCTTTAATTTTTTATTTTTTTTTATTATTTTTTTGATTTTTTTTTTCTGTTTTTTTTTTCGATTTTTCAGTTTTTTTTTAGTTTTCCCCTCCAAATTGTATACTCTAAAATACAATTAGTGAACCCTAAAAATTAAAATGAATTAATTAATTTTTTTAAAATACATGTAAATTTATATCCTAAAATTGATTTAATGGACCCTAATTAAAGTGAATGATTTTTTTTTTTTAATTCGGTGATTCGCGCAATGCACTCGCCCGACGCCAACGTGTGGGCTTGTGCATTGCGCTTGACAATAAATGTAATTTTTTAAAATAAATATCAATATATATATTCTAAAATTTATTTAATGGACCCTAAAATTAAAGTGAATGATTTTTTTTAAATTCGGGCGACTCGTGCATGGCGCTCGACAATGAATGATTTTTTTTTTAAAATTCGGCGACTCGTGCAATGCACTCGGCCAACGCTAACGCGTGGGCTCGTGCATTGCGCTCGACAATGAATTTAATTTTTCGAAATAAATATAAATGATGATTGGGAAAAACATAAACCCCAAAAAATTCTCTAAAAAACACAAAATGAACCTCTAAAAACATCCCAAAAAAACCCCCTAAAAAACACAAAATGAACCTTAAAAATCCCCCAAAAATAAGTAGCAGACCGGTTACTATTTAATGATACAATTAGTGCTTTTTGCCCTTTAAATGGTACGTTTTAGTGTAAAAATTGATACTGCATTTTACCATTTTTTTGGGCGGATCGCGAGTGGATCGTCTGATGGACGGACCCATACATCCTGATGTACAGGAGTTTTGGTGTTCCTCGAGCAGTTGGGGTGCATGGCATTAGCATTTACTATTAGACACAAGAATTTTATACCATAAAATAAAATTAGTGAACCCTAAAATTAAAATAAATTGATTTAATTTATTTAAAATAAATATAAATTTATACCTAAAATGAAATTAATATATTCTAAAAAAACATAAAATAAACCCTAAAAACTCCTAAAAAACACAAAATAAACCCAAAAAAAAATCATGAACCCTTAAAAAACCTTGATGGGGGAGTCACTTTGGATCACTGACCCAATCAGCATCAGAGAAAGCATGAAGTTCAAGAGATGATGTAAATGAATACAAGAAGGCTGTGAAACATTGTACCTCGAAGACATCGAATGATATGAAAAACAACATACCAATGAATAGTGGTGGGTGTGAAGAGATAAATTGACTGATGATGTGAACAACATAAGCAATGTTTAGGCGAGAGATAGTGAAGAAAAAAGAAATCCTATCATTTTCACAAAATCTGAAGAAATTTAGGGTTTTGAATTTATATTTTGCTGTGAAGAAGACTACCGATCGGAAAAGTTTACAAAAAGAGGAATCAGATAAAGCTTTGAAGAATGAATTAATGGAATTAAATTGATATGTTTTGCAAACTGCAGTCATATGTTTATAAAGTTACTCTTTCATCCAAACATAGAAAGAACAAGTAGACAGTTTTGCCTTTCTTGGAAAGGAATTGCGATTGAGACTTTTCGTCTACTTACCTTAGCGAAAATTAATTATTTTATATACAGAATAAATTAATATCGTTATAACTTAAGTACTTAATTAGCTTTTCTAAGAGAAATTAAGAATTTATCTTTATTAATTAGACTAGTTTAACGAGAGTTAATTAATGAAACTCTCCTCTTATATAATAAAATAATGTAATGTTAATCAAACTTTGTTTGAATTATTTTTCAAGTTGGACATTGAGCTACAAACAAATGTTTTAGGATCTTGAATTTATCTTTCTATATTATATATATATATATATATATATATATGTGCGTGTGTGTGTGTTTTGATTTGGGAATTTATTTGAGCTCTATAATGGCTACTGGTGTTGTACAATTTAAGTATCCCGAAAAGCAGCAACTAAGAAGAAATCAATTAAAAAACCGAACTCATAAAGATCATCATATCTCGAATGAATTGCATAAAAACAATTTTAGAATCATTTTCAAATACAACATGCTCAAATATTAAAACTCTTTTTTTTTTTTTTTTTTTTTTTTTTTTTTTTTTTATCATAAGAGAGCTAGCTTCTTGCAATCCCATTTGCTTCACCCTCTTCAACCCAAGTTTGACCTAGAAATCTACGAACTTATATAACCACAAACACACGATGATGATCTCGAACAACTTCACTTAACCAAGCTCGTTTCAATTCATTTGTATCCGCAAATTAAGGCTACTTCACTATCTACTTTCATCGATTGAGTAAATATTTGCAATCAAATCAATTACGTACATGTAAACTCCCACTAGAGGCACCTGGGATTCTCTAGTCCCAACCTGTGTGTGTCAACTGTGTGCCCAATCTCAAAATTATTACTTTTTCTTCCACTTTTTTCTTCAATTTTCATTTCTTTTGGTTTATTATAATTTTACATTATTATTTAGGGTTTATTATATCCAATTAGGGTTTATAATTATTTTTTAGTATTTAATATTCATTTTTAGTTAATATAATTAATTTTTGGGGTTGTTTATTCCAAATTTAGGGTACATAAGTTTTAAATTTTTTAAGTTTTAGCAATAAATATTAATTATGAATAGTTATAATATAATGAATTTTATTTTTATAAATAATATTATTAACTATATACAATTTTAACGTTGGCACACGATTGATACACATAAATTGAGACTAGAGAATCTCTACTCAACTAGAGGAGGCTGCAATTTAATGCCTCAACCCTTTCAAAGAAAACACAATCATCAAAACACACCGCTGCCGCCAACAGTCACCGTGAAATTTATCGATCATGATATATTTGATTCTAAATTTTATTCATTTTCAATCTTCTTTTTTGCTGCATTTTATTTTGTTAAAATATAAATAACTATACTTTTATACTTTAAAATTAAAATACAAATTAAATTTTCCATCACTACTTGTTGCAGGTGTAAATTTTAACATTTTACATGTTATAAAATACTAATTAATATAACATTAGTATTGCACTGAATAATTATTTTTTATAAGAATATATATATTTTTATTTAACAAATCACCAGTTAAACAATCTCGTTTATCGATGAACCAAATTAACTACCAATGGATATTATATATCTTTGAAAAAACATACATAATTATCATTCAAATCGATGAGTTAGTTGATGTTACAACTTGATTACAATGAATCATTTTTATTCACTAGGTTCCAACCCATGTGTACGTTAGCCAATAATATTGATATAAACCATTCAAATTTTGTATGCAAATTTTTTATTATAGTTAGTTATTTAAAACAAAATTAATATAAATATTTTTCGACAATTCATCTATATGATAACAAAATTAAAAAGTAAATATAACTTGATCAAAAGTCTCAAGTCTATATATATAACACACGACCAATATCATGCCTAACCTAACTTAGATCATTGTATAAAATTAATAAACAACAAAAATATGCCCAATAGAATCCACAATATAAATAATGATGTATGTCTATATGCGATATAATACGAGTTTAGCAACCATTGAGTTGAAATCGATTAGTTAGATGGATTTTTTTATTAAAAAAAAACTTAAGAAGAGAAATTTGGAAACGCCTAACTAAAAAATAACTTTTGAATAAAAATATATAAGTGTTTTTTTTTTAAATGACAAATATGTAAGTATTAATTGATCAACCCCATTTGTTAATTAGTGGTAAAGTAGCACAATATGGTTGTTGCGCATGCTTTGTGGGTGTGTGGGAGAGGGAGAGAAATTTAAATTTGCAAAAAGGAGAATTTTAAAATTACATATATGTTAGTATAATATTTAACCTTATTGGGTTGGGATGTCTTGGGAGAGAAGAGAAGAGTGAGAAGTATAAATTGATAAAATCTGATATATTTGCAGAGTGCAGTGATGTGCTTGTAAAGTTGCTCTTTCATTCAAACATGCAAACAACAATGAAGACAATTTTGGGTCTTCAAATAAATTCTAATATTTATTTTTTTTTTAATTTTTATTGGTCGACCGGTTAAAATATTTCGTTATGTGTTTATCATAATAAGTAGATAAGGGTCACAATAGATTTTTCATCCGACCGAAATTTTTGATCGAAACTTTTATTATTGGACATAGTAAAAAATAGGGTATAAATAACTAAAATTAGTGGGCTCAGAACATGTGTTAACTGGATAATGGAATGATGCACTACATCTATCTTACCTTAGAATTTATCACAATTTGCCTTTTTGGAAAGGAATTGTGATCGTGGCTTTTCGACAAATTACATTAGCAAAAATATTTTATATATAGAACAAGTTAATATCATTTTAACCCTTTAAGTACTTAATTAGCACATGAAATTTTTTGTGACACTCTCTGTATTGCACTCCGTATTGGACTTTCAAATTACAAATTTTTCTTATATTTTTTTCCAATTTTGTTTTGTGATTTAGTTAAATTTTATGATTGTTTCTTATGGTTCACCCCACCCAATTAGTGTTTATAATTATTTTTTAATATTTAATTTTCCATTTTCAATTAATAATTCATTATTATTGTTGTTTTTTCAAAATTATATTTTATAATTTTTTTTTAATTTTTTTTTAATAAATATTGATTATGATTATTTATGTCATAATTATTTTTATTTTATAATAAATATTATTAAAATCACGAATTTAATAGTGCAACTAAAAAAATGTAACATGAAATTTAAATTGATTAATTAGCTGCCCTAATTTTTTTTAAGGATTTACCTTTTATAATTAGACCGGTTTAACGAGAGTTAATTAACTAAACTTTCATCTTACACTATAAAATAATATAGTATTTTTTTTAGTTGAGAAATGAGAATTGTGATTTGTACCCGAGTCTCTTATATTTAAAGAGGAATGCAAACTAAGCTCATATAATGTTAGCTAAACTTTGTTTAAATTATTTCGTGCTAAAACTTATCACCGTACGATGATATAAAGTTTTAATTTTTCGTGCTACTGGAATTTGTCAGTTGTGCAGTAAAACGTATTGTTGGTTCCTCCTCCATGTACGATCGCCCCCCCCTCTCTCTCCCTCTCCCTCTTCTCACTCTTCCTTTGAGTTAGTTCTCATATCTCTCACTCTCTCTCACAGCAAGGTATGTCCCTCAGCCTCAAGAAGTTTTACTATTATGTTGAACGTTGTGTTGTTATTAGTACTGTACGTCTAGGATTAACGAAATCAACTTGAATCGAGTTAGGAGAAAACCAAGGAGAGAATCTACACCCTAATGCCCGTATATATTAGTTTAGTTTATTTAGTAGGTTTTAGTTTAATCTTCTCAATTCATGTTTAGAATGTTTAGGATTGTATTTATTTTCATGTGTGTAACACAAGAGGGCTCGTCCTCTCAGCTTTCCTCAAGAGATGATATCCGAGTTGGATTCACCAGCTCACTGCATAATATCAATATGGAGAAGTCATTTAATTCGGTCATTCATTGTGAGGATGATATTGTCATTATTCCTGATGTTCCCATTCACTGTGAAATTTCGATGATATTGGTATAATGACCGTGAAAACTATATTGATATTTACTTGGGTACTACCGAAAAATTTGGTATACTCACCGTTGAAATTACATTGATATTTTTTGATTGGTTTTTATTTTCTTTGTTATATTGATTTGCTATATTTATTTAACTTTAAAATGAATTTGATTATTAATGTTGCAGTTATTGCAACTTATGGTTTGATTGTAGTGATTGCTATATTTAAATCTCATGTATATATTATATTGATTGCTCTAATTATATCTGTTTCTCCTTTTCTACTTGATGATGCGGTTGGATTTTTTTCATTCATTTTTCCCTTGATTATATTGATTTTTTATTTACTTTTTAATTTTATTTGGTTGTTATTGCAGCAGTTATCTTATTTTAAATTTTTTATTCCACGTATCTGGTATATTGATTGCAATTATAATATCACGTATGGTTCGATTCTATTAATATCTGTCTATTTTATACTAATCTATTATCACTCTTGCGATATTGTAATTCGTATAATAGGAAAATATAAACCACACTACGCAGTGCTTTAAATTGATTTCAAATGGGAAAGAAATTACGGTAATAATAAATTGGAAAACATAAAAGCAGTACTAGATAACTAAATATTTACAGAACATTTACAATTTAGTACAGTCAACTACAAAGTCATTACTGGAAAACATAAAAGTAGTGCTAAGATAACTAAATATTTACCAAACATTTACAATTTAGTACAATTAACTACAAAGTTCTGAACTTATTTAATCCTCCTTTGCGAAAAAAGTTTTTAACCCTATTATATACAATTCATTCTAGTGTTGGGTAGGTAGTTTAGTAGTTATTAACCAAATTTTCGACATAAATACTATCAATTTTTTGGTCGTCGAAAAGTTGCTAGTGAACACCATTTTTATAGGCGTCAGGGTATCTGCTATGTTGAAAATTCTGGGCAAATTATTAATAGAAACTCCCACTAGGATACCGACATTGCATTCTTGCAATTACTTCCGTATTGTCATTCAAAATAGTGCTAGCTGGGTTTCCTCAGAAATTAGATAACCCAACAAGTTTGCTCCTCAGCATCATTGTTGTTGTTGTGTGGCTTCAAATGAACTCCTAGTAAGGCCAACATGCTTTTTTTTTTATTTATTGATCAGTGCAATTCGCCATGAAGTTCTATGGTTCGATTTATGAAATGAGGCGTTGACAACAACCAACAGTCTTCCATAGTGGAAGTCTCCTGCAATTTTTAAGTGAATTTTTGATGAAATTGAATTTATAAAATTTGAGTTGTGTAGGGTAAGAAACATCGTGGTGAAGGAATAATTTGAATAATCAAATTTTAATTAATTTCAAGATTTTCATCGAGACATAAGATATAATCTTCTATGATCCCACATCATCTTATGTGGGATAATACTCATTGAATCGTTAGTTATACATATATTTAGATCTTATACATCTTGATTATTACAGTAATACTTATTGTTAATAGCATTATGCATGATAAAAATATTATTAGAAATAAATATTAGGACAATGCCAATATGACAACATTTGTATCAATGACTATTTGGGTTACAATTGAAAGGTGTTGGTATATTGACCGTGAAAACTATATTGATATTTGCTTGGGTACTACCGGAAAATTTTGTATACTCACCGTGAAAACTATATTGATATTTTTTATCATTGAATCGTTACTTATACATATATTTTGACCTTATACATCTTAACTATTACAATATTATAATACTCATTTATTAAGAGTATTATATTATCCATGATAAAAAAAAAATATATTAGAAAAAATATATTAGGACAATGTCAATATCACTATATAAATTTCTAAATTTCTAATAATATATAAAATGATTCAGTAACATTTATTTAAAGGATAATATAAGGGACTCAAAAATTAATTGTACCGCATTAAGACTTACGATCTTCATGATTGTGATTTGTGACTAGTTTTTTTTTTTTTTTTTTACCGTGAGAGTAATTACATATTGTGAATACCACCAACATTTGCAAGAAGCATATATTCGAAACAATACTAAATTTTTTGATATAATTAACGTCTTTCACGGTGGAAGATAATGACATTCTATGCTTTTTATTTTCAATCGCTTCATTTAATTTATTCATTCGTTTGTGGAGAATTTTTTCTTTATAAAAAATAAAAAAAGGCACAATTAAATAAAATGTAAAAGCTAATTTTAAAATGCATTTTGTTATCAATAATTAAGAGATTAAGTATCTAAAAACTATTATGCATGTCTCACATATATAATCAAATATATATAGCTTGTATGGGATCAAAAATATTTGAAATTAAAATAAATAAATTAATAATAATCATGTAAGCATGCACATACCCAACAAAATGACTTCAAAAATCTTATGCTATGAATTTTCACAAACTATGAACATTGACTTGTAGCAAATTCATTTGAGACATGCGATTTTGGTGTGTTCATAAATTTCACCATGAAAAAAAGTGTGATATAAGTTGAGTTAGATATAATATTGGTTGTGTTAGTTATATATATATATATATATATATATATATATATATATATATAGGCTTGATCAAGGTATATATATTTTTTATGATTTTATTATACAGACGAATTGTCGAAAATTGTATATTGATTTTATTTTAAATAATTAATTAACTTATATAATAACAAATTTGCGTACAAATTTTGATAGATTTATTTAGTTTTTTGGACTATATCAATATAATTGGATAACTTACTTAAATCCATTTCTCACACTTCACCTCACATCACATGGATTGAAACCTAGTTATGAATAGAATATAGGGCAATGATTCATTGTAACATCAATATATTAACCACATCTGTCATAATAGATGTATTGGGACACTTCCGTGTGTTCTAATAGATCTATTAGGACACACGAAAGTGTCCCAATACATCTATTATGACAGATGTGTCATTACTCCAACATGTGTATAAGGAATTCTCCCATCTGAGATAATTATGTATATTTTTTCAAATATATATAATATCCATTGGTTGTTGGGTATGTTCGTCGATAAACGAGATTGATTTGACAGGTGATTTGTTAAATTTAAAAACTAATACTCTTAAATATATAGTTATCAAAAACAATTATTGAATGCAATATGAATGTTGTATTATTACATATTTTATAACATGTAAAATGCTAAATATTTACACCTGCAACTAGGGGTGTAATCGAGTTGAGTTGATTAACCGCCTTATCCAGTTCAAGCTCGATAAGAAAAACTTGAAGCTTAACTCGACTCGAGCTCGGTCGAGCTTTAATTTTTCAAGCTTGAGAGCTCGAACTCGACTCGATTATGTATAAATATTAAATAAAAAACTATATTTATTTAATTATCAATGATATATATGTAAATAATTAAATTATTAAGGGTAAATTTGTAATTTCACTAAAACTCAATAAGGCTTGCGAGCCTGTCAAGCTTACTATTATGTCGAGCTCGAACTCGAGTTCGACTCGATTTCGAGCTTTTACCGAGTTGATCCCGAATAGTTCAGGAGTTAGGCTCGACTCACTTACACTCCCCTATCTGCAACAAGTAATGGAGGGGAAGTTTAATTTGTAATTTAATTTTTTAAAGTATAAAAATATAATTTATTTATATTTTAATAAAATAAAATACAACTAAAAAAACTTAGATATGAATAAAATTTAAAATCAAAAATATCATGATCAACAAATTACATGGTAGTTGCTAACGGTGGCGGTGTGTTGTAATGATTGATTTTCTTTGAGAAAATTGATGCATTAAATTGCAGTCTCCTCTACTGAAGGTTTACATAAATAAAAATTCGTAGATTTCTAGGTTAAATTTGGGGTGAAGTAAATGGGATTGCTCATGGATAAAAAAGTTTAGGATTTGAAATTGATTCTAAATTTATTTTTTATGCAATTCCTTCGAGTTATACTGATCTTTTTTTAGTTTGATTTTTTAATTGATTTCTTGTTGCTGCTTTCAGAGATACATTTTTTTCCCTTTAAATTTAAGTCATGGTATTGTTAATGTTTTGACATATTATGTTGCTATGGCAACTCATAATTTTCAAAGTCCCTATTATTGAGTGAAGCCTTCCCCTTTCGTAGATGACCTTCTCAATCATTTTTGATCTTGTTTTATCTATGAGTGATACGTTGCTTGGTTTAAAATATAAATAAAAATTTGATGGTTAGATTGCTACACCTTTGATCTATCCTAATATAATTAACGACCTAGCTTAACTTAGAGTGGAGATAGTCTGAACATTGTGTGCTAACTGTGTGCAGTTGAAATCTTCTATTGCACATTTTATGTTGCATTTCGTATTGCACACTCGATTTTCTTAGTTTTTTTTCAATTTGTTTCCTTGATTTCAATTTCTTATGCTTTAGTTTAATTTTACACTTAGTATTTAGAATTCATCAAACCGAATTAGGATGCATTGTAATTTTTTATTATTTAATTTAAAATTTTGAATTATTAATTGATTATTTGAGAAATTAAAGACTAAAAATATATATAAAACCCTAATTGGGTAGGATGAACCCTAAATAATAAGTGTAAAATTAAACTAAAGTATAAGAAATTGAAATTTGAGAAAAAAATTGAAAAAAACTAAGAAAATCGAGTGTGCAATACGGAATGCAACACGAAATGTGCAATAGACGATTTCAAATGAACTGTGTGCCAACATTAAAATTATATATTATTAATATATTTTTTATTAATAATATTTTTTATATATTATTAATAATATTTTTTTATTGCTAAAATTTAAATATTAAAAAATAATTATAACCCTAATTGGGTAGAATAAACCCTCACAAATAATGTAAAATTATACTAAAGTAAAAGAAATTAAAATTGAAGAAAAAATGAAAGAAAAAGTAATTTTGAGGTATGGTACACGATTGACACACACAAATTGTGATTAGAGAATCTCTAAGTGTTTATGTGACGCCCGGGGCCGAAGCGTGGAGTGATCGCCGGTGCAAGGCACGGACAAAGAGCGGCTCCTATAAGACTTCCAAGCGAAGGGGCACATGAATGAACCGAATCCACCCGAAAGAGAGGGATTCTGATGTTATACAGGAATAGGACTGTATAGTCGAGGAGAGCTTAAAGGATTTGATTGGTGCTACTCATACCACAAGGTGCATCTTCTTTTCTGGCGCTCGTTCCTAGGAAGTTTCTCAGGGAGCGTGTGAGTGAGGACAAAGCACGCTGGAAAGACTCGTGTTGATTTGTGGGGACAGCCGTCAGTCCGGTAGCCGGGTCGTTACACATTCTGAAAGCAAAAAGAGAAAGAGCTGATGAATATAGAGCAGGGCAACATGACCATTTTGGAGTACGAGCAAAAATTCAACCAGCTAGCTCGTTATGCTCCCTACTTGGTAGACACGGACGAGAAAAAGGCCTGGAGATTTGAAGATGGGTTGCGACCTGAGATTGGGGCACACTTATCCGCACTCAATCTCAGCACTTACTCAGGAATTTCCAACCTGACAAGAAACCGAGAACTGAAGGATCTCAGCACTTACTCAGGAATTTCCAACCTGACAAGAAACCGAGAACTGAAGGAGGAGGCAGACCAGAGGCAGCGACAGAAAAACCCTTGTGCCAGAAATGTCAGAAACGACACTACGGGAAATGCATGCTCGGAGAAAATGGTTGTTATCGTTGTTACCAACTGGGGCACCAAGCAATGAATTGTCCATTGAACCGAAATTTCAACAACTCCAATGCCACCAGGAAAGGATGCCACCAGGAAAGGAAATGCTTGAGCATTTGCCATGAACCAGAAAGAAGAGGTTGTTACCAATTGGGGCACCAAGTAATGAATTGTCCCTTGAACCGAAATTTCAACAACTCCAATGCCACCAGGAAAGGAAATGCGCGAGCATTTGCCATGAACCAGGAAGAAGAGGCTAAGACAATGACAGGTATCTTATCAGTACTCAACAAGTCTGCCTTAGTACTTTTCGATTCGGGTGCTTCTCATTCTTTTATCGCAAAGAGATTTTATGAAAAAGCTAATGTAAAATGTGACGAGGAGACTGAACCTTTAAGAATAAGTATCCCGTCGGGCAAATCAATGAAGGCAGATCGTTTGGCTAAAGGAGTCAAACTAGCACTAGAAGGAAGGACTTTGGAGGCTGACCTATTCATCTTGGAGATGAAAGATTTTGATGTGATTCTAGGGATGGATTGGCTGAGTCAAAATGATGCAGTTATCAAATGTCGTGATCGAGAAGTCATTTTCCAGCAACCGGGGGGAAAACAATTCTCATTCAAGGGAACCAAGACGAGCAGAACACCTCACATCATCTCAGCGATGAAAGCAATGAAGATGATGAGAAGAAATGATTGCCAAGCATTTTTGGTAAATGTGATGAGCACGGAAGAGCAGGAGAAAGCCATGGAAGATATTCCGATAGTACGAGAGTACTCCGATGTCTTTCCCGAGGACATCACTGGCGTGCCACCAAACAGACAAGTGGAGTTCTCCATCGATATAGTGCCAGGAGTGGCACCGGTTTCTAAAGCACCATACCGAATGGCGCCGAAAGAATTGGAGGAATTGAAAGTTCAAATACAGGAGCTTTTAGACAAGGGATACATACGACCCAGTGTGTCACCTTGGGGCGCACTAGTTCTGTTCGTAAAGAAGAAAGATGGGAGCATGAGGATGTGCATTGACTACTGCGACCTAAACAAGTTCACTATCAAAAACAAGTACCCATTGCCCAGAATCGAAGACCTATTTGATCAATTGAAAGGAGCAGGAGTGTTTTCAAAAATCGATTTGAGGTCGGGGTATCATCAGCTGAAGGTAAAAGAAGGAGACATTCCCAAAACAGCATTCCGAACCAGATATGGCCATTACGAGTTCACAGTAATGCCGTTTGGACTAACCAACGCACCTGCAGTGTTCATGGATCTGATGAACAGAGTGTTCCACCAATACTTAGACCGGTTTGTCATAGTATTTATGGATGACATTCTGGTGTATTCCAAGGATGAAAAGCAGCATGAAGAGCACCTGCGATTGGTCCTAGACTTGCTGCGGAAAGAGAAGCTTTATGCCAAGTTTAGCAAATGCAAATTTTGGCTGGATCGAGTTGTGTTTCTTGGGCACGTGGTAACAGCTCAAGGAGTGGAAGTAGATCCATCAAAGGTGGAAGCAGTAAACAATTGGGAGCCGCCGAAGAATGCTGGTGAGATAAGGAGTTTCTTGGGACTTGCTGGATATTACAGACGCTTCATTGAAGGTTTCTCGAAGATAGCCGGTCCGTTAACTCAGCTGACAAGGAAAGGCGTCAAATTCGAATGGGGTGAGAAGTATGAAGAAAGTTTCCAGCTGCTAAAACAGAAACTCACCACTGCACCTGTTTTGATTATTCCAGAAGGCAGTGAAGAATTTGTGATATACTGTGATGCTTCCAAACAGGGACTCGGATGTGTGCTAATGCAGCACGGAAAAGTGGTGGCCTATGCGTCAAGACAGCTAAAGACGCATGAACTCAATTACCCTACTCACGACTTGGAGCTAGCAACAGTCGTTCACGCATTGAAGATATGGCGACACTTTCTCTATGGGGAAAAATGTGAAATTTTCTCAGATCACAAAAGCCTGAAGTATTTCTTCACCCAGAAGGAACTAAACATGAGGCAGAGGAGGTGGCTCGAGTTAGTTAAAGACTACGACTGCACAATACATTATCACCCAGGAAAGGCGAATGTAGTAGCTGACGCGTTAAGTAGAAAAGGGACCAATACATCTCAGCTTGTACAAGAATTCACGAAGATGAAAATAGACGTGGTTCCACCAGCTGAAAGCACTACCTCAGTTTTGGCGACCTTGACAATGCGCCCGTTGCTGAGAGATCAGATCAAGGCAACACAAGAAAATGATAAATTCCTGTGCAAAATAAAGGAACGAGTGTTGAAGGGCAATATTCAAAATTTTGCATTGGCAGACGACGGAGCATTAGTTTTCGAAGGAAGGATCTGCGTTCCCAAGAATAGCGAGATAAGAAAGGAGATATTAGAAGAAGCTCATAATACACCATATTCCATTCATCTCGGAGGAACCAAAATGTATCAAGACTTGAAGAAATATTTTTGGTGGAGGAACATGAAGAGATCTATCGGTGAATATGTGGAAAGATGCATGACTTGCCAACAGGTGAAAGCAGAACATCAGCGACCAACAGGTCTTTTGCAACCACTCGAGATTCCGGAGTGGAAATAGGAAAATATCGCCATAGATTTTGTGGTGGGATTGCCGAAAATGATCAAAGGAAACCACGCAATTTGGGTGATAGTGGACAGACTCATGAAATCTGCACATTTTCTACCAATGAAAATGACGTTCAGTATGGACCGCCTGGCCCAGCTTTATGTAGATGAGATTGTAAGACTGCATGGGGTACCTGTAACTATTGTATCTGATCGGGATACGAGGTTCGCCTCAAATTTTTGGAGGAGTCTACAAGAGGCAATGGGAACGAAGTTAAGGTTCAGCACCGCTTACCATTCTCAAACTGATGGGCAGTCAGAAAGAACCATCCAGACGCTAGAAGACATGTTGCGAGCCTGCATGATGGATTTTGGTGAAAATTGGGAAAGACATTTACCGCTGGTAGAATTTGCCTACAACAATAGCTACCAAGCGACCATCGGGATGGCTCCTTATGAAGCATTATACGGGACGAAGTGCAGATCGCCTTTGCACTGGGACGAAGTTGGTGAAAAGAGAATTCTGGGGCCGGAGTTAGTCGAAAGGACGGTAGGTGTAATCAACAAGATTCGGGACCGTATCAAAATTGCGCAAGATCGATAGAAGTCATACGCTGATCTTAAAAGAAGGGATTTCCATTTCGAGATCGGGGACAAAGTTTTCTTAAAGTTGTCGCCTATGAGAGGAGTCGTGCGTATTGGCAAAAGAGGGAAGCTAAGACCAAGGTTTATAAGGCCATTCGAAATCTTGGAGAGAGTTGGGGGATTAGCATATCGACTTGCTTTACCACCAAGTTTGACCTCGATACATGATGTTTTCCATGTTTCATCCTTAAGAAGATATATTCACGATCCGGGAAATATCGTGAATTAGGCCGAGTTAGGGTTAAGTAAGGATTTGACTTATGAGGAATACCCAATAGCTGTGTTGGATAGAAAAATTCACGTACTAAGAAAATAGGGAAACGCCGTTGATTAAGGTCCAGTGGAGTAGACACAGTGTAGACGAGGCTACCAGGGAAAAAGAAGAAGAAATTATGTCTAGATACCCGCAGTTTCTATACCCAAGTAAGTAATTTCGAGGACGAAAATTTTTTTAGTAGGGAAGGATGTAGCAACCCGATTTTTTTTTAATATTTAAATTGCTACATTTTTTTTAAAATATTTTATTTATTTATGTGTGATATTAATGGATTAAGTCTAATAAGTTGCGCCTAAGTAATTTATTTTCTTCCGAGCATGAATTCATTTTAGAATATAGTTATTTCATGAGCATGCATTTATTATTTTATTTGGAGTGCTTAATTAATGGGTTTTAATTTTATTCTCTAGCCCATTTTTAGAGTCCAAGTTATTTCAAGCCCAAATAATTTATCATGAAGCCCAAACCTTAATATAAGTAATTGATTTAATTTTTCCCTTTATCTCTTCTTTTCTTCTTTCTCACGTTTTTTTTTTCTTTTAGTTGATCTCTTGAAAATTCAAAATCTCAAAATTTATCTTCTCACCCTTATCAAGATACTTTCAGATAACTACAAAATCTACACTTAAACCCTAATCTATCATTATAAATAGAGGACTCTACTTCTCTATTTTTCCCACACCCAAAGAAATATCCGAGACTAGAAAATAGAGAATTTGTTCGCTCGAGTTTTCCGTTGAGTTGCAGTGCAGGTATAGTTCTTTCCTTCATTTCTCCTTTTATTGCAGTTTCTGTTCCAAATTTTCTGTGGTGGGAGTCACGGTAGAGAGAGAGAGAGAGAGGGAGAGAGAGGGGGGAGAGTCTGTTAAATTTTCTTTCTGAAATAAAGATTGATGAAGCAAAATTTCTCTGTTTGTTTAACTGGGTCCGGCCGAGAAGATTGGGCCCATTTGACTTTATTTTGTTTTTCAAAAACTTGTGTGATAAATTAGTCGTGTATATATATATATATGTTGGGATTGTAGGAAGTGTTATATATATATATATATATATATATATATTGGTGTTGTGCGTGTTATGTGTTTAACATATATATTAATATGTGTATGCGGTTGTGTGTGTTGTGCGTGTACTATGTATGTATATATATATATATATAATCTAGGTGTGGTACTATATATATATGTTATAATAAATAAGTCCATACATATATATATATATATGTAAATAGTTATGCAGATGTATATATATATCTATATGTAATGCGTGTAATATGTAGGTGATTGATAGATATATATATTACATATGCATGAGTTGTACGTGAATTATATATATGATTGCATGTATATATATATATATGTATAAATATATATATATGTAACGTTATATATATATATATTATTATACGCATGTATAAATAAAAAGGGATTAAAGAATTTTTGTCACTATAGTATAAATATTACGCATGATTTTATTTCTTTAGGCACTGTATTAATTTACAATAAATAATTTATAGGAGGCGCGCCGGACTTAATTAATTAATATCCAAGTCGAGGTGAAGGTGGGGTTTTATGTGATCATGTCCTGATTATTCTCCTTATATTTAATTATTCAGTTATGTGATGACACAGCACAGTACAAGGGCTTCGGGCTAAATGGGCTAAATGAGACAGGGCCTACGGGCTTCATAGTATTGAGCCGACGGGCTATATGGTTTGGTCTACGGACTAAACAACTTTTATTATTCTCACTTACTCGTTTAATTTTATATAGCTTGGATAATTGGACACTCTCCACTGAGTTAAAGTACTTACCCCAAAAACTTTATCTTTTTCAGATGGAGGCTCGGGTGATGCTTAGCGGGTCAAGATGCGATGGTGGTGGTCATGGTCTCAATTAAATAAAGATTTTAAATAAATTTAGATTATTTTCTTATTATGATTTTTCGCTGTAATCTTCGAGACCTTTTGAGATTTTCTTTTATCTATTAATAAAGACATGTTTAACTTTATTAAGAGTAATAAAATTGGGGCGTTACAGTTTAACTTGTGTCCAGCTATATATGTGTTTGTTTGTAGCTCTGGATTATCAATAAGACAAAATTTGATTTGAGAGTTACACATTACATATACCATTTTTTAGTGAATCGTACGTTAATCGACTGTTGCAATCTTTCCAATGTCCAAATATTCCCAAAATCCATTTTGGTAATTAGTTAATTTGATTCGTGACGTCAAAATTGGTAAAAAAAATTGCGCTCAATTAGGGTATATTAAAAAAAATTAGAAAAACTACTTATAGCACACAAAATATAATACAGAAGGACGCATGTGATCTGATCCACTCGAATTTATACTTCTTGCAAATGTTGTTGGTCTTTGATTATATGTGATTGCTCTTCGTAAAATAAAAAAAAAATTAGGAAATCACAAATTACAATATCAATCATGAAAACCGAGTAAGTTTTTATGAGGTGCAATTAATTTTGAGTCCCTTATTAACCTATGTATTTAAATTTGAGACCTAAATATTTTTACTAGAGATATAAAATCAATAATCAACAAAAATATGCATGCCTGATAGAATCCACAATATAAATAATGATGTATGCGTATTTACACCTAGTACATAGAAAAGAATGTCATTTTTCATTCAAATAAATAATAATGCTATTTACACCTAGTGCATGAAAGTGTTTATGTTCCTAGGTTATTTCTTTATGATAAAAATTAAAAAGATATCGTCATATATTTGATAATAAGTCAAATTCCCCAACCAAACGGTGGATCATGCAATATACAAACTAATCGTTCTCGTTTCATGATTCAATATTCATAGCTTCTCATCCCAAATTGCATAATTAACCTCGAACTAACTAAATTTTAAATTCCAAAAGAGAAGTTAATATTTTACCTGGCCTATTTTTAATTTCCCCTCCTTTTTTTTATATAATACTTCTTTGAGTTGGGATGAGTAGTGAAGATTGAATCAAGAAACGACAACCATTAATTTGTGAATTGCATGATCCACTGTATGGATGAGATGAAATCGTTTATTACTCTAGTGGTGTAACATTTCCATTTTACATTATTAAATTTATAATTTTATGATATTTTTTATAAAATTATAACATATTAATGAACTATAACAACATTTATTAACAAAAAAAAAATGAGTGCAATTTTTATCAATTTTGACGAGACATGAATCAAAATGACTAACCAAAATGGCTCTTGGGAATATTGGACATTGAAGCAACAGTCTATTCCCTAAAAATGGTATATATATGTTATAATGTGTAAATGGGAGATTTCAAATCAAATTTTGTTTTATGGATAATCGATTTTAATACATAATGAGCAGAGCTACAAACAAATATTTCTGGATACAGGTTAAGATGAGTTGTTAATTAGGATGGATCATATATAGCTGCAAGAGGAGGGGGCTTGACTCTATAACATGGTCTTTGAAAATAACGAGTAATCATATTAAAACGATGTCACAATATTGACATTATCATAAATTAAATTTAAAGCGAAAAAAGAGAAAAAAAGTGTATCGGAAAACAAATAAAAATAGCAACAAGAAATCAATTAAAAAACCAAACTAAAAAAGATCAACATAACTCGATTGAATTGTATAAAAAATAACTTTAGAATCATTTTCAAATACAACATGCTCAAATCTTAAATATTTTATCCATGAAAGCTTGTTTCAATTCATTTTTATCCACAAATTAAGGCTGCGTCACCCTTTACTTTCATCAATCTAGGAAATATTTGCAATCTAATCAATTACGTATATGTAATTGATAACACAATCGTCAAAGCACGCCGCCGCCGACAGCCACCGTGAAATTTGTCGATCATGATATCTTTGATTTTAAATTTTATTCATTTTCAATTTTCTTTTTTGTTGTATTTTATTTTGTTAGAATATAATAATTATATTTCATGCTTTAAAAAATTAAAATACAAATTAAATTTCCCCTCCATTACTTGTTGTGGGTGTAAATTTTAACATTTTAAAGAAAATACTAATAAAACATTAATATTACACTCAATAATTATTTTTGATAATTTATACATTGAAAAGTATTAGTTTTTTAATTTAACAAATCATCACTCAAACAATCTCGTTTATTGATAAACCAAATTAACAACCAATGGATATTATCTATCTTTGAAAAAATATACATAAGTATCGTTCAAATCAACGAGTTAATTGATGTTACAATGAATCATTGTCCCATTTTATTAATTGGTAGGTCAACCAATTATATTGATATAGTAAATAAGCAAAATAAATCAATCAAGATTATAGTTAGTTAATTATTTAAAATAAAATTAATATATAATTTTATTTTTTGACAATTCATCTAAGTGAAAAATAAATAAATTAAAGAATAAATTAATCGATCAAGTCTCTCTCTCTCTCTCTCTCTCTCTATATATATATATATATATATATATATATATATATTTTCACAAGCACATTCGACCTTGTAATATTGAGGAGATTCGAACTCATGTCATTGAGTTGAAATTAGTTAGTTGGATGAATTTTCCAATTATAAAGGTTAAAAAAGAGAATTTTGGAAATATGTAGCTAAAAAACAACTTTTGAATATAAATATCTAAGTATTAATTGATCAAGCCCCATTTGTGAATTAGGTGTTTTGCCAACTTAACCGTGTAAAAATAGTACAGTACAAGAGATTGTCTAGTAGTGAAAGTGGAGGAGAGAGAGAGAAATTAAATTTAAAGAGGAGATTGTCTCGTCTCTCAGCTCCATATATCACGACGAGACAGCAGCCAATTTGTGAGCTCCGGTGCCGGCGCCGGCGCTGGTTACATATATGTTTCTGAGCTAGGAAGGATAATTATCGATCATTTAAAATTGTGAAAAATGGTGAAGAAAAAGAAATCCTATCATTTTCACAAAATCTGAAGAAATTTAGGGTTTTGAATTTATATTTAACAGTGAAGAAGACTGTACCGATCGGAAAAATTTACAAAAAGAGGAACTTTAAAGTTACCTATATGTTAGTATCATGTTTTTTTTTTTTTTTTCTCACACACCCGACCTGTGATATTGAGGAGGTTCGAACCCGTGACCTTTGACCTCAAAGCAACCTCACCCTACCACTAGGCCATCCCCACCAGGACTATGTTAGTATCATGTTTAAGCTTTAGCTACTATGGGATGGGTGGAGATGAGAGAGAATCAGACAAATTCATTATTGTTTTCTTTAGGAGAGAGAAGAATAAATTGATATATTTTGCAGTCATATGTTTATAAAGTCACTCTTTCATCCAAACATACAAAGAACACGAAGACAAAGGAATTGCGATCGAGACTTTTCGTCTACTTACCTTAGCGAAAATTAATTATTTTATATACAGAATAAATTAATATCGTTTTAACTTAAGTACTTAATTAGATGTCCTAAGAAAAAATTAAGAATTTATCTTTTATAATTAGACTGGTTTAACGAGAGTTAACTAATTAAATTCTCATCTTATATAATAAAATAGTATAATGTTAATTAAACTTTGTTTGAATTATTTTCAAGTTAGGACTTTGAGCTACAAACTAATATCTCCCAACACTAGTTAAGCATAGTTACAAATGTTTTAGGATCTTGAATTTATCTTTCAATATTATATGTGTGTGTGTGTGTGTGTTTTGAATTGGGAATTTGTTTGGGCTCTATAATGGCTACTAGTGTTGTACAATTTAAACATTTTTATATTATTTAATTTGAGGTTCGAGATGCATATGATATGATGATCCAGTGGTTCCAATGAACGTGAAGTTGTTATGTATTCCTAGATTATTTCTTTATGGTAAAAATAAAAAGATATCCTCATGTATTTGATTTTAAAATTTAGTCTCCCCATTCCATTAATGTCATCCACTGACATTAAACTAATTAATAGATTATATTTGAGCAAATTCTTTTAATTGTCAATTTGCCCTAACCAAAAATTGAGTGCAATTTTTATCAATTTGGACGTCATGAATCAAAATAACTAACCAAAATGGCTCTTGGGAATATTGGACATTGAAGCAACAGTCTATTCCTTAAAAAATGTTAGTATATATATGTAATGTGTAAATGAGAGATCTCAAATCAAATTTTTTTTTTATGGATAATTGATTTTAATACATAAGGAGCAGAGCTACAAGCAAATATATCTGGACACAAGTTAAGATAGCTTGTTAATTAGGATGGATCATAGATGCAAGAGGAGGAAGAGGAGGCTTGACTTAATAACATGGCCTTTGAAAAAGCGAGCGGTCATAGTGAAACGATGTCACAACATTGACAACACCACAACTTAAATTTAAGCAAAAAAAAAAAGAGTCCCAGAAAATAAATAAAAACATCAACAAGAAATCAAATGATCAACATAACTCGATTGAATTGCATAAAAAGTAACTTTAGAATCATTTTCAAATACTACATGCTCAAATCTTAAATTTTTTATCCAAGAAAGCTTGTTTCAATTCATTTTTATTTCCAAATTAAGGCTACTTATTTACTTTCATCGATCGAGTAAATATTTGCAATCTAATCAATTACGTATATGTAAACCCTTAGTAGATGAGGCTGCAATTTAATGTGTTACCATTAAGAGTGTTTAACTGATAATTTTAAAAAAAGAGAAGAGGATGTTAACTAATTTAAAATGATAGTGTCATTTGTAGTTACAGGCTAAAAAGTATAGTTGGTTATTCTCCCTCCATGCATTGCAGAGCAAATTGTACGATCATCTTCTCTCTCTTCTCTTTGAGTTCTATCTCTACTCTCTCTCTCTCTTATCTCTTATCTCTCATCTCTCACTATCTCTCTCACCTAATTCTCTCTCTACTCTCTCCATCTCTTACTTCTCAGGTCTGATTTTTGAGCTCATCGCACGGTGGAGTCATCCCCGACTGAAATCCTAGCTACAGCTTCATGCACTTGATTTAATTGGTTTGTACGGCCTCTCTCTCTCCTTTTTTATTTTTATTTTTGAGATCTCCATTTTCTCTCTTTCTCGTTCTCTGGCATACTCTTTCTGTACTGTTTCTTTCTCTCTCAGTCTCTCTTTCTCATCCCTCACTCTCTCTCTACTCTCTCCATCTCTCAGTTCTCAGGTCTGATTTTTTAGCTCATCTCAAGGTGGAGTCATCCCCGACTGAAATCCTAGCTACAGCTTCATGCACTTGGTTTAATTGGTTTGTACGGCCTCTCTCTCTCCTTTTTTTTTAATTTTTGAGATCTCCATTTTCTCTCTTTCTCGTTCTCTGGCATACTCTTTCTGTACTGTCTCTTTCTCTCTTAGTTTCTCTCTCATCTCTCACTCTCTCTCTACTCTCTCCATCTTTCACTTATCAGGTCTGATTTTTGAGCTCATCGCATGGCGGAGTCATCCCCAACTGAAATCCTAGCTGCAGCTTCATGCACTTCGTTTAATTGGTTTGTACGGCCCCTTTCTCTCCTTTTTTTTAGATCTCTTTTTTTTTCAAGCAATATTTCTTTTTCCTTTGAATATGTTGATTTTTGGAAGACCTAGCTCAACAGCAGATGCGGAATTAGTAGAAAATGTATGGAATATATCTATTTTGTCAGTTTCTTTGAAGTTTCTATTCACGTACTGCAAATAATTTAAGAGGCAAAGCCCTGCATATTGCAAATACTTTTGTTCTAATTCTGGTTGATGTTACTACCGATTAATTTGATATGTTTTGTCTCTACAAGATTTGGTGTGCTAGCTTCACTATAAAGCTTTTTTTGTCCATACAAAGTTTTAATCACCTTTTCCCACCATCTCCGTATGCTTAGTGGTATCTGAGATCTCTCTCTCTCTTTTTTTTTTTTTTTTTTTTTTAAGATCTCCTCTAAATCTCTCTTAGTTCTGTGGTATACTCTTTCTGTACTATCTCTAGATGAAGCCTTGTGGGGGTCCTCAAATTCCTATTCTTTTTCTTAGGGACTTGATTTCGCATTATTAGTGATTTGCAAGTTCGTTTTCATTTGTAATTGCTATTCTTGATAGTAGTGTAATTCCCTTGACTTAGGGCATTCGCTTTGACAAGAAGCTTGAAAGCTTTCATATTATACATGTGTTGCTATGTTTAGTAGCAGGTATGTCCTCTTTAACTGATACTTTTTCAAATTATTTTCAAGCAATACTTGTTTTTGCCTTGAATGTTGATTTTTGGAAGACTAGCTCAACAACAGATGCCCAATTAGTAGAAAATGTATGGAACATATCTATATTGCCAGTTTCTTTGAAGTTACTATTCACGTACTGCAAAGTAACTTAGGAGGTAAAGCCTGAATATTGTAAAGATTTTTGTTCTAATTCTGATTGATGCTACCACTGATTAATTTGATATGTTATGTCTCTACAAGATTTGGTGTGCTTGCTTCACTATAAAGCTTCTTTTTCTACATTTAATCACTTTTTCCCACCATCTCTTTATGCTTAGTGGTATCTGAGATCTTCCTCTTTAGATTGCTAACTGCCATCAGGCATCAAGTATACAGTTGAAACTTGTTTTCACCAACTTCTTGATATTAATATCACCTTTAAATTTTAGATGTAGTACTATCCATTGTTTTGTTATGGCCAGGGACTGTGAACTGTAGGAGAGAGAAACTAATTATAGTGGGAGGAGGAGAGAAAGGCTTATTACAAATTGAATGTTTGGGGTATATGTAGGAGAGAGTGAAAAGCTTAATCAGTTCGCAGTCTTTTTTTTAAGAAATTAATCAATTCAATCTTAGTTTTTATGCTTTTGGCAATTTTTCTTCATGAATTTTTAACGTGTTCATCCCGTTGAAGAAACTTTTCATAATTAATATACTTATTCACATATTCATAATCAACCATCTAAAAGAGTAAGACATAAATAAACTTACATGATTTAGCTGCCAGTATTGAGTGATTCTCTGCCACCAAGAGTCTGTATTATAGCCTTAATAAGTTTTATCTCTTTATCGCTGTTAGAAATCTCTTGCTGCTTTGTACCGAGCTTTTCCATGTGCAGTTCAAATACTTCTGAAGTTGATTGTTATGTATGTAATATAAAGAATGTTCAAATCCATATATCTACATCCCTGTTAGAAATCTCTTGCTTCTTTGCACCAAGCTCTTCCATGTGCATTTCAAATTCTGAAGTTGATTGTTATATATGTAATATAAAGAATGTTCAAATTCTATCTTGTTATACTAATTGTTATCTTTTTCGTGTCAATAAAAAGCATGAGAAAAGTACCACTAGCAACATTGTATGGTGGTCTTCAGTATTGAAGGAGCATGGGAGTCGATGCCTACCGATTTACAATTCATAATTTCGGCTCTCCATTGAAGATAAAAAGGAAGAATATTATTAAATCAACGTTTTGTGCTAGTGTAAGTTTTTTTTATCTCTTTATCATTATCTTATAATTTGGTGTTGTGTTAACTATAAATTTAATCACTTTTTTTTGTTATCTAGATTTTGAAGCCTGATATCAAAGATGGTATGATCAAATATTAGCCCGATTTAGAAGTGAGAGAGGGCAGTGATGTGAGTGCCTATAATGGTTTCTGGGAATACCAATACGGTTTTCACAGTCACTATACGGGCATGTGTCCCGAGACTTACTTTCGGACAGCCGTAACCAGGCTTAGTGACTTGTGTGTGCAATTCAACATCGAACTTGATCCGCGTCCTTACTCTGTGAGAGAGCTACGCCAGAATGTCCGAGATATCACAGGCTACCTCCCGACGATTGTTGGAAGAAGGCATAGAGGCTTTCTATTTGTGGAGGGAGATTGGTGTGAAACTCCGATGATAGTGCAAGATATCCGAGTTGGATTCACCAGTGAACTGCACAAAATCGACATGAAGAAGCCATTTACTTCGGACATTCATTGTGAGGATGATATTATCATTCTTCCCGATGTTCACATTCCTCAGCCATCATCAAAAGTGACCCACAAAATTATAGTTTGGGAGAAGATCATAAAAAAGAGATTGATGGGTGAGTGGTTAATATATTGAGAAATAAATTTCAAATAACGATTCACTAACATCTTTTTCATTAATAAATTCAGGTGTGTGTCTCTTATCAGGGAACAAGTGAAAGGATTGAAGCTATTGGATTCCCTGGTAATCACAGTTAATTACTTTTTATAACTTATATTTTTGTATGTTCGTAGTTTATTTGATTTGGATCTACTTACCCAATATTCTACTCTTAGATTTTGCAGGGCCCCATGACTTGTGCTCATAATCCGATTAGAGCAGCATCTCGTCCTTTAAACGTATGACTATTGGTAAGTAAGTTTCTATATCCGCAATAAATGGAGAATTTGAACAGGCATATGACTCCATTATTAGAAGTTTGTATAGTGATATTGACATTGTCCTAATATATGTTTCTAATAACATTTTTATCATGGATAATGTTGTTAATGAATGAGTATTATTGTAATAATTAAAATGTATAAGGTCAAAATATATGTATATGTAATGATTAAACGGTAACAAATATCAATGTAGTTTTCACGGTCAGTATACCAAATGTCCCAGTAGTACCCAAGAAAATATCAATATAGTTTTCATAGTCAGTATACCAACACGTCCCAATTATATCCCAAATAGTCGTTGAGTGTGTTATGTGTCATATTGGCATTGTCCTAATATATATTTCTAACAACATTTTTATCATGAATAATGTTCTTAATAAATGAGTATTATTATAATAATTAAGATGTATAATATCTAAATATATGTATAAGTAATGATTCAATGTCAACAAATATCAATATAATTTTCATGGTCAGTATACCAACATGTCCCGGTAGTACCCCAAATAGTAATTGAGTATGTTATGTTGTTATATGATTATAGATAATTAATTTGTATATCCCAATATAATGATAGAGGATGAAATTATATACAAAATAGTTATGTTATATTTGGATGAATGAGTATTATTGTAATAATTAAGATGTATAAGGTCAAAAAATATGTATATGTAACGATTCAACGGTAACAAATATCAATGTAGTTTTCACGGTTAGTATACCAAATGTCCTGGTAATACCCACGCAAATATCAATATAGTTTTCACAGTCAATATACCAACACGTCCCAATTGTATTCCAAATAGTCGTTGAGTGCGTACTATTCATCCGTAGAGAATCTGCGAGTCGGGATACAAAGCTATATTGTGCTGGCACATATTTCGTGAAGAATGTGAAATTTTTTATCTGGGGGGTTAATCTATGGAATGAAGAACTTTTGGAGGATGAGCCGCCTTTTATTGAGAAAGATGCTTCATACAAATGTCGTGTTAACGTATAGTACAAATAACTGCGTACTGTGTATTGCTTATTTAGCTTAAGTTATAGGAAAAAGAAAAAATATTATAATCATATATAGTTATTTGTAGATTTAGTCACTACTTGTTACATATCATATCAATAGTCATAACTTTCGTTTTCAATTGAATTATGCATTCAACTGGAAAAGGGAGATATGCTTGGAGAAGTACTCTGAATATTATCAGTTTGGATGGCTCACTCTTCGCAATAATGAAGATAATTAGGAAAGTGTTTTGGCTATGAATTCTTCTGGAGTGTTTATAATCCCCAACTTCCAAGTAGAATCATTAAAAAAATCCATTTTTCTTCAAGGAGAAATCGTGGATGTGGTGAAAGTAATTGATTTGTTTGAAAGAGACAGCGAGCGAAGAGTTCAAAGAGATAATACAATACTTCTTTTTTGATCTATCTGCTATACCTATTGTATTAATGTTGTGCAGCATGATTCATTTGGTATATAAATTGTCTTTCTTTTTTTTTCCTTTTCTACTTGGTGGTTTCTTTTGTTGCATATGCTCAATCATAAGTTCAATCTTAAGAACTTATTAGGATAGAGATAGATATTGTGAGGTGTATTTAGCCTATACCTTACAGAGAATTCAAAGAACCCCAACAAAGGTGATTGAAGATTCATTTAGGTAAATATTTCCACTTTATATAACATTATGCAAATGCAAGGGGTGCAATATTGACGCGCGGTCGTTTCGCGCTCAAAAATATATTTGTAAACTCATGTGCCCACAGCGAGCGTAGCTAGCCAATGAGTACAGTTCGATCCCACAGAGAGCTGTTGCGATTCTATCTTCAAGTAACCAATCACAAAGGGGGGTTTGGTGTTGTCACTACACTGAATTTAAATCTGCAAAAGAAACTAAAGAAAATATCAAATAACAAAAGATTCTGGCATTTGAATTAGAATTTGATTTAAACATAAAACAACTCGATCATGGGCACACCGATTTTCATACACGACAGGTCATCTAGTTATGGTGACCGAATTCCTCTCTGCGTCTCCTTATCCATCCTTTCATTTTAGGTTTAAAAGTGATTCCTCTTCGATTAAACCCCTAACCAGTTACCCACCTCCTGATTCCTCTAAGAGATGTAAGCAAGCAGGCAGCAGTGTGCCCTAGACGGACCCAGATCTGTTGTGTTCAACTGATTCCTCTTGTGCCCACAACACCCCATTAATTCCCTTATTACTATATAAACCAACACACAGTCACGATTCGCCAATTCAATTAATAGTGGTGTGCCCTCTTTACCTAACGAGTGATCAGCCACATTGGGCACTTCAGACACACACTTACGTGGAGCAAGGCACAATAATTAACGGAAACTAATCATGCATTAATATGCCCATTTTGGCCTCACGAGTCCAGATTTATGCTCAAACCAATTTCATTGTTCAAATGCCAGAATTAAAGATCTAGCCGAGAAGGCTAGACATAATTGAAACTGCAGAAATTAAAGACATAAAATAAACAAGAACTTACTGAATTAATTAAGTAAAAACTTGACTCCAACATCGAGAAACATGAACATAACCTAAGTCCCGAAGGTTTAAGACCTTTCAGATTGTTTTTGGCTACCTAAGCAGCGTACTGAAAATAAAATGCAGAAATTATAAAATTTAGAAATGTTTCAGACTGTCTAAAGCTTGTTTTCCCAGAGACTAAACTTGTTTAAATAACTACATTTCCGAGTGGAGTTTCCCCCACAAGCGGGGGTCTTCTGCTGAAATTCCGGAACGGCGTGCCCTCTCTGACCTTGACTGGATAAGCTTCAGCTTTATCAAATCCCTATTTTTTAGGGATTGCTCTTATCTGCTTTGCTTGAGCTTATCTCTTCGTCTGAGCTTATCTCTTTGCTGCCGCGCTTTCTAGGAGTCCAGCTTAGCTCCAAGTCTCCTGCGGATATGTAGCTATCTTCCACCAGCTCTCCTTCAACTGATTTACGAGTTTCACGGGAATGCCCATTCTGACCTGTGGTCGAGTCTGTGCGAGTACTGTGGGCACGGCATCATCTGTCAGTTCCATCCGTATCTGATATGCCCACTTCGCCGACCGAATGTGGGATGGATACTGGAGAAGTCCCCTGTGCCTCTGATGAACATATGTGCGAGATAAACGTGAATATTTGGGCATAAAATGCCCCTTCTGCCAGACTCGACTCTTGGAATGCCCTTTAAACGCAACCTGGTTCTTTTCGACTCAAAAGACACTAAAAAGGACATTTATAGATGATAGAATGCCCATAAAAACATGAAATAAATGGACTTATCAAATATTAAACACTCTAACACAACTTACTAATGCAATTGCATGATCAAAATTTAATAGTATTTGTATGCAACAAATTCCACTTGTACAAAATCCCAAAATGCATAAAAAATATGCTAGAAGGACAAAATTTAACAATATTTGTATACCACAAAATATAAAAAATTCTAATAAATAAAAAATTCATTATATTTTCAAGGCTTCAGACTAATCTCATTTTTCTAATAATAATTAGAAGATAGTAGCTTGATACAACCATCATTTTAAAGTATACCTTTAAGTAGGTGAGGACTCTTAATTAATATTAGAATTGAAGTTGAAAATTGGAGAGAATAAATGGAAGAATCACAATGACTAAGCAGAGAATTTGCTCAAGCCTAAATACTAACAATATATAAGTAGATAACTAACCTAAAACTTGGGGCCCTTTCAACATTGTATCAAATACTCGTTGTTAATAAATTAAAAGATTAGAGAAGAAATATAACGTACTTTGAATAGTTCGGGTTTAGTAAGTCTGAACTTTGTGTCTAAATCCACTTTTAGCATGGGTAGCTCTGATTCTAGACCCGAATCCACCTCTGAATCCCCCTCTGACATGGGTGGCAGTGAACAGTGATGTGACTGCCGCCAGCATCTCATGTGAGGGCGGAGACGACGCCATGTGGAAGCTAGTGTACGCATTATCCCTACAAAAAAACATATATTAGCAAAAAATATATATATATATATTCTAAAATGAATAGTTGAATAGCTAAGATATGTATCTAAGGGTAATTTAGGAAATCATGGTAAGAGTAGGAACAACATCAAAGGTGGAAATAGAGGATAGAAAACAAGCCAACTTTTCATGCATATGCTTTGGCGAGAAGGCAGAGAAATACGATTGAAGGAATATCATGGGAGGATGGTACTTGGGTACGTATCGGAGGAGATAAAGGTGGCTGAAGTTGTGTCTAGTTTCTTTGATAATCTGTTCGAGTCAGCTAGGCCCACTAATGCAGCTATTGATGAGGTTTTGGGTGTTGTTGAAATGGTATTCGGAGAAAATAGTTGGGAAATGATTGAGAGACTGTTCACACCGAGGGGGAAGTTAAGCATGCTCTAGTTTAAATACATTTGTCAAAAGTAATGCAAATTAAGTACCAATTGTAGACCCTTAAAAGGGAAATCTTAGTATATATGCTAGCTTATCTAAACTAGTTTAAGATATGTTATCTTGTAGTGATTTCTTGGTAATGACCCGGCCACAACTGTGCTTATATTTGTATATAAAGTTCAATGAGAAGAAAAATAGAGTAACTAGATGAAATTATACAAGTTCGTAAATGATCTCGATCATTTTTGCTCTTACTGCATAAGCAACATTAATCTGATCCTATAAGTATACCTAAAATCTCAATTTGGCCCCGAAATAAAATTTTGGTCCAAATTGGACCTTTTTCTCTAATTTAAAACGAAGAATTGCCAATCGATCCCCCAACTCTTATTTTAGGCTAAAAAATCCCCAGATTGAAGAAATCCCTAAATTGAAAAACACGTGAATTTTGGGCTTGAAATTTATACCGGATATGCGGTTGGATTCTGCAGAGATTGGCATGAAATTATTGTTGATTTGCAAAAAACAATTAATGCTTCAAAATCGATCTCAGTTGAGAGTGAGAGTTGTATAAACATAAGTGCGTGTGAGTTTTCTGTTGGACAAATTTTGATTTAAGATTCTTATTCATATTTTAATTTCCGCATAAATTAAATTGCCAAACTCGAGGAGTGAAGAGTGGAGAAAAGAGTCATGCCCCTTCTTTCTCAAATCACAATCGAAAATTATCCTTATTTGACGATACTTTCATATTGAAGAACATTTTGGTGGAGTGGAATTAATAAATCAAAGTTGAGGATTTTTTTTCAATTTGGGGAATTTTTTCGCCTAAAATAAGAGTTGGGGAATTGATTTGCAATTGTTTGTTTTAAATTAGGGGAAAAAGTTCAATTTGGGCCAAAATTAGACATTTTTCTTAAATTAACGTCGTTAGTAACATATTTTAATGGAAATTAGTTTAAGGACTAACGGTGGATTAATGTGATACCTTTTAAAAGTTGAGGATTCAATTTGGACTGAAATTTTGTATCGAGAACAAACTGAGACTTCGAATATAGTTGTATGAACAAATTGGGCATTTTCCCATAATTTGACTATTAGAAAAATAATGTTGGATTGGTACAAGCTAATACCCTTACCACTTTTACACTCACAAACTTGATAGCTCTGGATTTACTCCTACTTTCTTTTGTTTTATATTTATTCTCGAGTCATGCTAACAAGTATAAAAGCATATTTGTAGAAAGGATGAAATGAGTTCGTTCCACAAGGAATGAGATATTAAAATATATAACACAAGTATCACAACTATAGATTAGTAGATTATCTAGACTATGAATAAGCAAGAGTTGATTTCAATCCAACAATACCAAAACATAAATTACTTTAAGCAAGGAATCAAATTCTAACAATTGCAAGGTATCAAAGACTTAAAGAAAACGGTTTAATTAATGTAACACCCCGTATTTTTGGATTATAGTTAAAAGTTTTCTAAAATTATTTAGAAGGCTACAAAAACTTATTGGGGCTAAAATAAAGTAAAATAGATAAAAACGAGACTTTAGGTATTATTTAAGATTGAAAAAAAATTATATTTGAAATATTTTTGACGTGTGGTCAATAATGATTTTTGTGGAAATAGAATGACCTGAGAATTTCAATGATACTTTTAAATTTTTAATTAGAGGTCAAACGAATTCCTGATAATATTTTTGGTAAAATAAATAGTATTTTTTTTATTATTCAATTTAAAAAGGAATCTTTTCTCGTTTTATTATCAAATGATATTTTCGGCATACCATTTTTAATTGATTTAATAGGAAATAACCCAATGAACCTCCCGGTATTTTTAGATTTATAATGCGAGATCAATTGAACTTCCGGTGAAATAAAGTAGTTTTTAATCGAGTCAAAAAAAAAAAGAAGCATTTTATCAATATTTTATATCCGAATATTTTATTCCAAAATATCCTAAAATATCTAGATAACCATTCCCCTCGTTAATCTTATCAATTCATTTCTCCCCTCGTTAATCTTATCACCAGCTGCCCCCCCCCCAATTAATTTCTCTCCACCTTATCCATCATAGACGAGAGATCCGAGAGAGCGAGATTGTAAAAGAAAAAAAAAAGAAAAAGAAAGAAAGAAAGAGAGATAAGAGAGAGCGAGAGTGAGAGAGAGGGAGAGAGGGGAGGAGAGAGGAGGAGCTGCCAACACCACCACCACCTGCCGCTGCCACCGCCGTTGCCGGAGCGCCGCCAAAGTCGCCGGAGCTGCAGCCATGTCGCCGGAAAATGGCGACGTTTCCACGTCGCGCGGCTATCGTATCGGTCCATGTCCTTTTTAGCCCAAATTTTAATATGTCATGTATTTAAATGTGTACTACATTTCGTATGTTGAGCGCGTTCCCGTCCGACAGTCGAAAACCGGTGAAAAAGCTGGAAAACGTGCATAAATAAAAGAACCGATCTGCCACTATTTTGTTAAATTCAGGCCCTTTCGCCTCCTCAAATCGAAAAAGTTTGTTCACAAAAGTTGCTCGAAATAATATTTCCTATATACCTGTCGAATTTCGTAATTTTTGGATGAATTTTGAAAAATATCGATTATTTAATTTAAGCAGCTATTTTTGTACCGGGAGCATGTATTATTGAAAAATTCTAAACCTCTCAAACTATAGTCTTGGCATATATAGGATGGCCCTTGAATATTTTCGTAATTTTTGAACGGTTAAAAAGTGTCGTGGTACAAATCTGATAAAAATCGAGTAAAATGGCAAGTTACGGAAAGTGACCTCTGTCAAATCTTTTGATTCCAATAAATCAAAAATAATATTTTAGAAATTATTCTCTTTTGCAGTAAATGCATACGAGGTCTCTAGAGTCGTGTGATATATTTTTGAAAAGAATAAAATTAAATAATAGCTCCAATTACAGTAGATTAATTCCCGAAAATATAGCGATTTGTTATGAGTCGAAGATCGACCCTTGTAGGACCTGCAGAGCCTGCTAGGATTAATGAAACCATTTTTGAAGTATTGTGCCGTCATGTGCTCATCATCCAGGTGGGTTATATTTTTCTCAATTTATGTTCAACTAATAAGCTCAACCGTTTATCAACTGTATAGCATGAATATCTATATCAAAATGATTTAGCTCACTGTTCGCGTTCGCTAGTATCCTACGAAAACATTGAGTGCTTAACTAAACTCGAGTTCGGATCCTTAAAGCTTTGGGACCGTATAGAATATCCTTTATTAGACAGCTCGGCTGGAGGACATGTATATAAGTTAAGACACTGTAAGAAGGGACAGTTGAGATAGAGCGTGCAAGTAAGGTTAAAAGAAGCTTTGTATACATAGAATGCTTTTAAGATTTGAAACCTTTCCATTGTTATACTTGTGTGGATACGATATTCATATTTATAAAATGATTGTGAACTCTTTATCAAAATTGCCCACTGGGTACGCTAGTACTCAGCCCAAATCTTTTCTAAAACATTTTCAGGTTGAGAGACAGGTTGGAAGATGATGGAGCTGAGGCAAGGACTGGCTTCTTGTTATATGCTTTTTTTTTGTTGAGAAATCTTAAATACTCTAAATCAATTAAGTGCTTGCAAACAATTTTTACTTGAATTATGCTCCGCACTTGTTCCGTTCACTATGATACAGCTTGTCTTCAATTGTTTGAAGCATGTTATGATTTCAGCATTATGCTATAATGTTCCTTTACAATTGATTGGTGGGATAAGTTTCCTTTGATGATTGGTAATTTATTCAGGTTCTTTCTAAACGCCTTAATGCGTGGTTCTATTACAGTTACAGAGGTTATGCTGCCCAAATTTCTGGAAAATATAACCCATTCTTATTCCAAAGTTATTTCATTTAATTATCTTTATGCAACAACCCCTTTCCCCAGTAGCGCACTGATCCCCTGCCCTTCTCCCGGGATCGGGGTGTTACAATTAACAAGTAAAAAACGAGACTCCAGGACACGGATACACAATACTTCTCTTGAACACACAACAAGATTCACATTTTTTCTTCCGCATCCTAGAGCCCTTAGGGCTAAGGGCTCTAGCCACCCATATTTACATCAAAAGGAAGAACAAAGAAGGAAATAACAAAACCTATATTAAATATGTGTAAGAGAGTAGAGGAGAAGATAAAACCCAATGTTGATCACTCCTCTTCAATCCTATGGCTTGAATCTTCAAGATGGATAGATGTCCTTCCCTCTTCTTCTTCCTTCTTCTTGTTCTTCAAAATATCTCCAAGGCTTCTATGTTTTTCGAGTATGAGAGTTGTGTCTCAAAACTCTCCAAAAATTGGGGATATATGGACCAATAATTGAGTGTCAAAAGTTAAAAAGTAAATTCGTCTGTCCGGAACGCGACCCTGAGAAGGTCGCGCCTAGGGGTCGAGTTTAGAACAAATAAAGAAAAATACGTCTCTGAAGTGGCCAAAACTTGGGCAGAGTCGCTTTTGGGGGTTGCGTCTGCACAAAGGGGCGAGGTGCGACCCCCCTTGGTCGCACTTAGATGTCGTGTCTGGCAGTGTTGCGAAGCGCGACCCCCTGGTAGTCACATCCAAGGATCGCGTTTCAAGCACATGTTTTCAGCTCCCTGAAGGCCCTGCACCGCGAGTGTTTGGTCGAGTTTGGAGGCGAAGTTTGGTTGTGTAATGAGGCGCGACTCGAGAAGGTCGCGCCTATGGGTTGAGTTTTAGCTTCAATGTTCGTTTTTCCTTCTCTTTTCTTCATCTTTTCTCGACTCCTTATGTCTTTGTTGATCCATTCTCCAATTTGACTTTAGTTTGCATTGTTTAACCCAAAAATTCTTGTGTTGGCCACTTATATTAAAACAAAAGATTTAAAATAATATTTACATTATTTATATTAATATATACATAAAACCCATTGCATTTATAAATAAATGCAATAAAAAGAGTGTAATTTAGACACTCATCAATTACACTTGAATTAGACTAAAATTAAATGAAACCGTAAAAATAAATTATTAATCTGAAACTTATTTATTTTTCTAAGTGTTGTTTGCGAATAACCATTAATGTAATCTTTAACACAAAGTCGCATGTCTAACTTTGTTAAATATGATTAAATCATCGGACGAGCGGGTTAACTCGACCTACATGAGCCCACGCGTTAACGTCGATTGAAACTTGGATTTGTGCACTGCGCGAGTTGCCAGATCTAAAAAATAAATTAACTCACTTTCAGACCTAGTCCTGATGGTATGCTCAAGAGGCATTTGCTTAGGGCCCCAAATTTTTTGGGCCCAATTTCTATTTTTTTAATAGGTATATTTTTTTTTGTCCAAAATTAAAAATTAAAATTAAAATAAAGTAAAACTGGCACATCATGGGAAGCAAAATTAAAGAAATTAAGAGTGATAAAAAGTCATCTCATCTTCATATATTCCACCCTGCTGCAAGTGAAGAACCGGTGAATGACGCGATTAGTGAGAATTGATAAAGCAACACAAGGTGGATTGGGGAAAAAAACTTTGAAGTTATTGAAATATATTATAGCAAATTAAATAAGGTACGCATTTGATTTTAAATTTAAAATTAAATTATAAGGTAGTGGGGAGACTATTTAATTTTGAACTTTGATTTGCTATTATTGTTGGTGACTTGGTGTTGTGGTAACTATATATATATATATATATATATATATATATATATATAATATTATGCATGTGTTTTGTGTTCCACAATTTGTTTATTTAATTTGTGATATCATGCTTTAAACTAATGAATGTTGTCATCTTGTCGACATATTATTTTTCCCTCTAAAATCGCAAGACACATTATATTTAGATGAAAAATCATTTGTCTCTTTTGAACTAGTGAATATTGCTATTTTGTCCATATATTAGTTTGTATTTTTCTCATGATTTAGACTCTTTTTTTTAACTTTTTTTTCTATGAAGGCCCAGTTTTAAATTCCAGCTTAGGGCTCTGTGGCAGACAAGACCGGCTTGCTCACTTTAGTTTTATGGTTCTCTAATTACATTTTTTTTAATTACTCTCACTAGTTTTTATATCAAATAATATAATAGATATGAAAAGATACTAATTCAATGACTATTAAAAATATATAGAAATAACTTTGATAATTTGTTGGAGAATTATCAATTCAGGACCTGAAAGATGAATAATCTAACGATTCAAGACCTAAAAGATGAAAACTCTCAATCTAGGATCGAAAGATGAAAATCCACAATCTAGGACCTCAAAAATTACGAATTTTGATTTTTTTTAATTTTTTATAAATTTTAACAATTTCTTTATTAGATTTAATAGATAATTAATAAATAAATTTTCATTGAAAATTAATATAGAATTAATTAAAAAAATAAAAATAAAATTAAAATTCGTGATTTTTGAGGTCTTGGATTGAGAATCTCCATCTTTCGGATCCTGAATTAAGAGTTTTTCATTTTTCAGTTCTGAATTAATACTAATTTACTCATCTTTTAGGTTCTAAATTGACAATTCTCCAAATTTTTTTATGGAAACTTGAAATCTTATTATGTTCGAAATAGTGCTCCTCTTAGTTAGAAGTATACTTAGGTTTGTTTTAGGTAGGAGTATAAGCATTAATGACGGTGGCCTGAGTTATTAGAATGATTATTTCTATCAATTAAATTATTATGAAAGAGCATCTACTATTCCTAAAGATTATCCATCAAAGTTTAACTATAAAAAGGAATTATTCACCAACATATATATAAACACTACTTTATGTCTTTATGCTTATATTCTTAATAAAGAAAGTCTTTTATTTTTATTTTTATTTTTTATTTGCTGCATTTAATTTATCTTAATTTATAGTGGCACAACAACCACAATCTCTATAATCCATATATTGTTACTTAATGGCTCTTACACTAATTAAATTATGTTTTCAAGTGATCATAAGGTCACGATTTAGATTCAAACCACACGATATAATAAAAATGAACTATTCGTAAATATTCAAACTACATTGCAAATATAAAATAAATTGCCGACATGATGTACGTGCTCGTACCGAAATCCTCGTGTTGCATGAATATATATTGTATCATATATAAGTGTCAAATTAATATGTTCAATGAAAATTTTAATTGTATATTATTATAATAGAAAATGTAACACCTTAACTATAAACTGCTATATATATACTCCCACAACATGGAAAGCAAGCGGAAGTTTTATAATCATAATCATACAAAAGCCTCGTAATGAAATAAAGAATTAATATATTTGTGTTCATCAAATTCTCAAGAATTTTTTTACTTTATTTCTTTATTTGTTCAAAAGTACATACATAGAATCGACCTATAAAATATATTCGTTGAGTCTCATGACTCGATGCGAACCATAACCTTGTTATCTACTAATTAACTACAAATAAAACAACTATAGGCAAAGCTAATTACATAAAACAACATCATCCACGGCACAATCACTTCTCAAAATTTCCCCTCATATTTTCATATATATTTTCCAATACTCCAATTATGCAAACACTAAATTCTCTCTCGTATTTACCCTTGTCAAAGGATCTAAATTGTTAACATATATAAAATACAGTCGATCAATATATATATATATACACACACATATATACACTAAGCATGAAAATATTACATATGATCCGCCACGAACCAAGGCAAGGGCTGAAAAGCTTCGTCACTGAAAAATGTTAAGAAAATAGAACAAAACAAAAAGATTAACGAGCCTAGCCTAGATCATCAAAAAAATACAGATTAACGGATGCGGGTTACCCTCAACATAAATATATATATATATATATATATATATATATATATATATATATATATATATATATATATATATATAGCACCATTCCATTTGAAACCGAATTAAGATACAATCATGCCCATTTCAGATTGTTTTGATCCGACATTTCATTTTCTTGAAGAAAATCTTAAATCAGATTATTAGTGCCAACTCCATTCCATATATAATTTGTATTGATTCATTACTGTTGGAACACGATAAGATTTTGTTTTTCAAGACTACAAAAAAAATTGTGTTCTTTAATGGAGATGGATAAGAAATTAAAGAGCTGTACGTAATATAAAAAAAAAAAAAAAAAAAAAAACAGAAACAAGAACAATGAGACAACTTAAATTTGGTTAATGCAATAACGAAGAAAGAAGCAAGTGAAATATTTCTCTCTCTGTAGAAATGTATGTGTGAATGGAATTGAAACCAAGAATCGCTTGTGTGGGTGCTCGTGCTAATTGGAAGCACAATTCATGAGTGTTGAATTATTTTTCTTTCTACATAGCATGAATACTTTTATTTTTGTTAATTAGTATTGAAAAAAAAAAGAGATCACATAGTCAATTTGAGCATATTTACACCATTTATTGGTTTTTTTGGTGTATTTGTATCAAAATAAACTTTACTGATATATTTGCCCATGCGGGTAATTTTGTATTACATTTTTGCACATTTTTCATTCTTTGGGGGGGGGGGGGGGGAGTTATTGTTTAAATTTGATTGTTCAAGGCAATGTAAGGAGTGCAAGTTTCAAGCATTAATTTACAATTTTACCTTTTTAATACCACACACAAACAATAAGCATAATGACGGTGGCCTGAGTTATTAGAATGATTATTTCTATCAATTAAATTATTAAGAAAGAGCATCTACTATTCCTAAAGAATATCCATCAAAGTTTTAACTATAAAAGGCTCCTAAAAAAAGTTTACCTATAAAAGGAATTAGTGTATCGCCCGTAAGATGTATGGACGCGTTTTATTATACACACACACATGAACTGAATAATTATAATTTAAAATTTAACGAGTATCACTATAATAATTGTCAAATTATATATGAAATTAAAGTAAATTACAAAACACACACAACAAATGAAATTAAAGTAAATTACAAAACACACACAACAAAACGTGAAATTTATTATAAATTTGTAATACTTCTTTATATACAATATTTTATAATATAACATTTTTCAGAGATTTTAAATATATATTTTGGTTATGTATGGAATAAACAATTTATCGTATCTATTTTCATTTTTTGTTTTTATTATATTATCTGTATAAAATTTGAAAGTTTTACAAACTCATAATTTCATCTACGAATAACTAAATTTTATTTTATGGTACTTATAAATTTTATAACTTTTGAATTCAAAATTATTCCATATAATTTTGTTACGAAAATAAAAAAATTCAAACTCCAACATCACTATTGTAATTATTATGAGCGAAGACTTATCACTATAACACGTTGAGTAAGATACATTAAAATTAAATAAAAACAACCATCTTGAAATATCAATAATCTAAAATAATCTTATTTAGTTGTAGGACAATGTCTGATATATAAATTAGATTAAAAAAATATCAATATGAAAACGCTTGGCCAACGTTAAATATAAAAAACATGGCTCACACAAAATGAAAAAAAAAAAAGGTACAACACCATACAACCCAATTGAATTTGTTAGCAAACAAAACCTAACCAGACTATTATATTGAAACGGTAATATATTGTCCGTGTTATTTTTTTGTTCTTGAAATGCAAGCAAAAACTATATCGAGTTTCAATATTGAATGTGTTCAACCTTTTAAAAAAATTGGAGTCTTGTTCTAATGATTGTTAAAATAAAACTCATGGGCAAACAAATTTGCTTAAAGAAATAATAATAATAATAATAATAATAATAATAATAATAATAATAATAATAATAATAATAATAATAATAATAATAATAATAATAGTAACTTTAATATTGTAGTTGAAAAGTGAAATTAAATATTTTTATATTTGAAGTTGTGGCAAAGTGTTGATTTATTTATTTAAGAATAAGTTTTTGCCAATTGCCAGACCTTTAAAACCCCATCAGTTTCACAAAGAGTGTTATTGTATATAAATGCATATATACGTATTAACAAAGTAATCAAATTAACTAATATATCCCTTATACTAATACATTAAATAAAAAAAATGGATGTTTGAATACATTAAATGAGGACAAATGTGAAAAAAAAAATATAAAAGAAATATAGTACAAAAATTAAATACAATGATTATTTCTCAAATAAAAATTAATAACTTAAATGTTAAAATAAAATAAAAGTAAAAAAAAAGAACAAAAAGTGGAAATAAAAAGAACAGACGGCAAAAAAAAAGGGGGAATAAAAAGGTTAAAATGAAGCAACTTCGTCTGTGACAAATGTTCAAGAAAATTGATTATCAACTGCAAACAAAACAAATTCTGCATGATCATATACAAACAACAAAATAAAACAAAACAAATCGATCATAATTAAAATGTAGCTCAACATTTTAAGTGCTCCTTGATTGGGAGCATGCTCTCAACATAGGGAATGAACTCCATATTTCCTACTTTATTAGGGATGTGAAGTTGTATGAAATCGTTGGTGACAAGATCATAGGCTAGTAGCTGACCACCTCTCTCAACATTTTCAAAGAACAACACTTCACCATTTCTCCAGAACCCCATCGGCCTCTTCGCCTTTGAAAGATGAAGGCTCAATTCTCTAACCCACAATCCCCCCCTCCTTCATAACCCAAATCTCAAACAACTTCTTACTCCCCAACTTTGGGTAAACAACTGCAGCAAGTGATCCATCAAACTCTAACAAATCGAACCCATACAGCCGCTCCAGTTCAGCTGCAGACTTGCCTATGTCGGGCAGAATCAAACGGGAGAATTCCTCATCAGCAAAGTCGAACGATACAATGACACGCCCACGCTTCCAAAAGGAACGCCCGTTCACATAAACGGAAGGGCCCTTCAAATAAATGGAAGGGCTGAAGAAGACTCGCTCGAAATCTGAGATCCACTTCCACGAATTGCTCTTGAATGAATACAATTCAACACCGCTCCTGCAATCTTGTTCATCTTTATCTTCCACCTCCTCTCCGGTGATGCACTTATCGACAAACCTCACCACTTTGTAGTCTTCCGATTTAGGATCGAAGCCGAATGCGCTGACCGTCACAATACTGCTGCCTTTTTTGCGGTGAGAAGGAAGCGATATGCCCTCTTTCGTTGAGTTGTTCCGGATTGCGGCGTCGCCGGATTTATTGTAGACATACACCAATCCATTACAGCTAGGGCAGAATTCTAGGTATCTCTCAACCCTAATAAGAGAAGTTTTCAGGTGTGAGGAGAGAGAATTCATAGTAGGGTCTGCTGTCGCCTTCTTTGAGGGAAACACTTTTCAAAAGAAGCTTATGCTTGCTAGCGGAGGCGGCGGCGGCGGTGGTGGATTCGTGACGTTTGAAAATGAAGGAGAGGGATTGAAGCAGATTATTGGTTTTCTTCGAGAGGATTCCCATTTCACCAGTAGATCGGAACGCACTCTGGGTTTTGCAGCCTCCTCTTCTCTCCTCGATCTTCTCTTATTAGGGTTCACTTGTGTATATATACATTATTTTTTATTTATAAATGCTTCTTTTCGGTCATTTTTAGTAAGAATAATAATTTATATATTTATTTATTATTCTAGCCATGTTTAGTTATTTAATTTGCACTTTATAATGATTTTTCTCAGTAAAATAGTAGCAAAGCTTGTGTTTCAATATTGCTTGTGTGTAATATTTATTATGCGCTAATGGATGAGACATCAGAGAATGGAATTCCAAAGCTTCTTTATAATCTATGATTGTTGGCTCGTCAAAGATTATTCCGTTTCTGAACATTTAATTATGTTTTAATATATATATATAGCAATGTCAACTGTTTTGACAGATCTATTAAAAGAGAATCTCTTAAAACAAGTACAGAAACTTTATACGCATACAATCACTTGCAAATTGTAGGATAGTGACAATCACCGTACCGATCCGAAAACAAACACAATAAATCTTAAAAACATAATATAATTTAAACATAGCATATCCACGTGGTTCAGAATCACCTACTAGTTTTTTTGAACATAAAAGCAACTACTTGGTTACATATTTAATATCACATAAGATACATCCAATTTATCATAAAACTCTACAAAAACTAGCAATGATCAATCTACAACCTCCTCCCACAGATTTCCACGTGCTTCCAACAACAATGGCAAGATTCAAAACCTTGATTTCAGGAAGAAAAAAAATCATCAGCAAGATCATCCAATAAACAATCAAAGCACTGATCAAGAAAAGAGATATGTTTAACAGTTGAATAAACATATAAATTTCAAGAATTAAAGAGTATAGCCATGTTTCCCAAAAATGGGATATTCTCATTCAGGATGCAGCAATTCATCAACATTAACAAAGACAAGTTTGCAATAACAACACATACCAAGTACTCTGCAGAAGCATTACAAGCTAGCTGCCTAGTTGTTCAGTTGTTCATTGATGGGTGTCATGCTCTCCTCATAAGAAATGATCTCCATCTTTCTGGGATCACCATCATCACCATTGATATCAAGTCGAATTCCCATTCACCACTTCAAGAAACAACAAGTGATCATCATCCCAGAACTCCAACAACCTCTTATCACCAGAGACATGAATCTCATGCCATAGGCACCACGGCACAATGCTGAGATCTTCAGTCAACCATCCCGGCCCGTTCTCCATCCAAATCTCAAGCGTCTTTCGACTTCCCAGCTTGGGGTAAACAACATAGCCAAGCACCCCATGGAAGTCCACGAGATAGGAATCATACAATTCAGACTTGCCATCGCTAATGTCAGGCAGATTCAAACAGGAAAATGTCTCAGTAGCAAAGTCGAATGACACAATGCAATCCTCTGCATTCCAATACGAACAACCGCCCACATAAACATAAGGGCTGCGGCCGCACCGTGTATCCCCTTCCACGAATTGCTTTTGAATGAATACAATTCGACATAGGTCTGCACAGGCTCGATTGGCCAGTCACAATACCCATTTTCAATATGATTATCAACAAATCTCAAGACTTTGTAGTCTTGAGCTTTGGAGTCGTAACCAAATGCGCTAACGCCGGCGGTGCTGTATGCCGTGTTGGGAGGGGGTTCTTCGTCGGAAGGAGGGAGGGGCTTGAATTCCATGCTCGACGGGTTCCAGATAGCCCCAATTCATTGTATACGTACAGCAATCCATTACAGCCACGGCAAATCTTGAGGTCCTTCTGAGGGAAGGGTAAGTAGGGTAAGGAGAAGTTGCGTGTGGGTGACAAGTTTTCCGGTGAGATGACGGAGAAATCATACTTTCCCTTGCTGGGGTTAAACCGTTTCAAGAGAAGCTTTTGATTGTTGCCGCCGGCGCAGGTGCTGGTTTCAACCGACGAAGAAGAAGGTGCGTTCGATTGAAATTGGGGGAGATTAATTGCAGCAGATTGTTCTTTTTCTTTGAGAGGATTCTCATTTCAGCGGCAGATCGATTGTCGGAAATAAGATGTATTTGCAGTAGATCGATGACTGTTCTTCTATTAGGGTTTGCTTATTGGGGAAATCATTCATGAATCAATCACAAAAATACAAGTGTTCATTTTATTTTTTTAATTAAAATATATACGGGGGAAAATCTTCCATATTTAAACGTAGTTTTTTATTTTTAGATGGACACTAATTTTTATTTATGCTACATTAAATAAAATAAGGGTGTTACTATTTCTCATACAAATTTTATTCGTTGCACAGAAATTGAAAAAGGCAGAAATGAAATAATTTTAAAGTTACTTGAATATCTTTAAGTTTTCATAAATCAATTGTCTTAAAAAATTTAACGCTCGTTTGGAAACCATATTGAGGGTGGTTTAGAAATTAGTTTTTGAACCTACTGAATGTGGTTCGAAAATTAATTTCCGAAGAGTGTTAGATTTTTTTAAAATCAGTTGTCTTCGGAAATTTTACACTCGTTTTCTAATTTCCGAACAAGTTGAAGATTAATTTCCGAACCCGCTAAAGGTGGTTTGGCAATTAGTTTTGGAATGAGTGTCGGGTTATAGAGCACACAACTAATTTTGTTTGTGTTATAAGATTTTTTTTAAGAGTGAAGGGTAAATAAGTTATATTGTGTGGTGTATATAGTAAAATGTTACGTGCATAAAATAAGTGAAGTGCAAAAGAGCAAATTAAAATCATAGTGCAAATAGCAACTTTCCATAAAATAATTTATAATTATTTAAATATTCTTACAAAATAAAAATTAAAAACAATTGAAAACTAATAAAATAAAAAAAAATAAAAATATAAAAAAATCCACAAATCATCATCCTCTTTTTTCTTCTTCCCCAACCATCTACAACAGTCCTAAGTTGAGGATTTTTTTTTTCAATTCGGGGATTTTTTCACCTAAAATAAGAGTTGAAGAATCGATTTACAATTGTTTGTTTTAAATTAAGGGAAAAGGTTAAATTTGAGCCAAAATTTTATTTCAAGACCAAACTGAGACTTTGTGTATAGTTGTAAAACCAAATTGGATATTTCCCCTTAAATTAACGTTATTAGTGACAGATGTTATTGTAAATTAGTTTAGGGACTAATAGGGGATTAACGTGGTACCTTTTAAAAAGTTGATGAATCAATTTGAGTCCAAATTTATTTCAGGACCAAAATGAGATTTCGGATATAGTTGTATGACCAAATTTGACATTTTCCCAAATTTGACTATTAGAAAAATAATATTGAGATAATATTGGGTTGGTACAATCTAATATTCTTAATTGCCACTCTTACACACAAAAAATTTCAATTGAGACTAAAGGTCTTGAGTTTGAATCTCACCAATATCATTAGCTATGAGCATGTCATGTATGATTTTTAAAGTATGATTTAACTCTTCTATGTAGTTTGGAGGTCATTGCAATTTAGTTATCCAGTGGGCAGCTCATTTCGTGTAGCGACTGCAGGTTATTCTCCATATCCAAAATAAAAATAAATATATTCATTTGAGAATTGAATCTTAAGTTTGTAACAAATTAAGTCTCATAATTAATCAAGTTCTAAAATACTTTATCGCAACCAAAATAAGACTTATAATTACATACTAAAATTAAATGAAACCGTAAAAATAAATTATTAATCTGAAACTTATTTCTTTTTCTTTTTTTTTTTTGACAACCAAATACTCATATTTTATTAAGAATCACAAGAACATGAACTATCGAGAAGGCCTACCACAAAGGACGGAGGCTCAACCCAACAATAAGGGCTTGAAAACTCACGAGCAGCCCTAGCTAAACCATGTGCCACACAATTAGCACTTCGACGAACCAAACTAAGAGAAAAGTTATTTGAATCCGTAAAAAATTCCCGACAATTAGAAATAATCGAACCAAATTCAGAGATGGTCGTTGTGGAAGATTTTACAGCCTCAAACACCACTTTGGAATCAACTTCAAAAATAACACGTTGGATACCGAGAGACTTAATCCACGAAAGAGCCTCATGCAAACCCAGTGCTTCACCCTCATCAACCCGCAGACATCCCATAAAACGGTTAGTCCTAGCCACAACAAAACCACCCTCATCATCACGAAGCACTGCCCCACAACTAGTCTCATTGGTATCCGTAAAGAAACCAGCATCAACATTAACTTTATAAAAATTACACGGCAGATTGTGCCAGCTCCCGCAACGAGCAATTGAACCATTACCACCACCAACATTACCCCTAGAGGCCCTAGCTGCACGCCATTCCATCAAACAATCCCAACCACTTGCAACAATAACACCTTCAGGCCTCGCTTTTCCCTCCCAGACCCTAAGATTTCGTTCCTTCCAAAGTTGCCAAGTGGTCATGGCTAGAACTGAGATAACTTCAGGTTGTAGTTTTTCCATGACTCCAAAAAAGAATTCTGAAAAGCTATCAAATTGATCAATACAACTCAACAACAACCTCTTCAACCCCACCAACTCCCAACAACTGCTCGCTACCTCACAAAGCAAAAAAATATGGAAATTGTTCTCAAGATTAGAGTCACAAAGCCCACAAGTTCCGTTCACTTGAACTCTTTTATGAATAAGATTGGAACGTGTAGGCAAACAATCACGCAACATACGCCAAAGAAAACATTTCACCTTAGGGGGAATATTAAGACTCCAGAGGCGCTTCCAATTACCTTCCACAGCAAAAACCGGTGAAATAGTAATTGATCTAGCGAGACAATAAGCCGATTTCACTGAATAACATCCCTCTTTTGAATAATGCCAAATTAAACAATCACTTCTGGCACCAGGGCACAATGGGATAGACAAAATATTCATAACATCCTCTTGATCAAAAAATTCAAATAATAACTCGGCATCCCACTGAAAAGAACCAGGAATGAAAAGATCGCTAACCTTCAAATCCAATGGCAAAACATGAGGGATAGACTTTACAAAGAAACTAGAATCAGAACGTATCCAAGCATCACCCCACACATTGATACTTTGCCCATCGCCAATTTTCCACCTCAAACCCCTTCTAAGTAAATCCTGAGAAGACCAGATGCTCCGTCAAATGAAACTTGGCGACTGCCCAACATTGGCATTTAAAAAATCTCCCCGAGAGAAATATTTAGCTTTTAACACTTTACAAATCAGAGCATCCGGGTCAGCAATAAATCACCAACCAATCTTTCCCAGCATAGAAAGATTAAAAAGTTGAAAACTACGAAAGCCAAGACCACCCTCCCCCTTAGATACACATAATCGCTCCCACTTCATCCAATTAATACTTCGTGAACCATCCTTTTTGCTACCCCACCAGAAGGAATTTAACATTCTTTCCAACTCTTCAGCAAGAGATACCGGGATAAGAAAAGAGCTCATACAGAAAGAAGGGACAGCTTGAGCTGCAGATTTAATAAGAACTTCTTTTCCAGCCTTCGAGAGAGGCTTTCCTTTCCAACCCTGCAGCTTCCGCCACATTCGTTCCCGAAGATAACCAAAAATTGCCCTTTTATTCCTCCCAATCAAAGAAGGCAAACCAAGGTAGCGTCCCGTGTTTAACTCCTGAGAAACTCCGAGAATTGACCGAAGTTCATCCATGAGAACTACAGACACATTCCTGCTGAAGAAAATACCGGATTTATGATAATTAATGGTCTGTCCTGAAGCAGCCTCATAGATATTTAAAACTTCCTTTAATGCACCACATTCAACACGTGAAGCTCGACAAAATAACATACAATCGTCTGCAAAAAGCAAATGTGAAATAGATGGAGCACGTTGAGCCACCTTAATCCCATGTAAAAGACCCCTCCTATTATAATGTCGAATAAGAGCTGACAAACCCTCAGCACAGAGGATGAAAAGATAAGGAGAAAGAGGATCTCCTTGCCTCAATCCCCTTTGAGGATGAATCGGACCCACCAGCTCATCATTCAAGAAAATTGTATAATCCACTGAACGAACGCACAACATAATCCAATTCACCCAAACATCACAGAAACCTAAACGATGCAACATAGCTTCCAAAAAATCCCAATCCACACGATCATAAGCTTTACTAATATCAATCTTCAAAGCAACATCACCCACACTTCCTTTTGTTTTCCGCTACATAGAATGAATTGCTTCAAATGCCAGTATGATATTATCCTGAATAGTCCGCCCTGCAATAAAAGCAGATTGAGCCTTATCTACCAAAAATGGCAAAGTAGATTTTAACCTGTTACACAAAACCTTTGCCAAAAGTTTATAGACAACATTACACAGGGAAATAGGGCGCAAATCTCGCATGGTAGTGGGTTGATCAACCTTGGGAATGAGTACAATATTTGTATAATTAAGAGATGGGGGGAATTGAAGATCCTCGAGCCAACCAATAGCAGACTGAAACACCTCATTCCCAACTACACCCCAAAATTTTTGAAAAAATGCAGGATTAAAGCCGTCAGGACCAGGTGATTTATCAGGGTGCATTTCCATAATTGCAATTCTAAACTCATCAATTGTAAAAGAACATATAAGCAACTCATTATCTTCATTAGAAACAAATGAGTCCACATTGGAAATAATATTGGAAAAGTCCACAACACTAACACTCCCTTGAAATAAATTAGAAAAATAATTGTGAGCTAGTTGACAAAGTCCTTCACTATTACAAACCCATTCCCCATTATCGTTCATAAGCTTAGTGATTTTATTTGCCTTCCGTCTAGCCGAAGCCGACCGATGAAAGAATCGGGAATTAAAATCCCCCTCCTTCAACCAAAACACCTTCGCCCGTTGACGCCAATAAGCTTCCTCCTGAACAAGAATGGTAGCTAATTTCATCTTTTCACAAGCCAATTGATGTCCAGCTTCATTAGATTCATCATCATGTAATCTCGCAATCTTCATCTCACAATCTCACATTCAGAAACTTATTTATTTTTCTAAGTGTTGTTGTTTCTGAATAGCCATTAATATAATCTTTAACACAAAGTCTCATATCTAACATTTTTAAATAGGGTTAGATCATTAGACGGAATGATTGACCCGACCTGTCCCGTACAAAAGAAAAAAAAATCACCCATGACCTGAAAAGCATCAAATATGTTACTTGGCTTATATATTTTATATTTCAATTATATTTTATAATTCTAAATTATGATTTATTAATCACAATTAGAGTTTATATTTTCATTCAAAAAAATTAATTGTCGAGCGTTGTGCACGCGTCCATGCATTAGCGCCATCAAGTGAACCGTGAATTTATGCACTACGCGAGTCATCGGATCAAAAAAATAAATTAACTCACTTTAGTTTTATGGCTCGCTAATTCGATTTTATGGTAATTCCTCTAACTAGTTTTTATATCAAATAATAAATAAATATGAAAAGGTACAAATTCAATCACTATTAAATATATATTTAGAAATAACTTCAATATTTTTGTGGAAAATTATCAATTCAAGACCTGAAAGATGGGCAATCTATCGATTCAGAACTTAAAGAGGTGAAAACTCTCAATTCAGGACTCTAAAGATGAAGATTCTCAATCCAAAAGCTCAAAAATCAAGAATTTTGATTTCTTTTTATTTTTTAATAAATTTTAACAAATTCTTTATTAGATATAATAGATAATTAATGAAGAAATTTTCATTGAAAATTAATATAAAATTAATTTTAAAAAAATCATGATTTTTGAAATCTTGGATTGAGAATCTTTATCTTTTGAATTCTGAATTGAAAGTTTTCATTTTTTAATATTTAATTGATGGTTTACTCATCTTTCAGATCATGAACTGACAATTCTCCTAATTTTTTTTATGAAAACTTGGAATCTTATTATGTTCGAAATAGTGCTCCTCTTAGTTAGAAGTATACTTAGGTTTGTTTTAGGTAGGAGTATAAGCATTAATGACGGTGGCCTGAGTTATTAGAATGATTATTTCTATCAATTAAATTATTAAGAAAGAGCATCTACTATTCCCAAAGAAGATCCATCAAAGTTTAACTATAAAAGGAATTATTCACCAACATATATATAAACACTACTTTATGCTTACATTCTTAATAAAGAAAGTTTTTATTTTTATTTTTTATGTGCTGCATTTATCTATCTTAATTGATAGTGGCACAACAACCACAATCACTTCAATCCATATAATGTTAATTGATACCCAAAAAAATAGCTCTTACACTAATTAAATTAGATAAAAATTTGTATGAGACCGTCTAACGGATCTCCTTACATTAGACGGGTCAAAATCCACCCAAACCCACCAGACCCGTGCCTGTGCAGATTTTACTTTTTTTTGGGGGCCTGCCCAGCTGGGCTGGACTGTTTTCAATTTTTTTTTCCCTTTTCCACTGTTTTCACCCCAGTTTTTGTTATTCTCTTTTTTTTTTTTCACTTTCTTTCTTCCTTTTTTTTAAATTATTTTTTAAATTAATTTAATTCAATTTTAGTGTTCACTAATTCCATTTTAGGGTATACATTTATTTTTAAAAAAACATATTTATGTAGTGAAATTTTATTTAAAAAAATAAATTCAATTCAATTCAATTTTATGGTTCACTAATTTCAATCTAGGGTATAGATTTATTTCAAAAAAATATATATATTGAAGTATCCTTAAAATAATTATAGTATCATTAATTAGGGATGGAGTATCACTAATTGTAGAAGAAAGTATCACTAATTGAAGAAAAGTATCACTAATTGCGGAGAAAAGTATCATTAATTAGAAAGAACAGTATCACTAATTGCAAAAAAAGTATCACTAATTGAAGATAATTAGAAAGAATAGTATCACTAATTGCAAAGAAAGTATCACTAATTGAAGCAAAGTATCACTAATGGCAGAAGAAAGTATCACTAATTAGAAGAAAATTATCACTAATTGCAGAAGAAAATATCACTAATTAGAAGAAAAGTATCATTAATTGCAGAAGAAAGTATCACTAATTAGAAAGAAAAGTATCAGTTCAAATATATTGCAATTCAAAAATTGAATCATTAGCTACATAAAAGAAAATATTGCATTTTCAAAAATTGAACATGATAGTGAGTAGTAACTACTCATTATATTAGTGATGCTTCATTTTTTTATTACGAGTGATACTTACTTCATAATTAATGATACTTCTCTGTTGTTAATTTAATAATTAATTTTTAATCATCAGTAATTTTCATTTTAATGAAAATATAACTTTTATCTGGTGAAGTATCATTAACTGTGATGTGAAATATCATTAATCATGAATGAAGTATATTAATAAAATCATTATAAAAAAACATAAAAAAAAAGAAGGAAAACTATTATAGAAGAAGGAAAAAAAAACTTCCAAAGATGAACAAAAAAATTGCCAAAGAAAAAAAAAAAGAACACGTTTATGAAGAAAAGGGGAAAAAAAAGCAAAATTGGAGAACATGTTTGTGGTAGGAAGGGAGAAAAAAAAACAGAAAAAAAAGAGGGAGCTAACACGTTTTTTATAAAAAAAAAAAATTAAAAATTGAATATAAAAAAAAGGGAAAAGATCATTAAAAAAAATAAAAAAATAAAAGAAAAAAGGAGGGGGACCACTTTAATGTGTTAAATAATATCCGTCTAACGTAAAGAGATCCGTTAGACCGTCTCACAGGAGTGTGTCCCATTAAATTATATTTTTCAAGTGATAAGGTAACGACTTAGATTCAAATTAACCACGATGTAATAAAAATGAACTATACGTAAATACTCAAACATTGCAAATATATAATAAATCACCGACATAATGTACGTACCCGAATCGAAATCCTCGTGTTGCATCGATATATATCGTATCACCTACAACTGCCAAATTAATATGCTCAATGAAAATTTTAATTGTATATATATTATTATAATAGAAAATGTAACACTTTATGAGTTATGAACTGTAATATACTCCAACATGGAAAGCAACCGGAAATTTTATAATCATAATCATACAGAAGTCTCATAATGAAATAAAGAACATATTTTAATTTTCTTCATCAAATTCTCCTATAAAGAGTTTTTATTTTCTTTTTTTAATTGTTTAGAAATACCTACATAGTCAACCTATAACGGGAATTTCTACCCTAGTGATTGGGATAGTACCCCAACTACTAATACATGATTAAAAAATTAATAAAGTTGTATTAAAAGGATAATTCAAAATTAATATCATGTATTAGTGGTTGGAGTACCTCAACCACTAGGATATAATTTCCCACCTATAACATACTTGCGAGTCACGAGACTTGATGCGAACGATAACCTTACAATTAAAGATAACCGATCTACCAATTAATTACAAATAACACAATTGCTCAATTTAACAACTATATGCAAATACATGTTTATATATACTCCCTCCGTTTCATTTTGTTTGTTGTTTTACAATTTTAATCTAGAATTAATAATTAATTTTTGGACTAATAGGGTGTCAAAATATATAAAACAACAAATATTTTGACACAAAAGAAAAAAGCCTAAAACAACAAATAAAACGAAACGGAGAGAAATATATATATATATATATAGATATATAACAAACATCTACGACACAATCACTTCTCAAAATTTCCCCACATATTTTCATGTTTTCAAATCTCTCTAGCTCGTATTTACCCTTGTCAAAGGATCTAAATTTTTAACATAAAATACAGTCGATCATTATATACGTAAACTTCTCTCTGTTTTTTTTTTATGGAATATACGTAAACTTGCATGTGGGCATACAAGGAATATCAAAGGGTAAAATAGTAATTTCGTCAGAAATGAAATTCCCGGCCCCATCTAGCATGGGGATTATGATTAGGTAAGCCTAGCGCGTAATAAAACTGTCAAAATGGAGAAATATATAATTTTTTTTAATAAAAAACTAAATTTTAAATTTAAATATTGGAAAATAAAATTAAAAAAAAATCTCAGAAAATCCAACCTCCATGGAATAAACAAAGCCCACCAAAAAGGCCGAATAAAGAAATAAAATTAAATGAAAAAACGCACAAAAAGTGCACAAAAATCACACACACACTGAGTGTGAAATATATAAAAGGCAGTGTGTGTTAAAAAGACCACTAAAAAAAGGTTGAAAACCTCTCTCTCTCTCTCTCTCTCTCTCTCTAAAACCACCAAACCCCCTCTCGATCAAACCACCCATCCCCTCTCTCTCTCTCTCTCTCTCTCTCTCTCTCTCTCTCTCTCTCCCACACACACACAATCGCATGCTGCTGTGTGTTTCTGTACCTATAACGTATACAATACCACTGTAAATATCTCCTCACACTCGGGAAATACTTCTGTTGTATATTGTTGATACTGTACCATAGATATTTGTAGAGAGAGAGGAGTGTGTGTGTGGGAGAGTGTGCGCGTGCGTATAAAAATATGGAGAGGTATAGCGGGACCCAGGCATTGGAGGCGGTTCCAGCGGATCCAGTGGCGGAATGGGCGGCGCCGGGCGGCGAAACCGGGCTTGAAGGCGAGTTGCATTTGAATTTCATCTGAATTTCACTTGAATTTCAGTCAAATTTGCTGAATTGAGCATGAGCTTTTGTAATGTTGATTCGTGTGGGGGTTTGGTTGTTTCAATGCAGAGCCTATGTGGCAATTGGGCCTTGGAGGAGGGCCCGAATCCTACCCGGAGAGGCCCGATGAGCCCGATTGTATCTATTACTTGAGGACTGGTTTCTGCGGATACGGCAATCGCTGCCGGTTCAATCACCCCCGGGATCGTGGCCCGGTAAAAACTTCCTTAATTTTTAAGCTATGCTGTAGACACTCAGATTATCGACTATATATTGCTATGATCACTGGGTGAAGAGCGCGATAAAGTGGGGGGGGGGGGGGGGGGGGGGTTTATGTAGATTTGATTCTAATTTGGGAAAATCATATTTTTTCTTGTTTGGTTGGAGGGGATCTATTCTGCTTTTTCATCAAATATCAGTGAACTAGATTGGGAAAATTTTACACATTGAATTGTTGTATGAATTGTGCAAGCATGCATTGAGTTGAACTGGTGGGACTTACATGGATTCTCTATTAAATTGGGTAAAAATTGAGTCTTTGAGTCTGCCCTGGTTTTGGTGAAGGCAGTGATATAAATCTGGTTGGCATGCATTCAGTAGAAATAGTACTGTTCTATATCGGTTTGATTTGATGGTAAGTCTAGTAGAATTGGAGTCTATGTTGTGTTGATGATGTTTTTTATGAAATACTAATATTATAAAAGCAGGTAAAGATTTATATTCATTAATCATTTCAATTGGTGAATATGTTCTGTTCATTTTTGCCTTTTTTTTTCTTCATTATTTTAGGCAATGGGAACTCTAAGAGCCGGTGGAGGTGAGTACCCAGATCGAGCTGGCCAACCAATCTGTCAGGTATTGGGTTGTATGTAAATTTTGAATCTTTGACATTGGCCAAAGTAACTACAAAATTATTCTTTTGATGTAGTTCGTCTTTTCCTGTGTGTTTTGGGAGAGTGGGCCTTCTTTAATGACACATGGCACTCCATTGGGTTATTATCTGTTATTGTCCTTTCTTTTCTCTTTGGATTCTTCTGTCAAGATCATTAGTTGTTCCATGCTAGTTTCTGAAGTTATTATTTGCAATCTGTGTTCAATGCTACATGTAGATCATGATGTACCAGATCCTTTTGAAGCAATGTCAGAGTCTGAACTATCCACATTCTAGATACTGCCAAATCTTATTTTTACTTTTTTCTAAAATAACCAGTTTCTATGTGCTTGATCATGGGTTTGTCCTTTTCTCTGCTTTTTTTTTTCAATATCCTTTTTTAATGCTTAAGTTTTTTTCGTTTGCTCATGTTATTAGTCTAGCTTGTGTAAATTTCTCCAAGGTAGTTTTAGATTTCAAAAGATGTGGAACAAAAACAAATGTTTAGTTACTCTTTCCTCTCTCAAATTTCAGCTTTATGTTGTCATGATATATTGAAGATAAAAACTTCTAGATGGCAGACTCCTCTTCTTCCTTCTCTTAGTTCAAATGATGATCCTTAGGCAAATTTCTTTGATTTATTAGGCTTGCTAGTTGCTACTTGTTTTGTATAACTAGCACAAGATCATGGAAAGTATATTCATTGTCTTAACCAGTTGAATGTTTGCCAGCTACTGAACATTTTGAAAGAGAGATTTTCTCCATGTTGATGATGAAATGACACTATTTATGGGTTGTATCTATTAGCAACTCATGTTTGTTGTACTAACTCTAATGAAGCAGGGAAAAGTTATCAACCATGCTAAAGTTTTTACTCTTTAAGGTTTTCATATTGTCATTTTGACAATGTCAAACTCTAGATTTTTACATTCATCTTATTATCAAAAAGAGGAGGGGGTTGGCATTGAGCAGTTGTATCTTTGTCACATGTTTGGCTTTCATTAGAATCAAGCATTTTAATCTTTGTAATGTTTATACATGTTGGGAATTATGCTTTTTGTTTCAATTCACTCCTTTGCAATGGATTTGTAGTACTACATGCGGACAGGAATGTGTAAATACGGTGCTTCCTGCAAGTATCATCATCCAAAGCAAGGAGTTGGGTTGTCAGCCCCAGTGTCACCGAACTTTTATGGATATCCTCTGCGACCGGTCTGCATCTTTGGATCGCTTTCTTTTCGTATATTCTATTATAATATATCTTCCCAGCTGTCTCATCTCATGGTCTCCTTTTGGCAGGGAGAAAAAGAATGTTCATATTATGTAAAGACAGGGCAGTGCAAGTTTGGTGTCACCTGTAAATTTCATCATCCACAGCCGGCAGGGATCCCAATGCCAATGCCAGCCCCTGGTCCTGGGCATTTGACTGCTTCAGCAGCTGTGCCAACATCAGCTGTTTATCCAACTGGACCATCTCCTTCTGTTCAATCTTCTCAACAGTATGGGGTAATTCAAGGCAACTGGCCAGTTGCCAGACCTGCCATGCTTCCAGGTTCATATGTTCCCGGAAGTTATGGTCCCATGATTCTTCCCCCTGGAGTTGTTCCTGGTTGGAGTCCCTATCCGGTAGGTGTTGCTGACACTGTTATGTGTTTGATCAGAAGTTTTTTCAGATTCCCCCTACTTTATGCTAAATTCTTGGAGTACACTGTACAGGCACCTGTTAGTCCTGTGGCCACTCCAAGTACTCAACCAACAGTTGGTGCAACCCCAATTTATGGGCTAACACACTTGTCTCCTTCAGCTACTGCCTATCCAGGACCATACCTTTCCATTACATCTTCTGCTGGTCCCTCAAGTGGCAATCAAAAAGAACAAGCATTTCCAGAAAGACCTGGCCAACCAGAATGTCAGTACTATCTAAGGACTGGAGATTGTAAATTTGGAGCTACATGTAAATATCATCATCCACCAGAGTGGAGTGCATCGAAGACCAATTACTTACTTAGCCCAATGGGTCTGCCACTACGCCCAGTAAGCATCCATTTCTCTCTTGAAGTTTTTGAATTGCCTACATATGGCAGAATAAGATGATCTGTTCAAAATTATTTTCCCTGCACTCACATATGGTGGACAGCTTTTGCATGAATAGGCTTTAATGTCCTTCTGAACTACTGTCATGTATTTCCTCGACTATTCTTTTCTTTTCCTACTTAAATACTTGCATCAGAAAATGGATAGCTAACTCAAATCTGATTGCTGCATGTAATACTCACTGTACTGACACGGAAATGTAACCTAGTGAAATTTTCTGCATTTCAACATTATTTTATTTTGCTCTTCATTTGTCACCTGATGATATTGTGCCTCCTCCTTTTCATATTTATCCCTTTCATATCCATCCTGCTCCGCTTCCTCTGCCAAATTTCATTATTATTAATTTTCCTTTTGTACTTAATTTTTGGGAGAGCAGTAGTATCTTGTAGCAACCAAGAATTATTTCCTTTTAAGTTGAGAAAGTTGCTGCAATTAGATTTTATTTGGGATGCTAGTGTTGTATTATTACTACCATTTGTTTTGTTTTCTTATTCTGCTGATACTTTTAGCCAAGGCTTTTGCTTCCAAAGGCTGCATATGGATGATCCCATCAGTGTGCAACCCCTTGCTCCATGATTAGCTCTGGAAGTTGAGTTGTGCCAGTTTTGGTGGATTTGGAGGTTGCCAGTTTGCATAAATATTTTGTTATACTTGCTACAGACAGTTATAAACTCCCGGGCAGCTCATCTGTCAGGGTGAATTAATGTCAATAAACTGGACAAGTTTTTTTTTTGTCTCTCTTCATTCGTGAATTTTGGGTGTATGTTCCATTAACTTCTTTTTCCCCTACACAATGTGTGTGTGTGGGTGTGTTTTTCTTTTCCTTTATTGAAAGTGATGATGGTGAACTGTGATTCTATGTTTCATTCAAGTATAGAATGTTCAGTGCATCAGTTTGACAATATAAATTCACTTATCATTCCAGCATATAAGCCTCTAACTTTCTTTTATTATTTTGAGTCCCTGTCCTTTGGCAGGTATAAAATGCATTTTGTATGCTCCACTAAATATATAATTAAGAATCATGCCTCATGTTTCTAAAGATCGTATACCATTCTTCAGGGTGCACCGCTTTGTTCTCACTACGCACAAAACGGAGTATGCAAATTTGGGCCCTCTTGCAAATTTGATCATCCAATGAGAGCTTTGAGTTACAGTCCTTCTGCATCTTCTCTGACCGACATGCCAGTTGCTCCTTACCCGGTGGGATCTACAATTGCAACTTTGGCTCCATCATCCTCATCATCAAATTTGAGGCCCGATCTGCTTTCCGGGTTCAGCAGCAAAGATGCCTTCTCATCACAAATGTCTTCTATGAGCAGCTCAAGTGAATCAGTTGGTTCAATATTTTCAAAAACCGGGGCTCTTCCTCAATCAAATGTTCAGCAGTCTGGGCAGGGCTCGATCTCCTCAAGTGGTGGAAGTAGCGTAAGTCATGTTGGTGAGGCGCACACATCAAGCTGAACAGAAGGACCGAGTTTTCTTCACCTCGACTCAGTTCTTCCACAAAGCAAACTCAAGTTTTGGTGCAATTCTTCATCCTTTCAGGTTTATCACACCGTAGCTTCTTCCTTCATTGTTCATAAATATCACGTGGCTGCCTTTTCCATTTTGAATAAGCCATACATACCCCCTCAAAAGATCTTGAAAAATCCCATTTAGCTTTTTTCAGCTTAGTCTTTCAATAACAAAAAAACCAAATCCAACCTCCCCTCCCTTAGGTAAATTTGCATCTGCTGCTCTAATTCCGGAGCTTGTTGTCTATTTATGCTATCTTTTCCGGAACGGGAAAGATGAGTCCTCACCATTCTCAATCTGGATATAACTGTTTTTACACCTCTTTCATTCCTTCATCTGGGGAGAGCATCCCATCTCGATTTCGGAATGAGCAAGGTTCTTCTTCCCCTTTTTTGTCTGGGGATTTTTATTGTGGAGGAAACGATAAAAAAAACTCGTAGAAATACAGAAGCAGTTTAATGCTTCCTTTGTATGTAAGATATGTAGCTATGTTGTCAACCATGAATTGCTTGAATGCTGCTTCATAAATTATCCCAAATACAGCAAAGAATTTAGAGAAAAATCTTGTATTTTTCCAAGTATTATTTATTTACTTCATTTACATTTTGCTCCATGATTTATCTGCATGATCATATATCTTGATTGCTATCTTTTAACAATATCAGCAGGAAAGTAGACAGCCACAGGCTGCAGTCCATGTTGTGTTGAATAATCATCTCCTTATTGCTTTATATGGTTGTACATTGAAAAGTACCATCATTGCAAACGGATTTATTGGCTTTATATACGCACATATCAATTATACATCAAACTATAAAAGGTCAGAATCTCAAAAAATAAGGAGAATTGTCACCTGAAAGATGAGGAATCTATCAATTCGGAACCTGAAAGATGAAAGATGAAAACTCTCAATTCAGGACCTGAAGGATGAAAACTATCAATCCAGGACATCAAAAATCACGAATTTTAATTTCTTTTTATTTTTTAATTAATTTTAAAAATTTATTTATTAGATTTAATAGATAATTAATGAAAGAATTTTCATTGAAAATTAATATAAGATTCTTTAAAAAATTAAAAAAAAATCGTGATTTTTAAAGTCCTGGATTGAGAATTTTTATCTTTCGAGTTCTGAATTGAGAATTTTCATCTTTTGAATCCTGAATCGATAGATTACTCATCTTTCCGGTCCTGGATTGATAATTCTCCAAAAAATACATATAAAAATTGTTATATGGAAAATTATCATTAGATCACTTCGTTTTTCAAAGGTACATGAACGAATTCAAACCGGGTCAGGTTGTACCTTGACCCAATTATGAATAGTTATGAGTTCGAATCTTTTTTGCCTACCCTTTCCGTAAAATGTTTTCGGGTTTTTTCTTCTTATTTTTAAAAGAAAATCCAAGTGTAACAACACACACACACACATATATTAATCTTGTCAAAGTATTTGTTTTCATCTTGATAAAGCTAGCTTGATGTATAGTAGTTACTAAATATGATGATGAGAGTAGATATTATTCTACATTTATATCTGCCAAAAATTGTAGCTCCAACATCTTAATATATAATATATCTTGAACAAAAACCTATATATAATAAATACAATTGCTAAAAGGCAAAAGAGGAAATAGCAACAAAATAAATGCCCATGCAAATACACTAAAAAAAGTAAATAATATTTAACTACGTACATATATAATTACCAATCAAAATCAAAATAGAGACTGCCCCAAGTCAACTGAATCCCCAAAATAAGGAAAAAAAGATGAGCAACTCGCTGCACCATTACTACTGCTTGCCATCATTTGATCAAAACCTGCATCGTTTTCCCCATTTTCAGCCATTACTGGATTGTTGATCATTGCAGAAAGCTCACAAGAACTCAGCTCCCACTGCTGCTGACTGTCCCACATTGCGTAGTCGAAATCTTCGTAAGAAGAAAGACTTCCCGAGTTGTGATCGTCAAGGCTCCATGCTGCTGCATTCACAAATTTGCTGTTGCTTTCTTGATTTTCATGTGATGGTGAGAAACTGATGTTTGATGAGGTGTAGCAGTTGTGGGAGTCAGTACTGATATCGATCACTTTCTCCTTTGAGGTAGAAGGGTTCAAGTAGTTGTTTGGAACAATGCAGTCAAGATATCCAGAGCTTGTGTCAGTTTTGGAGAAGTTAAAGAAACTGTTTTTATGGTCATCATTAGGTGATGAACCGTAGGAGGATTCATGGGAGTGACACGTGTCGTTCTCCGATTGGACCGACGTCCGAGGTATCTCGTGTTTCTCAACACTCTGCAGACGAGCTGCAGATTGTTGTTGTTGTTGTTTGGTTTGTGATGATGGTTGAAGAAAAGATGGGAACTCAAAAGGGGTAAAAAGAGAGTGGAAAGTGGTTTGATCAGAGTAGATGAAGTTGGTTCTTGCTTGAGTGCCTTTGATGGAAAGGGCTGCCCTATCATAGGCCAATGCAGCTTCTTGGGCAGTGTCAAAGGTGCCTAGCCAGTGCCTCTCCTTGGTGGTGGGGTCCCGAATCTCCGCCGCGTACCGGCCCCACGGCCGCCGCCTCACCCCGAGGAACCGCCCCGGCTCCGCCTGCTTCTTCCGGCCCCTCCGGTCCCCCGGCTGCGACACGGCCGCCGTGTTGCGCTGGAGCAATGTGAAGCCTGTGTCTGTGAGGATTGGCTCAAAGAGAGTGAAGGGGGGTTTATTGGTGTCATGAGAGGGTTTATGTGATGACATTTTTGTTTGCAACAAAATGACCAATTTTTGTGTGTGTTTTTTGAAGTGGGGGAAGTTTGTGTGAATTGGCCACTCTTTTAAAGGCAGTGATTGGAGTGTGTGTGTGTGTGTGTGTGTTGCATTGAATGATTGAAAGACAACTTTTTATTTTTTTTAATATAATACGTTCGAATTTATTTTTGTAAGTATTTGTTTGGATCATCACCAGAAAATTAGAGAAAAGAAAAAAAGTAATTATTGCCTTTCCGGAGTATCAGATTTTTGATATTGACTAGGATTTCAAGATTCCATTCTCTTTGACAAAGTGTTTTTTATTTTTTTTCACTAAAATGTTAATCATGGTCACAAAATTTCCAACACCTAATTAAAATTCAAGAACTTTGAATGTCACGCACACACACACACGAGATTCACTGCTACTTGATATAATGGTCATAACGTGAATTGATATATTGTTATAATAAAATATACGTATTCGAATGTAGTAGGTGAAATTTATTAGATAAAATGAAGATTAATTAATAAAGTAAACGGAAAATATTTGAAAAAGACCAACATTTTGCCTAGAGGTATAGAAAAAAGTTTCACTGACAGTGATATTGAATAGTTATAATTCCACATAATTTAATGCCATGGAAGAATGTTTGGGCAAGTTGGAGAAACGTAACATTAATTATTAATTAATAATAATAACTTGTGATTTATAAAATAAATTAATGAAAACGAAAAGATAATCACAAAGATGGTTTTTTTGTCTGCATATTTCTTGAGAGACTCAAGAATTTGAAATTTAAGCACACATTTTGTGTAATTTTGTTGAGATGTCACGTGTTAATCCGCGTTCGATGCAATAAATAATTAAATATTTATAATCGGGTAATAATTCTGTCTTTTTCTTCTTTTTTCAAAGGGGGCAGTTAGGGATCTTCACTTACTAAAATTATTAATCCCAAAATTTAATTTAGTACAAAATTTTGGATTAATATAATTGAGACATCTACCTATGTTAGATTTCCTAGACAACTATGTGTACTTGTTTAACTCAAGTGTTACGTACGTAAGTTTCTCGGAAATAACCTCTTTTGTTGTAAATATATGATTTTATGGACATTACTCCGTAACTCTTCGTATGCTTAACCCTTTGACCCTGTTTGGTTGACACGGAATCTGACTTGGGAAAGTAATTTGATTCCCTATTTTAACATTACTGTGTTTGGTTCATTTTTTATGTAATATGGAAAGTAATCACATTCCTCAAAACAAGGAAAATTGTACAACTTTCCTGGATTCTAAATACCTACTCCAAGTAGGTATTTTTTTTCCTTATTTTTGGGAATCTGGTGTTAAATAATTTCATTGTTCGATTTCTTCATTTATTATTATTTATTTTTTTTATAAATTATTATTTTGTTTTAAAATTGAAAAAATAAGATTTATTATTATCTTTTTTTTATTATTAATACTAAGTTTGGATTAAAAAATTTCAATAAAAAATGTGTAAAATAAATAAAATAGAAAAAATAGAAAATTTCATTAATGAAAAAAAGAAACTCAAAAATGTGATACTTTTTTTATTGAAAAAATTACGACCAAAATTCGACCATTTTATCAATTTTTTTTGGCATTTCTATCAAAATTACAATAATATCATTTTTGAGATAACATTGCGAACTAAATGATGACCATACCATTATCAATATAGATAATTTTGATTTACAATTCAATAAAAAAATATTTATATAGATAATTTTGATTTTCAATTCAATAAATAATATTTGGATCACCAATACAATATTTACCTTAATTGATTATTTTTTAGTCATATCATTTTATTTAAATTGAAATAATATGTTGCATTCAATATCTATAGTACTAATGCAAATTGAAGAATTATACATTATATGGTTCGTAATTTAAAATTATAAATATTGGTAGTATGAAATAAGATATAGTATATATTTTAAATATTTAATTATCTATTCTTGTTTAAATCTAATTCAATAATAAACAGAGAATCATTGCAATTTTCTTGTTGTGTTCCAAACACAGAATAAAGAATCTGTTAGTAATCATTTTCCTCATAATCACATTCCCAGAAATCATATTCCCAAAAACTTTACTTTCCTACCAACCAAACGAACCCTTTGTATTTTATTAGGGTTTTTATATATTGCAATATGTGGAACACTTTTTGAATAGTAATAAGAAGATATTTTCACTCTCTCATCTTTTACCTCTTGTTCTCATATCTCTATTTTACTGATTACAATTGATACAAGATAGCGCGTATTTTATAACACATTATTATTTATCTGATCCCCATAATGCTAGATCTCATACTGGTTATGTTTTTCTCTGTGGTGGTACAACTATTTCTTGGCGGTCTATTAAACAGACTATGGTTACTACATCCTCGAACCACTCGGAGATTATTGCATTATATGAAACCGCAAAAGAATGTGGATGGTTAAAGTCCTTGATACAACATATTCGCGGATCATGTGGTCTTACAACAAATAAATCACCCACCATCCTTTACGAGGACAATGCCGCATGTATTACACAAATGAGTATTGGGTTCGTTAAAGGAAATTTAACGAAACATATATCACCTAAATTATTTTACCTGCATGAGCTCCAGAAAAACGGTGAAATTATTGTACAGAAAGTAGGTTCTAGTGATAATCTCGCGGATTTATTCACTAAATCTCTTCCTACTTCTACATTTGAGAAATATGTTCATAATATTGGAATGCGTAGACTTGGAAGATTGTTATCTTCAAGGGGAGCGACAATTTCAAAAATCATCCCTGAAGCTTAGGCCTTGAAGGTCTGCATAATGCCCCGAAGGCTAAATAATTGTACTCTTTTTTTCTTCACTAAGTTTTTTCCCTTTGGATTTTCTTAGTTAAGATTTTTAATGAGGTAGTTGATGAAACACATAAATAAGTGTATATCATGTATTCTTGTCTCATCTGGTTTTTTCCCACAGGGTTTTTCAGGCGAGAACACTTTTAATAAAGCATGAATATCACATAGTAATGTCCAAGAAGGGAGTATTGTAAATATATGATTTTATGGACATTACTCCATAACTCTTCATATGCTTAACCATTTGTATTATATTAGGATTTTTATATATTGCAACATGTGGAACACTTTTTGAATAGTAATAAGAAGATATTTTCACTCTTTAGTCTTTTACCTCTTGTTATCATGTATCTATTTTACTGATTACAATCGATACAAGATAGCGCATATTTTATATCACCTTTCATATTTTGGTCTCTTTTTAAAGAAATTTATCTAAGTTTTTTGAGTTAATTACAAATAATTAACCTTTAGGTATTTGTTATAATATTTTTATTTGTACCTTATAAGGAGATAATTTCAATTTTTAACACAAATTCAAAATTTTTATAGGTTATAAAGTATAAAAAGTATTTTTTTTCATAAATAAATTCAAATTGAGGGATGACATTTGTAATCTTCGACTCTTTTTTGTTTTTTCATACCCAACTATTATATGTGAGTATACACGGAATAATTAGACTTACAAGGTGTTAGTGAAATCTGAATCTATGACCTCTTGGCCTATAAATTTTCGAATGAAATCATCTGCAACACTTAGTACTACACAATTAAATTTATTAATTTTTCTTCAATTTTTTAATTCAATTTCAATTTATTATACTTTGTTTTAATTTTACACTTATTATTTAGGATTCATCCTACCCAATTAGGGTATATAATTTTTTTTACGAAATAATCAATTATTAATTAGAAAATAAAATTTATTATTGAAAAAATAATTATATACCCTAATTGGGTTGGATGAACCCTAAATAATATGTGTAAAATTAAAATAAAGCATAATAAATTGAAATTGAATTAAAAAATTGAAGAAAAATTAATAAATCTAATTGTGTAGCACTAAGTATTGCAGAGGATTTCATCCGATAAATTTTTTCACTTTCTCATATTAAATTAGTTAAAACTTTATCGTTTCTAGAGCAAAAGAAATGCGGCCAAGCCTAATTAATAATACTTCTACAGTGATTGTTTATAATTATTTACTGTCACGTTCCGTTCAAAAAAAAAAGTTAAATTCCTTCACCATTGAGAGAAGATGTGAAAAACACCTTGGCAACTGGCATCTCAAATAGAACGTTCTTAAAAATTCGTTCCATTAGAAATAATATGTACTAATTAAAGATGACATATCATTACTTAAATTTATTATAAATGATGATATTTTTCGTATCTAACAATATTATTTTTAAAGACCATTTCTATTATAGTATACACAGATCTCCCTTATTTGGATGTCTCCGATGGGATACCATTGAAATGAAATTAAAATAGGTAAATCAACAAATAAGTTAATTTAGCACAGATTGTTTTGTTTCCACATACCGATTTATCAACATTATCATAAATTCGGCTGTGAATTGAATAAATAATAAAGAGAGCAAATTGGTGAGTCATGGAGCGGTGCCTTGTCTAAAAGTGACTTGAAAACGGCTATGCAGTCAAAAGGGCAATCAAAGGCTTAAGGGAAAAAAAGAAAAAGAAAAAAAAAAGATAATAATATATGATACTAATAATAATAATTTTAAGAAGAATGGATGAAACAATCCCAAAATAAGAACACTAACAATTATGATAATTAGTGGGCCACTTAGTTAAAAAATATATATATTTAATTATTAGTTCTAAGGTTAATAGGGGAAGCTTTTAGCTTTATTTTAATGATTTGTTGATTAATTAAGCATTCACATGCCAAATTAAAATGACCTTGGAAACAACATTAAACCATATGTTATAATCAAAGGGTCAACCCCTTTTTTGTCTTTGGCATTTCAAAATTCCATGATGCTACCCACTTCTCTTTCAAAGGCCTTTATGAAACTAAATTTTATGAGTGCACTTCACCTCTATAATATATTGTAATAAAATTAAAACGTCATCAATCAATGCATTCACATAATAAATGATTAATTAGGTCCTAGTACCCAACGTTTGAGGGCATTAGTAATTTTATCCCAAAGTGTTGAAAATTATGTATTAATACCGAACGTTTACATAATCTAATAGATATAGTATGTACGAGAGTAAATTTCTGACATCCGAAATCTGACTTGATTTGATAGAATCAAGAAAAATTGTATGTAATCAACTAATACAAATATGAATCTCCTTGATTCCAACAAGCCATGTTAAATTTGTGATGTCCGAAAAAATTATCCATGTACTGAATTTGTTAGATTATACAAATGTTTTGTGTATCAATATGTAATTTAAAAAAAATAGCATAAAAATTATCCATGTATTGAATTTGTTAAATTATACAAATGTTTTGTGTATCAATATATAATTTTTAAAAAAATTAGCATAAAAGTATTAGTAACATTGGTACTAAAAAGTATAATTAACCCATAATAAATTAAGAAGATATTAATTAACTAATTAAAATTAAAAGAGGTCCATCAATAAAATTATGAGACAATTGCATGATCTACGGTTATACTCTCTCCATTTATATATAAATATATGTCATTCTAGCTTTTTTGTTTTTTTTTTTTAAAAAAAAGTCATTCTACGAATTCCAGACATAAAATTCACATTTTTCTCACATTTACCCTCATTTAAAGCATTCAAGCATCTATATTTAACTCATTTGATATATTTACACATGGTTGTATTATGTAATTCAATTAATTTATTAATTTGTGTGCATTCATCTAAAATGACATTTAAATGAAAGCGAAAGGTGTATTAATTTACTAGCAGTTTTGTTCAGGAAAAATTGCAAATAACCCTCTTGTGTTTCTCGGAAAATGCAAAAATTCTTCTATAACCGTTAATTCGAACTGAATATTAATGACGCAAAGTTATATTTGATGGGAAGAGATTTATTATTATTATTATTATTATTATTATTATTATTATTATTATTATTATTATTATTATTATTGGCAATAATTAGCTAGGGTTTTAGAATATTAATTTAACATATATGATTTTTTTTTTGTTTGTTTTTTTACAATTTTGGGAAAATATACGATGGGATTATTTATATTTCTCATTTTTATAATGAGGCTTTTCCTATCCTTTTCAGTATGGCATGGACAAGATCTACGACCCCTTGACTCCTCCACTAAATGCTTTATAGAGTATATAATAGAATAAAAGATCATAATAATGCCATCAACTTCATCTTGGTCTCCTATGGGCTATAATTAACTTTTTAAATGTTTTTAGTTTAAAAGGGTTTTTTTTTTATTATTATCTACAGGGTTTGGATTAAGTGGCTTCAAACTTAGTCATTAATTTTTAATATTTAAAGAGTTTTCAAGACATGTCTCATTTATACTAAACAATTCAAAAGGCATACATAATAAAGAAAAATGCAAAATTGCAGAATAATGTAAGTATGTATTGTTTCAAAGGTATATCATCATGTGTCTCTTTAGGACACCTAAACAGTGGAGATTGTAGGTGGTAAAACGGGCCGCTCGGCCTGAACCACTAGGCCAACGGTGAAAAAGGGGTCGAACAGCCTGAAAGGGGGTTCAGATCGCTATTTTGGAAGCCCAATGTGGTCCAAAAGGCAGATCGGGCTGTCTACGGACCTTAGTGGATTTTTTATTTTTTCGGGCTATGTGCCCGGCTCGTTCGGGCCCACGGGCCGAGCCGATATATATTCATTTCGAGTCTAATTTGCCAACTCTGGTGGGAACTAATATAAAATAAAGATGTTTTGAGCCCGAAATTTATTTCTCCCTCTTGTCTAATAAAAAAAAAGTACGCATCGTGTATTGTGCACCTATGTATTATTTTGAAGTAATGTTTAGTGAACTTTTAACATAATTTATTATCCAGCTTAATTAATTAACAAAGTACAAAAATAAATAAACAACTAAAATCAGACCAATAAAATTGAAAAAATAAAATAAAAATAATCTTGTGAATGGATCGAATGGCAACCATTGATTTGCTTAACATGTTTTAAGCTATCCACGGTCAATTGATCGCTATTTATCTACTTGTTACTCAACTTCAAATGGAACACTTCTTTAAAAAAAAAAAGAAACAGAAAAAAAAGACCCTCAAATGGAATTAATACAATATAGATATTGTATCCATATATAAACACATAATAATAATAATAATAATAATAATAATAATAATAATAATAATAATAATAATAATAATAATAATAATAATAATTGTCTTAAATATCATAAACTTTTACCATAATGAGCAATTACAACACCAGATGAGATCCTCTATTCCAAATTTGATGTTTCAACTTGTATTCCATAATTTGAATTTATAAGTTTAATAATAAATATTAAAAAAATAAAAACAATTATAACATAATAGACCCAGTCACATTTATCAACAAAATATTGGAATTTAAAAAATTCTATATCATATTTATAAATAATCAAGCATAATAATTATTTCTTTAAAAATTTAATACTAAAAAAATAAATATAAATCCTAGCTAATTGGGGGGAATCAATCCTAATTAATAAGTGTAAAATTAAACTAAAATACAATAAATTAAAATTAATGAAAACTACTGGAAGAAAATTTCACAAATTCTATCGTGGAATACGAGTTTGAACACCATATGTAGAACAGAGAATCTCATCAGCCAGAACATGGCTTTTTAAAACGTAGCGATTGCAACACTGTTTTTATTTTTTTACAATTATTACAATATTTATATTCTTTTCAACAGTAAAACCACATCGTTTCAGCATTATACGTTCAACTTTTTTTTACTCACACACCCGATCTGTGGCATTGAGTAGATTCGAACTCATGATCTTTGGTCTCCAAGCAATCTCACTCCACCACTAGCCCATTCTCACGAGGACTATAGTTCGACTTAATTATAACTTTGTTAGAAAGAATTAGGGATATTGTACGTGTACAAGAAAATTAATCTTTCGGCTAAAAAAATTCAAACCCTCCTATACTTTCGGCTCAAAATTTAATTTTCTTTGTGAGAAGGATTTGTCACATAATCAACTTTATAAAAAAAAAGATTAAATCTTGATCAGTCAAGAACGATAAAAGATGTAGTGATACTATTGGATCTATGAAATATAAATAAAACACACACAAACTTGTGAATCAGCTACTTTATAAGGTCTTAAAACTATCAGGAAAATTGTGATTAAAAATAATTAAGATGTGAATTAAATAAAGATTAATTAAGAAAAACACAATAAGTGAATATATAAGTGGGGTGGGGGGCTGTGTGTTTTTTCTTACAAGAAAAGGAGAGTTCAAATGGTGACAAGAGAAACTGGTTTGGTTGAGATTAGAATTTTTGCACAATCTCCAAAAAATTGGACAAAACTTTTGTGTAATAATATATATATTTAAGGCTATCCGGAATTTAGGGATAAAGATTATGACATTCTAAGGAGAGCAAAGACCTGGACTTTGACCACATTTTTGAATCAATTAACATTTTTTTTTTCATGTCTTTGACCACATCTTGAAAAAAAAAACTATTTGTTTTAAGAAGTTCATTTAATTGAAAGGAATGTACATAATCTTGATTGATCATAATTAAGATTTACACATTGTTTTCTTTTTGGGTGATAAGGGAAGCTGTGGATGCATGGTGCTCAGCGACGGTTGAAAATCAAATTAAATAGTTCGATATTTTATATGTGTTTGTTTTTTAGAAGTTTGGTTGGATAAGATGCTTATTGAATAAGTTTGAACATAGTTTTGTATTCGGTAAGATTTATAAAGTTCAGCTCGAGCTCGAACTCGATAAGTAAAAATAAAGCAAACATATCAAGCTAGGAGATCTTAACTTGATATGTAATCAAATAAGATAAAATATAAATTTTAAAATTCAATGCCGTTTCAAATAAATTTAAACAAGTATATATGTTCGACTCGAATCATTTACTTATGTAGTCTACGCCAAATATACGCCAAATAGGTAGGTTGGAGAGAGGGATTGAGTCTACTTGTGTCCATATATTTGATTCTTTTTAATTAATTTAAGCATTCTTGTCTATTAATTACGTCCCAAGTTTGAGAAATCCGAATATAAGAGTATTCAGTCCGATTAGTATATTTTATGAATACAATTATACAAATATGAATATTATAATAGATAGCTAGTATTCTGTTTGAATATTATCTGAAATTTTCAAATATTTTATATTTATAAACATTATTGATATATTTAATATTATATATATATATATATATCATAAATATATTCACATATATGAAATAATACATTTATGTACATATGTGTGTGTAGAACATTACTTTTTTTCCTTTCTGCATTGGTTTTCAACATTTTTGAAGTGGAATATATATTTTTATTTTGAAGTGGGAAAAGAGAATGCGGTGGGTGAGAGTCTTGAACTTACGATATCTATCTTTTACACATGAATCTTATGAAATATTTGATCTACACAATTATGGTTTGGATCGATGTATAATTGAAAATTTCACTTTATTAAGTTTTAATTTATATTACAATTAAACCAATTAATTTCATGGAAAAATATTAAAAAAGAAAAAGAAAAACAATTGGGTTTTAATTTATATTATAATTAAACCAATTTCGTGAAAAAATATAAAAAAAGAAAAGTAAAGAAAAACAAGTATATAATTCCAGGTACAAATATCCTGATCAAATCTCCAATATTGTTATCAAACTGAATTCTTTATTTGAATCCCCCAATCAAATATATATTGAAAAAAAAATATTAAAAAACTTATCAAATTTAAAATACTCTGATATTCCATTTCTACTACAAGGCCTCAATTCGTATTATCATTTTTAAATTAAAATTGGTGAATTGATTTTCAAATTCGATGAATTCATATACTTAATAAACTTCAAAAGAAAACTTTTCTTAATCCTCTCTTTTAAAAAAAATAAAAAAATAAAAAAATGGTATTGAAAGGGGCGAGTACCCCCTGTAAACCACTATAAACTCCCCCACATGCTTTATAGTTATAGGGCTAATAATCAACTTAGAAGGCTGTAATTATATATCATCACATCGAAATGATAATTAATTATGCGTATACTTAATACGTTGATGGAAAAAATTTATAAATATTGGACAAAAACAAAAATTGAGGATTGAAGTGAATGATGGTTTGAGGTATTCGAGGTTGAATGAAACATTTTTGCAATGATTGATGAGTAGGAGAAAAATCAAGAAGTGTGATTAAAGTGATAACGATTTTAGTGATCAACTTGTTTTTATTATCAAGATACTCATGATCATTCTCAAAAATGAAATCATGTGTCACATTTTTGTTTTCCCTCTAGTTACTATTATTCGTGACAAGATGTTTGTATCTCTAAAAACAAATAAGGGAATGAAAATTTTCCGATTTCGGGTTAACCAAATAGCTTTTTAGAGAGAGAGAGAGAGAGAGAGAGAGAGAGAGAGAGAGAGAGAGAGAGAAGAGAGAGATCATGGCTGCTATTGCTATCATGCTTCTTGACTGAAATACTGTCAAATCCTTTTCATGTTAAATTTGATTTTTACCTTTCATGTGAAATTTTGTTTTGTAGTAATAATAATAGTATTATGATCAATATGATTGAAATTGAAATTTACATATGGCGCTCTTTTCAATTTTCATGAGACATCTCCGATAATTAAAAATGATTTCTATTGCACCCTAATAAATTGTACACCCCTCAGTCACATTTTTACTCTTAATTTAGTATTTACCTATTAATACAGATGATCTTTTATTATTACTTTAATTTTTCCCTTTTTGGTGGTTTTGGATTTAATTTGTATTTTATATTTTTATCCACTAATCAAATGGCTTTATTTTTTAAGGGGCAAATATCGTTATATTATTGATCACGTGCATGTTATCGTGCATGCATTTTTGCCCCTTTCAAAATGTATTGGAATTTGGAAAAAATGATCAATAATGACAATTAATTATCACATAAATTCATAAGAAAATTAAAATAGCTAAGATATTGCACATATATATATATATATATATATATATATATACTCCCTCCGTCACATTTTGATAGAGTTATTTTCTTTTTTGGTATGTTGTGATATATAGTCATGTTTCTATATATATTTAGTTAATTTACTAATATATATATATATATATAACCCTATTTAATATGTTTACATTATGTATTAATTCAATATCAAAAAAATAGATAAGGGCATATTAGGAAGTTTCTTAATTAATTTTCTTTTCCAATCATTTTCTTAATTCCGTGAAAGATCTCAATTAGTCTATCAAGTTGGCATTGTCATAACTTTTTCCTTTTTTCTTTTTTTTTTCTTTTACTCACACAACCGACCTGTGATATTGAAAAAATTCGAATCCGTAACCTTTGATCTTCACTCCACCACTAAGCCATCCCCACCGGGACTCCTTTTCCTTTTTTTCTTTTCACGAGTGTAGTTAGAGAGATTTGAATTCTAATAATCAATAACCTTAGCTAAAAATCGAAAAATAAGGGATTTAAAACGTTCGACGATCTATTTTCTAAAGTCTGAAAATTTGTAAAATAGAGAAGTTATGTATTAATTGATTACTTATATTTAACTATATTATAAAAAATATGTCTCGACTTATTATTGAAAGGGTACGTAAGTAACTACTAATTTATTATTAAACTTTTAATCACTAATTTTCTTTGGTCCCATATATAGTTATAATATTTATAGAAGCTTCATTGTAGAATTGTTGAAAATGAAGTCTAGTTTTTTTTTTTTTTTAATTGCAAGTTAATAGATTACGAAATGTGCATATACTAACTTCAGCATTTACACATGTTCCAAAAAAAAAAACTTTAGCATTTACTTGAAATTAAAATTTCAATAAATCTAACAAAAAAAAAAATCACACACACACACTGACACACACACATTTACTATTCCTAGGAAACACGTTGCGGATTATGTGACCAAATTCGACTTTAGCCACGTCACCCCGTTATTCAGAGATGAATTGACACGTAAGCACTGTTCCATTGCAATCGTCTGGGGCTACCCCCACCAACGTGTCGAGTGTTCGGAGCCCCTCCGGCTGCCACGTAGGCGGTCTTCTACTGCAGAAGGCGAGCGGGTAGGTACTGTGTGCACTGCGTGGTGTACGTCTCCCTGCGTAGGGCGTGAATCGCGGTGCAGGGAATAATAATTACTACGATGACGATGATACGAGGTTTTAATGTTTTTTTCTTATAGTATATTTTTTTAATCGGGGTAAAAATGAGAGGGGTTACTATAAACAGTAAAAGTGAATCTGGAGTGTGGGCCACAGTCAAAGATTGTGGTACTCTGTCCCATGCATTAGGGTACAACTCTCAGATTTGCTCCCTACACTCCGCACCCTAAATTTAAATTACAAAATAAAGTGATGTTACGTTTTTTTTCTTTTCTTGATCGATTCTATTAAAACTATCTAACTCACTTATGATTTTATTGAGGGTACATATCATATTTGAGTTCGATTTTAAAAATTATAATTAAAAATATCACGAGTTTTTAGAATTTTCATAAATCTATCACGAGAGTGAATTTTCGGTGTCTGGAATATGATTTTGGTGGGCCAAAAGAATTTTGCTTGAAAATTTTAGTTCAATATATTGATGTGGATTGTGTTATTTTCTATTTTGTTCTAAAATTTATATAGGGATACGAGCATGCCATATCATGCATATTTCAGACACAAAAAAAATTACTCATGTATTAGATTTATGAAAATGCTAAAAGGTTAGGACATCTTTGTAATTTATGGAAAGTTAGAATATTTTTATTAGACATACCAAAATATGATATTTTTTTTTATCTTTTTATTAGTTAGGTATAATTTTGACTACTTTGCTAGATTTGATAAAGCTAGCTAATAAATGAAATTATATGTACATTAAAAGAACCACTCATCTTGGTACTAGTCATTTATTTGGAGTTTAAACCCCTGCCCACCACAACACTAGCTATGAGCTTAATTTTCGAAGTGTTGCGTATTTCCGGCAGCGACTACGAATTTTTCTCGTCATAAAAAAAAAGAATATGCGTAAATTCAAGTTTAAAGAGTTTAGTGTACTATACATATCAATTACTCAACAAAAATTGTGTTCAAAATTTGTGAACATATACGCACACATATATGAGTAGATAAATCATAAATAGTAGATATTGCATCATTTATTTTACCAAATAAAGTTGGTTACACCTAGTCGAACAAATGCTATATAAAATCGTATGAATTTATCGATTATGAACAACTATGTTTAAACTTACTTTATTATCAAACAAAACAAATTTCAACAAATTTTAATTGAATTGGATATGAATTAGGAATGGGATGAGCATCTTAGATTTGTCATTTTCCTTTTTCCAACACGAGCCGAACTTAGAGTTATGTTGGAATTAAAACTATGTTTAAATATTTATTTTATTTATTATGTTTGTGGGTTCGAGTCAATGTGTTTTTAGCAAACAATCAATCAAGTAATTTGATTTCTTTCATTTCATTTTTCTTCCTCACACCATATATGTTGAAATATTTTATTGTATTATTTCATTTATTAACACATTTATGGTGTGCCGTCGAGAAGATATCATTTTCATAAGGTCATTTCCAACTCTAATATATACAGGTAAAAAAAAAACAATAAAAAAACAATTACTTGGAAATAGAACAGATTATAGCCATATTGTTCCTTCTAGTACTAGAATAATTTCTAATAGAAAAATCACTTTGAAAAATTAAAATTATTTGATTTTAGTGCATCCCTTGAAAGCATATTCATTGTTTAATAACCTGTGAAAATTCATCATATAGAGAATAGTGAGTTTATGAATCCTTATATTTTTGTATTTTGTATTTTTTTTTCCGACACCAACAATTAGAGTTGTCAAAAGTGACCGCTCAATGGATAGACTTAGCTCTATTGTTACAGGGGCTTGTATCCTTACTTGATAAAACCGACGCGGTCTGGGCCAGGCCGGGTTGGGCCGAATCGATAGCTCGACCTAGAAATAGTATAAGCCCATGAGAAAAGATTGAGCTCACCTCTCTGGAGCATTTCCCTTGCTTATTATCGCAACTTTTTTACAACAATTTAAAGAAAAAAAACTAATAATTCAATGATTTCATAAACTCACTATCATCTACACGATGGGGGAAAAAATCCACAGTGAAGGCAGATTAGCTGCTTTTACACCTATCGTGATCACCTCCGTGAAAGCATGTGAAGATGCACGCTTGCACCCAACAAGATGACCGGAAACCAATGCAACGAGACGACTGGGGGGAAGAGCACGGAGAAAGAAGAGCGACGAGATATAACGACGTTCTTCTAATCCTGCAGGATCAAATAGACTTGCACGACAATCTTGTGATCGTTTTCTTGGTGTTGATCTCTCTAGTGAAGTCCATGCTCCAAGCAGTGGAAACGCTAACATTGCGCGTTCCTGCTCTGCAAAGACGAGAAACATATATCTTCATAGAGCTCGAGCTCTAACAAAAGTTCAAGAACGAAAATGTATGACTTATTGGTTTAAGTATGTTACTGATAACTGATGACAGTTCAAATTCTTCAGGTGATTTGTGAGTATGTGTTTGCTGAATTGATTTGAAGTAATAAATTTGGTTTGAAATGAAAATGGAACCTTTTCATGTCAAAAGAAGCCATACCTCAAAATAATCTATCAATGGTGATGACCTGAGCAGAATTCATTCAACAGAATCTGCAGCCCGATTCCGCCTACTTGTGTGGCCGGAGTCTGCGCTACTATCATACCACACCAGCTCCATCTAGAAGGATTTGAGACGAGCGAGGATTAAAACTTCGAAAAATATTATATCCATGCAGAAATATGCAACAACTATGTAATCTTATTTGGTTTCTCATACAAGATCAGCATAGACTTCCACAATCCTAAAAAATTTATTAGTATGTTTTATGCCAAAGTTAATGATATTGAATGTGATGCAAGTTCAATTATGTAGATAAACCAAAACGGCTCGGCCATACCCCTCCGACTACGACTGTATGGCCCTCCTTTACGCCCATCTTCTTGAGCGATTTATTAACACCACATGCCTCCAGAACACTTTGAAATCTTCGGTCAGAATCCATATATCTGTTCCAGAGAAATATGGAAGGCGACGTAAATGTGATTATACAAAATTTCAATGTGGCTTTGAACATGGTATTTCCTCAAAAAAATTAATCCAATCAGTTTGATCTCAAGCAATCTGAGAAGCAACCTTTCTACTGCATCGAAATTGCTATAAGGTGCGTGGTAGCAGAAATGGGTGTATGTGACGTGCATTGATAAATGTAGTATAACAAATAAGTTACAACATGAAGGGAACAGAAACTAAGATTCAAATAAATGCAAAATTTGATACCTCCAGTTGGTCATTTGGACAAAACGCTGCAAGCCGGCTCCTTCCACGTGCCATGTACTGGTGCTGCTATCATGTGAGATCTCAAACTCGTTTATAGGAGCTGCCCGCTGCTTCTGCATCATATCAGCCACGTAATTCAAATCGAGTGGATCCTCCTTCATTCCTGCAATAAGATAACAACAGGAAGAAATAAGATGATGGTGTTTATGCAAGGCACTTGCGAGATAAGTAAAGGAAAAAGGATCTTGCAGCACACATTCCATGATCAAATGAAATGAAACAAGAAATCAACAATGTGAATTGGCATCTTCAGTGTATCAGCAGAACATATGAAGTTCTCATCATCATATGGAAACAGCTTATTGTTATTCTTTCGTCGCATAAAACAAAAGCGCAGGTAAATACATGCAGACTCATGAAGCATGGGCATGCTGAACAAACGCAAGGAGAGGCATAGACATTAAACCACGCAAAGTAAACATTAAACAAAATTGTTAATGGTTTCTGACCATCTTTATTTGCTGGATTTTTCCGTACAAGCTCGTAAGCAGCATTTGTAACTTCTTGGGTGCCATTTCTAGTAACTGCACTCATACAGAAAGGCTCAATACCGCGTGCTTGTAGAGCTTCTCTGAAAGATGGCCATTTTTCAGATGCCTCTGGTAGGTCCATTTTGTTATATGCTACTAAGTAAGGCTTTTCAGCAAGTTCAGGGTTAAACATCTCCAGCTCGAGGCGAACAGCATCAAACTCATATTCAGGCTGCTCTGACGACCCATCAACAATTTGTACCTAACTCTCCAGATTGGAAATTTCTAAATTAGTTTCAGAACAATACACTTCTTTCAAAAATGTTAGGTTTCACACCAACAATTAATAGCGTGGGATTTGGCAACATGAGATAAAAGAAATGAAGTAAAATGAACTAAAAAGACATATACTCGAGAAAAAAATACAGACATCTTTGTAGCCAAAAAAATAAAAGACCACATGTTGTTACTGATAGGATGTGATAAAAATCACAAGATCACATCTAAACTTGAAAAGCTCACATTATATGATATGTAAACAGGCATCACTATAATTATGAACGAAGAAAAGATGTCATCATAACAATAACAATCCAATACCGTACCAGAACCGAACATCTCTCTGTGTGCCGAAGAAATTCATGCCCCAACCCAAAACCTCTATGAGCCCCTTCTAGTAGTCCAGGAAGATCTGCAACCACCATTGAGGCGTCATAATCAAATGAAACAACACCAAGATTTGGAAGCAAAGTTGTGAAGGGGTAATTTGCAATGGTTGGTTGAGCAGCACTGATGACACTGAGAAGTGTGCTTTTCCCAGCATTTGGTACTCCAATAATCCCAACATCTGCAACCAATTTCAGCTCCAACTCAAGCCACCTAGTCAAGACATGATCAGTTATTACATTAGGGGAAGTCCCATGAAATTAAGTAAACCTACATTCAGGACTACTACTAAAGTTATGGAGCCAAGAAACTGAATGGTATTGACATTAAAAACACCATAAAACCAAGAATAAAATTTATGAAATCAACAAAACTATTATGATGATGCATGTTAAACAAATGTATGTTAAAAGATACAGGCACATTTGAATGCAAGCTAGTTGCAAAAAGATACTGCTTCAATTACAAGAATCATGAGAACTCTAATAGCTAGATTCAACCACTAATGACACTTTAAGACGATATATAAGAGTAGCACTAGGTCATAGCATATTTTTTTTGTCAACTGAAAGAAAGCAGCTCGAATTTGATTACCCGGGGTACTCATTTTGATGATTTCCTACAGTAAGAAGCTCACAATTCCACTAATCTCTTACTAGGATAGGTAGTGAACACACCAAAAAGATAAACTATCATAGATTGTAGTGAGCATTGCCCCCTTCCAGCACAAGCATATAGGATTGAACCACAAATATAGAATAAAAACAGAATACTAGCGATCAAAGACACTTACATTTCAAGCCCTTCCTCCCCATTCTCTGCAATCTTGGGAACCTTATTCGTCCCCGTCTTAAACGATGCATTGCCCCTCCCACCTCTCCCTCCTGGCAAAAGCAATGCCCTCTGCCCTGGATGCAACAACTCAAGGAGCACATCTCCACCACTCTCCCTCACAACAGTTCCTGGAGGCACCTTAATCACCACATTCTCGCCCTTTGCACCGCTCTTCTGCTGCCCCTGCCCGTGGCTGCCCCTCCCAGCCCGGTAATGCAAACTCTTCCTGAACGGCAACAATGAGTTCATAGTCCCATCCACCTCCATATACACATTCCCTCCCCTCCCACCATCCCCACCGGACGGCCCCCCTAACGGCACATACTTCTCTCTCCTAAAAGCTACCACTCCATTCCCCCCATCCCCTGCTTTCACAAATATTTTCGCCCTATCGAAACATCTCATCACTGCAGGCACCCCTTTCTCTTTCTCCATAACACCCTCCTCTTCTTCATCGCCAAACCCCATCAATCCTTCTTCTCCATCCAAATTATCGTCGCCCTCATCATCCTCAGCATCCGAACCCACTTCATAAAGTTCGAATCTTCCATAATCAAATCCCACTTTCTTAACAATCCCCTCACCCTCATCGTCAAAATCATCATCCACCTCCAATTTTTCCTCACTCACACCTTTTCTTGAATCAAGCCTCTTTTTCCCTCCAAGTTTTTGATCAACTTTCTTGGTTTTAGCAGCTGGAGCTTTACAATCAGCAAGCTTGATTACTTCACTCACCGCCTGCGAAGCTAAACTATCGAAACCAAAGTCATCTCTAGGAGGTAGGCGGGTGAAGGTGGTAGCATCTCCGCCTTCCACGGTGGAGGAGAGGGACGGCGGCGGCGGCCCGAAGTTTCGCGATTTTACCTTACGGGCTTTCGCCTTTTTTGTAGGTAAACGCCGTCCGGTGGAATTGGTTTCGGGCCGAGATGCTGATAGTGGTTTGAAATGTAGAACAGCAGCAGAGAATGCCATTAAAGAAAATATTTTTGAGCTTCGCTTTGAGAAATGAAAATGGAGAAACAAGAATAGTTTTTTAGAGGGAGAAAGAAGATGATAGGAGTAAGCACTCTTATCTTTATACTTTTCAAAAAATTGCATTTCAGTTGCTTTCTATTTTTTATTTTACATTTTAAGTCCCTTAATTCTTTTTTCAAAAATGAAGTAGCCTGGCCTTTTGGCATGACCAATCTTTGTAAGAAGATGGTTTGTTCTAATTTATTTTACGTGTTATTTGAATGTGTCACGCCTTATACAATACAGTTAACGTTTTACAAACACTCGACATGAATATTTGGAAACCGATCAATATATAAATGACTTATCTTGAAAAAATCTCTTTTTTTATCTTTCGTTGCTAATCTAGTTATATTTATTCAAGATTATGCATTTATTGAGGCCTAATGTAGCATTAAACTACATGTTGAGCTTCATATGATCATGAAGGCTAGAATTGTTTCATAACTCTGCATGCTACGTTCGTTTTCAATCATACAGAAAATAGAGGATCTCGTCTGCTGCTGATAGCAATAATCTTTGCAGAATGGAAGGAGATAATTTAATTTATACAGATGAATGAGCTAAGTTTCACTGTCTCCAATCTTCTTTCCCTTTCCCTCTTTACTTGCAGCAGGAAAGAGAAACAAGAGAGAGAGAGAGAGAGAGAACCATATACTTAAGGCCCTCCAATTCAAAGGCGCTATATCTTTCACATATTCTCTTCATCTTCTCACTCATCTCAGTTTGTGAAAAGCCAGCTCCCTAGAGTTACAGTTGCAGTGCCTTCTCCCATGACAGTCGTTCGTGTCATCTCATTTTCGAGTATTTGATCAAGCTCCATCACTACATTCTCCATTCTTGGCCTCTCTATCCCGGGAAACCTCATGCATTTCAGCATTAGTTTGATCAGATCCCTCATTCCTTCTGCTGTGAAGCTCCCAATCAATCTCTGGTCTATTAACTGATCCAAATTCAGACAATCTTGCACCTGTTTTTGAGTGAAAAAAAGAACCAAGAGATATTTTTTCTTAGTTGTTACAACTTACAAGTGTATGATCATGTTTAAGGTTGCTAGAAAAAGCAGCATTATATTGTTATTACCCACTGATATATGCTGCCATTGTGTTGAAATGCCTCTCTGTTGTAGGCTGCCTCCTTTGCAGATATGAGCTCAAGGAGGAATACACCAAAGCTGTAGACGTCGCTCATATCTTCATGCACTCCAAACCTGAGACTCCGATTTGTGATGGATTGGTGAGTTCAATGATGGAGGCTAATTGTATCAGAAAATGCAGTAATTAGAGTTGGTTTACTCTGGATCCCTGAAAGCATTGAAGGAGTTTGAGCAAGATGAACCTGCATCCTCGATTTTCTCGAGTAGTTTGGACAGCCCTGCATCTGCAACCTTGGCAATGAAATTCTCATCAACCAATACATTTGATGTCTTGAAATTACTGTGCACAGATTGAGGCTGCAGGCCATGCAAATGACATAAACCTGCTATAACAAACACAGATGACAGTTTAAACTCTGAAAAAAAAAAAACTAAAAAAAAACATAACAACATATACATACCTTTAGCTGCTCCAATCGCTATGGATAACCTTTGCTTGAATTCGAGCTTCGTTGTTGAATCTTTGCCGGTGTCTGTTCATAAACAAGAAGAAGAAGAAGTTACATGAATCTTGAAATGCAACTGATTTAATTAACCATATATATAATTAAGCTAGTTTTATTGCATAGTTATATTTATATATATACCATATAAATGATTGCAGATGCTGCTGTTCGGTAAATATTCAAAAACTAGCATTTGACACCCTCTTTCTTGACAGTAGCCTATTAGTGTAACCAGATTCCTGTGCTCAATTGCAGACATATAAGCCACCTGCATCAACAAACAATCAGATATATATTTCTACATTAATATATTAAACCACTCTAAAAATCATCCCATGTTCAAGAAACCATAGGATCTTAATCTTAAACCTATGCAAACAAACCTCCTCAACAAATTCTTGTCTAGGAAGGCCCTCACGCCGTTTGATCGCCACAACGGTCCCATCACGGAGCATCCCTTTGAAGACAAGGCCAAAAGTGCCACAGCCAATTAGGCTGCTCTCATTGAACTGCATAGTGGCTTGCTCCAGTTCTTCCATTCTGAACTGCCTTCCACCTAATTGAGGGACTGCATGATAAGGGCTGGCTGCACCGCCTCTTCTCGTGTCCACTGTGAAGAGATTTAGGGCTGAGGTGACACGATTAATAGACAAAAGATGGTGTGGAGTTAACTATATTTATATTACCTGCAGATGGATCTGAAGAGACAGTTTCTGAGTCCTTGTTTGGGGAGGAATGTCTGAATTGAGACATCAAGAAACGGAGTAAGAAAGTGAGTAGGATTGAGAGTGTTAGAGCTGCTGCTGCTCCAGCTATGGCTGCAAATGAAGCTGCCATCTGGTTTGAACATTGATTAATCTGTGCAATGTGTTAGGAAATGTGGGACATTTGATTGTTAATTGAGTTGATTTTGTGGAGATGAGTAGTAGTTTGATGATGAACATGCTGTTGTTGATGATCTTGATGGACGATATTTCATTTTTGTATATATATTGTATTGCAGTTTGATTGTTTGTTGAATCAATGTGGGAACAAGAACTAGGTTAAATTAAGAGCAATGATTTGCAACCTTTACTGCTGGACAACTCACAAACTTTTTCTTGGTGTCCCACTCTAGCTGCTGTCAAGACTGCAACTTTTCAAGATGAACTATAGCATTGAAGCCCCCCCCCCCTCTCTCTCTCTCTCTATTGTGTGTGTGTGTGTGTGTGACATTCTTTTTTTTCCATAGAAAACATTCTGAGGATCATAAAAGATATGCCTCTGTTGAGGATGTGACTCTCCTATTGGTTAATTAGTAGGATTATTTAGATGTGATTGGGATTAAGGATAAGTGAGGTGACATCATGCCAATGAGAAAAAAAAAACTCGAGATGATGTCATCCGTTTGCTATAGGTAAAGTTTACGTTTTAGATACAAATATGACATATAGTGATAAATGTATCGTACTAACTAAAATCTACATCCATTCATTTCCACTATGTGAAAAAATGTAGAGTTAGAGATTATAAACACATAAGAATTAAGCTAAAAAAATTTCACTTGTTATTAGTTTATTGTTTGATGGTTTGATAACAGAGAGAGAGAGAGAGAGAGAGAGAGAGAGAGAGAGAGAGAGAGAGAGAGAGAGAGAGAGAGAGAGAGAGAGAGAGTTCTTTTGAGAAATATAGAGAACATAATTTTTACATTTAATGTGTGGATAGTAGATTAAATTAATTACATATATAATTGGGTAAGAAATTAATTAAGATCACTTGGAGAACCTTCTTTCACAAAAAATGGGGCTAGTAATTACAAAATTGCCAAAATATCCCTATTGATTTTGGAATTCTCAGAGGGCCCCTTGGCCCATGCACACAACTCATAACTTTTTGTATACATTTCAAGAACCACAAGTGACAAAAAGTTGTGATGCATTCACATTTTTTAATTTGCAATCCTTGTAAATCCACACCCCATGTAAAGTAAAATAAAATAAAATAAAATACTCGTGAGGGGACGGAACGTCTAATTGTAGATGTGGATTACTCTCATCATCCAAAAAAAATTTAAAAAAATCATAATAATAAAAAAATCTTATAACTAATGAGAGCAACATTTCTGTGTGACCTTTTCCCCCATGTACAGCTGCCCATTTTCCCTATTATTTGCACATGAGGGGACTGGAGGGGCTTCCTCTCTAGAGATGATGACAAATGAATGAAGAAAGTTTGATTTCTGCAGCAGCAGGTTTATTTTGTTTGCTTTTACTGTAGAGAATATATTACTTTTCTTTTGCAAACCAAGCAGCCTTTATTACCTGAGAAAGTTGCACACTATTTCTCTTCTCTAATCAGGAATACTGCTTTCTTGCTGCTGTAGTGTCCCCCAATTCTACCCCAGAGTATAGTGTTCCCTTTATTTATTTTTCGACACTATTGATATATGTCGCGTGTATGATAATAGTATACATATGTTACGGTATATTGTATATGGTGTTTCATTTTCTATTCTCGTTTAATAATATATATCTTGCTTGTGCATGTAGGGATGATTCTAATTTACTTATGTGGTGCCTACTGAGTTTTTTTGGCTCTTGGATTAGTGGGAGGAAGTTATCATGTTGAGTAGTATCCGAGTCATGATAGAGAGAGAGAGAGAGAGAGAGAGAGAGAGAGAGAGAGAGAGAGAGAGAGAGAGAGGTGTAAAATGTAGGATATCTCGAAAATCCAATGTTGTTATCTCGAAAATCCAATGTTGTTTAATTTGGATGTGTTGTCTAGATTCTTGGATGCAAGTAGGTTTTTTTTTTTTTTTTTTTTTTTTTTTTGTGTGTGTGCATGACGATTGGTCATGAGTGAGTCTACCGAAAAATCTACTTTTGAACGTAAAATTTAAGGGTGTTTGAATTTCTATTCGCACTACAAAATATACTCTTCATATAACAAAATAAAATCATTAAAAAGTAATTTATTATGAAATTACTTAAATATTCATATTAAATAAAAGATAAAAATAATTAATAATTAAACAAAACCAAATACGATGAAAAGGAAAAAAGAATCATCATTCTTCTCATCGTCCCTTCCTAGATCGAAATCCGACCAATTGCCGGAAACTGGAGTTGCTTCGCCGGGACAGGAACTAGAGTCAGAACAACCACCAACTACGAAGGAATCTTAGATTAGTACGTTGAATTTTCTCTAAGGTTAAATTCATGAAAAGATTTGTTACTTCACTTGTCCTCACCTAACAAGTTGCTCAGACAAAGATCTTTCATTATTCTTCTTTTTTTTAAGATCTTTCATATCTTGTCATCAAGGAATAATTTTTTTTAAAAATACTGTTTTCAACATCCATATGTATTGTTTATATTGTTTGTTATTGAGAAAATAAAAGCTTGCAACAAATTAAAAGGAGAAGATCTTCATGGAAGGGCATTTTGGGAAACTTCTCCAAATTTATCTCCCATTCTATTTTGCAATAATGCTATCTTACAAAACAAACATTTCCCCCAACCCACAAAAATGGATTTTTACTGTTTCTTTTTTACTTTCTATGCAATAAAAATGACAGTCATCTTGCTCTTGACCTAGTTTTTATCTTCCTCATCAAGTATTCTTCCAAACCGGCACCAGCATCCACTATTCTAGTATCTGACTTCATCTCCACCTTCAAAACCTGTTTCAGAGCTTCCTCTATTGCTTCTGCATCGTCAACCTCACATATCCGACCTAAAATTTCGGCCCAAGTGCCGGTATATGGAACATTCCCATGCCTCAATAACTCGATTAACACTTCACAAGCATCCTCGAGTTTACCATGTTCACAAAAGCCTTTTATCAGCATATGCATAACCGAGAAATGTGGATGAAACCCCTCGGATATCATTACCATCGTATAATTCTTGGCCTTGTCATACATGCCCTGATTGCATAACCCCCCGACTATATTCTGATATGATAACAAATTTGGTAAGCACCCATTTGAAGGCATGTCCTCTAGAACCTTGCAGGCATCAGCAGCACGGCCTGCCTTACAATAACCCGAGATAACTGTATTGTAATGGACAATATCGGGATTGCATCCCTTCACTTTCATCCGACAAAGAAGCTTGTAAGCCTCTTTTAGCTTTTTCTTCCTGCACAAGCTGTTCAAAAGAGTGGTATAGCTTAAAGTGTCTGGTACAAACCCTTTGTTCAGCATATCCTCCAACAAATCGACAGCTTTATTCACCTGACTCTTCCTGCACAGTCCTTGCATTAGAATCCGATATGACTCCACATCTGGAAGAATATCACGCTTAAACATTTGATTGAACAGAGTATATGCAATGCTCAGGTCTCCATTAAGGCAAAAGGCTCGCATCATGATGTTGTACGAATTTGTGTTGGGGGAGACTCCGTATTTATGAGCAGACCGGAAGAGGTCAAATGCAGGGCGGAGGTAGTTATTATCAGCAATAAGGATTTCAAGGATGCAATTGAGATGTTTCACATGGGGCCTAATGTTGAATTCAAGAATTGTATAGAAAGTTTTGAGAGCTTTCTCAGGTAAATTTGCATCACCATATATTTGGATGATATGAGTAAAGAGAGATGGGGGAATGGAATAATCAAGAGACTTGAGACTGGAGAGGACTGCATTCATGAGAGAGAAGTGGCGACAGTGGCCAAGTTTGAGGATAAGGGTGTGGTGGGTAGCATAGGAATGCCGGAAATTGGGCTGACGTGAAGCTAAGTCAAAGATTTCCTTAGCCAGGAGTGGATCTTTTTGAGAAGCTATCAACTTTTGGATTCGAGCTGGAGAACCAATAGAAGGTTCTGCCTTCTCCTTCGGTTCATGGCCCTTCTGTCTGTATCTAGACTCTTGTTCATGTTCTGGCAGGGGTGCTGAACAGTATGAAGAAGAAACTTCTGGAATTTTGAGAGGAATGAAGAATGAAGAGATGCCATGTGCATTTCTCCGCAACTGCACAAAATGGAATTTAGCATTTTGCAGATACCACATTAGGAAGACAGAGTTTGTTCAATGTCTGGCCTGAACAAACACATATCCAATAATGCCGCCTCCTTCGCGCATATGGTTACCATGCTCGGTCTCTATCAGTCAAGTTGATGATTCACAATTAGCACACTGAAAAGTAGAAATATGAAGCAAAGTTTGTTCAGATTTAATAAGTGAGACAATAATTCATGATCCCATTTTAATCAATTCTAGTGCTTCCTATTTCTTGTATCTGTTATCTCTTAGTATGTAAGGATGCAAGAACATCCCATACATACTAGAGAATCAGCAAACCGGATCAATAATGCCAAACTTATCATATATTTCAATTTTAATGCCAAAAAAAAAAAAACTTAGGAATTAGGTGCTTAATCTAATCCGTTGTCCTTTTATTCTATCTTCGTCGGCAGTAACATTAACACAAGAATAACACAGCATAATCTATTCTTAATTTCCATCATTAAGAATGAAGAATACAGCAACATTAACAATTAGCATGACTATTGCAAATTTGCAGAGATATTAACATGACTGTTGCAGAGATCTCATAGCCATTTAAAGACAGAGATGTCAATCTACGAATCCAGAAGCTTACCTTTTCGAGCGATGAAGGCACGAAGTTGTTGCGGCTGGCTGCATCGGAGGTCTGCACTCGGCGACCAGTTTCTGGCTTGAAGCTTCTGCTGCTGCGTCAAAGTTGGACTGTCGGAGGTCGTCGGCGGTGAAAGAGTAGCGGCGACGGGCGACGAGGGATGGTTTGGGTGCAATTTACCGAATTTGGGGATTTAGGTTGTATTTTGAATTACTTTATATTAAGTAAAAAATACTACATTATTTTGTGGAGTTTTTAAAAGATTAGGGGTCAGAATGAATATTCCGAAAAGTTAGAGGATCTCAGCGCAAATAAACTTTTCACCGGACAGCGATTTCAAATAAGAAGAGAGAGCGCTTCACTCCCATCTCTCTCAAAAACTTCACACACAACACACAGTTGAAGCTGCACTCCAACTGTTCGATGGAAGTTCCCAAAGACCAATTGTCCACTCTTTTGGATCATGGCCTCTCCTCTTCAGCTCAAATTCTGGTAAAATCTCGCTATTTTAATCAATCCCTGAAACTTTGAGCTCACATTATCGCTGATTAGACTTTTTATTCGTGTTTTTTACTTAATTGTTAGCTTTTACGGGACGATAATGTTTGCTCCTCTCTATTTTTTTTGTGCTTAAACTAGGGTTGTTTTGCTGTATCTTCGGCGTCGATAAATCCTGAGACGAGCCCTCACCTTAAAGCTGAAAGCTCGGTACTTTGCGATTTCTACTGTTATTGGATTGGTTCATTATTTGTTTTGGTAATGTCAATCTGGTGACAGGTGCTATTTGGCGATTCGCTCTTTCGAGAAAAGGAGTACCGAAGGGCAATTGTAAGATTATGCTTATGTTGAGCTTACTGTGATGCTGTACTTGTGTGATCAAAGCAGAATTTATGGTGTTGCTCTAAGTTCTGAACAATTTTTATTGAGTCATACGATTTCCAAAATTCAGTGTAATCCATAAATGGCAAACCCTGTTGTTCTTTGTTGTAGATGACATGGGCATGGCCTTTTGATTGTACATTATAATTGACAGCCCGTTGTTGTTAGGATATTAGGAACAACATGCGGTGATTGGCTGTGTTTTCTATGCCTGGCTATGTGTTATGGACAACAATAGGGTGATGATAGATTTTTAACTTTTATTATTAGTCTTCAAGTCCAAAGCTGAGTCTTTTGGTGCTTCTAAGTGGGTAATTTGCAAGTGCAGCAGGAGCTGTTGGGTCTCTGGAGTTGATGTCAATATGCACTTTTGATTCACTCGTGGCATCATCTTTTGGAAACCAAGCATCCAGAGTTACTTGTTTGCGATGCCCACTTATTTTATGTAGCATCATCTATGATGCCAAAACTTGTGAAGGAATTTGAGTTTGCATCTTATATTTTCTGCTTCTTTATTTAAAATAGGCTAGACAAAATGACACATAATTAGGTTATTTGTTGTCTACCGGTGCATTTCCATCTAAGTTTCTGGCATCTTTCAACAGCAAATATATAAACAAGCATTGCAGTACCACAAAATACTACCAAAACAAAGTGTGATAGCAACTCCAACAACTAGGAGCACATTATCAGCGTCAAATAGATCTTCTTCTCCAAATTCTTGTAACACTTCAGCAATAAACGAAAATGAGGTAATTCAATTCGTAAGATTTTTTTTATTCTTTTATTTCGCTAAAACCAAAATGGCCACCTGCATCATTTTTGTTTATTTCAATGCAGGTGAAATTCAAAATTGCAACATGCCATAGTTCACTTGGTGAGAACAGAGCTGCCCTTGCTGAGGTTTGTACTTGCTCTTTTTTTCTGCTACAAGTCAGTGATGTTTACATTGTTAATATGCTGTCCTTTTGGAAATATCCATGCGCTTTCTTGTATTGACGGTGCATCATAACTGCATCTAGCTTCAGTCTTTATTGTAGCTTGAATTTATGCAGCTCTAGCACGAAAGATATATTGACTTCATTTAATATGAATTAACAGATGGAGGGAATCCCAAGCAAGTCAAGAAATCTGGAGATGAATCTTATGATGGCAAAGCTTTATCGAAATTCTAGGCATACTCGAGCTGCAATTGGATGTTTTAAGGAGTGTTTGAGGTCTGCTACCTTGGTATAACAGTTTTATACAATCTGCAAGCTTCTTGACTTGCTTTATCTTAATGCTAAAAAGATGTTTGCAGCGGAGATATTTAACCTTTGTGGAAAATAATTATTCAACCAACAGATTTCTTTCTGAATATCCTTTGAGAATTGATGCTTATGGTTTCTTTGAGTTATGATGGATCCAAGTGCATAATTGCCTTATGTCAAATTTGAAATTTGAAGATATGTGAACTGTTCAACTTGCATTTTCCCATTTCTGGACAATGTGATGCTAATTATCTATCTCTTTCCCTCCTTGTATATGAACTCGTGTTATATACCTTACGAGTTTGTTTGTGCATACAATTTTCGTACATGATATAGTTTTTGAGAATTTGATGAACACTACCAATAATTCTTATCATTGATGTTGACAGGAATTGTCCTTACATCTTTGAGGCTATCATAGCTTTGGCTGAATTTGGTGTTTCCGCAAAGGATATTATTTCATTGTTTCCTCAGGTTTGTTCAAGATAATTGTGGTCTCTATATCTGATTCCTTTTAATAATCGTTTCCTGTTTCATGGATTCTATACTTCCCAGTTTAATGACCAGCTGGTGGTCTTCCTTTCTAGGGATTTCCCCAGCTGGTGGTCTTTCTTTCTGGTGAGTTTTCTAAGGTTCCATTCTTGTTAAGCATGAATCTAACTAACTAACTAACTAATTTAAGATCAACTTACATGCCTCATTAAAGCTAGATGTATCAGAATTTTAAAATATTTTGTTCAGGTGGTGTCATCAAGTAATTTCTTAACTCTTGTGTCATTTTTTATTTTATTTTGTAGAACACTGCACATCAAGGTAAGTAGTCATCTGTATAAGTCATAACACTGCAATATCTATTCCTTATATTTGCAGAAGCTCTAAGTCCATTAATTGCTTCATGAACTAGGTTGCAGGAGTATTTCAACATTATTTGTTGTTAAAGCAAATATTCTAAATTGTTTACCATCCATTTTTATTTTTGGCATCTTCCAGACACCAAGTAGAAGTGGAAGACCTCCTTCTGATAATTTTGATTCAAGTCGCTGGTTGCCAGTAAGTTGTTTTGACAGTATAGTTGCTTTTACCACTTCAGATGTGAATTGATAATCTCTTGATCTGATTTATTTCCATAAATCTTTTGCTTCCATGACATTATGACAGTTCTCATCTCATGCAAGTGAAACTCTTCCTTATGGCAAATATTATTAGTATAATGGCATTGGTGGATAAGTATGGCACAGAACTGCACTAGTTCTTTGATGATGTAATTACATTGTGTTTCCTAGCAATGCTGATTATTAGGATCTGATTAATTAAACAATGGATCTCATCTGATAATGAACTGTTGCTCTTTTCTTTTCCTTTTTCTATGTGGACATCCCATTCCCATACGCTATGGCCATAAATGTTATAACAGTTAAATATTATTAATAAGGTTGTAAAGGCTTGTAAATATCTTGACCCAAAAAGTAAAGGGCACATTCAACATTACTTTGAATTATCTTGTCAGGATAGAATTTGTTTTTGGGTCTTCTTTTGAGAATTTTTGAAGTTATTACTTTCTTATTCTTTCCTTCATTGATGCTGATACAACTTCCAAGTATGAGCAGAAGAGTTCTTCTGACTTGTACACTTGACATTCATATTTGATCAGTTACTAATGTTCAATTTGTGTGATGTTTCTTCAAAGAGCTTTGATGATCTAGTAGACCAAAGTGTCATATGAAAGCCGTTTTTCATTAACTCAGCTTTTCCTGTGATCTATAGATTTTTTCTTCTTGAACGCAAACATTTCTTTTAAGAATGGCTATGTTTGCTTTCATTAAATTACATATTGCTGAGTTCTTTTCTTCACTGTAATAATGTTTATCTTTTTCCAATGCAGCGCTATGTTGAAGCACAATGCTGTATTGCTTCAAATGATTACAAAGGTCAGGCTATGGCTTTATATTTTCTTGCTGTTTATTTTTTCTTTATCTCCAAATCTTAGAATCTATAGATGAGAATTGATTCGTCTCATGTGCACAATATAATGCCAATGCATGCCACACTCACATTCCAATTTCTAGTATGAGGCTGCTATTCCTGGGAAGGCCAAATTGGCGCTTCACTGGAATATTCTACTGTCTACACCGAGTTCATTACTAGGTCAAGTTATGTAATTGTATCAACAACTTTTATACAAGGATTTTAGTTATGCTAATTCATAGAAAAAATCTAGAACTGCATTGTTCCACATTTGTTTTTCATTTTTACCAATTTGAAAAACACGTGATATTACTCCATATATCATTGTACTCTAGCTCATGGAAAGTTGTTCTGATGACTTAAACAAACAAACAACTCATTTTTTCTTCTTGCACTTATCTTCTTATTTGCTTTTCCCTGGTTATCAGGTGGGCTGGAACTATTTTCAGATCTTCTACAACGGTTTCCTAACAACATCCACATATTACTCGAAATGGCCAAGGTTTGTGGGATGAGGGCCTAACAGATTTTTTATTATGTTGACAATTTCATGCCGGTCTGTTCAGTAGTTTTAGGTGTCTATCAGTATCAGGTCATTGGGAAATAATCCTCCAGGATGTCCCTAGGTTTTAGATGAACTCTTGAATACCTCTACAATTAATTGATTTTTAAAACAGATGTAGTATGATAACTTGATTTTTCAGTCACATGTAGATATAGTAAGTAGTAATGTAGTATGGCTGAGGTCTATCTCATTCACTGCCATATCGTTGGGTACTGGTGCAGAGAAATAACTGTTAATTGATAAATGCTAGTTAATGAATTGTGTTTCTTTTCAAAGCTAAGTAATGTTAATCGATTAATTGACCAAAGGAATATATAGAGAAAATAGTTTTCAAGCTAGAAAATCACAGATGATTATTGGCAACTTGATATTTATTTAAGTGAAACTTTCAAACATAATAAAGGTGCCTCTTCATGGCTAATGATGGGAAGTTTCCGTTAGGAAAATTTTGATTTCAGTTGCATTTACTATTTTTGTCATGACAGCAGCATTTGCTTGCCGCAATGCTGACAGTTTTTTTTAATTGCTTTTCTGGAGGTTAAAGCTGTCATTGGAAAAAATGATGAAGCCATTCTGGATTTTGAAACTGTAAGTAGTTTATTGTATTCATGTAACATGTTAATTTGATAGGCACGGTAAAATTAGCAAATGACTTCTGCAGGTCCTGTCAATTGATCCGTATGTTGTTACATATATGGATGAGTATGCAATGCTTCTGAAGCTCAAGTCTGATCACTCCAAGTTAAATAAGTTAGTTCATGATCTCTTGAACATTGATCCTACAAAACCTGAAGTTTTAGTGGCATTAGCAGTTCTGTGGGAAAAGAAAGATGAGAGAGGGGCTTTATCTTATGCTGAGAAGGTTAAGTTTCTTGTCTTTGAGTTGGTTAGATTGCTCGAAATACTTCATGATAATTATTTGTTTACCATAAACAGAGCATCCGCATTGATGAAAGGCACGTAGCGGGTTATATAATGAAGGTATGAGTATGACGATCTATTTTGAATAAGACTTGAAAGTCACCATCCTCCTTTTCTGCTCACTGTATATGTACATATGATGATGCATAGTTCAATTTTCATTTTGTACAGACTGTTTGTTATTAGGATTTAATTACCTTACATTTTGAGATTATCCAGGGAAACCTTTTCTTATCAATGAATCGACCAGAAGCAGCTGTCATTGCCTTTAGGGGAGCTCAAGAACTAAGGCCCGACCTCCGTTCATATCAAGGTAAGTTATTACATTCCCATGTTTTGCCCTAGTTCACGACTATGAGTTTTCTATTTAATCAAATTCATGTAACAAGAGAGGGGGCATAGTATGAAATTTCTAAAGTATTGCAGGTTTAGTTCGTTCATATCTCGCCCTTTCAAAGATGAAAGAAGCTTTATATGCAGCAAGAGAGGCAATGAAGGCAATGCCTCAATCCGCAAAGGCTCTGAAATTAGTTGGGGATGTACATGCTAGTAACACCAGTGGAAGAGAGAAGGTATTTCCAAAGCAAGGCAATATATTTATGCTGTGAGATCTGTCTAGAGTTTACAGCATAAAGGAGTTTGGTGTATAATTTTGAATTGCATTAGCATATATATTTATGCTGTGAGATCTGTCTAGAGTTTACAGCATAAAGGAGTTTGGGATAATTGGGTGTCTTTATCTTTTACACCTGCAGGCAAAAAAATTCTATGAATCAGCCTTAAGACTTGAACCGGGTTTTCTTGGAGCTGCGTTGGCTTTGGCTGAACTTCATGTCATGGAAGGTCGAAATGGAGATGCCGTCTCCCTCTTGCAGCGTTATTTGAAAGATTGGGCTGATGATTCTCTGCATGTCAAGCTTGCTCAAGTATTCGCAGCTACAAACATGCTGCAAGATTCCTTATCACATTATCAGGCAGCATTGAGGTAAGTCTCTCTTCTCTGCCCCCTACTTTTAACGTGACTCGATATAATCTGCTGAGTTCGGATCCATATACACCCCAATACATTCAGACACTCACGATAAGACCAACCGGCATTTCAGGATAAACCCCCACAATGAAGCCGCGAAGAAGGGACTAGAGCGCTTGGAGAAGCTAATGAAGGTGGTTTGCATTATCTGTTGTCTTTGAAAAATGCTGAATTTTGATCGCTCGTTGTATACTGCAAGGCTTGTTAAGGCAAGTGATTTTAATCTAATCTTGCTTTTCAGGGAGTTGATCCCGATGCACCTGAAGAAGACGAGGATAACGAGGTCGATGATGGTGATGGAGATCAAGAGGAGGCTGAGCTATTATGATCAAATTCTCCCAAACTTTAAACCCTATTGAATCGATTTTGTAACATCGTCGTTACGAAAAATGTAATATTATCGTTGGTAGTATGTATGTTTGCAACCACTCTACTGAATTTTCTTAGCGTACGAGGAACTTTTCTACAAAAGAAACATGATACCAATATCTTAATACAAAATGTATTTTTCCACACTGCTCTGCAATAGTCTCAACATCTTTAAAATTGCAATTTTATTACGCGATATGATAATTTTGTCTGAAGCCATACACTGTCAGCGGTCTGAAAATTTTGAGGCTGGGTAAAAAAACATCATATATATTTACCTCTAGAATAAGTACACTGCCACGCATGGCGAATCTGACCACGTCTCCTAAATAAACTGAGATTACCTACACTACATACATACTAAATCTGGTAAGGTTTCCTAGGCGTTGGTGCTCGAGTTTCCAGTGACTGTAACCTCTGTTTCAGATGGAATACTTCGACCTGAAAGTAGATGTGATGATGCAAAGTCGAATGAAATGAGGCAACATTAGTAAATATGATAGCAAGAAAAATAGCATCTACATTATTGGGAGATGAGCATACCTGTAGCTGGAATGCTCTTGCGCGCTCTCCAGCAAGGACCCCTCTAGTCGAATGTAGTTCCTGGAACACGAAACATTGAAAAGGAACTGTTCAGAATCGAGTTAGAAGATGAAATTGATATATTATAATCTCCAGAAGGCGAGGTACTGACCTTTTGGGTATCGTCCAAGACAGCCTTAAGGAAAGCCAAGTCATGCTCTAGCCTTACGTTGTCAGAGTGGACGATGTTAGAGAGGCTGTTGGCTTCTTCCTGTGCCAACTCAACACTGGCTAGCTTCTCTTTGATCAACTCCATCTCCTTCATCGTGTCACCCAATCTTTTCTCCGTTTCCTGTCTACTTTTCATAGCAGATGATAAGCTCTTCTCTGCTGCTTCACGACCAGCTAAGGCAGCTGCCAATTGTCCTTCAAGAATGCCGTTCTTTCTTAAAAGGCCGGATAGTTTTGCCTCGTGTGTCTGACAACCACCTGATGCAGCTATCATTCTTGATTTAAAATCGGTTTCTTGAAATGCATGTTCTTCACCTTCTAATGCCAAGCTTCCACTTCCTTGTTTATCGAGATTCAATCTATCATATTCAGCAATGGAAGATGCTTCTTCTTCATTTCTATCTCCAATGTAGCTCATCCCAGCACCTGAGTCGAGTGGTTTTGTGGCTTGCTCCATTATCTGAAACGATATCAGGCTTCTGATTTAAGTTTCGCATGGACTACTAAATTTCATCTTATACAACAATTCCTTGTATAGGTATGTAAAAACTCAAAACTGTGGAAGTAAGACACTAAGAAAACTCTACGCAAGTTTCTCAAAAAGTAAACGATGCGTCACAAGAGAGGAAAGATAAAAAAATTTGGTCAGCATTTCCAACCTGAGCATAACAATTCAGAAATAAAAAACATAGGAGACGGTAGTAATTTACCCGGAAAGGATTTTTGTCTTCTGAGCTCTTAGTAGTGGTCACCTCTACATTCTCCTCCTCGTTGTAAAATTGTTTGCGGAGAGAGACATTAGCAGGGCCAGGGGCAGAGTTCGGGTCAACAAGTAAGGATTCTGACAAGGATTTTCTACCAGATCCATGTTGTTCGATAGCGGATGCTAAATTAAGTCTTGAGACAGCATCAAAATGACTACCAATAGACGCATTGCCAGGTTGAGCTGACAATCCTACGGAAGATGAGTTATTATTATTCTCAGATAACAAGGTTCCAGCAACTTTACTCAAAGTTGATCTACGAATCATCGATGATTCAACCTTTTCCATGATGAGTACCTCAACCTATCACCAAAATAGTAGGAATTAAAACCTATAAAAAGGTAATCAATGCACTAAAAGAAACACACTTGAGCTTGAGTACCTGGTTTGATGGATCTTTCTTGGTACCACCGAATGCTACGAGAAAATCTCTTTCCTTGTGCTGCACAAGGCTGAGACTAAAACCCTGCAGCCCAGAGAAGAAATGATATACGCATTCACTTGATGATAATTAATCCATACACTATTAGAACCAAAAACATAAGAATATAACCAATAAAATTTCAGAGTTCAAGGAGATGTCCTAACTTTTTCAAACAATCTATGTCATCATCATCGGTATGAATAAAAACAAGTTAAGTACCCTGGGAGGCCTGTTAATGTTGCATTATAATTTATAAACAAATCTATTGTACTCCTCTAGATATTTTTAACAGTGTAAATGACAATAATGACAGTAAATGCTGATGTAAATATTGAAGACTACACAAATACACAGTATTCACTGAAGAGAACATGGTAGAAATCAGAAGACAAACCTTGTTGGTAGTGATGGAAGATGGAGGCGATGCAACAGCAACTGACCATTCATACTTTAAAACATCAAAAATCAAGGTCTCCACAGGCCCTGCAAAAGGGAGAAATTCATATATGGGCATTGAGGAGAGTTAGCAGGACTTCAAAATTCTGTCTTACTGAAAATTGAGTTATTTTAAAACAAGAGAAACGAGCTTAAGACCGATAGACAACAAATAGAGAAACTAGAAATTCTCAAATTGGTATATAGCTTGATCAAAGCAAGTATAACAACATCATGAGAACTTTAAGATGACAGCGGGATTACAAACCAAGAAAAGGTGGCAACATTTAAAAGGATAACAAGGAATGAGTTGCTAGACACAAGCACTAACTTTTTTTCTTGCTACCACCTCCCGTGATGTACCATTTTGTTCCACATAGAGCTCCACAACAACCAGCTCTGGGTGATGGATGAAATCCTCGTACTTTAATTCTTGTCCACACCATCTGAAAGAAACATTATTGCGTAAGCATAAGTCAATGTTGATATTCTGGTTATAGTAATCTGAGAATGCAGCAAACTTTGATAGAGCACATAAAGAAAGTGTTTACAAACCGCCTCAAAATCAAGAGAGTATAAGTCATTCAGGGTCCTAGATTTTGCTGCCCCACCAAAAACAAATAGCATTTTGTCATTATAAAGAGCAGCAATATGGTTCGATCTTGAGCATGGTCTTGGGCCCCTGCACATGAAATACTCTACTGATATTGCTACACAGAGACATTTAGAGTCCCCCCATCCAGTTAACAAATTGTAGATCAACAGGAGAACTTATACACAGCCCTCTGTGAACGACTTACGTGCAATGAAGAGGAAGCCAGGTCAGAGATTTAAGATCAAACATATGCAGATCATTGAGCTTCCTCCTTTTTGTATCTTCACCTCCAAATAGTATTAGAACAGAGTTCGCCCTAACAACTGTATGTCCACTACGTGCAACCTGCAATTTGCATTAGCTTGAGTTAATACGGTGTATTCTACAAATAAAAACATGTTATATCTAAGCTTTCGACGAAGGGATAAGGAAATGCAAAATTGGTTAGAATTTTAACATAACCTATGTTATGAGAAGAGAACAAAATTTATATATTGACAAGTATTCACAAAAATATAAAATACAAATGCTTTTCCTTCATATTCTCTTTTAAAATCAAAATGAAAAAATTAAAAAAAAAAACAGTCAAACCACAGGGTGAATAAACCTGCTGGAACCAAATGGAAAGGATTCTTAATAAATTATGAAAATTTAAGGCAAAAAGGTAAAAGGTGCATAGCAAATAGATCCTACATTTTACTTTCAATGAGCTAATATTACGTGTTATGCAATTCCATCAATTCATTTTCAGGAAACATGCGAACGAGACTTTTGCATAAACAAAGCTCTCAGATACATATCAATGTAGTGGAAAGTATAGCATTGTGCCTCGAGAAGTAGTGGCAGGTTTATTTCTGTTAAATCTCTTCATTGTGAAGGAAAATTACCGGAAGGTCTCCCTTTGCTTCAATAATTGACCAACATTCTGCTTCCATGTCGAATGCCCAAACTGCTTGAGAGTAATGTATGAGGATGCTGGATATAGTGTTGAATTGAGAGATGGGCTAAAGCAATTATAACCATAGTAGATCAGAAAGAGGACAACCTGACACTCTGTCATTCACAGGTTCAGTTTTCCCTCCAATAAGAAGCACTTTCTTGCCCCAAGGGACCTAGAAAATGACAAACTTCAATATAACAAGTAGGATTCCCCGAAAGATCAGACAGCAGAAAAGACATCCAGATGCATGGCTCAAAAAAGAATCTAAAAGGATGAAAAAATTGCAGAGAGCAATTTTCCTATCCTAGAAACAGGTAAGTTGCTGATTCATCAAAGGTCTAGCTTCTGTGGCATGCAATGGTACAATTACAGTCTTCAATGCCAACACAGAAAGGAAAAAAAAAAAAGATTTGTCGGCACTCGAATTTTAATATTTTAATGGTAAACAAGAAGAACAATTTAAAGAATTTTTATTACACAGCTGACAGCACAAGTGCATATTCCAGTTAATGCTGCTACCAGAAATCCAACAAGATACATGGTATAGTAAAGTAGCTAGGAATATAGTTGTACCAATGTGTGGCCTTTGCAGGCTGGAATTTTTAGAGGAAGACTAGTTGGAGAAAGGTAAAGCTTTGACGAAGCTGTAGTCCAGGAAAATCTATCAAAACTCAGTACCTGACAAAAACAGAAAAAAATTAGAGATTTTTCTACTTCACCTAATGCAAAGTTATGCTACAGATATATAGAGTCGCCAAATAAACATAGTAGGCAATATGTAAACTATCCTTTGGCTCAACATATTGATCATGATGAACATGTGATAAATGATAATAAATAAAATTATATTTAAAATTTAATGTTAACTTAAAATTATATACTTTTCAGAGAGAGACATCTTCATCACGATACCTGGACATCTTCCAGCAACCCATTTGCAGATTCACCACCAACTACTACCATCTTGTTTCCTATGACTGCCGCTGCGTGCTATTGATAGTATAGTCAAAATCATCATATGTTATATTATAAGACAAAAATTTATCATAGCTTTTCATTTCAATATAGCATTCAAAATGAAGGATTGAAGTACTTTACATTGAATCGAGGTGTAGGCTTCTCTCCACTGATTGAAAGCACCATCCAATTTTCAGAGCCGCCTGAAGTACAGTTGTTAAGCTCTGGTTCATTAGATGAAGAATGGAAATTTAGATCATCAGCTTCACCACTTGCTGCTGCAACACCTTCCCCCTACCAAGGTAAAGACCTTAAATGAGAAGTGAATTTGTTGAGGCATTAAATGGAATATATTATACCCTTACATTGGAACTATTAAAGCGTTTATTGGGCCTTATCGGACTTCTTGTTCCCTGTGCAGCATCCGAGAGTTGAACTTTTAATCTGATGGAAACACACAAAACATTATCTGCATCATACATGTATATATTTGTGAAACTACAAAGTAAAATAGGTATGTAATAAATGCACCATTAACAATAATCTAGGAAAAGAGTAATAAAATGTAAGTCATGGTTAATTTACCCAACACTAGAATTTTCACAAGCTGTTCAATAGAAGCATGCCCTAAAGTTGGTCCAGCTCTAGAGCTCATCTCTCATTGAGTTCGCGAAAATAATGTGTTCCCAAATTGTTTTCTAATGGTTCTACTAAAGCACTAAAGATCATCACACCCTACCAAGAGCTATATCATAATGAATTGCCTTAATAAGCCAGTCTAATTTTGTTCAGCTGCAACATACATAAAGGGATGTATACATTTAAAAAAGACATAACTCTAAAGCCTGAATTTGGAGTAACCTATCAAGCACAGCAAACTAATAATCTCTCCTACCATTACAAACAGACTTCTACTCCTTCATGTTACCTAGCATTGCTAGAGAGAGAGAGAGAGAGAGCAAAAAGGATTTAGGGGCAGTAAGAGATTAACTAGATAATAAGCAATTATCTTTGTCACAAAAGATTTCAATTTTCAATACCATAAACAACTCCAACAGCTAACTAAATAATCTAAATTTACATACTTTTTCAAAAAATCACATGAAAACAATCACAACTCACCATTCCAACTAATTCTCTTCACACGGACACGCACACTCAGAGAGAGAGAGAGGGAGGGAGGGAGCACAACAGTGTAATGCAGAACTCACCTTCCAAGTTTCATTCTTCTTTTCGAAAATCCAAACATGTTTCCAGAAATCTCAGAACTTCACAAGCCAGAAACACTGCTGATCAAACCTTCACGAAATAAACCAATATGAAACCCGCATTATCGCATGAACTTCCCTACATACATACAAAAAAAAAAAAAAAAACTGTCTATGTATCTACAAACGATTACACACATCCACACACCTCAGGAGACGGTAAGATTATCTTAGGGCTAAAGCACGACGAAAATGTAAGGAAAATGAGCTGGGATTTTGGGGCAACTCTATCCTGTAGTACGGCGTCGTATCACCATGTATAGATACGGAAACTGTAAGTAATGGTAATGGTATCTGAGCGCTGCAGTAATTACTCTACTAATGAATGAGAGAGAGAGAGAGAGAGAGAGAGAGAGAGAGAGAGAGAGACAGCTGCGTACGTTAGCGTGCTGTATCTGTGTCTGTATTGTCGTAAGCTCGCACTTTTTACGTAGCTGAAGGGGTGAAAGATAACATGCGCCGGGGGTCGATGTGGACTGGTGTGGAGTTGATCACGTGCGGTTTCCTTCTGTACAGTTCGATGCGTTTCCATGATCTTATTTTTTGCTCTTTTACTTCTTTTACGATGTCCAACTTTTCTGTGGTGAAAAGGTAAAAACAGTACAAAAGAAAGCATTCATTTTATATATATATATATATATATATATATTTTTTAGTTCAGCTCAACTACTAGAATTAACTTTTTAAGGTTTGATTAGGTTTGACCCAAAAATTAGAGGTCAGTTGATATATGTACGCATGCATACATTATATATATATATATATATATATGCGCGCCGGGTATCTCTTGTGTCAAATTTTTATTTTTATAATTTATTATGATTTAATTTAATTTAATTTTTTTATTTATGATACATCATTTAAAATTAAAAAAAAAATAGATATGACATACGGAATATATCACAATTTGATACAGTTCCACAATGGGATCGGATCCGCTCAATATGTGCCATTTGGAATGGGACCTTAATATGATTTTGTCATGTGTACCATCATTTTTAGTAAAAAGTGATTGTACACATGAAAAAATCGTACCCGACGAATATATTACCACAAGAACAAGGTAGAGATTTCCCAAGAAACAACGTATCTACTTTACCTATAGTGTCACTCTTCTCAAGACACCTATATATAATATTGAAAGTTCATATTTTAATATGTGTACCCCTAATTTATTTATTTAAAATGATAGGCTGTAATTTTAGTGAATTTTTTTTTTTAGAAGAATTTTAGTGATTATTAAGTAGGAAAAGAAATTAAGAAAAGGGAGAACTTGTTACAGTCCTAAAGAAACATGGAGAGTCTAATTACCGAATATAGAAAATAAATAGAGAAATATTTTTGCGGATAAATACAATTTAAAAAAAAATTATTTTTATGGAAAGTACGAAATTAAGATGATTGGAGAAAATAGGAGGGAACGAGACCGGAGAGAGAAGAGAGATTTTGACCGTTGCTCGTCACGGTCTCATGGAAGAGGGTCGAGGTGCATTTAATGCGGGAGAAGTGATGGGCCCGAGAGGGGGCCCATTTAACTTCTTGGAAATTGTGAATGGGCTGAAAACGAATCCATCTCTAGATCTCGTACACGTGTCAACATCCTAACACCTGGACAAGTCCAAGTTGTGGACTTCGGGCCTGGCCCTTTGATAGCGACTATTTGAGCTCCGGGCTTTTCGATATGAGTTGGGCCACAGCCCAGATTAGGATTAGTGGGCCACTTTAGAAGGCCCAAATATGTTGTTTGTTTTTGTAGGAAAAAAGAGTTTGGACATTCATGATTATAATGATGAGTATTGTATGATATATTTCTAAGATTCGTGAGAGAGAACGGTTGGATTTGAATCTTAGTTAAGATGGTATAGTTTGAATCGTATTACTCTCATATGTGTTTTCCAAATCATGAAATCGAAGGATCATCAAGAGTTCAATAATCAAACGAATTTCGAGGATCAAATCAAGATCCAAAAAAATAAAAAATATTCAAATCAAAATCAGATGTGAGGTTAAAATGTTGGGTTTTTAGCTCCCAAAAAATGTGCCTCCGCCCCGACTAGCATCATGACCTGTTTATAGGGAGGTGTTTTAAAGGGTCGATCATGTTTCCATCAGAATCCGTTGTCCCATGACTTAGTGTAACATAAGGTTTTGACTTGGTCATCTCTCCCGACAGCGCTTAATCTTAAGGTCACCTCGGTTTGTCTACTTACTCTTTGAACTCCTTCGAGAGGTAGGATCGTTCAACCCTTCCAAAACTTTGGAACATGTCATTCTAGGCCCATAAAAAATGACTTATGCACTCTCCCCAAATACCATAATAATTTAACAACATAAATTTAACATATATTTCCCATTATATCATTTTCACATTTAAATAACATAAAACTTAGGAAATTATCGCAATAGCAAAAATTAGTACTTTGGCCGAATGCTATAATTTTTAAATCCATACATACATACATACATACATAAATGGAGTGATTCTAGAGAGAATCCTCTAGAACCAAGTTCCATATGAGAACTAAGAATCAATCCCTACCATTTAATCTAACAAAACTTACAGTCCAGATTAAGAGAATTAAGCGGTGGCAATTCAATAATAAGAATCAATCCAACAATCGATGAGATTAGTAAAGGCAAAATTGGAAAATTTTGGAAAAAAAAATCAAATAATTAGATTTTACAGAGATTCAATCACCATTTAGTACTCACAGAGATAACTTACACAATCTTTCGTGACAATCGAAGACAAAGACTAAACACAACAGCAACAACAATTCTGTAGAGGTTTCAAATCTTTTGAACGACGATAAAGAACAATAAAATATTGAATCTTGAAACCAAAAAATATGAGAAATCAGGTGATATTTTGTTTAATTCTTTTCATCTTTTATTGTAATTTTTTTTTTCGTTCAAAAAAATAATTTAGCATTATTTCATGATGATTTAGAAGTTTCTTTTCGTTTTCTTAGTGTTACAATACTTGCTGAAACATATAAAATATAATATTAAATGAACTCTATTAGCATTGTTTCATCATTCATGATGATTTAGCAATATATGATTTATTTGTACATTTTTTGTGAATTTTACCATTATCGTTTATAGTTTTAGCATTGCCATAACTCCGAGAAAATTTTACTTTTGGTCCCACAGGACATGTCCGAGTCCGATTTTAGTCCTCATACTATCACTTTTGGTCTCATAGGATTTGAACTATCATTTTATACTCCCACCGTTACAATTTCTGTTAAAAAAAATATCAATTTTGGTCTCATTTTGGTATCGATTTTGGTTCAAAATAAAAAAATTCCAGAAAATTTTTACAAGTTAATTGGAGGCAAAATTGAAGTGATTTGGAGGGAAATTTAGAAATAATTATTTTGAAAAAATAAAAATAATCATTAAAATTCAGTTTAGCCGAAGACCAAACCAAGCTAGCCAAAGAATTATGGTTTGGTTTGGTTAAATTATATATATTTTTTTGGGTGGTTCGGTTGAATTTTTTTTTTTTAAAATATTCGGTTTTACTAGTTTAGCTCGATTTTACACCAAACTAACCATTTGCACACCCCTATTTAAGAGACTTAGGAATGAAAGAAATTTCGTATAGTATAGGCACCAAAACATATTATGCAATACTTTAAGGATCAAAGTGTAATTTTTTTATTGTTCTAGACTAGTATGCAACGTTCAAGACTACTATGGTAAATTTTGGTATTTCTTCAAAATATTGGGCTTGAATGCATATTTGAAATAAAATTTGAGGCATAGTAGTCATTTCAAAAGAAATTATATGGTATTAGAAAATAGTTATGTAAAAGTTTTGAGGCTTAAATTGACTTCCATGAACTCAATAGATAACAAACGATATATTAAATTTAGATATAATTAGTATTAGAATTATAAATTATAAATTATAAATATAATTTATATATTGATTGGTTTGATTTTAACCAAAATATTTTTTACTTAAATCAAAACCGAACCAAATTACGTTTTGGTTTTAATATTCAAAAATAAACAAAAATTAATGAAAAAAATGACCAAACCAACTGAACCAAGTAGCTCAGTTTGGTTCAATTTTTTTGTTTTGGTTTAATCTTTTATTATTTATTTAGTTTACATTTTAATTTTTTTTCTCATTTTTTAAAATTATATACTATTTTTTAATATTTTTTATTTTCAATTACTAATTAATTATGAATATAATTTTTTTAATATTTTTATTAATTTTACTTTTCAAATTTATTTTATTTTATAATTTTTAATTTTTTTTATTATTTTATGTATTTTTATTATTTTATATTATTTATAATATTTTGGGCTTGGCTTGGAATGATTCCATCACTAAAACGTGAATTTTTTGTAGTGAAAGCCGAAAATGTTGGTATCAAAGTATAATTTTTCTTTGATTTTTACTTCACAAGAATTTAATTATGAATAATCAACCATAATAATGAATTATTAATTGAGAACTGAACATTAAATATTAAAAATAATTATAAACTCTAATTAGACGTGATGAACCCTAATAAACAATATTGTTAAATTAAACTAAATGAAAACATTTGATTGTCAAAATCAACATTACATTTAACGAAAAACGTCACGGTGTGGCAAAAACCGATAGTTCGAAACCTTTGGGACTAAAATCGACATCGGTGAAAGCAAAATGGAGATCAGCGTGTCCTATCGGACCAAAAGTGAAATTTTTTCACATCTCCGTTAATCCGTCAAAAGACCCTTTTAAATCGCGGGACTAAAATCCATAGCTCAAGTCCTATGGACTACATTTGATATAATTTTTTGAAATAGGACCAATTATGATAGTATGGGAACCTAAATCGAACTCGAACATATCATGTGGGACCAAAAGTGAAATTTCCTCTCATAACTCTTGTTAGCATTAGCATGAAAGCTTACCATAAACATTATAAAATAAACATGAACAACGCTATTACAGTTTTTTTGAATTATCAATGTCATGCACCCCCGTTAGCATTGTTTCATAATGATTTAGCAGTTTCATTTCGTTATGATGGCATCGAAAAACTTATAGGAACTTGTAAAACCTAATATTGTTGGCAATGTATGATTTACCTGTAGCATCACCGTTTATAGTTTCAGTATTGTCATTTCTAATTTTAGTATTAACATAATTCGTGTTAGCATTAGCATGAAAACTTGCAAAGAACATTATAAACCGATCATGAACAACATTATTACAGTTTTGTTGAATTATTATCGTCCACCCCCTGTTAGCATTATCTCATGATAATTTACCAGTATCATGTTGTTTTTGTTAACATTGAGAAACTTGTAGAAATATATAAAACCTACCATTGGTGGCAATGTATGATTTATCTGTATAATTTATTGTGCTGAACATTATCGTTTACAGTTTTAGCATTTTGATTTCTCATTTTAGCATTATCATAACCCCTTTTCAGCATTAGCATAAAAAAATTATCAGGGACATTATAAATGATCCATGAACAAACGTTGTTGCAGTTTGTTGAATTAGCATTATCATATCAGATATTAGCATTATCATTGTCATTCTTAGCATTAGAAAATATATATGTTTGAAAAACTTAACATGAACATTATAAACCCGAGTCATGACACATTTTGTGGTACTCGCATTAATATTGTCATTGGAATTAACATCATCATCTATCACTTTAGCATTATCATTGCCACTATTGTTCACTACTTTTATCTTTATCATTCAATTATGTTTTTAGCGTTGTTATTTTGTATACTTGACAATATTATATTAAAATTTATAGGTGTTAAAAGAGCTACAACAGATGAAAGTACAAGGATAACAAAAACTAAACTACCCCCACTCATCAAGATGATAAAGACAACGAGATATTATATAAATATTCATCATTGTAGATAACCACATGTCTATCAACCGGGTATATAAAATTCAGACAATCCACAAGAAATGTCCAAAGTGGTGTCAACACAATCTGCAAATTAAATAAGACACAACTAATCACGTTAATGTTAAAACTAATATCTTCTTCGTTAATGCTAAAACTAGGCACAATAATACTAAAATTAATTACATCAATGTTAAATCCATCATAGTAATGCTAAAAGTATTCAGCCCAAATAGAATAGAATTTCTAAATTATAAAAATACCCTCAATTCATTAAAATAGCTCTAATATTACAAAATGCCACCGCATAACTCAAATTGGGGTACAGATCTTCACCGTCCAAAAATTAAAGATCTACGACTCTAATTGGTTCTCAGTTCTCACTGTTGGAAATGGCAACAGCTTTTCATCTTTTCTATTTGCTTTGTCTTGTGTCATTGTTGCACCTCTATTTTATGTGTGTTTTCCAAATGAACCTATTGGAAGACAACTCTTTAGGCTTTTGTTTAAGAGGTGTTATGTGGCTTCTTCTGGGCTTGATATTTCTTCTTGTGGCCTAAATATTATATTTAAGCCCTAATTTCTGTTGGACTTGGTCTTAAGATAAGTTTTCTTCGGTTTTCAGTTAGAGAAATCTACTTTGAACGATTAAGTCTCCAAGATGTGGAGAAGCGGTCAGTTATATCTATTTAACTGGCTTTTCTTCTTGAGCTTCTCGGGAATGATTTTGATTCACTTTACACTATAAAGTTTCCCCTATGATTCAAGTTGTGTAACTGTTCGTACGTCTCCAGTTCAATTTCTGTGAATGCACGCATGAATTGAACGTTGTGTTAACCTTGGGGAGTGATCGGCTTCAAGGCTTTGCATCCCAGGTCTGCCGATATCACTTTCAAGGCAGTGGTATCTCGCCACGGCACAACAATTCTATCTCTATTTTGCCTCTGCTCTAATTATTCGACCTACAATTTGAAAGTGATATCCATGGTCTCTTCAATTGTTAGAGCCATTCCATATTTGTCGAAATTAGAACGGTAAATGGAACGAATTGCAAGCAATAATCTTAGAAGCTATAAGGGACATCTGAGAATTGTGGGTGATCGGAATGTGATGAAACACATGTTCTATGCATTACGCTGCTGCTTTCCAGTAATATCGTTTTATTTTCATGCAAGTAGAATAGTGATTCTTTTTACAATTGAATGAGGAATATGTGGTGATTCTCGATTTGTTTTTTCTTGATGAGTTAAAATCATGTGGATTTTGTCTTTGAAAAATGATGGTGGGTTGCTGAAGACATAAAACCAAAATTAGTATTCAATAGATAGATACCTCACATTTTGTTTAGTTCTTGTGCTATAATGCTAAAATGTTCTCTTCGGCAGTAATCTATGTATATTGGAATCTAATTTATTTATACATTGAGAAAAAACATAACAATTGTTTAGAAAAACATTGATGAGTTTTTGTCTGATACTCTTTCAATGGTAGAGTATTATTTTATATTAATCAACAATTTCTTCCAACATTTATTGGAGACTGATATTTCATTGAATTTAAATTTGATCAGAGTAATGTGTTAATGGATATTTGAACTCATTTGTGTCTAAATTGATTTCTCAAGCTTCAGTTTGGTATTGAGCTTATTTATGATTCCACTTTGTTGGTTGCTTCATTCAGCAAATGTGTATAAAGTTTAAAGCTTATTTATTAGTCAAAAATTTTATTGGGGTCCTTGTTGTTTATGAGACTATTGTTACTTAAGATTTCTTTACTGCAAATGGGTTCCTCGTTAGTTACTTTAAAGAGATCATTTTCAAGGTATAATTGAATAAAAAATATTTTTTATGATATTATATATGTCTGAACGATAGATTATTTTAAGTGTACAATTGCTCTATTTAGTTGTTCCTTTAATAAGGAAAAATTGAAGATGTCTAGAAATACACTTTTTTTCCCTTCACTGGTTTAGTAAGTCAAGACCCCTAACAATGATAGAAGGTAAAGATGACAGATGTAAGAAGGAGAAAGCTATGTCTGAAAGCTTGTCCAAGCTTGTCCAATTCAGAGAGTCAAGGAAAATGGACAGAAAAGAGAGATCTTTTCCTCTTGACTTCATGCCCATATTCATCAAGAATCTCGAATTTAAAATTTTCTAACTAAATCAAGTTGAATTTTCAGATGGTTATTCAACTTTAAGAATCGGATATGGAAAAGTTGAATTTCATTTTTGGAGAAATCTGTAGAGGCTCTCAAATGATATGTCTCATGTTTGAGATTCGAAAATTGCATATGGCATCTCGGATCTTTAGCAAAGAGTTATGAACATGACATATGGAGTCTAATGTGATGGTGGCAACGAAACTACTATGGGAAGTATGTGGGTTTGGAGTAATAGCTTGATTAGTCTATGCATAATAGACTTATGATTCATGCTACTTATTTGATGATATTTTTTAAAGTGGATTTTATAGTTCTCACAATGATTTTCTGATATAGAAGCCTAATTATTAAGGTGTATATCATATGCATGCTTATGGTTTGGTTTTTGTGCAATTTTCTTTCACGTTGTTGATTATGAATTGCAGATGAAATGATCGCTTCTTGACTTGGTGGTTGGGTTTAAACTCCATTAATTGATCCAAATTTAGATACCTTTATCGGCTACACGTGAATAGATGAGACATATAACCTTAAACACCAGCTACTTGAATGAAAGGTGTGTAAAATATTGTGTGAAGACATCCAGTGGAAAGCTTCTACAAGGTCAAATGAAGTTGTATTATCTCTGTACTGTTTTTGTTTGATATATCTTTCAGATATTTGGCATGATTAACCATAGCCCCCTTGGGTGGTCCTAAATAGACGGACTTGATTGTTGTATTGATGATGTACCATAGCTCTATTTTGGGTGGTCCTATTTGAGATGGACGTGATGGTTGTACTGTGATGTGTTGATTGTGAGGATGAGTTCCTCGCTCTTAATGATTCAATAACGTTGTTTGTACTTTTGTGAAGCACAATTGGAATCACCTACGTGAGTGTGAAGAGTTGGCATTCTTCTATGATAGACTTTGTCTTTCTAGAGCACTCATGAGTACCCAAGGTGTTAATATTGCCATGTTGAGTATGTTTATTATCGCGGAGACGATTCGAAACATAGGAGTGATGTGTGTTATGGGGGTTTACATTTGAATCCATTAAAGTTCAAGTGGAATACACTTTGTGGACTTCTTTGTTTCCTTACTTCACTACGTGTTAATTCAAAATTGAAAGATTATTAACACTTAAGCATTTACTCCTTCAGTTGCTCAGTGTCCCCTTTTCAGCTTGTATACCATTTATGGGGGATTGTTGGAAATGACAACAACTTTTCATCTTTTCTATTTGTTTTGTCTTATGTCATTGTTGCACCTCTATTTTTTGCGTATTTTCCTAATGAACCTATTGGAAGACAACTCTTTGGTCTTTTGTTTGAGAGGTGTTATGTGGCTTCTTCTGGGATTGATATTTCTTCTTGTGGCCCAAATATTATGTTTATGCCCTAGTTTCTATTGTACTTGGTCTTGAGATAAGTTTTCTTCGGTTTTCAGTTAGAGAAATCTACTCTGAATGACTAAGTCTCCAAGACGTGGAGAAGCGGTCTGTTATATCTATTTAACAGGCTTTTCTTCTTGAGTTTCTCAAGAATGATTTCAATTCACTCTACACTATAAAGTTTTCCCTATGATTCAAGTTGTGCAACTGTTCGTATATCTCCAGTTCAATTTCCGTGAATGCACGCGTGAATTGAATGTTGTGTTAAACTTGAGGAGTGATCGGCCTCAAGGTTTTGCATCCCGAGTCTGCTGATATCACTTTCAAGGCAGTGATGTCTCGCCACGGCACAACAATTCTATCTCTATTTTTCTCTACTCTAATTATTCGACCTACACTCACATGGGGCTCTGGTTTTCATTTGATCTACTCTCTCTCTCTCTCTCTCTCTCTCTCTCTCTCTCTCTCTCTGTGTGTGTGTGTGTGTGTGTGTGTGTGTATTCAATAAAGAGGTTTAAATTGTCTTTTTGTATAACAAAAATTGTAAAAAAGGAAAAAAAAACCTACTCTTTCTTGTCAAATATGATTTACTATCCCCAACATGGGTCTTTTTAATGAACTTTACCATGGGAGAGGGGGGATAAAACTAATTATTAAACATATATTTTTTTTAGAGAAAACACAGTAGGCTATATGAATTCTACACTTTGTTTTATTTTTTAAACATATTTAAAAACCTTACTTGTACATTTTTTTAACTTGTAAACTTAATTTGATTGTATATAGTACATATTAAAATTATATTATAAACAACCTTAATTAATGAATTAACCTAGCAATTAATGTCATACGAAAACAATGAGTTGACTGGATTAATCACAATGTACACGATATATATATATATATATATAGAGAGAGAGAGAGAATGGATCAAATGAGAATCAAAGTTCCATGTGAGAACAAGGAACTAATCTCCACCATTCATCCATGAAAAATGTGTGGTCTAGATCAAAAGCAGCACAAGGTGGCATTTTTATAATTTAAAGATTATTTTAATGAGGTTAGGGTAGTTTTGTAATTTGGTAAATGTGATTAAAATACTATGATTTCTCTCTCTCTCTCTCTCTCTCTCTCTCTCTCTCATTCTCTATCAGCTTTTTCATCATTTCTTCAATGGCTTCTTTGAATTCAACGTGCAAGAGATAAATTCGCTTCTTTGATTTATGATATCTATGTGTTTTTTCATGTAATCGAATTTCAATTCTCCGAAATCGTTACTCACGCGATTGTTATAAATTTTTCTGGAGTTTTTTTATTCGTTGTTCTTGGATGAAGATATCAGGTGAAAATCTGATTATTATATATTGTCCTGAGATTTTTTTCTTTGATGTATTTTAGATTCGTTCGATATTGTTGATGATTTGATATACATATTTTTTCCCGATTAAAATAATTAGATGTGTTCGTTCATGTAATGTAATATATTTTTTTATCCGTTTTATTATAGATTTGTTCGATAATGTCGATGAAGCTGATTTAGTTGAACTTTTGAATTTTCACGATCAACATGTGTTTTCAGTTCTGCAGATTATGGTTTCTTATTAATATATGTACTTGTATCCCTGCAGATTTGTTAGCATCACAACATGACTTATTTTTTAATAGTATTAGCACTACTATTATAGGTTTTAGCACTGCTGTAGATTAGTTTTAGCACTACTGTGACCATTTTTAGCATGATTGAAGAATATATTTTTTTTAATATTAATGTGATTAGTTGTATATTTTTTAATCTGCAAATTATGTTGGCTCCACTTTGGAGTTTTTTCCTGGGTTTTCTGAATTTTACACATCTAATTGTGAACCATCTTTGAAGCCTGCATTAGGCAAAACTTTTCTTACTTTGGATGTTGGTATAACCTTTTACAAGGTTTATGCTTCATCATGTGGATTTGATATTCGTTTGTCTACTACAAAGAGGTCTAAAGATGGTACTATAGTTTGGAAGTATATTTTGTGTAACCACGAAAAGACTAACATGTTATTTGGGTATGTTGTATTATTTGATTGATGCAACATATATGACTAACATGTTAGTCTACTTATTATTTAGATTATCCTTCTGTGATGTTAGCATTTTCATACGAAGTTTTAACACTGGTAGTTGAAGTTTTAGCACTTCCATTTCCTTTTTTAGTATTGGTAGTTGATATTTGAATATTTGATAGGTGACAATATTAGCATTTATAGTCTTTTGTTTATGATGAGAAAGACATTATAATAACAGAGATTTGTGATCTTTTATATGTTGGTAGATATTCAATGATTTTTGCACCCTTTACTGGAAATGACAATCATGGGATGCTTGTCACCTTTGGGGCTACTTTAATGTCGGGTGAGGATGCTGAATCTTATTCCTGGGTTCTTCAGAAATTCAAGAATTGTATGGATTATTTTCTGAATTTTATGGGTTGTTGCACCTAGTGAAGTTGAGGTGCTTCCACCTGACTTTATGAAGACTAAAGGTAGTGAAAGTCATATAAAATCAAAAGAAGATGCGAACGCCGAATGCAAAAAGAAACTTTTAAGGACCTGCAAAAAGTGTAACAAAAAATACAATCATGATTCTTTTCTGTAATGTTATACATATAGTTGATATTATTTTTTGCATTGTTAATAAAGAGTTTGATAATGCTAATAAGATTGTTTGTAGTGCTAATATAGTTCTATATACTGCTAATAAGTCCTTTACTCTAATTATAATGCATAAAATTTAGTTATTAACATGATTATGAGGTTATATGTTTAGCGCCAAATTGAGAAAATAATATGCCCTTCACAGAGACAAATGATAGTGTGTTTCAATTAGTACAAAATGTTGATTTCGTATAATGCTAATATACACACATCTTATACTCCTTTTTTGTAATGCTAATAAAGGGTTTGATAATGCTAGCATGCAACTTGTCTTTCAACATGATCTTGCATGTGTGGCTTCTGACACTCTTTGATATCTTTCGTGGTCCTCTAGGAAAAGCAAAGATCAGAAACACATCATAAGCTTCAATCTGTAATCTTCTTCCGTGCTCCAATTGTATTTCTCTTGAGACTGGGTCAAAGTTTTCAAGCAGCCAGTACTTCATCTTCTCTGGTAAATGATTTATATACAGGTGAAGAATGCTGCCAAATCCCAGTGTTATTACTACTTCCTGCTGTGTTTTATTAAGTTGCTTAACTACTTCTGAGAGAGTTGATGGCCATGTTGTTACGTCTAATAATGGATATTTGTAAAATATGTCGTTGCACCTATCATCTTCATGAGTGGAGCCAGTTTTAGCTTTCGTTCTTCTTGTTGTTTCATCTTTCGTAGTTCTTTTAACACCTATAATTTTTTTATATAATACTGTTAAGTAAAGAAAATGGCAGTGCTAAAAAAGATAATTTAATAATAAAAATAAAAGTAATGAACAATAGTGTCAAAGATAATTCTAAGATAATTTATGCTAATGGTAAATAAAGTGTTATCATAATGTTAAAATGGGAGATGACAATGCTAAAACTCTAAAAAGATAGTGCTAAAAAGTAAGAAAATGTGCAGATAAATCACAGATTGACAACAGTTGTAGGTTTACCAAAAAAAAAACAAAAAATGAAGCTACTAAATCATCATGAAATATGGTAAGGTGGGATTTATGACATTGTTTATTCAATAAAAACTGTAATAACATTTGTTAATGATTGTGTTTTATAATTTAATGATAATGCTAAAATGAGATATGAAAATGTTAAAATCATAAATTGAAAAATATACACGTAAATTATGAGTATTCATATATTTTCAAAATTTCCGATTTTACCCTTACTAAGATTCAGGGGCACCGAATTTCGACTTTATTATAATTATGCCACCACCTCAAATTTTAAATCTAGGCCATTGATGTAGAGATTATTGGATCATAGAAATTGATTTTCAATCACTACTAGAAAAATGGTAATAGACAACGGGTATTACCCGTTGTCTACAGGGAAAACGACCGTTGTCTATAAAGGTGTTGTCTATTAGTGCATGCTGATAGACAACGGTCAATACCCGTTGTCTTTATAATAAAAGACAACGGTTATTTTGCCCGTTGTTAACTCCAGACAACACATTAAAAAAAAGACAACGGTTGTCATGAAAACCCGTTGTCTATCATTTCATAGACAACGGTTTTATATAACAACCGTTGTGGGTTTTATGTAGACAACGGATTTTGTGAAAAACCGTTGTCTGTATTTAAATAGACAACTGGTTTATATCTGACCGTTGTAAAATTTTTTCTCTTTTTTTTCCTGCTGCTTTTTTTTTAAATAGAACCAGCTTTTGCTTATTTTTTACAAAATTTCCCAAAATAATAAACAATTAAACCAAACAATAATTCAATACATAATAACCATAATGTATACAAATAAATAATACATGTAAATTCTCCAAAATAACATGATTAAATCTGAAATAAACTAATATTAAATATTTTGCATTCAACATTGTTATAAGTTCATAAGCTCAAGTAGTAAAAAAAAGTTCGACTTTTCTAGCCTTCTGCTCCTTCCCTTGCCTCACTTATAAGAATGGCCACTTTATCATCAACTCAACTAAAAAAACAATTGTCTAATTAAGTATCAATTCCATTAATGCATGTCACATTAATTTAAAAGAAGCGAAGTTAAGATTAATTATTCAAACTTACAATGTTAATCTGTTTAATCTTGGACACACTCAGCCCACTCCATACGAACTTCACCAATTTCCCATCGAGTGTAACATCCGTCGGAAAACTAAGAAATAACACATTAAAATAGAAAATGTACATTATTATATATGTTAGATAATCATAAAATATAAACTAATAGAACTTACACGTCCACAACATCCTTCCACTGCTCGCAATGAATTTCGTTACTCAATGGATCCAAAAAGATGAGAAACACTGCTGGTGTATATACTTGATCTTAAGATTCATCCAGATCAAGGAAATAAATTAATAATCTATTGTTAATAAGTATAAAATTAAATAATTACATGAAATTCCCATTTAAAAACTACTTTATGTTCAAGACTCAAGAAGATAATTTCATTGTGATCAAGAAAAAATAATTATTTAATCTTGACAGGTTCAAGAAAGGAATTGTTTGTTACCCGAAGACCCTTCTCAGATAGTTATGCTACCTTTATTGGATCTATCACTTCCTAAAATAAGGCTTTAATTGGTAAAGTTAATTTATCTCTTCTCAAATAATTGGAGCCTACAGTCAACTAATACGAGGTAGGAATAGTAGTTAAGTTCCCAGCCTGCACATGAGATAGCAAGTAAAAATCTGATAGAATGGCATTTTACAGATTGGTATATTAGAATATAGCATATGCTCTAACCTAAATCCATCTAGTAAATGCAACAATTTGATAATAAACATGGAGGTACAGCTTCACTGTTCTTTTCGATACTTAAGCCACCTGTTCAGTTTAATTTTCTTCTGAGATTCAGATACTTGATATGTGCCAGTTATCGTAAAGCTCAATAAAAGGACATAAACATGTGGTCAATAAAAGTGGCCAAATCAGCTTAGAGACCAGAGTAAGCTTTAAAAAAAATCTCACTCACAGGGTTGATTGTTGTGGATTAAGTTGAGAGAGCTGTTGCTGCAAAGCCATCATTTGCTGTTATAAAGAAAAAGGGTAACAAAAAGACATTTAGTTGATAAGAAGGTCCTATTGCTTGAGCTATATTCACAAAGAAAAATAAAAAGTAGAGAGAATTCCCAATAAGCCAAAATCTAAAGCATTTATATCACCAAAGCTATGCAAAAGACATTTGATAAATGGAAATCATAAGCTTTAATGAGTTCTAATTTCTAAACACAGCCAACTCCCAACTTGAACTGACCAAAAGTTTTTTTGCCAGTGAACCATGTGTTCCAAGTTTTGAAATTACTGATGATCTTAATAAGATATCCAAAGGCTATATAATAGTGTTCTGTAAGTCCCTGCCTAGGCCCAAACGACCAACCCAACCCCTGTCTATAACATTTGTATGAGATACTATTTACTGGAGAAAAAAAAATCATCTCTATATTCAATGTACACCTTTAAATGTATCTGTCTGCAAATATCTGCATGTAAGAATCAACACCACCACTGCAATACAACATCTGAAGTAAATGATGATGAATCTGCAGACCTTTTTCTTTTCACATGTAATAACTTTAATTTTAACATTGAAATCATGTGAGCCATAATAGAAGATGTTTGCTTTATTTTGCACTATTACTTTCCCAGTTAGAATCTTTTATCTTTTCTATGCAACTAAACAAACATGCTACCATTAAAGTAGGATTTTCTATTTGAAGTTAAATGATAGCCAACTTTTTACAATTAGCAGCTGCTGTGCATTTCTATCATCTTTAATCAGATCATCTACGTCACATAATTAAATTCTTTTAATAGTATAGTTTAAATTTATTTAATTTATAATTAAAACAGCTAGGCAGAATATATATATCAATATTATTCTAGTTTCCAATTAATTAACCAACAGATTTAATTTGAATAGAGCATTAGATCTTAACTATCTAACATGACATGACAAGAGGCAAGAAGTCTTCATCACCAATTACTAAAACTTTCCATGCAGTTTTCAAGATTTAGAGTGAAAGCATTCTTCATTCTTCCTTATAATGACATATGCTATATCTAGCAACTGTATACCTCTGTTTTACACAATTAGTCAAACAAGGAGAGAGTAAAAGACATGTAAGCCAGAGCCTCTCAAGATTAACCCATATTTGGAATCAACAAATGAAATTTGGCATGCATATTCCGTTCAATCAATTAATCAATAATCAGGTATGTTATATATACATAGAGAGAGAGAGAGAGAGAGAGAGAGAGTGGTGCCAAATATCCACACAAGAAATTCCTTTGATTTTGACACTATCACGATTTGGCATTCACAAACATCCTGCAATCTATGGAAGTAAATGGAATATATATATAGTGCTTGAGATAGACCATAGGCACACCTGGATTTCATCTACAACTGCATAGCTATAATCATATTTAAGGTCCGCCATTTCTACAGTAGCAGTTTTATGTCTTGCTCCATCAATTTTCTCTCTCTCTTGCCCAGTAATGAGATCGCAAGGAACTTTAGCCGCACCTTCGACGAACCTTAACTCATGTGTTGTGAGAAACGGCTCACGGGGCTAACATTCATTTTCCATAATTCAAAATCATTCAAATCCCACCACCATCAGATCCTCAAATTATTCAGGTAATTTACAGAAAAATAAAAAGCCAGCAAAAAGGTTAAACAATATGTACTGCATCCAAAAACCTAGAACACAACAAATTCAACCATAAAATCTGCAGTGCAAGTGCATGTGATTACAAAAAAAAACATTAAACCGGCTATTGTCAACGAACGCGGTTCCAATCACGAAGGCAAAATTCAAATAGAATTTCCAGATAACACTATCATTTGAATGGGCCATCATTTAAAAAAAAAAGCCAAAAGGAAAAGCAAAATTTCTGAATGAGGAGAGAAGTTTCACCTACTGATTGTTAACGCTACTCATCAGCACAGAATTTCACAGCAATTCATCGTGAAAATATTTTGTCCACTCAAATCATGAAACAACATTTCATATATTTGAAGAACGCATCTTTAAATTCAAAAATTGAATTGTAAATCTTGCTGCGACCAGAATTAAATCGTAAAATTAATGAATTAAAAAGAAGAGAACACCGAAGTTGGGAGCAACAGCTAGTACTATATAATAAAAGGTTCTAAGAAACCCATAAATAAAAACAAAGAACTCAAGTCCAATTCGAATAACTGGACAAATATTTCAGAATAACTCGAAGAAAAAATAGGGAGGAATTGGGGGAAATGATACCTTACTCTCCAACGAGCTACTGAATCGGGCACTTCAAAGGAAGAAAAAAGCTGTGATTTATTCTATAATTTTCTTTACCTAAATTAGCAGCAAAAGGCATCAAATAGTCAGTTCTATCACATGGAAGAAGCAAAAGCACAAGAGCTTTTCTGCAGCTTTGAATCTCACTAAATCCTAACAATCAGCACAGAAAGAGAGAAATATCTGACCTTTCCAGCAAGAATTCGGTCTCTCTCTCTCCACTTCTCTCTCTATCTATCTCTGGGCAGAAGATTGGGGTTGAAGATGAATTCGATGTAATTACAACCAACTCCAAAATTGAAGTCGAATTATCACAGAATGTGTGTTCCCGCTGCGAATGTGTGTGTAGTGAATTTGGGGCTAAGTTGTTCTTCGTCGTTGTTTCGAACAAATGAAACCAGAAGCTGCGTTGTTTCATGACCTAGGGGAATATATTCAATTTATTTTATTTTATGCTCAAAACGACGTCGTTTATCCAATTTCTCCGGCAACGGTTAAGTAATAACCGTTGTCCATCCACAACGGTTAGCAAATCCGTTGTGTAAAGAGAGTTGTCTATGTGAAAACGCAGAGATGCACCACGGCTACTCATCGACCGTTGTCTATTAACATATAGACAACGGCTTTATCGACCGTTGTGATAAAAAAAATAAAAATAAAATAAAAAAGTGCGGTGATAGACAACGGTTTTGCCTTTAGCCGTTGTCTATTACTATACAGACAACGGCTAAAGACAAAACCGTTGTCTTTAATGCGTTGTCTATTAGCGTTTTTCTAGTAGTGAATTCTCACACAGAGTATGATTTCTTCTGGAACCACTGCCTATATATATACATATATAATATTGTGTTGGAATTACATTCTAAGCACGTTAAAGCTTGTTCATGACTTGCCACCCATCTCAAACTTCACCCTTTATAAATAGAAATTGAATGTTCCGGTGGGGATGGCGTAGTGGTGGAGTGAGATTATTTGGAGGTAAAAGTATTCGAATCTCCTCAATACCACATGTCGAGTGAACGAGGAAAAAAAATCAAATAGAAATTGAATGACTTCAAAAATGAATGTCATATATATTATACTATTTAATAATAATTAATTTGAAAAATATTAATTACATCATCTGTCCATAAGAAAGAAATTAAATTTATGATTTTTATGTAACTTGGTGGGACTGCATGCCTACCGAGTTAGAGAAGTCTTTATATCAGCATTGACATCCTTATTGAAGAAAAGTCATATATTTAATGTGATTTATAAAATAAGGTTCTTTTATATTTGTAGTAGATTAATTTCTACGACAAATGTTCTTACTTAAAATTATTAAAAATATAATGTAGGCGAAGTGTTATCGACTATCGAGACATATATAATATACGTGCAGAGTAATGATTTTGCTTAATTTACATCTTTTTGTATCATATTCAAGATTTAAAAAATATATATATACATGCACACCCATTAATTTTGTATCATCAATCTAAAAATGTTGTGTTTCGATATCACACATAAAATAAAATATTTATTTTTTTAGCGATTCTAAAGTAGCTTAATTTGATGATTATAAAGAGTTCTGCGCGCCTTTTATTTTTCTTTTGCAAGAAAAGAAACAGCAAAAGGGAAAAATTAAAAGGAGAGATATGGAGAAATCTTTCAAAATTAGTATTTAATTTCATATTTTAGCTTTTGCATGACGCTGTGGAAAACCCATGCATGAATATATATGGTGGGATTATATTCTCATTTAGATAAGAGCCGGCGCCTATTTAATTTAATTTATGCAATATATAGATATATGCTCCATTAGTGTCAGATCATAGTTATTTCGTCACATATAACATTGCTTAGTATTTAATTGTACGTGCTTAGTCAATTGGCTCAATTCAAGATTGTAAATACAAATCATGCGCCTAATAATATATATTCGACGAAATAATTTGACCAACCCGTGGCCTATAATTGCTGTGAAGAATGGAACAAGAAAATTAATTAAGAAACAATAATATTTAAACGACTCTAATTTTATAACAATAATATATTTATATATATAGAAATAGAAGTTCATGCAACTTCAATACAAAAAGGTTGAAGCACACACATTAGTTTATTTGTAACTAGGAAAACTCGAAGCACAAAAAGCCTCACTATTCCCTATGTATAGACTAAATATATATCCGGATATATCGACTCTCTTTTAATTATACTTTAGCACACGACCAAACTACAAAAACTGCATTATAAAATATTATTATATTACAACACGTGGTCGTAAATATATATCATGGTACGTATCAGACCCACAACGCGCCGGCCCTTTTGAGCATGGGCTTCAAGGACCTCTTGAGGTGGAGGCTCATGATCTCGTTCGCTCCACCAACAAAGTCACCACCAATGAACACTGCTGGCACGGTCGGGTTGCAGCCCATCCGTGACAGCGCCTGCTCGATTTCTCGGCCCCATGTCATCTCGTCGAGCTCGTAAATTGTAGGGTTGACCCCAAAGTCGTAGAAGAGGGACTTGATGGTGTGGCTCATGCAACATTGTGTCTTGCTAAAGATCACAATTGGCTTCTCGGACACCATTTTGTTCACTCTCTCCATTGCAATGATGATTGAAGTGATCGGAGATTCAAGAATGTGTAAGAATATGTATTCTTGATGAATGATGATGCTTCGATGATTGTATGTATGTGTTGGAATTTGTTGTGCTGTGATGAAAGTGTTGGAGTGGGAGCTTATTTATAGAGATGATCATCGGGGTAAAATTGGAATACTCTCTCTCTCTCTCTCTCTCTCTCTCTCTCTCTCTCTCTCTCTCTCTCTCTCTCTCTCTCTCTCTCTCTCTCTCTCTCTCTCTCTCTCTCTCTCTCTCTCTCTCGTTGGATCACAACATTGGATTGGTAGAAAGAATTAATAATTTTGATATTGGATGTTTTTATTTTTATTTTATTTTTTTGTAAATTTGAGAGAGATTGATGTGCCCTACTGCACAAAATAGATAAATAAAAAGTATATCAAACGATGACGAATCTGTGCATACGAAAGAAGGTGTCCTTTGTACGGCTAATTTATTATTCCACGATGATTTATATGTAAATATTAAAGATTAGGATATGTCTTATGATAGCCACAATTTACTAAAAAAATATTCCCATAAAACAATTAAGTCAATTAAAGTGGCATTAATTTATCACATGTGATGATGTTACAATATGATTTAAGAATATTTCATGTCCGTGATTAGTCAGTGTTATATGATATTATTATCTATCAAATCTAAGCTACTTTATTCTGAACTTGATTTGATTTCGCAATCTCAAAATTAATTAAGAAGTGCAATTGTTCTAAAAATGTTATGATTTTATTTTCAATTACTAAATTTTGCTAGTCTTTCAAATATATAATCTGATATATGGTATGACATTTTGGTAAGTGGTTAATTAGTTCTACTCGAAATTTTTTAATTAATTTTAATTTTGTGGAAAAATTAAATATTTAGAGAGTACATATAATATATAATTATATATTAGGTGGTCCAATTAAATTGTGGTGTATGTTTCGTGGTGGCATCTAGTGAGTTGGAGAAGGAAATTGAAGTTGGATTTATCCAATTGGGACCTCCTTTTTCCCCTTACTCCAAAACAAAGATTCGATTTTATTTTTTTCAGTAAAGGCTATAGGCATTGTGGATATATAGAATATTTTTTTTTTGCTTATGTGACAATAAAACCACATTCTAATGTTGCTCAATTTATTAAGATCTTAATTTCATTCACGATCATGTTCGGATTCTTTATGTCTTGTCATATTTATAATCTCGATTTTCGTTTAACTAATATGATATTGTTTTTATTTGACTTATGTATGTATATATTGAATGAAATTATAATATTACGTATACGAAAACGAAATGCATATATATATATATATATATAATAATGTAGGTCCCGATCACAATGTACGTAATATCCCACTTTGTCTTTTCGTTTTGCATGTTGTGTTTTGTGAACTCGTTGATTTTTTTGGCATTTTCGTACGACGAAGAATGAATTCCCATATCATTTTGATCATCGGAATTGCTTGGATTTGATTGTTTTTCATATTATATCTTATTCGAAAAAGGGCCTATATATTAAGGATTACTTCTACTATTGATGGATAGTAGTAGATGATCCTGAGATTTGGAGTGCACTATTCAAGCGTTGAAAATGGAGTTTCTATTTGTTGAATGAAAAATAACTGCATAATAAAAGTAACACAATCATACTTGAAGGTGCTTGCGAATAATATTAGCTAAATTTCGAATACATATCGTAGATAAAAAAAAATCAACTCAAAACTATCTTTACCGTTTAAAATTATAAAAAATGTTGTATATACTGAAATTCTTTAAAATTTCAAAATCATCCAACTAATCATGAGTTCAGTATCATTTCTGAACAATTCTAAACCAAAACAAATAAAATTAGTTTAAATAATATCATTTAAACATACTTTTTCTAGCATTTTTATGAGCAAACTAGCTCGTTTATAATTAAAACTTTCATAATCAATATTTTCTAGCAAATTGTGTTCAATTGATATTAAACAAATGCAATCATTCTTGTGACATGGTCGACTACAAACAAGATTTAAATATCTTCAATTCTGAAAAAAAAAAAAAAAAAAAAAAAAACTTATTTCTATACATGCAAATGTAACAAGTATGGTTAATAAAATTTTATGAGCAATATATGTATTAGGATAACTATTCTGCATCTTCAGAGCTGTATTTTTTTAGGTAAAATATATCTTAATGCGTTTAACAGTTGAAACAACTATTGACCCAAATAAGATCACTAAACTATACATGCTTTATAATATTATTCTCAAGATTTTCACAACATTCTTTTCAAGTAGCATCATCCATATATGAATTCAATTTATTAGAAGAACATAAAATTTAAAGTTCATTTCATATGAAGTGAATTGATCAAATATTTTCTTAGTGGTCCAACTACTTGATCTACTACGGAAATAATTGATTATGAAAGAGGTCAAATTCAATTGGGGGTCTTAAAAATCTCACTTGAGATCCTCTAGTCCTAATTTGTGTGTGTCAACCGTGTGCCAAATCTCAAAATTATAACCTTTTGTTTCATTTTTTCTTTCAATTTTAATTTCTTTAGATTTAGTATAATTTTACATTATTACTTATGGTTTATTCCACCCAATCAGAGTTCATAATTATTTTTTAATATTTAATTTTCATTTGTTAGTTAATATATTTGATTTTCGGGATTGACTATTCCAAACTTAGGGTATATAATTTTTTTAGAAAAATAATTTTTAGCAATAAATATTAATTATGTTTAATTAGTCATCATATAATAAAATTTATTTTTATTAAAAATATTTATTAATAATATACAATTTAAATGTTGGCACATATAAGTTGGGACTAGAGGATCTCTACTCTAAGAAACCATACTCTTAATTAATACTCAAAAATAATGTAGGACTTATCAATTAAGTGGCAACTTTTTTTTTATATAAATGTAATAGGTTAGAGTTAATTAAACTAATATATTTTATATATATATATATATACATTTTTTTTGTAGGCGCGTGAATGTTATATCTGGTACCGTAGGCACCTACATGTTCAATTCTTACGTTGGACTGCATACGAATTAAATATAGAGATAAATTTTTAAATAGTCATTTTGACTTAGTAAAAAAAAAAATTTAGTCATTATTATTTTAAAAAAATATATGTATCTAGCTATCTGGATAAAATAATCATCTGTCGTGCACCTTAGTCATGCAATAATGTAAAATTGTAATACTGCACGAATACACTTAGTCGTGCAAGTCTAGTTGTGTCGTAGTGTAAATTTGAATTGTTACACGACTACGCTCAGCCGTGTACCCTCAATAATTCGTGCAATGGTATATAAATTTATAATATTGCATGAATGGACTTAGTCGTGCACTCCACTTATGTAGCAATATTAATCTGTACTGTTACACGATCATATCTCATTCGTACACCAAATAATCTTGCATTTCACAATTTTAATGAAGGATAATTAAGTATTTTTACCAAAAAAATGATTATAAATAATCTTTTTTAAAATTAACTTTTTAGAAAAAAATAACTAAAAACATAATTTACTAAATGAAAATGGCTATTTTTATACAGTACCACTTAAATATATCTACCTACACATTACATATCGGCAATATAAAAAAAAGACGTGGGCAATAATTTTCCCAACGTAAAATTAAATGTGTAGAAGATCAGATGCAGACATTTACTATATACAATTATTATCTAAAATATCATATTCATGTATTTCAAAAAAAAAAAAAAATAGAGCTAGCTAGTACCAAAATATAGGATGTTAATTAGGGGTAGTACCCTTAAGAGTAGAGCAGAAAGTTGTCATATATCACATAAGTTGGTGACTATCAAGAATATTGTTATTAAAAACTTAACCTATTACATACATATATAAAACATACTATAGCTAAAATGAACCAACCTATATTAATTGTCGTGACCACATACTAGCTAGGGTTCTAATTCTTGTGGGCACATAAATTGTGGGACCTTTTTCTTTGTGAGTTAAAAAAAAAAGGAAGAAGAAGAAAAAAGAAGCAGCTAGCATTCAGCTTTCATAGCTTTTCGTCACCCACTAGAATATATCTACTCACTGTCAAAAAAATAAAATGCATAACAACGTCATGAACAATGTGTGTAGCCGTCCAAACCACTATATGTACGGTGTATAAAATCATAGTATTAATTTGACACAACGACAAACGCTCGATTCTTCGAGGGTATAACTTAAAGGAGCAAGTGTCCATTTGTAACTGGCCCTAAAATATCCCAAAGGACAAAAGACAGCTTGGACGGTTCCTTAACCCAACATATATATATATATATGCATATATACATACACATTGATATATATACATATATAGTATATATTGCTCGATCTAGTACTTATCAACACAACTTGTACATACAAATAAAACACAGTAACACGTGTGGGTGTGTGTGTGGAAGCAGATGCGATTTATATATGATGAGAGAGGGAGAGAGAGAGAAACCAAAATAGATAGAAGAGAATGTCAACTTTAGCTAGTACGTATAGAGAAAATGTTGTGGGCGTACGAGTGCGGTTTTCAGCATCCCATGCACACTCATTATCACAAATTTTATTGCGTTATTTCCTTTTTATTGATTTAGATCTTCATGTTTCATAACTTATTTAATAATATGTCGATAATTATTAATTGTTGTGTTCGATAATATATATATATATAGGTTATCATCATCATCAAGCCCACGTGTTATTTTTACTCTTGGACCCATTTGAATATATCGAATTGATATATATATATATATATATATATATATCTTGATAATCAAGATTGTACGTGTCACTAGTTTCACTTTTATATGATTCCTCTCCACCCGCATGTTTAGTTTCATTTTAATGTCTCACTCCCTATCTCAATAGTAAAATTATAATATATATATATATATACACACATATTCATTAGATGCACAAAATAACAACAACAAAAAAATATTACATCGACGTGTTGCTATTAAAATTACAAAAAACTTTAAATGGCCTAGATATTTTTATTTTTAATTCGATTATGCAAATAATATATCAAATTGTAGCTTTTTCATGTCATTTTATTTAAGAACTCGGAAGTGCGTGTTTAGATAAAGAAATATGGATAAAAAATATAATATATTTATATTTCATGCATAAATTCTTCTATACAACAGTTGTATATAAGTCTTATATATATCAGATGAATAACACCTTTAAATGTTAGAAGTGGTATTTTTTCATATTATAAATTATACTTTTTTGAATTGAAAAAATATAGTAATAATTATAAAAATGGCACCATTTTTTAAATTAGCAGTACTTTCCATTAAAATAAACATGATATGTAATTTTTAGTATTATATATAAGTGATGTTTTAACTGTTAGAAATGATACTTGTTTTTCGTCTGATATAAAGCTTATATATATATATATATATATATATATATATATATAGGGTTGGGTTTCAGAAGGAACCACACCCTAGGTGAGAACCGAGAATCAATTTGAGCCATAGATCCGGTATATTTGGACGGTCTAGATCTGTTCTAGATTTTAAAAATGCGGTGGCAATCTCGTAATAACGTCCAACTTCGCTGCCCCTGAATCTTAGTAAGGTTAAAATCAGAAAATATATGAATACTCAGAATTTACGTGTATATTTTTCAATTTAGGGTTTTAGCACTGTCATTTCCTATTTTAGCACAATCATGGCTTTTTTTAGCATTGTCATGACTTATTTTAGCATGACTTTTTTTTAGTATTAGCATAAAAAATGTCATCGACATTGTAAAAAAACCACGAACAAACACTGTTACATGTTGAATTATCAATATATGAATACTCAGAATTTACGTGTATATTTTTCAATTTAGAGTTTTAGCACTGTCATTTCCTATTTTAGCACTGTCATTTCCTATTTTAGCACAGTCATGGCTTTTTTTAGCATTGTCATGACTTATTTTAGCATGACTTTTTTTAGCATTAGCATAAAAAAATGTCATTGACATTGCAAAAAAACCACGAACAAACACTGTTACATGTTGAATTATCAATATATGAATACTCAGAATTTACGTGTTTATTTTTCAATTTAGAGTTTTAGCGCTGTCATTTTCTATTTTAGCACTGTCATGGCTTTTTTTAGCATTGTCGTGACTTATTTTAGCATGACTTTTTTTTAGCATTAGCATAAAAAAATGTTATCGACATTGTAAAAAAACCACGAACAAACACTGTTACATGTTAAATTATCAATATATGAATACTCAGAATTTACGTGTATATTTTTCAATTTAGAGCTTTAGCACTGTCATAGCCTTTTTTAGCATTGCCATGACTTATTTTAGCAGAATTCCTAAATTACAAAAATACCCTTAGTTCATTAAAAAAGTCGCTAATATTACAAATATGCCACCGCGTTTTTTCAATCTTGGGATAGATCTTGGCCGTCAATATAAGAGCGATCTGTGGCTGAGATTGGTTCTCAGTTCTCACATGGGTGTGTGGTTCTCACATGATCTCATCTCTCTCTCTCTCTCTCTCTCTCTCTATATATATATATATATATATATATACACTCCCTCTGTCCTATTTTGATAGGCTGATTGAAGTTTTACATGGGGGTTAAGAAAAGTATTGGGAAAGATAATTAATTAAGAAACTTCCTAATATGCCCCTATTTATTTCTTTAATATTGAATTAATGCATAATGTGAACATATTAAATAGGGGTACATATTAGTAAATTAGCTAAATATATATAGAAACATGCTTATATATCGGGACATATCAAAAAGGAAAATAAACTTATCAAAATGGGACGGAGAGAGTATATAAATGGGATGGAGAGAGTATATAATTGGTGCGTGTATGAAAGACCAGTTCAAAAAATAATTATAAACTTTAATTAGGATGTAATAAATCATAATTAATATTAATATATAAATCCTAATTGTCATCTTGTGAAAATGTCACCTATGTGATGTATAAAAGACTTATTATATACACCAGTTATACACGCAAGTTTTTGCGTAAAATAAATAACATATACTTAGTATGATCACAATATTTAACTTGAATGCAGCTATGAGTACTATTGTCGATCTAAAAATTTAAATCTAACGTATATAACTAAAATACAAAATTGAAACATAAAATAAATTCAGCTAAAAATTAATGTCTTCAAACTCATTATATTGAAGAAAAAAATAGACAAAAGGAAAAGTTGAGTGATCAAGAACATCTGAAGATGCTTCTTTGCACACAAATAGCATATAACCAAATAAAAAAGATGTGTTTGATTATCAAGAAAGATAATAGTTGGCAAGTGGATAAAAACTACATGTATATATATAGATATATATATATATATATATATATATCAATCCGCTTTATGCTACTTGAAAAATCTGAAATAGACTGGTGCATACATGCATTTTAATTTATGGATCAATATCTTGTTCTTGATTTCATGTAATATTATTCCACCAAATTAAATCTTGTTGAAGATTTTGCTCAATTATATGATTCTCTCTGTTGAGATCAATATCAGATCATACTTTTCACCTTTTGTATCGTACTTGAAGCATGGCCTGTGTTTGTCCTTTCCTCATCTATGTACATGTCATGTATACATCTACCAATTAACGCCTTTTAAATCGAGTTCATAATAAATTGTAATTGACTTTTCTAGTACAATTCATTTTTTTAAAATTGATCCGGTTAAAATAAGGAACGGAGTTTACCCAATACGCACCACGGTAGTGACTACGTATTATCCTCGACATTAAAAAAAAAAAAAAAAAAAGGCCCGGTCAAAGTATGGGTTATGAACCGATAGGATCAATCAGATTTTGATAAGACGCGTAGCATTAATAAATTAATTAATCATAATTTGACTATATATATTAGGTTAAAGGATAACACGTGTTAGTGGTATTGACTATCCACGAATTATGACATAATTAAACTCATAACTCTAGAGTGAAATTAATGAGTTGGGTTAAAAACCAAGAAAATTTATTTGTTAATACTTTGTTAGCATTCATTATATTAAACTAAACTCAAACATAAATGTTAGTTTTATAACATATTAAAGTTCGATCCTAAATTTGAGCTTAATAAGCACGTAGAAAAAGTAATATATGTAGTATCACTTAAAATTAATTTAAAAAGTATCACTTGTATCATTAAAAAATAACGGGTCTACTACTTATCTTATACGAATTTATTTAGTTCAGATTGTGATTTTTTTCATTCCAATTAATGTTTAGAGTTTAAGAGTTTATGTTTTTTTAAGGTTTGTGATTTTTTAGGGTTCATGTTTTTTTTGTACTTTTAGATTTTTTAAGAGTTTATGTCATGTTTTTTGGGGTTCATATTTTTTTTAAATTTATTAATCTCAATCAGGGGTTATATTTATTTCAAAAAAATTAAATACATTCACTTTTATATTAGGCTTCACTAATTTCATTTTAAGGGTATATATTTATTTCAAAATTAGTTTTTTTTTTTAATTTTCGATTACCATTTATACTTGGTTCGAAAAAATTAAATTAATTTCTGAGTGCAATGCACGAGCCCACACGTTTGCGTCGGGCGAGTTCATTGCGCGAACCGAATTTAAAAAAAAAAATTTATTCACTTTAATTTTAGGGTTCATTAAATCAATTTTAGGGTGTATATATTAAAAAATAAATTAATTCATTTTAATTTTAGGGTTTATTAGTTATATTTTAAGGTATACAAGTTTGGGGGGAAAACATACAAATCGCAAAAAAAAAAAATTAAATATAAAATAAAAATAAAAATATATATAATTAGGTGCGTGTACCCACGCACTGCCCGTGGTACACGACCGCATGAACTAGGTTTTTTTTTTATTACACCTTAATGGGTCCAGGCCGATACAAAAAGTGCACAAGAACTGAAGAAAGTGCCTTTTATTAATTATATCAAATGTGTGCGCGGGACTATTAAATTAACTAAAAATAAATAAACATAGAAATGGTCTATTATAAATAGGTATTAGGCCGGACTATAATCATATGAGATATATATGATATATCATATGCCCATGGAAATAATAAAATTAAATTTTTAAATAATGTGAACTTTTAAAAAGTGGTCGTGTATGTTTACTCTTAACTAGAGAAATTTTCTAGAAATCTATTTAAAAAAGTACATTTAGAATACTGATCGAATTAATTTTAAATTATCGATGAACATGTGTGGCTTTTGCACTTCATTATAATTCGTACCATGCATATGCTTATTTTAAAGTGTGCTACTATTTTATTAATCAGTTACATATTTTATATGATGAGTGTCTAGATATATTAATCCACTTGAACATATGCAGTAACTATAAAAATTAAATCACTAGGCTATGCAAGCACTATGCGTTGGCTTAGCTTAATTAAATTGTGGCGAGATTAATTAATAACAATTAATTATGAACTTATCCACTCCCCCAATTTGATTAGTGTATCATCTCTAAAAAAATTAATTTCACCGAATAAGTCTATATCGCAGATATCAACATCACCATATAGTCGACATTGATGAGAGGTTAAACATTAATTCAAACACTTTCTCTTGTATTCCATTTCATTTAGGTAACGTAGAACCCTCTCTCTCTCTCTCTCTCTCTCTCTCTCTCTCTCTCTCTCTCTCTCTCATACGTACACACTAGCTAGATCATGTCATGCGTTGTATGTAAATTTATATTTATGCTAATGACATCAGATTCTCTTCTAGATAAGAGTATATATAATTGACAAGTCAATTTGTTAATCACGGCGCATATATATTTATTCTATGAGATTATTCAGCTTAATTTAAATCAGCACGTTTTCTCCTGGAGACGTTTTTAAGGTGAGAACAAAATATTTTGTCACAACAAATTAATCTTATTTTATAGTAATATATATAGTAAGTGAAAAAGAACTGTAGATTAATTCAAAGTTATGAAGAATAATTAATTATGAATGGCATTACTTTTAGTCTTGATGTAACAGAGCTTAATTTTCTAAAAGCGGAAGAGCTTTCCACAGCAGAAGCTCCAAATTTTAGGATCAAAATGTATCAATCATACTTTTCATCAGTGGAATTCGAGTTGAACTCCATATATCATATTCATTTTATGTATTATATATATAAATTGATTTTCCATTATATCTAATTAACATTAATTAATTAAAAACACGTGTTGATCAAACACACATCATGAGCAAATAAAAAGCATCGAATTGAAGCAACATTGGAAATTAATCAAAGCTTATAATTATATTAATCAGCCAAAAAACATTAAGTGTCAGCTTTACTAAAAAAAGCTGATTTGAGTAAACTAACGACATGGTTAGAAAACTCGAGCCCAAAAAGTCTCTCTCTCTCTCTCTCTCTCTCTCTCTCTCTCTCTCACTACAAACTATACTCCCACTCTCAACATAAAATTAAAGGTTCAAAACATGCAACAAAACTGCATTGTTATTTGTTATTCGTATCATCGACACACGCCATGTGTATGAGTCAGACCCAGAGGGCCCCGGCCCTCTTGAGCATGGGCTTGAGGGACCTCTTGAGGTGGAGGCTCATGATCTCGTTCGCTCCACCAACGAACTCACCACCAATGAACACCGCGGGCACGGTGGGGTTGCAGCCGAGCCGCGAGAGCGCTTGCTCGACCTCCCGGCCCCGGGAGATCTCGTCGAGCTCGTAGACCATAGGGTTGACCCCGAAATCGCAGAAGAGAGACCTAATGGTGTGGCTCATGCAGCAAGAGCTCTTGCTGAAGATCACCACCGGCTTTTCGGACACCATTTTGCTCACTCTATCCATTTCTGATTGATCGATCGATGTAGTAAGATAAAAAAAGGGGGGGGGGGTTGTGATTGCAAGAAAAGTTGGAGATGGAATTGATTTGAAGTAGGGTTTGTTTTGGTGTGGGGAAAATGGAGAGTGCATGGGGCTTATTTATATAGAAATCTTGAGGGGGGTGGGGTGGGGTAGGGTGGGGTGGGTGAGAACACATATTGTATTGGTGGGATTAAGGATTAAGAATGTTTTGATCATGATTAGATGGCATTGTCATTAATTAATGATAAGTAAGAATTTTGTTTTGGGATGATTAATTAGTTATTGAGAGTGATTGATGTTGAGTAGCACTGCATAAAAAAAAAAGATGCATATATAACACGATAACGAATCTCTGCATATATACGGAAACAATTGTGACGTGTCCCTGGTACGGCTTTGCTGTCGTATATCTTTTTTTTTAATTGTATTTTTTATTTAAATACGTAATGTATATATATATATATATAAGTGTGTGTGTGTGTGTGTGTGTATTGTTTGTCGTAAAGAAATTATATTTATAGCTAGGCTTCTTAGCTTAATTCTTTCCGTAAGTGAAAATTAGGAAATTAATCAATATATATTCGTATTATTTGTCTAATTTGCCCTATTTATGACCGGATAAGATGTTCTATTTCGCATTTCATATTTCATTATTATATTTACGAATTAGTTTTATCTTTCATTCTTAGTTTTAGTGAATTTTGATTTTTTTTATGCTTTAGTTTAATTTTATAATAATTGTTAATTAGAGTTTATTCTTCCCAATTATGGTTCATGTTTAATGTATAAATTTTAATTAATATTTTTGATTATTGTGATTGATGATTATTGTATAATTATGATGTTTTTTTAATTTTTTATTGATAAATATGGAATGGGTTAATTATGTTACAATTAAATTTATTTTTGTAATATATATTATTAAACTTATAATAAATATGATAGAAATGTGGAATACCGGATCTCATCCGACTGATTAACGACTTGTTTAAATTAATCATCGCGAGGAACTATATGTGCATCGAAGTGGTTTTAATTTTTCTCTCATGGGTGTAGATTATATATTATTCAATTTTAAATACAAGATCACACTTGTTTAGACCGAAAATGTTATTTTTTTTATATATTTTTTTACTCACATACCCGACTTGTGGTATTGAATACCGAAAACGTTAATTAGTGTAGTTGAAATGCGATATTATTCTTTAATTTATGCAATATGTGTTTTTACGCTTAAGTACTAAATAAAATCCAAAGGTAGGTAATTTATTAGCTAGTTATATGATGAAATAAAATTATTTGTAAAAAAAATGATGAAATAAAATTAAAATTGAATTAACTTTTGGGTGTAGCTTTCTGGGAGGAATCCAGTGAGTTGGAGAATGAAGTTGGATTTATCCATTTGGGACCTCTTTTTTATTTCTTTTTTATTCACTACACAAAAATATTCTATTCCATTAAAGGTGGCAATGGGGATAGAATTTTTCTTATGAAATTAATGACACATATATTAGATTAAAGTTACGAAATTTTTCAATTTCTTATATATGTGCTTCTGTATATTTATCTGATTAAATTCAAATGATTATTAAGCAGTTTTTTTATTGAATATTTGACTTGTTCTAATTTTAAAGGGGGGAAAGAAATATTAGAAACGTCATATTAATGATAAATATATAGATAAAAGAGAATGCATATGTGTAAAATGAGGTCCCCCAACCCACAATGCAATATTGGTTTGCCTTTTGATTTGAATATTTATGTGACATCATTTATATATATATATATATATATATATATATATCATTTTGTCATTTTTCGAGGACAAGAATGATCACTTACCATATCAAAAGATTGAATTAATGATTTCCATGTGTCTCTATTTGACTTGTACATGCAAATTAGGGCTAACTTGATCAAATTGCAGTCCTTTCCATTTTTGGCCATATCTAAATTACATTTAGTGCGATCACTCATTCAGGCATCTCTATTTAATATTACAAACTACAAAGTCAAATTTAGAACATTATTTAATAATTCAACCGCACATATATTGCACATATTTTGTGGTTTTTGTAAAAAGAGCTAGCGCGTTTTCAAACTAGTAAGTATTAACAAAAATGTCAGTTCACACATGTGTGCTGACGATTGACGTGGTTGCCAACGTGGTTTATAGATCGAAGATGTCATACTTAACTTGCCGAAAAAATTAGATTTATTTAACTCCATATAAATTAAAACGTGTTGTTGTAATTAATTGATTAGATTTAAACGTGATGTCTAATTTAAAAAATAGTGTAAATGTGGTGATTTATTTATTGACAATTAACCCTTAATAATTTAACCGCATCTTGCACATATTTTGTTGTTTTTTGTAAAAAGAGCGCACGCGCACCGTATAACTCAATCATGTATTGAGATTTTTTTAGTATATATATATATATATATATATATATATATGGAAAAATTAAATCTTATATTTCAAACTATTGAGTTTTAACAAAAATTAATGTCATTAATTATTATTAATTACATCTTACATCTCAAATTACTGACAATTAATAAATTTGTTCCGATAGTAAAATTTTAGTTATGGGCTCACTTTCAATTGACAAAAGTTGGAGGATTTATTGTCTTTCTATTTTCCCATGGCTAAAAAAAAAATCAATCACAACTTTTCTCAAGACAGATCTCAACATGAGTAAAGTTGTCTTCCTTTCTAAAGCTTTTCGTCACGCGGATATGGAATATTTGGTCATGCATGTTGTCTCATCAAACTTAAAAAATGTGTAAATGTTTATCCTCTACAACACCTCAATTGACACACACACACACACACACACACACACACACACACACACATGTATATATAGGGGTTGGTTATAATAGGAACTAAGTTTGGTGTGAGAACTTGAGAACGGGCTTGTTTAGTGTAATTTCAGTGCTTTTCTTATTTTATTTTGGTGCTAAATCATCTAGCACTAAAATACAATAAGAAAAGCATTAAAAATAAAAATTAAAAAATTGCATCAAAATACAGTAAGAAAAGCACTAAAATTACACTAAACAAGCCCGTTCTCACGTTCCTACATGAAACACTGTTCTCATTTGAACCAAATCCTATATAGATATATATATGCAAGAGCAAGTGCCCATCATGGCCCTAAAATGTCCCAAAGGCCGGTTAGGGCTGGTTTAATGTTGTTGCATTAATTTATCTCATCATTTGATTTTGTATCACAATCCATCAACACATATATGGTTGATTAGGCTTTTGTGTATAACGTATTGTCACTTAACAACAATATATACATATATAGCAATAGTGTATCCGATCCTCGATCGTCGTTATGCAGAAATATTGACCAGTTGATGCACGCACCATTATATTCATTTGCACCTGCAAGTCGAGTTGGATTAGAGTATTTCTTGATCATCATGTCTTAAAACTTCAGTTGGTACAAGAAATTCTCAAAATTGTCGTAGTAGAAGTATGTAATATTTATATATAAACTTTTTTATTTTGACCATTAACCTATACAAAAATATCACAAATGTTAAGTAAGTGCGATAAAATCTGATATTCATTGAATAATTGAAAATTATCCAAATAAATTGCCTACATTGTTTAACTAATATAAAATGCTAAAAGAATGAATGCAATGAAGAATAACGGAGCAACATCGATCCTCATCCTTTGGTCTCGTCATTGTCGCCTACAGAAGGCAGCTCGCATGTGGATACAAATGAAATTCGAGATTAGGAAATACATCGGTGGTTGTTCTTGAGATTGTATTAATAGTAGCTGAATGGAATCACGAACAACATCTGTTCATCTATGGTATTGTGTTTGTGGTTCAATCTCATAATATTTTTCTTGATCTACAAATAACCCACATTTCACTAGTTGCAATCTTCTCAATTCACGTACTTGTGTACCTTTTTCTTACCAAAGTGCTCTTTTCCCATGTCCTTGACCATATTTCATCATTGAGAGATATATGACAAGTCTCTCCTTACGAAAAATTAAAGTCCCCCTTGTCGCGAACCAACATCAACAAAATAGAAAATTATAATCATTTAGTTCCAAGTTCTATTTCAGCCTATTTATAAGTCCATTTCATAATTGAACATTTTCCATCATAATCTTCCCCCACTTCTCTCACCCAAAATTGCTCATTTTCAATATACCATACTTGCATGCCCGTTTCTTGATTCAATTTCTTGATTTTACTTGTTTTGTGCACTTTATTATATCTTAGGTAGATGACTACATTCATTCCACTAAAGAACTTCTCGCCCTGTTTCCCTCCAATAGGCACTTCTGCATTTGTTCATGATATCACAAGACCTTGTATTTAGTTCAATCACTTTTCTCCCACCACGTTTCTTTTCATTCAGAAGTTCCGTCAATACATTGTCCACCCATTCCAGTCCATCCACATATATTGCAAATGTCTTATCTACTTTCGTGGTATCAAGTAGTGCCATCTTCATTGACACCATTGTTAGTGCCAATATTTCCATTCATTATATTTTCGACCGATTCAATTTAGAGAGAGAAAGAGAAATGAATTGGTATTTTAGGAAGAGACTCGTAGCAAATAGCTCTAACATCTCTCAAATTTAGTTTTCTCCCACTCTAACATACAAGTGGTGTATTTATTGATATAATGTCATATATCTACATGGATTCTTTATCGCAATCATACTAAAGATGTCACTTTAGACTTTCCGGTGACAATAGACTTGATCCAGAGGTTCGCTACTACTAGACACTACCACATGATAATATATGGTCAACAAATAATGATTTCCTTTTTATCGATGGACAAAGATGTGAAAACTCACATGTCATTCAAGATATTCTGGTTGGTTATAGTTTCAGAATTTTTGTTTTGGCTTGTTACAAAAATGAGGTCAAAATCCCATATTAATACTCAAATCAATGACCAAGATCTTTCTAATATATTTTTATCCAATGTTTATAATTTGCTCACTATAAATTTCTATCATAATATGGAGATATTTTTCATGGAAGATTATATTTAAAAGGCTGTTTTTTTCTAACAACATTGGCGGTTTTTCTAGAATTTAGGCTTAATTCTTCAAATTATATTTCTTACTCAAACTTTATAAGGTATTTATTATTCATCTTTTAATGGGCCAAAAATTAAGTTAATTTATCTTGCAATCCCCATTTTCCTAAATTGTATTTATCATTCCGATCAAACTTCTGAAGTTGATATATAATTAAATTGCCTTCATACTTGGTTTGGTGAAAAATGGCAACAACTTGATATTGTTACTTCACATATTCCACTTGAGCCTTCTTCTTTGTGATCCATTATTGATAGTGGATGTCTATGTGCTTACTTTGATTTTTTTAAATATTATTTAGTAAAAACAAATGATATTTTATAGATAGACAGAGTATCCTTCAAACAATCATTTCGATTAATTATAGGTTCTCTATGGCATCCTTGTGCTGAGGCTATATATTTTTTTAATTTTATTTATTATGATATAATTTAATTTAAAATATTTATTTAAAGTTCATCCTTCTTCAATTAAAGTATATTAAAAAAATTAGGAAAAAAAATATAATTATAACATAAGAGATGTAACATGTGAGGACACATGAGATATGTTGGATGCATGGGCTACATTTGGACTCACACATGATTGATTTTGAGGAATTTAAGGCATCCTGTGATCATTATTCAAGCTTTGAATAGTTGGTGTGTATTTTATGTCCAAATATTAATGTTATTCATCGCTCGTGTCACCTCATATCCGGACAACATCCGAAATAAAATAAATTTGTGTCAGCTATTCAGAAGTCTGAAAATTGATCTTATACTAGATTATATTTGTGGTAAGTTCAAAATATCGGGTATTAAATTATTATTTATGAAAGGTTGGGATATCTTTATGAATCACTTAAAATTTTAAGCTAAAATCTAATATTAACCCTTTTAAATAGGGAGAAATTATTTTATGTGTATTAATTGATTTTCTTAATTTCAGAACTTCACCTGCTTAGCCGACAACCAAACCATATATATCAACCAAATTGAAACTTTGTAACACCAACAATTGTAGTTAATTTTCTTGCTCGATCATTAAGATTCACAAAAAAAAAATGCAAAAACCCTAAAAACCGCAATAACAATATATCACACGGTTAATTATGAAAAATGCACCGTTCTGTATGTATCAAATAATTTTTAGCAATTCGAGAGAGAGAGAGAGAGAGAGAGAGAGAGAGAGAGAGGTAAGAAAATATGATTCGAGGTCGGTTTTCAGCATCGCAGGTACGGTAGAAAAGTTGCACAACTTGTTCTAATTAATTAATACAATTATAAAGAAAGGCCTATACTTCTAGAAACAACGTTATTTTTGCTTAGGGTTTTATAATTTTACTACTATAAGCTCTAATTAATTATATGACAAGTGTTGATAGGAGTCATCTATTATTAATTAATTAGCGCACAACATAATTTATTAAGTGTAGCATTTACAAGATCATTAATTTGGTTGCACATGTGAAAGAATATTATTTTTACAAGCTATGTTAGTTTCGCCTCCTTCGCATACTTTCTTTAATTTCAAAATAATTTAAAGCTCAATTTGATTTATCAAATTCAATCGCTTTTTTTTAATATATAATTAAATATACATATATATATATATATATACAGTCAATATTCTTGTTCTAGATTGTTTGATAGTTGCAGATTGCCTCAAAATTAATGAATATGAAATCAGCATCAAATCAAGCTTTCCGCCTTTCCTACTACACACAAGCATGGCCTCCTTGCTGCATATCATCTTTTTTTCTTTATATATAATATTTCAAGATACTGCTCTTCTTTTTATAAAATAATAATAAGTTGGACATTGGTATTTCGTCCGTGGATCAACCCCTTTTAAAAGGTATGGTATATGTCCAAATTAATAAGGTTATAACAAATATATATATATATATATATATATTGAATTACGATTAATTACATCTTATATTGAGAAATTGATAAATTTATCTCAATAGTCTAATTTCGGTAACTGAGACGGAAATCAAAACCTTGTATCCTCTCATTCTCAACCTTAAATTCACGCTTATTCACGTATTCCTGTTTAATCACACTTTTCATGGAAATATTGGCAGCCACATTATTTTCAATTATCGGAATTTAACTGTATATATGGATTAATTTATTGATTAGCCGATAGTTTGAGACATGGTACAATTAGTCATAGTGCATAACAATATTTTTATTAAAATCTTAATAGTTTGAGAGTGGATGAAATCTTCTGCAACACTTGATGCTACACAATTAGATTTAATAATTTTTCTTTAATTTTTTAATTCAATTTCAATTTATTATACTTTATTTTAATTTTACACTTATTATTTAGGGTTCATCCAACCCAATTAGGGTATATAATTATTTTTTCAATAATAAATTTTATTTTTTTAATTAATAATTGATTATTTCGTAAAAAAATAATTATATACCCTAATTGGGTAGGATGAACCCTAAATAATAAGTGTAAAATTAAAACAAAGCATAATAAATTGTAATTGAAGAAAAATTAATAAATTTAGTTGTGTAGCACCAAGTGTTGTACAGGGTGTTGCAGAGGATTTCATCCGGTTTGAGAGATATGGAGTGATATGGTGTAATTTACCCTTTTTAATAATTAAATTGTTTGCGAGAAAATTTATTTTGATTTTTCATTAGGCGGAGAACCAAAAGATTTTAGATTTGGTGACGAGATTAAATTTTTTTTTTTGGACAAAATTATATTTTTTTTTTCAGAGGTGGCCGCCGGAGCTTTGGCCTTTTTATTTTTTATTTTTTTTATTTAATTTTCTGTGTATATTTGAATATTTTATATTTTTAAATTACAATTTTGGAGGCAACGATAACTGTATGGGCTTTTTTGTTGTTAAGTGGGGCCCGTTACCAAAAGCCCATTCAACTATACAGTATTACTTGAGAGCTGTAGCCATGTATTAATTTTACGAACAAAATACGCAAAGCATTTTTAATAAGTAGTACCTTAAAAATTAGGTTGTACAATAATTTGCATAAAAAGTTGGCACGAAGGTGTCCGCACTAGTATACACACCTAATGTGGGCACAAATGGTAGGTTATTAATTATTCTTGTGTGTGAATAAGATATTATTTATGGACCAAGTAGCATCATCTCATCATTATTTTGTCATGTATATATGTGCGTGTGTGTGCGCGCGCGCGTGTGTGAAGGGCCGTCTCAATTATTTTGTAGGCCCTATACAGATAATAAAATTTAGGCCCTAAAATAAATAAATAAAAATTACGTATAATTTTTATAATTATAGTAATATTATTAGAAAGACTAAAAATTTAAAATACTGTATTTATAGTATTGATAATATTCTCAATACAACATTAAACTTTTATATTTTATCGTGCATTGTGTGTGGGTAAATTTTATATTTTTATATATTTTGTTATTTCCTTCTTTTCTATATTTTTGGTGTCCCCGTCTTTCAGTCATCCATATTGGATTTTTTTTTGTTATATATACAATATAAATAAATTTTATTTAAACAATGAATCATTATTATGAAGTGATTAAAAAAAAATTCATCCTTCCACATTTCACCATGCAACGTGTGGGTATAAATCTAGTTTTATTAACAAAATAAGCAAAATATTTTCATTTTTTCATATATATTCCAAACTAATAATTTTGTCAATAAATACTTTAATTATTAAAAAATCTAATACTCAAATTTAATATTAGATGCATTTTTGATCTAAAAAGATAACAAAAAAATAGATTAAATATGTCATGTCATAAATATGGTCAATTTGACCGCAACACAAGAATCTATAAGTAAGAATGTCCAAGGATTTAGATGAAGTATAAAATAATTTTTAATTTGTTGTAAAACGCATCTGATGTTATATTTGATTTTTTTTTAACAATTTATGTAGTATAAAATGTTTGCCAAGGTTAATAGAATAAGGTTTGATATGTATGACTGTGATGCTTTATGTCAGAGAATATATCAATATTATGTTTGATTTAAAATATCTCCACCTGTATAGATTGATAACTCATTGTTTGATTAGAGTGATTAATTTCTATATAAAATTACAATTCTCTAAAATATTCTTAGTTTTTAATATATTGACATAAAAACCCCTCATTAATTTGCACTTATATTTATCAGACAAAAATGGAGACAGCACACGGGAACTACAATACAAGAAAAAATGACAATAAATTATAATTGTTACCACATAGTTTAAAAAAAAGACAAAAATAAAATTTTAGCTCATATGTTCTCTACCATAAACACCAATATTGTTTATAATAAATAGCCTAAAAAAAAAATAATTACAACTATTAGTTCATGAATCAAATTATTTAGTCTAAAAATCTTAAAATGTTGCATCAGTTATACACTATGATAAATATTAGCATTTGGAAAAAATCACAAAATATTTTTTAATTATAATCTCCTTGTACGCATCATTCAAACAAATTCAACACACGTGTTTTCAAGCAAGCTTGCAAAATAACTCTTCAAGCAAGCTTGCAAAATAACTCTGAATCCTCGGTGTTTTTTTACCAACATTTTTTGTGCCACTAACTTCTCTTATAAGGTCAATCTACCAATTTTCCCCATAGCTTCAAATACTTCTTTTCATCCTGCAAATATATCTTATTCATAACCAATTCAGCGAGCAATATCTCCCACCTAGCCTCAGTACTCCAGCAAAAGTTACCTAATAATTCATATAGGCCTTCATTTCTATGTGTTGACTTTCTTTTCTTTCCACCACTCTTTTTATCAACACCACCTTCGACTGTTTGTTGTATAGAAGTTTTTTTTGTTTCATCTTCAGAATCATCTGGTAAAATATTAACATCAATCATCACTTCATTTTCTTCTCAGTCGTATTCAAAAGCTCCTTGACTGCATCCATGACATCTTCAGCGTATTTCCCAGTAGCTCTATCCTTATCAAATATTTCACACAAATCTTGATAATATGGGCACGATTTGAATCGTATAAGACGCACATTCTTATCTATCTGTAAAATAAAAAAAATGTATACATTCTCAATATATTAATATTTTAAATGAATTATTTTAAAAAATAAGCCATATATAAAAGTAAATATAATTAAGCATACATATTTAGTTTAATGAGTGAATTAAAGAGATGCATATGCATTGTACCTTCATTACTGCAGTCCAAACATCATCACTGGCGTCTATTATCTTTGTAATATCATTTCATCCAACTCCATTATAAGTAAATATTAATGAAATTGTTCCATAGTCTTTTTTCCATATATGAATCTTGGAATTTATGTGTGGAGATGCTCAGAGATTTATCCCAAAGAAAGCTTTAGTCATGCTTTTTTCAAGCACATTCAAGTAACCATGTTTAAAGCCATTATCAGCCTTCCATCCGGATACAATTATCTCTTTCAAACAAGCTATAAGCACTTCTTCTTCTCTTTGACTCCAACATCGGCTTGTTTTATTTAATTTTTTGTTTGGTTTGCTTGATGACTCCATTATAAACTATTTCGTAAAAATGTCATGCTATAAAATATCCAAAATACAATAAAAAATTTATATAAAAAGATAATATTAATAAAAATGTTATGCTGAGGTAACATAAAAAATTGTATAGCCAAAGATGTATAAAAAAAGTCATTCATTGAGGAAATAAAACAAAATTGCATAGTCTTTTCCTTCCAAATACAAATGTAAGATTTTGCACCAACTTGTTCAAATCAAGCTACCTGTCTCCACTCATTAAACATTGATTGTGCTAAATTATACCTCCAAGTGTTCCACTGCGGCAATGTCTCAACACTGTCAATTATGTCATGATTTTCCATTTCATCATTAGTATTAGCTGTCAGTTCATCTACTAGATGCTCAATTGGATCAGCCTCCATCTCCGTTCATATAAAATTATGAAGCAAATAGCATGTCATGATAATTCAATTTTGAATCTTGATAGGATAATATGAAGGACTCCTCGAAATCCCCCACCACATTTTGAGTAGCCCAAATGTGTACTCTATAACATTGCGTGCCCTTGAATGTCTCATATTGAAATAGTCTTAAAACGTACAAGGTCTTATGGATGATTCACCCCATTCATCCAAATGATATCTAACACTTTTATAAGGTGTTAAAAAAACATTGGGAAAATGTGCAAATACACTCCTAATGTTTACATTAGGGGCAGATTCACCCTTAAGGCTAATTTTGGAGCAAATAACACCCTAACGTTTACAAAAAAGTGCAAATCCCCCTACCCTCCCCAAAAATAGTATTTTTATTCAAAAATATAGAAATTTAATTTTTTTTTCATATTTTTCATCCCTAAAAAAATGATCTCTATAGGATGAAATTTATTAAAAAACTTACATGTATTTTTCATACATTTTTTAATAAATTTCATTCACAAAAATACAAACTCAATTAAATTCAATAATAATAATGCGATGGTGATGATTTTAGGTATATATTTGAAGGATGATTATAATTTTAAAAAAAATAGAAATTATACAAATAAATATTTTTAGTGGTGGAAAAAATCATGAATAAAATGAAATTTTGCACACAAAAAAACACTATTTATTCAAAAATATAGAAAATTTATTATCATCCCTAAAATATAATACTTTTTTATAAGACGAAATTTATTAAAATACTTGCATGTATTTTTTTCATACATTTTTTTAATAAATTTCATTCACAAAAATACAAACTCAAACTCAATAATAATAATAATAATAATAATAATAATAATAATAATAATAATAATAATAATAATAATAATAATAATAATAATAATATGATGATGATGATGATGATGATGATGATTTTAGGTCTATATTTACAGTGGGATTATAATTTTTAAGAAAATGGAAATTATACAAAAATGAATATTTTTTAGTGTTGGGAAAAAAATTATGAATAAAATGATATTTTGCACAAAAAAAAACTATTTTTGGGGAGGGAAGGGGGAATTTGCATTATTTGAAAAATATTATGGTGGTATTTACTCTAAACAAAACGTTAAGGGCAAATTTGCTCCTCCATTTAAACGTTAGGGATGTATTTGCACCTTTTCCCAAAAATCTTCAATGTTTGGATAGCCATTATCACACAAATAATAACATCATGTAATCATGAATGAAAATCTTTCAACTACTTGTTATATGCTATATAAAAATGATAAATACAATAAATACTTGAAGCAATCAAATAGTCCAAGTCATATCCTTCGGTATTTTTAATCCATGAACACGATTAATAGCATCACGTAGCACTTTAACATCTGCAGCTGAACCTTCCCAACCGGGAAGAACATACACAAACTTCACATCTCGATCACATACACCAAGACCATTTACAACCATTTCCCATTTTCTTGACCTATATCTTGATTTATCGATAGCTCAAACATTTACCCAAATATGTGTCCCATCTAAGGCTCCTAAACATCCCTATTATGTGAAAGGTACATGTCGCATTCATATTTTTATAATTACTTCTTATCATAAATCTTGAATTACAATTATGTAAGAAATAAATCACCTTAAACCATTTCCACTTTGAATGTGTACACTCATTGGATATTGGTGTGGGCTTGATCATAAATAATGAATTTAGCCTCAACAATGCTTTCAGTACCATGTGGATGTATTTTGTCACAGTTTGACCTGATCTTGTAAAATCATACTTGACAATCATATTCTTCTTATGATGGGCTAGGATAGATACAAACATTGCAACTTTTTCTTCCACACTAACATACCTAGAATGAACTAGTCCACCTATGTGTTCCATCAAGTAACATAAACGAGAAAATACATTTCGGTTCATTCTGACTTCTGAGATTGGAAACACAATCTACTTCACTTAAATTAATCAATCTTCTCATATAATTGACTAGGTTAGGAATTCGGTCCATCATACAATATCTTCATATTTATTGTTTAAGTCTACAATTTCGACCATCATTTTCTTTAAGTAAGGCCAAAGCAAAGTTGATAAAAAAAACACAATTTGATGCATGATCTCTTCCAAAACCAAGAATATCTCAATTCTTTTATTTGAAATTGGAGGCATGCTCACTGGAAATTGCAAATCACAAGATGTGTAAGTTATTAGAAACATATACATTACTATCAAACTACATTTTTTGACAAACTAATAATCTATCTTTTCATGAATTAATCAAGCCACCAATTAGAAATAAGACTAGCATGATTAAAAACACTATATAATGATTAACAACAAAGCAGCATAGACTTTTAATAGGAGATAATAATGTTTATAATATAATAAATTTTAATGAACAAGCAAATGACAATTCATGCTAGCTACATGAGAAACATGAATTTTCAAAACAAAATCAACTAATGGGCCTCACATCATTCGATGACATTTATTCTACTTTAATTATATTTTTAGTAAAGTTTCTGCCTTTTGCATTCATCGGGAATATAAATTAAGCTATGTTCATGCTACTTCTAAATATGTGGCCACCGATTGGATCATCATTCGCCGTTTTCATTTTTTTGTCTTATATTTTGATGTAAACATTCATTTTACTTTATAACTATCCCTGTAGCCACACGAAATAATTGTTAAGTTCCATAAGAATTAACAGTATGCCAAATAGAAAAAAAAAAATCATAAGAAAATTGAAATTCGTAAATTGTCAATTAAAGAACTAGAATTTCATTATTGATCAAATTAGTGAGTCTAAGATTAAAATGAGCAGATATATAGAAGAAACAAACCTTCACAAAGAACTTCTGCAAGATTGGAAGAATACAGCGGGAATGGGTATGAGAGCAGGAGCGAGAGAGAGGAGACGTGTTAGGGTTGTAATTTATATTAATGAAGGTTAATTAAGCCCATTAATAAATAATAATATTTCTGTTTCATAATATTTGTTGTTTTAGAATTTTAATCTAGAATTAACAATTAATTTCTTGCACTAATATATCCCCCCCTTTTATAATACATAAAATCCTATTCACATATATTTTCCTAGAAAGTTAAAAAAAAAATTATCTCTCCATATATTTGTAAGATTAAACTTGGGAGAGAGTGTGTGAAAATATCTAAAACAAACAAATATTTTGAAACAAAATAAAATTCTTAAAATAATAACCATTATGAAATGGAAGGAGCATAAATTATCATGAATTTTGGGATTACACATCTCAAGGTGTGATACCAAATCAAGCATATGCCTAAAATGGATGACGAGCCTTTCTTTTATCAAGGGCTTTAATTTTTTAACCAAACAATATACAGTAAAACCTCTATACAGTAATATTGTTGGGACCAAAGAAAAATATTACTATAGGGAAGTTATTCTTATATAGAGTTTACATATAATTTTTTTTTAAAAAAAATAATATATATGGTACAACAATTAATTAGAAATGTCCCTTTATATTTTAAAACACGTGAATAAAAAAATATATAAGATTCATTCATGTGTTTTTAACCGAAGAAGACATTATTATAGGAATTAGACAAGAAGCGCAAGGTGATAATCCAGAAAATGATAGTGTAAAAATAGAAAAAGTCTCATGTCAAAAAGCTTAAAACATGTTGGACAAGCCGGAAATATTTTGGATTCAACAAGAAGATAATGTTGACGAGTTACTTCGAAAGCTCAAGTTAAAGGATGCGATACTAACCCAAAAAATTAAAGCATTGTCACAGTTAACTTTAAATAAGTATTTCATACAATTTTAAGTTTAATGTAACACATTCAGTTAAAGAGTTCTAAATATTTTATATAGCGCAAATACTCATGTATATAAGATGTACATCAGACGGTCAACGTGTTGACCGGGTCAACGTGCATTGACTCGGTCAAAGCATTGACCAAAAAAATCATGAAACGGGTGATACTTTTTAGGAATACAACTGATACTTTTTTTTAATTTTGAATGATACTTTTTAGTGTTTCGATTGATACTGATCTTAACAATTTTTTTCTTTATTTTTTTTCTGGCCAATACTTTTTATTGATACAAATGATACTTTTGGGCCTTTGAAATGACACTTTTTAGCATCATGAATGATAATAATTTTGACGGATTTTTTGGTCAAAGCATTGACCGGGTCAACACGCGTTGACTGTCTGATGTACATCTTATGTATAGGAGACTTGCCCTTTATGTAGATATTTAAATATATTTAAAATTTAATGTCATTTTATTACTACGTGGAGATAAATTTATTAAGGATGATCCTAAAAAAATACTGGAATATTACAATGTAGAGAGGTTATTCTTATTTATAACTGGTCCCGAGTTGGGACCATCATGTGTTATTACTATTAGGAGGTTATTCTTATACAGAGTATTCTTTTTTTTTACTCACACACCTAATCTATGGTATTATATAGAGTATTCTTATATGAAAGTTTTACGGTATTACGTTAGTATACAAATCTATCACCCTCCTATTATCTGTAGCAAACAAGCCCTTAATTAGTATTTACTGACAACTGTGTATACACTAAAATAAATATTTCCGTGTTCATGTGCACGTGAATGATTTCAACTGCATCAGGTTTAACACAAATCTCATGTAAGTAAAATGGAGTCCGCAAATTTAAGGAAATTGCTTCTTATGTTTTTGGGTAGCAAGTGTTAAAGATTACTACCTGAACTATGACTGTTTCATATTTCCTAATTCACATATGATCCAATTTTGAGTTATTTTGTTAAAATTTCCATCTAATTATCAAGATTTCATGCTTAAATCAATTCATGGTATTTTAATTAACTTGTTAAATTAATATACAACTTAAAATAGAGTTCTTGAAAACTGAACTTTTCTTGTACAATCCTAAATTTAAATTTATTTCTCATAAATTTTATCCAGTTTGAATCACCCTTTAATCACAAAAGATGAAAAGAACCTAAAAAACATTATCTCAATTGCTATTTTTTCTACAGTTTTCATCATCTCATCTCTCTCTTTTCCAGCAAGAATCTCTTCTTCTAGGAGCACAAACCTTTTATTATTTTTTACATGCCTATGAAAATTCCTCAATACTTTTCAAATTATTGCACACAGATTACCATGCAAAACCATGACAACTCATTTAATCTTCTTACATATAAAATCCACAAAAAAAAAAAACAATGGAATTTAGCTAGATATAGCATGACAGCATCTATCATAATTAAAATAATTATCCTCAGATATTCATACATATCAACTATTCCATCTCCCATTTCAACTATATATACTCACCTATTAATGCAGAAACAACTTAACACCATCATCCAACTCTCCACAGCAAGACATATAGTAGTTTTAAGTCAATTTGCTCATTGCTCGAATGGATTCAGTGTTGAGGCTAGCTTCACAGAAGGCGGTGGTGATCTTCAGCAAGAACTCATGCTGCATGAGCCATGCTATCAAGAGGCTCTTCTACGAGCTAGGCGTGAGCCCGATGATTTGTGAGCTTGATGAGCAACCGAATGGGAGGGAAATGGAGCGCGCCCTCATGAGGCTCGGGTGCACTCCACCCGTCCCAGTCGTGTTCATTGGGGGGAAATTGGTGGGTTCGGCTAAGAACATACTCACCTTTCACATTGATGGATCTTTGAAGATAATGCTCAAGGATGCTGGAGCTCTCTGGCTTTGAAGTTCTTGATTATATTTTCGCACTAAATTAATTAGGCCATGTATCTAGCTAGCTAGCTAGCTAGTTCATCAATATAATATAAGTAGATTTTGATCATAGTTTGTATCACAAATTCACAATGTATGTGAAGTATATATATATACATGTATGTGACAGCAATCTTGAACTTTGCAAAGAACTTTCACTCTTCTGTTACCTTTTTCTTTTTTTGAATTTTTTGTTATATTCATACTAGGATATACTATATAGTATATAGTACTATGTTTGTGTGTAGCATAGTGTAAGAATATCAATGTACAGTATATATATCATGAGATAAATGGAATTAGTGAAGATAGCTGCATCAGCTGCTTTTAGAATCTTAATGAAACATGCATGATCACAAGCTACAGTTTGACTTGTGCCCAAATCATGCCATGAATTTTGATCATAGGCTATATATATATATATATATATATATATATATATATATATAATAGGAAAAAATACTCTAAACATGATAGAAAAATAATTAATTAAAAAATAAAATACTATTATAAACAAAATAAAATCCTACTAATCTCCAAGGTTGTATCACTTTCTAATGCAGTTTGCCTCCTACGTAACTTACGGACAATGCAAGCATATAAATTGCATAATATTTGTCTAATAATGAACGTCCAGACGGTGAAGATCTCTGTAAAATTAAAATAAAATAAAAAAATCGATTGGCCGGGTTCAAGACTCATGCACCATTTTTTCTCTATAGATTTTTTGGTCATCAACCAGTTTGGGGCCCACCGACAACAGATAATATTTATACTACAATGAGACCTCCCAAATATTTTGGTCTAGATCGGCTCTCCCCCTACCCCTAACTAATTAAATAAATATACTGTATATTTTGTAAACAATAAGTGAAATCAAATCACATAAAGAAAATTGGATATATATCTGTACAGTTTGTCCAAAGGCAAGCTATTGCACAAAAACGGGATTTACCCGGAGCGCGGTCTCGGATAACGACTGTGGGTTTGCCCTCGTCATCAGAAAGGGATATTGGGTTGGCACAAGTTGGATAATGAATGTCAATATTCTTAGACGACGACGTATGAGATGAACACGAATGTTGGAAGAAATCTGCATCGTCGCAGGAATAAGTGAGGTTGTGTTCATGCATGAACGTGCTATTATTGGACACTTATTCTTCAATATTGAGAAAGTGATGAAAAAGAGACTAAATTCTTATTCTTAACTAGCTAAAACCTATCACGATGGAAAAGATAGGAGGAAATTAATAGTGCTTGCAATAATTCAGTTTTCTTTTCTCAGACAATTTTTCTGTTTGGGCAGGTATTCTCTCTGCACATGATTCTTCTTGCTGTCATCAACAGGGTTATCGTATAATTAATTCCTAATTAATGGCCCATTTTCTTACGCAATTTGAAATAGAGGGTCTCGTGCGGAGATGTCGAAAGAAATATGGTTATCGTAGTCGGTATTATTCATTTTCTTCCAAAGTCGATGACAATGCATTCCCCGTGCACGACCGCTCGAAAGGATTATTCGTGTTACGTTATATATTTCATTATGACCAATGCATGATACGTGTAGATGAAAAAATAAAATAAAATAAAATGTATAGTAGTTTAAGGGAAAATTGCACTTTAAGCCCTATATTTTGAGATTTTTATAAAAATGAAGTCTTGTGTTCTGTTCGATGTGTAATTATTTATTTTCATGTAATTTCATTTAACATACTGGAAATTCTGCGTATGCATCTGGAGTGCCTCGTGGGATTTTCGGTGACGAAAAATCTATCACGTGATAGATTTGCAAAAATTTTGAAAAAATAAGTATTGTTTTATTAATATTTTTATTTTTATTGGTTTTGGAAAGAAGCCTAAAATATAGAGCTGAAAGTGAATTTGATTGCATTTTAATGAACATAAATTACACTATATGTTATTTAAATGTGATTGTAGATGGCAAAAAAATAAATATTGTATATAATATTTTTATTAATTTTTATATATATTTATTTAGTTTTGGAATCTTATGAAATCTAAAATTAGATAAAATATTTATATAATAAAGATATTATTATATGATAAATATCAAGAGTCTTTGACAACAAGTAAATATCTTTCAAAAAGATATATATCAATTTCCAACAGCTAATGAGATAGTGCCACGTCAGTCTTAGATCTCTCTCCCTACAACTATAAATAGGGCCTCCATATCAGTTGAAAATCACACCGGAAGTCAAAATTGAAGAGCTCAAGAAGTTGGAGAAAAATTCTCTAGCTGCGAAGTTCTCTCCAACATTCAAGTCATTCTTCACCGAAGTCATCTCAAATCCAGTGTTCGATCCAGAATCAAGGTTCTGAACCCCTCCAGACGACGTTATAAAGTCCTAATATCCAATGTGTTCTAGCAAGATTCAAGTCGTTCTTCGTCAGAATCACCTCAAATCCAACGTTCAATCCGAAATCAAGGTCGTCGTCCCCCGGTTAATGTTATCAAGTTCAAATACCAAACGTAGATTCAAGTCGTTCTTCGTCAGAATCACCTCAAATCCAACGTTCAATCCGAAATCAAGGTCGTCGGCCCCCGGTTAATGTTATCAAGTCCAAATATCAAGTCAAAGAAGATCAAGGATACAAATCTTCTCCGAAAACTTCAAAGGCCAAGTTCAAACAACAAGTCCGAGAAAATCAAAGAGACAAATTTACTCTAAAGATTTCAAAGACCGTTTGAAGATCAAGTTTTAAATAGAAGAATCAGAGGAAAAATAGATATTGGATCCGTGAAATTATATTTTGATCCGAAAAATATTTTATTTATACACTATTTTGTGTTTTACCAAATTAAGTATAAATTTTTGTGTTACAATGATATCCAATATACTTTTGTTGAGATTTACACACAGGTTATTGCTTTATTATTATGCCATTTTATTTAAATCCAAAAAACAAATGGAAAATTGAAAAGAAAAATAAAAATAAAACTGTAAGCATATGCTATAAACAAATGGAAAATTGTAAAGAATAATAAAACTGTAAACATAGAAGTGATGGACTAGCCCAATAACGGCCCAGTATACTCATATATTGGGCCTGGCCCATATTTCTTGGATCCATTACACGTCAGCAACAACATCAGCCAATAAACAACTTTTACAAAATAAACGTTTAGAAAGTAAATTGGTGCTATTTTTCTCTTAACAGGATATTGGGTTGGGTGATAGAGATATGATAAAAATAAATAAAATAAAATAAAAAGTAATGAAAAGTATAGTTAAAAAGTCTTGTGCCATGCTTACCTTTTGTTAATCCAACTTGTATTTTTTGTCCAATATAGTAGAAAATCACTCGTGCCACATCATATCCATGCGACGTAAGATTCGACTGCGACAAGTTAGTATTTAGGATCGTGAAAATTGATATATCCTAATGTTTGTAGTAATTTCAATGTTCCAAATATTAAATTATTATTCATGAAATGTGATTATAATTTTGTTAATCACCTAACAAGTTGGCTAAAAGTTGATGCTTGCCCTAAAACTTATTGTGTAAAAAAATAAAAGAACCTAATAGTCAAAGAAATTAAATCATATAGTAATTGAAAAGGTTCTCATTTACGAATTTATGACGAGTCTTTTCCCATGGTACAATGTGGTTAAGTTGCTATAATTGCATTGTCGAAGACATATATTAATGGCATCAAATTTTGAACTAACCCATATTTACATGGTCCATATTTTTATTCGGGAGTATTGTGTGGAACCATCTTTGGTCAAAATCTATAAGATCTGAATTGAGACATAATATAATTCTAATAAGATTATAAATGTGTCAATGAATATGAGTTTGAATCTAGATCATCTCACATTTACATATTTTGACCCGTAAAATCGTTTTACATGAGTTTTTATCTTTATATTTAAGTTCAAGATTGAAAAAAAAAATGATTTTCGAAAAATTGCAAGAACTTTAGCTTTAATTCTAATTGGGAGTTTCAATTAGAATTAATTTCAACCGAACATGTAATTATCTTGACATGTTTGGATTTTTATTAAACTTTAAAAAGAATTAGTATGTTTCAACTTATATATTTATTATTCGCAAAGTCTCATGTGCATCAGATGCATGGGTCGGCCCATGAGACGGACCCGCTCCGACCCGGGCCGACCCGCATTTGACCCGCGAAAAAAAAAAAATTCGCCACCCATAGTACCAATTCGTGTTTTTTTGTGTTTTTTAGGGTTTTTTTTGTTTTTTTTTTTCTATTTTTTAGGGGTGTTTTTAGGGGTTTATTTTGTATTTTGGGGGGTGTTTTTAGGGGGTTTATTTTGTATTTTTTAGGGTTTTTTGGGGGTGTTTTTAGGGGTTTGTTTTGTTTTTTTAGGGTTTTTTGGGGGGTGTTTTTAGGGGTTTATTTTCTATTTTTTATGATTTTTTTGGGGGTATTTTTAGGGTTTATTTTATGTTTTTTATAGTTTATTTAGGGGGATTTTTTAGGAATTTATATGTTTTTTTTAAGAAAAAATAAAATGCAAAACAGAAAAAACGAAAAAGAAAAACATAAAAAATCCAAAAAAAACGAAACAGAAAAAGAGAAGGAAAAAAAAAAAAAACGGGCGCGTGGGTCGCGTCTCATCGCGTCTCACGGGGGGCTCCTGCACAGGAGACCTCCCCTTTATTATTTGAATTGAATTTGATGGAGTTATAATCCAGCCATTTTGTTTAGTTTCAAACTTATTTTTTCTCGCAATTTCCTAATATTATTAAAAAATGTTGAATATTATTTGATTAAATTGCCTTCATTTAAACTACTAAATATCGACCTTTAATTTATCTAACTATTTCACAATTTTCTCAAAAAAAAAAAAAAACTATTTCACAAGGATAATGATATTGGGATGTAATTTATTTATATTTTAATGATTTGTGATTTATAATTGAAAAGCCAAAATATCAGACATGAGAGCATAATTTCACATGTTAGATTATTGTCAAATCAAATCAGAGAAACAAATGTTTCTATATATTCCAACTTTTTTAGGCAGCTTTATTTCGTCCAACTCAAATCATTAAGTTAAATAAGTCCAAAGATGAAACGACTACATTCAAATCAAATCCAAATAAAAGATTTAATGAGGGGCCTCAAAACTATTTTTAATTTACCTCCAAGTCCCACATGTATCTAATAAATTAATTAAACACTATTTCTCACACAAAATACACGAGTTTTATAAAAATTTACTACCACTGTGAAAGCAAAAAGGGTGCGTTGTGTTTAATCCCTAACGGTAAATTAATCTGGTTGGCCATAATGGTCATTTTAGTACGTTTAAATTAATATTAGTCCGTCAGTTTCCATTTAAATGTCATTTAGACGAATGTACACAAATTAATTAAATTACTTAATACACCCTTGTTTGAATATATTAAATTAGTTAATATAAATGTTTAAAGACATTAAATGATGGTAAATGTGAGAAAAATGTGAAATTTATGTCTCGAAGTTGTAGAATGATATTTTTTTTTTTGAAACAAAATTAAAATATTAGAATGACAATGACACTTATTAAGAAACGGAGTGAGTAATTAATAAATTAGAAAGCTTCCAATTCGTGGTTGATATATTTTTACACATTTACTCTTTCCGTCTATTTTATAAAGAGATTATGGTTAAAATTTTCAAATTTCAAATTTTGAAAAAATCAACAATACTTATGGATTGCAATTTCCAATTAAAAATACTATTTAGTATTTAGTTAGTCCACTAATATAGGACAAAATTGGAATGAAATCATTTCCATGTTTGAATACAAAAATGAAAAAAAAAAAGTCCATCTCGAAACACAAAATTGTCCAATCTCTCATCAAGTGTCCAATATAGAAATAAAAATTAATTTCTCGCATCAATTTTGTAGACTAACACACACAAAAACACAACATTTTTTATGTATTTTAGCTTCGCATGAGCTTTGATATGCCTCAAATATACTCTCCCTATTTTCAAATTCCATATCACGTTTGTTTGAGAATCATGTTGGATAATATTTTCATCGATATATTCTCACATTCATCCTCCAAGTCTTCATTGTGTGCTTCAATAGACAACATTGACGATATTTTTTTCTACAATTAAAAATATGTCTAAATCTTTCCAAACCTATAGTTAATAAGTGTCTACATATTTCCCCCAACATTCCATCAAGACAAAAAATCTAGAAATAAATAAAATCCCCCAAAAATATCGGAGACTAAAAAAACAATTATAGATATAGTTGAAAAGCTAATATTATAATTTTAAAGAAAACACATTTTCATTTCTTTAAAGAATGAATCAAAAAATACCCACAAAAAATATATATATAACGTATAAAATCAATAAAATTTTAATTCAAAACTTTGCATTGATACTTGACACATCTTTTAAGCCTTGGACCAAAATATTTATGCAGGCAATTCAATACTAGACTTAATACACTATTAAGACGTGCTACCTATAGAATTTACGATCTTGTCTATAACTTTTTGTTATATTCTTAATTTATTTACTAATATACGAATTGAACGTCCTCTTGCGTGTTAGTTATGAATCAATTTTGACTATTTACATTAAGAATAATACTAGCCAGCCAGATTCTGGCTAGCCAGAATCTAATTTTTTGATGATTAATAAAACTGTATTATTAATAAATTAATTATGTTAATTATTAAATGTTATATTTTTACTATATTATCCTTCTATCATGAAATTAGTGATTTGTAATTAATTATTAAAATCACTCAAGCGGATCAGAAGAAAGGGGCGCAACTTCATCTTCTTTTTTTTTCTTCACTTCTTTTTTTTTTCATCTTCGATTTCTTCTGAATTAAAGCGCATATAGAGTTGCCCTAATTATTATGGAGGGCATCAATGTAAATTTATTGAATAATTAGTATTTTATTAATTAAATTAATTAATTATTAAAAATAATAAAAAATTCTGGCTAGCCAGAATCTGGCTGAAAATCACTACTCTTAAATTAATTCAATGAACAAATGGGAACTTTATTGTTTAAATATCATTGTATTTTAGCATATATAATAGATCAAGATTGCATTTTCTGAATGAATAGGATTATACTACGATAATGTTACGGTCTTTTTTTTCCAATTTTGATTAAATACATAGCACACGTTACGCTTTCACATAATAAATAATGTTTTTTAGCATTGTATATTTACATTCTAATGCATTGTATATATTTTCTAAAATAATTTATAAAATTATTTCCCAATTTTAACGGTTGAGAGATTGATTCCTACTAATCACACACTGTCCCAATTTTAATTTATAAAATTATTTCCCATATATTTGGTGTGATATAACAAAATTTTGATCGTGGCGATCCAACGGTTGAGAATGTCGGTATTATCCCAAAATTATTCCACCATTAGTGTGTGTATTAGTATTACTATCTTCGCACCTTAAATTCACCACGTGTTAAGCATGTGAATGTCACATGTCAAAGCTGGTCCCACATTTGAAATAAAATAAAAACAAAAAGTCATAAATATATATATTTATATTTAATTACATTTTACTCCCCAGAAACGGGTCAACTTCATGTCGGACGGTGATGACGATTAATTTGGACCTGTCTCGGTGCGGTTCGCCTCATTCCTAGCGGGTCGGGTCTGACCCATTACCCATTTACCCGGGTGGAACAGAGCTATTTTGGTAGGGACGTAGTCAAGTTTAATTGTTTTTTTAATATATATATATACACAAATTCTAAATACATTATTCAACATTTTATCAACATACATAAATTAATATATGTTCACGAGTTGACAAGTGAAGTATTATCATATTTGAACTTGGTCCACTATTTTTTATTTTATTTTTTTTGAGAGGAGGAGAGGAGGTCTACTTATTTTATTGACACTCAAATGTATTATAATTTATATATGTGTGTGTATATATATTGACTCATTTAATATGATTTTAGTACCGGATAATTAATTACCAGATAATCAATATCACATTATAAAATTTTAAAGGACGTATTTTTTGTGAAATAGTAAAAAATTGAACATTAAACTGTAATTTACACTTATTATAATTAAGCTATTAATTTTTTGTCTATTTAATTAAGTCTTTAAATTTTATTATACATTTATATCTTAAGTAGTAATCAATCGAGTCCAACTATTTAGCAATTGTGTGACTTTTAATGCCCATGTTTATTACTTATTACACAAAATAGTACTATGTAAAATTGCAAATCAACACAATTATCCAAAAAAAAAAGAGTTTTTTTTTTTTTTGGTAAATGAATACCTTTTTACTGTTGCACACGCATTGATTAAACACTACTACAGTTGAAGAAGATTCAACCTAATTTCGCTTTTTCAAAATTTAAAATTTACCTAATAAAAGATTAAAAATCTTCCCTTTTTTTTTTTTGACTTCCACCACTATTACATTTCTTTACTTCCACACAATTCACATACAAACATGAAAATTATTCCCTCATATTAATTGCAAATTTTCCTTTTTTTTTTTCCGTTTCTTTTTTAACTTTTTTTTTTTCTTTACCTTTCTCTTGAACAATCAAGATTTTCTTCGATTTGTTGATCTGTTTTTGCCTTAAAACGAGCTGTTTGCTGATCTCCACTCTCGAAGCTACTGGGATGTTTGATGAGTTGCTCGTGCCCGGAATTCTGTATCAATTTTCTTCGAAAATCGAGTTTTCATGAGATGGGTTGCTTTGAGTAGACGAGAATACGGTCTTGATGGTCAAGATTTACGTATAGGGAAATATATATATAGATATAGAGAGAGAATTGTGAGGTGGGGTTTGCTTTGTTTATTTTTTAGAGTGAGTTGAAATGGCGTGTTTTCCCTGCTTCGGATCATCGGAGAAGGAAGTAAATAATAGTAGCAATGGAGTCAAAGAAGTGTCAAAGAAGGAGTCTTTTAAAGAAGGTTCAGCAGCTCAGTCCAATAGCAATGTAAATAGAGTGAGTTCAGGTAACGTAGTTTTAGCATTGCTATCTACTTTCTTGTTTTTTGGAAATTCTTTGTTTCTGCTTGAATATCAGCTGTTGTAAGCTTTGTTATAATTTATGTCTTTGATTTTCATTTTTTATTTTAAATTTGGGTTACTTGATCTGTGGAGTATGGAGTTCTAGGTGATCTGGGTGGATTTGGGTCAAGAATTGTGTTCCTTTTACTAACTATAATCATATAATGGTTCGGTTTTCTGAATTTGATTATGTGTTGCTGACTTTTATTACCTGATATATGCTTTTGGGAGAGGTTGTGGAGGCTTATGCTTTTGGGAGAGGTTGTGGAGGCTTTTGATTTCCATTTTTTGGGGGTTGGGGGGGGGGGGGGTTGTAATGAAGATGATTGGAATCTATTTCAAAATCGAAGAAGGGAATGCTAGTGGCATTCTGTGGCAACTTAACTCGAGTAATTTAGAAGAAAGAATTTCTGATCAGCTAAAGGGTAGAAGGTGGAATGAGTGGTGCAGAATGCAGATGACCTATTCATTGGAATCTTTCCGTTAGCTTATGTGATGTAAAACTTCTTAAGCTATGGGATGAACTCTTGATATGAAATGAGAATTGGCATTTCAATCATTTTTACAGTAGTATCAGGTGTGTTGATTTTCACCACTCTGGTGCACTTGAAATTTATGAAATTCTTTACATATTTCCCAGATAAATCAAAATCTCGAAACAGTAGTGATTCTAAGAAGGAAATGACAATTCCAAAAGAGCCAAATATAGCTGCGCAAACATTCACATTTCGTGAGCTTGCTTCAGCAACAAACAACTTTAGACCAGAGTGCTTGCTGGGTGAAGGTGGGTTTGGACGTGTTTACAAAGGCCGATTAGAAAGCACAGGACAGGTTGGTTACCGTCATTGACAAATTTTATTCTTTATTGCTTTGTGGTTTATGATCCAATAGGAAGAAATGTTAGTTGTGCTCCTTACTTTGCTCTGAGGTGAATAAGTATGGCATAGTTCTGAGAAATAGTTATTTTATATAGGTGGTTGCTGTTAAACAGCTTGATCGGAATGGCCTTCAAGGGAATCGAGAGTTTTTGGTGGAGGTTCTCATGCTTAGCCTCTTGCACCATCCAAATCTTGTCAACTTGATCGGGTATTGTGCTGATGGTGACCAACGTCTTCTAGTTTATGAGTATATGTCATTGGGATCTCTGGAAGATCATTTACACGGTTAGTTATTCTGGAGAAAGTGTCTTTTATTATTATTTAGCCATGTGTTTTAGTAGGAGAATTGTTGCTGGAAAATTTTGTTACTGCAAATAAAGAGAACTCTGGATCTCAAATTAGTGGTTTGTCCTAATATATGAGAAGGGTAGCTATGACATTATTTAGGAGATGTAATGTATTGGTGAATAAACAGTGCATTCACCAGGATAAGCCCATAATCTTTTTTGTTTTTTTAATATATCAAAAGCAAGAATTTTCATCACTTCTATATTTGTTAAAAGCCTGGAGTAAAAGATATTTGCAATTCATAATAGTTCTTTTCTGAATTATATCATCAGCATGGAGCATGATTATATATGAGCATGATTAGCATTCAACGTAATCTGTAGGTAGGACAGCTGATGCCTCATTTCTATAAAGCCTCTACACCTCCCGAAACTTTTTGGAAACTTTCAACTATTCTTGACTTCTTTATGTAGCATTCGGACCTCGCCTGATATAGTTTCTAGCACCTAGTTTATATTACCTTGTTTGTTTTATACAATTAGACTGTTATTCTTGTATAATATACTCATAGACGATGATTTAAGTGGTAGAACAGTTATTCTTGAACGTTGAGCTGCAGACAAATTATTATGCTACTAACAAAAGTCTTAATCTGATCCAAAGGAAGGTATAATAGCATTTATTGACTTTCCAAGAATTAAATTGTGCACCATTATCCAACTCTGCATCACTTCCATGAGTTGCCTAATCTTATTTTCCAGAAATTTGCCTTCTTGCTGAATATTAAAAATTGCAGCTCATTACTCATTGTACTTATTATCCATTCACCATAATCACCTCAAATGCACACATAGAAGATAATAACAACAAAAATACTATAATAGAACTTGTAGAGACGAACTCCACAAAAGCATGTAGGTATCATTGTGCTCTCAATTGTAAAATACTCTGTGTGAATGTAGAAGAGATGCAATAACCTGAAACTCGTGTAGGCCCGTCAGAATTAAGTAGCATGTTCCAACTACATCCAAATTTTGACTTGTCGGGTGGATCTTCTTTGCAAACAGGCATGGTATGGCATTTTGGAATGAGAAACTCTTTACTGTAAGAAAATGTGTCCATGATAGTTCCCATTGCTCCATGTGCGAGATATGCCGTTTAAATGAGACAATAATTTGCATGACTTGGCCTTTCACTTTATCTTGTTCTTTAAAATTAGCGGTCAAACGTATTTCTATGTTCTATAACCTGGTTGAATATTTCTCATGTAGATCTTCCACCAGATAAGGAACCTTTGGACTGGAATACAAGGATGAAGATTGCTGCTGGTGCAGCTAAGGGATTAGAATATTTGCATGACAAAGCGAGTCCACCAGTCATATACAGAGACCTTAAATCTTCTAATATTCTTCTCGATGAGGGATACTTCCCTAAGTTGTCAGATTTTGGACTTGCTAAACTGGGCCCCGTTGGCGATAAGACTCATGTGTCTACAAGGGTGATGGGGACGTACGGTTATTGTGCTCCGGAGTATGCTATGACCGGTCAACTTACTCTAAAATCTGATGTTTACAGTTTTGGAGTCGTCTTCCTTGAAATTATCACGGGCCGAAAGGCTATTGACAACACAAGGGGTGCAGGGGAGCATAATCTAGTTGCATGGGTAAGTGTTCAAATGTCTTTTTCTACAATATATTTGTTTCCGCTCCTGTGCCTTTGCTCATGTCCAATTGCCATGTACTTCTTTGTTTCTCATCTTGAAACGGACACAGGCAAGACCACTTTTCAAGGACCGAAGAAAGTTCTCGAAAATGGCTGATCCTCTACTACAAGGTTGCTACCCAATACGTGGACTCTATCAGGCACTAGCAGTGGCTGCCATGTGCTTGCAAGAGCAAGCTGCCACGAGACCTCTAATCGGTGATGTTGTTACTGCTCTGACATATTTGGCGTCGCAGAGCTATGACCCTAACGCACCTGCCGCCCAGACCAAAGCAGGTGGTTCGTCCACTCCAAGACACAGGGACGGGCGAAGGAATGTATCTGATGGAGTGGACAGCCTGGAAGATCCGGGACGTGGGGGCCACCACGGTTCACCTTCCATTCACAAGAATTCACCTGATTACAGGAAGAGGGACTCTGGGAGAGAGTTCAATGCAGTTGCAGAGCTGCGGAGGATTGAGACAGGGTCCAGTTCTGGCCGGAAATGGGGTCTGGATGAGGCGGAGCGGCCTGATTCTCAACGGGAGAGCCCTGCCAGTGCCGGTAGGACAACAAGAGAGACTCCAAAGAATCGAGACCTAGACAGAGAACGCGCTGTTGCTGCTGCTAAAGTGTGGGGAGAGAACTGGAGGGAGAAGAAGCGAACAAACGGCAAGGGCAGTTTCGACGACACGTGTGAATAAAGAATCACATCCATGTCCGACTATGGAACGATTCCTGATGGTTGGCGTTGGCCGGAATATTTTCCAAAAGGCGATAGCCGCTGAGTTTATACATATTGATGGGGGGGGATTTTGGTTTGATTGTGTGGAATGGGGAATTGCAGAATGTTGTATGAAATGGTTAAGTAGTAGTTACCAGTTAGGGAGAATGTTCTCTAAATTGTTTTTTTGCTCTCATATCATCATCTGGTGTTGCATGGAGGTTAAAATTGTCATCTTGTGTTGCAAATATGCGAGTTCGTATAGTCATGTTACAGAAGGAGATTATTTTTCTTGATCATTTCATAATATTTCCACTTGGAATTCACACTTCTGCCCTTCACCTCTCAATTTTCAAAGCTTACTGTTATTCCTACAAAAATGGGATTAACTTTTCAATCGAATTTAATGACAACATTTATTTTGTTGGGTACATTGGGTCATAATAATGAAATTTTGATTGTTGTCTAATTGCAAAAAAAAATTATAATAATTCGAGAAGACAATTAAAAAACAAAATTACTATATAATAACAATTTTTTATTCACTTCAATATTGAAAACCTTTTGGTCTTCAGCCCAATATTTTTGACCTTTTTCTGCTGGAAATACATTATGCACATTAAATACCCTTATTTCCAAATAAAAAATTGTACTCACCAAAGTACATAAACGTATTTTGAGCTAAAATTAAAAAAATAAAATACAAAGCAACATTTGAATAATACAAGAAAATTTGATAAATAAAGACCACCTATACTACTCAATTTCCATCACGATTTCATCAATCTTTGTTGCTTTTTTTTTCATATTGAGTTGGTACTTCTCTGAAATATCTATGAATAAGTTATGTTACCGACTTCTGATCATAAATTTCAGACGCAAACAAATCACACAGAGACGAAGGCAAGCAAAGATGGATGCATTTCGAATCACAGCGTTACAAATCAGAATACTTACTTTATAATATAATGAATTTTCTTTAGCTAGTTAAAGTAGACACTAGTTCAACTTGTTAGTATGTTTCAACTGTTCGCACCACTCCATTTCCACCTCGTGCACGTGTATTCTGGATTTGTACAGCTGTCAAAAATATATATCACAGCATACGACGTTCCGAGGCAAACCCGATGCACAATAAGGGGCATTACAACATGATCTATCATATCACTTCCTCTTCTTTCCCTGGCAAACAAGGTCGGAGAGTTCAGGTTTATACACGTATAAAATTCAGCAGTCATGTGTATATTGCTTGGGGAGATGGGGATACATACCGAGCTCACATAGTCATCCATCGATGATTGCTTCCGTTTTTTCATGGTGGATGGAGGGCTCTCCGCGGCCTGTCTAGCAGCAGCACGCTTGGATGGGGTTGCATTCTGTTGAGAAGAAGCGAAAGAAATGCAAAGATTATAAGCCAAACATAACGAGGAGCTGAACAAGATTAGAGCGAGTATATTAGATAATACCTTTGTTGCTAGTTTTTTCTCTTTGCGTGCCTGCCTCTCCCTCTCATCATATTCCTGGTTCTCCCTCTCTACCAACCTAATAAGCGTATCACATCTCCTTGCAAGTTCTTGAGTCGTACGGGACTTTATAAACCAATCAAATCGAAACAATGGTGAAGTACGGAAGGCTGCCTTCAGCTCATCCCAGTTACCATATCCAAGCTTGTGAACCATGCATATCTGAGAAGGAATAATCACCATCATGATTAAGAGAATAATACAAAAAAGAGCATGAACTTAGGAAAATATGATTATTTGAAGTCTAACCATGAAACGGTCACATTCTTCATTGTACAACTTCCCTTTGTTCTGGCCATACTGGATTTTCAATTCCAGCCAAGGGTTCTTATAGCGGTCCAATTTCTTCCCAATGGCTTTCATGATCTCATCTTTCCGTGAAATCCTAGCCTCTCCTCTTTCAATGCTTTTAATGATTCTATCATAATCTGATAAAAAGAGATTTATAATTCATTAACGAGCTATACATGCAGTGAAAGAACTATGAAGAGCAGCCAACTAAAGTTTACACTTTCTGAAGACAATCTACCCAGTTATTATAGCTAACAGTTGGAAAACTAATCTCACAAAGATATAGAATAAGTCAACCAGACAGCTTCGAATTTTTTTAACAATTTAGTACGCAAAGATGAAGCATTCTGCATGTCAACCAATATAGAATGGAAATTAGGACTTTCACAATGTATCAACTAAAAGCTGAAACCAACTTACCATTTAGTTCTTTATATCTTTCCTTGAAAACTTTAGCATATCTTTCAACTTCTTCCTCTGTTTTCCCTTCCATTTCAGAAGCAATACCCCTGATATCATTCCGACCATACTTCTCACAGGCCCTGATGAAGGCGTTAAAATCTCTTCTGCTCCAAGCTGAAAATCCCTGAATACAAAAAATAAAGACATAAAAATGTTAAATCGGGCATAGCTCAAACAAATTTCATGTAATGGGTATGTTAAAACTTACTTCTTCCAGCAATTGCTCTTTCTCTTCCTGCTCCTCAGCAGTCAATGGGTCCCCCACATCTAGGCACGGGAAATATAATCAGCATATATTTCGTGTAAATTAACATATAACATGATATTCTCAAAAAATAACAGACCTTCTGGCTCATCCACATCTATGGTATCTTTTACTTGATTCCTTTGATGTGTTTGCTGAATTCAAAAGGACAAAGTAAGACAGCTATCACAAGCACATATGAATTAAGAAGTCCCAAAGTAAGCTAGACACACCATAAGATAACGAACTTCTTTCTCATACAGCTCACTGAGACGCTGTGTGTTGAAGAACTGGAAATCATGCCTAACAAAAAAGTGATGTGAGCTAACATGCCAGATCTTAAAGTAATCAACAGGAAAAACAAATAAACCAAAAACAGCACTTACAATTGAGGCATGCGAGGAATTCGAGGCTCCTTGGGCCTTGCAGGACCACTTTGACGCATTGTTTGCTTGAAGTACTCCGATTCCGAGTAACTGAAGATATAAAATAAAAAAATACATCATTAGTTATGACAATAAATTGACAGTGTGTAATTTCAGAGATCAAAGAAACATACTTGCGCTTCCTTTCTCTTTTTGGTGGTTCAATCCAATTATCACTGACAATTTTCTTGAAATCAAACTTATTTTCATCCTTCACCAATGAAAAGAATACAAAAATGAGTTGAGCAAGAATAACCTAAAGACACAACAGTAAGCAATAAGCACAGTATCCATACCTTTTCGTCATCAAAATCATACAGATCGGCAGCTGGAGAAAGTACATAGCTTATGTTAGTCAAACTAATAAAATAATAAATGAACGGAACAAAATCCATAGGAGGTGAAGAATAAGAAACATACTGTCATCCATTTTGAATTTGATGGCATCTTCAGTAAATTTTTTCATCTTGGCATCAAGTTCGGCTGTTGCTTCTTCTCCCTTGGCAATTATTCTATCTATATCCTCGTCCGTGATTGTGCTATCTTTGGAACTGAAAACCATTTCAGCACCAAACCTTACCATTTGCAACAGCTCATCCTTATTAACAGCTGCATAACAGAAAATCAAAATATATAAATAAATTACAAACTGATATTGTCCGTGGAAGTAAACAATGTAGTGGATGCTAAAAGACTCACTCTTTTGTTCTGCTAGTCTCCCCTGTTGGATAACCAAGGCATCAAGAGCAAGCTTCTTATAGGCCCTTTCAATAACTTTTTCCTCAATTGTATACTGTATACAAATCAAGAGACAAGTCATAAACACATCATGTCTTTAGAACACTGATATCACTATCAGCAACCGTGACAAGACAAACCTCAGTGCAGAACCGGAAGACTTGAACTTCCTTCTTCTGCCCAATTCTATGAGCTCGATCCTGAGCTTGTAAATCAACCTGTGGGTTCCTGCAATCCATTAGAGCCAAGAGTTGTAATTTTGAAAGCTATAGCCTTTAAAAAAACAAACAGTAGAAGAATCAAACTCTTACCAGTCACTGTCATAAAGAATAACAACATCTGCAGTCGCAAGATTAATGCCAAGACCTCCAGCTCTAGTTGACAGCAAAAAGACAAATTTTTCACTTCCTGGCTTGTTGAAGGCATCAATGGAAGCATCTCGATCTTCTCCACCAGTATTTCCATCAATTCGGCAATATAAGTATCCACGGTACATTAAATAGTCCTCAAGAATGTCTAGCAGACGCGTCATCTGGTTTATGGAATCAAAAGGCATACATTATGGGGAATCCAAAAGCAAGAAAAGAGATTAAGAAAAGAAAGATTGGCAACAATTAATCTTAGCATCTATGAGCAGTAAGTTACACCAAAGTTGGCACAAAATTCTGAAAGTAGAGATAAGGTAAGCGAGTGTCCAAACCTGGGAAAATATCAAAACCCTTGAATCACGCTCCTTTAACTTCGGGAGTAATTTGTCAAGAAGAACCATCTTGCCTGCAATCACAACGAAACAAAAACTATAAAACTAAACAAATCTGAAAGGAAATAAAAAATTGTATTCCACTTTTTTTCATCCTTGATCTTGTTGGAAAACCATACCAGCATTTTCAACGAGATGTTCTCCTGTGCTGTAAGGCGGGCCTGGTTCAGCACCTTGAAACAAATATGGATGATTACAACATTTGCGGAGCTGCATGGCTATATTAAGAAGACGCTTGCGTTCTCCACCAGCATTTACCACCTCAAGATCTTTCTGTAGCAATGCCTTATAGTATTGCTTTTGCATTTGAGACATACCAACTTTAAGTATTGTCTCCTTCTTGGGAGGTAAACCTTTCTCAACGTCAGATTTTAACCTTCTGAGAAGAAAGGGCCGGAGAACCTAGTATGTCATCAAAAGGACCACAGAAGATTCAATCAGACCAGTAAATTGTTCAAACAGAAGCCATGCATCTCAAGACATCTAATGCGTATCTGATTCTAATATATTATGTACCCAAGCAAAGACAGAATACTACAGGTTTCATTTGATTAGATCAATTCACTCTGGTTTCACTTGTAACTGAAACCAACTGATAATTAATTGTACACTGAGGCATAACAGAGCAACAGATCAGGTCACCATTACTTGGTTTACATTCAAGTGCTAGTGTCAGTGATGGAAAAGAAATAACATGAAAAATTTCACTATGCAAGAAAAAATGGAAGAGAAGAAGTACAAAAATGGCAAATTATGGACTTCATACTATAGTGAGATATTATGTAGTATGTAGTGCACTACATCATCATAATCACTTACATACTGTGACGCACTTTTGACTTACTATAAAATATGAGAATATCAGTTTTTACCATAAAGAAATGATCTAGAAAAAACAGAAGAATTGTGTACCTTGTGAAGTTGTTGAACAACTTCATGTTCATCATTATCGCCAGAAATTTGGAACCACTCATCAAATGTCTCTGCAGAACTAAATATTTCTGGAAGCAAAAAGTTGAGAAGAGCCCAGAGTTCATGAAGATTATTCTGCAAAAATTAAAAAACATAAAGACGGGCATATAACTACATCACACTTCAAACGATATAAAAATACTTGAACATACACCTCCTTTGAACAAATTGTACAGCATCAGCAGACCTTATAGAGCAAAAAAGTGAAGATTCCACATAGGACCAAATTCAAAAGAATATACAAGATCCTAAAAGCATATTAACCTCAAATAACCAAACTTTAAATTATGTCTTAGGTAGTTAGGTTTATAAACTTCCAAAAGAGAATATAATAGTATACCTCACCCCCAATTAGATCCAACTAGTAAAAAAATTCTGAAAAGAGTTAATAAAAAACGTCAAAGAGAACTTAGCGACTGTGACACCGTGACATGATAAAATTATTACCTGAAGTGGTGTTCCAGTAATAAGAAGTCGATAGTTAGTATTATAGAGTCTCATCGTTTTTGAGAGAAGGGAATTCTCATTCTTGATTCTATGAGCTTCGTCAATAATGATATAGCGCCAACTAAATCGGCGCAAGGCAGTCTTCTCTTTGATAGCCATCTCAAAACTTGTAACACAGACATCAAACTTGCCAGCAACAAGTAATTCCTCACGAATATACCTCTAGAAAATATCAAAATATGTTTTGAAATCAGACATAGTAGAAACAGAAATCCAAGAAAAGAATATCTAAATTGGTATTGCAGGCTTACTCTTTCATCAGGATTTCCAAGAAACTTTACAGCGCGCAGAATTGGGCAAAACCTTTTGATTTCATTCATCCAATTCCCAAGTGTGGATTTTGGAGCAACAACCATGTGAGGACCAGTAATTCCTCTGAACTCATGCAAGTAGCCCATTAAGGAAATTGTTTGCAATGTTTTACCAAGCCCCTAAATTAAAAACAACAAAGCAATATGAATACAAGAGACCATTATCAATATAAGGGGAATAGATGCACAATATGTTGAAAATACAAGTCTACATTAATACCATTTCATCAGCAAGAATTCCATTAATGCCATTCTCATACAACCGAATCATCCAATTTAAACCAGCTAGCTGATAATCCCTCATCTTTCCCTGAATACCTGCCGAACAAAGGGCAAAAATTATTTAGGAAGTTTCAACATTCATGTTAAAAAAATTACAGGGAATGAAAGCAGCTAAAGTTGTAAATATTTGCCACCATAAATATGAACTAATGCAGTAGAAAATAAACATAGCACTATAAGATTATTACATATTGGTAAAACATTCTAGAAGCCAACATTTTAAGTAATATTGTGCAAGAACCAGGAAAACAAATCTTACAAGAGGGCTGTGCCAACAGCCTAGTGGTTCCAGTGCCAGAAAGGCCATCTTCTTCCTCCTTAAGACACTCTTCATCTTCTTCCTCTTCAGTTATCTTTGACGCATGGCGGCCCCTGAAAAATGCAATTGGAGAGCACAAGAAACATAAGATTTACTACAGCAGAATTTTCCTCGCTGATCCAGTTTCATACACTAGAGACATCTGCTTGTGTCAAAAATTTACTTTCACAACCACCTCTCAGTTTCAGGACTTTCGTAGAGGATCTACCACTAAGGGCTGTCAACTTGGCAACTCTATGAAAGATCTTCCTCCAAGCCCAATCTCATTTACCCGGCCTAGTGCCTACCCGCAGGGTGTAATAACAAAAGAAGATGAGACAAAAGACAAGGATTTCCACTAACACATCATAGCACCAGCATAACTCATCTCCACTCTCAGCTGCTTAACCATGTAAACTAGCACATAGGTAAAATACCAAGAGTTCAAAGGAATCAACTATGTTGAAGAGTCGTGCACAGCTGGAATCCAAAGTATACTACAAAGTTTTGTCCAAGAGATCCTCATTATTAATGGCAGTTACCCTTCCCATTAAGGAAGACAGCGAAATACTTGAGCCTAAAAAACAAAATGGGAGAATTCAAGTCCCAACCTATGCAGCCATACTGGAAAGCTAATAAAGTCAAATCAGCATTACTCACCTTCCTTTTGCCTTCTTCTGAGAGACAGACTGATCACCCTTGGCAAAATGAGCAAATAACTCCGTTTGCTGCAAGAGATAGTTCAAACGACCCTTTCCTTTGTTGTTCTGTGCCAAGGTAGACCAGATTAAATATTAAACCCCAGTATATAACACATTATATACATTATGACAAGTAAAAAATCTGTTTTTAGAAAACACACCATATCAGCCTCAATAGCAGCATTCTGAATATGTAGTATTTCTTGCACTTTCTGCTTTTTTACCCGCTGCATTTCCTTCAGTCTTGCTTTTTCACGCTTTGAAATTTCATTGGCAGCGGCATCTTCTTCCTGAAAGAAAAAAAAAACCTCTAAAATCAAACTTAATAAATACTAAATTATTCCCATCCCCCAGTTCTACATTCTTACATATTGAACTATTCATTATCCAACGCACACAACCATGAACTCACATAAACCCTCATAACTCAGCAGACCAAAGAAAAGCAACTCTACCCAACTCAAACTCCATTAACCCTAATCTAAACTGCACTAAAAAGCGACTCAACTTCAAACCAGACACGGATCTGTCGAGCCACACCACACACAATCAAAACAACAATCAACCAATTGAAAAATAAAGAGAAGAAAGCAGCAGCTCAAATTCAAGCCAACTAACATCAATGTCGTCGTCGTCGTCGTCCTGGGCAGCGGCGTTGGGAGCATCCTCGTCGTCGTCGGAATCCTCGGCGGTGCGAGCCACCGCCTCGAGCTCCTCGTCGTCGTCCTCGTCGTTGACCTGGTCCTTGACCTGCTCCTCCTCCGCCGACGAACTCGACATCGAGTCGTCGGAGTAGTCCTTCGCTCGCGAGGGTTTCGCCATTTTCAGGGTTTCTGTGAATTCTCCTCCGCTTCCAACAGCAGCAGAATTTTGCGGTTTTGGGGCAAAAAGCGGAGGAAAAAAAAAACAATATTTAAAATCGGAGGAAATTAAATGAAACCGACCGAAAGGGATCGGCGGGTTTGGGTTTATATAGGCGGGCCGAAAATGATTTGGATTTCTTTTTATTGGACATTTCCCGCCATTTGTTGTGGTGAGCAAAAAATTGGGAGTTCCCGCCATTAAGTTGGGCCTCTTTTGGGCTGCAGTAATGGGCTTTTTTCTCCCCTAGAGCCCAATCAGAAGGCCCTTCGCAATTTTGGTTGGGAATTTTTTTCTACGAAAAAAATTGGGTCAAAATTCGTAAGACGATATCTGAATCCACTTTACATTGTCTAGCAATTTTTGACATGTTAGATGGTTTGACAGAGAACGCTTTTTTTTTTCATATGTTTGTGTTTTTTCATACACGGATGGATCTTCATATATTCGTGCTTGATAGATTAATAATCTCAATGAAGTATTTATATATAGTTATTTTTATCTTACTTGGTTTATCGCGTGATTGAGTGAGATCTACCGAATTGTCTATAAGAGTTCAATAAAGCGTTCGATTACTTTTAGTATTTATGATTCATTAATTCCCTACTCTGTAGATGATTAGTTAACTACTTTATAGCCAAAATCTTATGCAAATCTATTTTGATTTGTAGAAATTCGAATTTGAATGTGTGTGGTTGAGGGGGGGAAAAAATAAATTGTTCATCCAAATGAAGTTTGTAATTTAATTACAGGTCCAATTTCCAATTAAGCCCAATTCATGGCCCAAAACCTTCCGCCACGTGGCACGCACGCATAAATTTGGATATCATCACTCAATCATGATGTTCAATTCGGACACAAACAAGTCGTTTTCAAGCAAAGTTCATTTTACAATTCAGCCCCTGTTTTGTTATCCTGCATCCACATGTCCTTTTTGGACAATTGACCCCCTTTTTCATTATATTAAAAAATATATACTATCTATAAACGTAAAGTAGTAGTAGTAAAAAAAAATAAAAAAATTCCCTCCAAAAACCAAAAAAAGAGTCAAATCAGTAATAGTAATAGTAGTATTGCATAAAAAAAAAAAAGTCTAAAAATGTGAATTATTGTGAGTTATGTCTTAGAATTTTTAAATAATAAATATAATCATGTATTCAATTTTAATATAACCCATTCACAACTAAATTCACTTATGCATTTTTAACTCCTAAACAAAAATTTATTATATAACCTATTATTTTCTTATCAATGCATAATATTGTATTACTAATTCCAAATTTAGTTATTAAATATTTTATAAGTTCTTACAAGAACCGGCTGAAATTCTTAAATTCATTAACTAATTAATTTTAATAATTAATCATTTAAAATCTTGAATAATTAATTTTTTAAATCGTGTATTGTTGACATTTTAATGTAAAAATATTAAATTTATATATTGGATTTACATCACATAAATGATAATCCTTTTTAAAATATTGAATACAATATGTTAGTATAAACACTTAACGTGTGTGCGCAAATGTATTTATAATAGATTATTAATTACTTTCATAAATCAAAAGAGAAATATTGATCAAATAACATCGTCTCATATATAATCGTGCAACGCGCATTGGTAAATCTAGTTAAAAATAATAGCATAGTTCTCCAACAAGTTATTCCCGTTCATTCACAAGGGTATTTTAGTAAATATATAATTATAATTATGTGACAAATTATTTAATTGTCATAATCATGTAAATTTTAATAATTAATGTTTTTATAATTAAATTAATATGTAATTAAGTTTTTATAGTTGATCATAGAAGCCATTAGTCACATTTAGCAAATAGGGAAATCTCGGATATTATGCATGGTAATAATTCCTATTCATTCTAAATGAAATCAACTCAGTTAAATATTGCACTATATTTTGTTATATATAGATATATCTTGATAAATATCATAGATCTATCTAATTAAATGTTAAAATACATTCATGCTTTAAATTGTATATTATTCAATAAATGTTTTTTACAATTAAATCATTAATGAATTTAACCATGCGAATATATACATATATGATATAGATTGTGTATATTATCAATTACTAAATATATATATATATATATATATGTGCATTTATGTATATCCATATTTTATTTCTATACTTTTTAACGTAACATTACGTACACGTGTAATATGCAATTATCAGTCTATAATTTACCTTATAATGAATTCATTAATAAACCAATGCAAATCAACTCAATCAATGTGTTTAATTCGGTACCTATTACCAAAATTATCGTTAATTATGTAGATTACATTGTGGTGACTATTTTTTTACTATACTGATTAAACATGTTTATGCATATAAATTACGGAGGAATGTTATTTGCTCGGGGATTTGTGAATGTTAATGGTCTTGTTTCTTGCTAGCAGATTTGTGAAGCAATATCTCTCTGTACTTGTTGAAGTCTGATTCAACTCAATAAACTCTTAATGTGTTGATGAGGTATCAAAATATTCACACAATTTGATTTTTTTTTACAACTTGACTTGATAATACTTTAGATGCAAAATAAAAATCAAAATTCAAATAAAAAATATGAGAATGCAAACAATATATTTTGGTTGATGCATTAAATAAAAGGAAGGGCGAAGACGTCTTCATGGAACACAATGAGGCTAAAAATGTTTGAGTGGTGGAAGAATCACGAGAGAAAAAAAAAAGATGAAATCCTATATTAATCGAGTATCAAAGTAATCACATATTGAACTTCTTATGAAATTGTCCCAATTTTATGTTTTTTTTTGTGTAATGACAATAAAAAAATAGAATTTTTATTTTTTTAATTAAACAATAAATTTTTATTTTAAATATTTAATATTTTTATTGGATGACAGATCTTTAATTCCAATTTAATTATGTAAAAGAAATTTGATTTGTTTCGTATATATAATTAAACATTAAAAACTTGTATTTCTCATGGTAATTAATATGAACTCAGTAATTGATTGATCAATATTTAGCACATTGATTTTTTTTTTGTTATTTAGTAATATATCGAATAACTAAATGATACACACATTGTATTAGTACTGATTTATGATTTTTAATATAAATAGTTCATGTGCACAGTATATTACTCATTTTATGACATTATTTATGTGGTAAAAGTACAATTCTTTCAGTGTTGAATATAATAATTATTTGTACAGTTAGAAAAAGGATTAAATATAAATTTGAACAAAGAAAAAAAATGAGGGTTAATTGTACCTAGAATCACAACTTTTTCATATTTTGGTTTTAGATATGACTTTTAATTAATAGCAAGCTTTACATACTTTGACAATTAAAACATTAGCAACTATTCTGATAAACTAAAAATAATATAACATAAAACATTACACGAGTATATAAGACGTGTATATTCTACATATGCCGCTAAAACGACAACATTTAATGTGCTAAGTATATACATGAAAACTACATCGTTTAATTCAATTTTAATGCATCCAAAAGTTCATAATGTTATAGTTGCAAAAAGTATGTAATTTTTTGTGTTAGTTATAAGATTTAAAAGCCGTGCATAACCAAGAATTAGTAGAAAAATAATGCTTATAAATAATGGACGATGAAGTTAATATCGGCGGTTCTTTAATGTTATTATTTAATTAAATTTATAAATTTTAAAATTATTAATAGTATATTATTTAAATTTAAAATGGTTCGTAGAAATGCTAGTAATTTCTAATTTAATTTTCCCTGCAATGAACGATTTTCCCTTCAAACATAGCTGTCGCCGTCATTTCACCGACTACTATTGTATTTTCCAATTCCAACAAACATTTATTTTTAATATATACACAAAAATCCCCAAAATCAAATTCAATCAACACAACCGAAATTTATCCCGCTTTTCTCGGTCTTACGAAGCCACCGCCGCCGACGAATTTTCTCTCTCCTCTCTCTCTCTCTCTCTCTCTCAACTTTCTGCAATGGCTTCGTTCCTATTTCCGATCACCCACACGAGACTAAACACCAGCCTAAGTGTAGCCGCGCGGCCTCCTTCGCCGCCGACGAATTTTCTCTCTCCTTTCGTTGGGGGCAGCGTCTCCGGCGACTTTGCGGGTATCGTATTTTCAATTTTTTAATATTAAGAAAAAAGGGGACACTAGTTCAAAATTTGCATCCCCATGCAGGATATGCAAAACCCCATGCTGCCCCTTCGTAAATCACTCTCATCAGGGGTAATATTGGTAAATCAAATTATATATTCAATTTTGAATAAAAGACCACAACTTTTTCCCTTTTCTTGCACGAAATTTATCAAGTTGCATAAAATCCCTCTCGACGTCGTTTTGCGCCTTCCCAACACCACGCGGCAACCTTCCACCGCCTCAGGGTCGCCGGTAAAGGACGCACCGTTTTGATATTGAAGCGCGCAATTCGATTTGGGAACTTTTGATTGGTCAATTGCTTGCATTTATCCTCTGTTGATTATTTTCTCAATGTTTTTACTTCGATTATTGAAGTCAAAGTAATGCTTTTGAGTTTATTACTCTTGATTTCCTTCTTCATTAGCTTTGGTTGCTTTTTGCAGAGCATGGAAAGAAGGAGATGGTTGATCATTGCAATTCTGCTATGTTTGGTGATCTGCTCATCATGTAGAGGTAATATTTTATATAGATTGAGCTGCGATAATTTTCAAGTAGAAAATCAGCTTTTGTGCTCGAATTTGAATTTCTATATGGACTTAAAAAGTATTCAGCTCAAATGTTTTTAGTTGTTGTCTTTGCTCTTATATTATGTGTAGCAATTTTTTGGGAGTTTTTGTTTCCAAAATTGTAACTTTTTGCTGCATCAGATTTTTTGTTGACCAAATTGTTAATATTTTAGGATTAGTAGCTGAATGAACTTATTCTTCGCAAGCAAAGGATTTTGAATTGATTATATTTCTTGTCTTGAATATGAAGATTTATCAATTAATATAGTTCACTTAATTGGAAATTTTATCCTTTGCTGTATTTTATCATTGTATGTTTGGTAGCAGAACTCAAGGTGACGGTGAAGCACAATCACAAACATAAGCAACATGACTTGGCAATCTACAATCATACTCTTGCAACAATATTGGTGCAATATGCTTCAGCTGTAAGATACATCTTGAATTGCATTGTGTACTTGTTGGTTAGATTAGAGATTTGATTTTACACCCTTTGATAAGCTGGTTTTTAATCAAATTATTCCAATGAAAGAATTGGGTTAGACAAATTATCCCTGTGTTTTGGTTCTAATGTTTTATATTTTACACCCGTAAGGAGGATTATGTGAAACAATTTTCTAGAGATAACATTTGTGGCTTCAATGGTCATTCTGAACTCTTGAACGCTTGCAGGTATATATGTCAGACTTAACTGAGTTGTTTACATGGACTTGCTCAAGATGCAATGGTGTAACCGAGGTAGAATTGATAGTTGAGTGACCCCTATAAATAGCTGACTCTACCTGATATTGAATGTTGATTCACTTTCTTTTGGATCCAGGGCTTTGAAATGATTGAGCTGATGGTTGATGTAAAGTGGTGCCTACAGGTCTGGAATCTGAGTCCTCCCTACTTGACCTACTTTGTTTATCTAATTCCCTCGATCGTTCTTTCTTGATGTCCGTAAAAGCCTATTATTTCTGCTTTTATCGATTTTATTTGAAGAAGCTCTAATATTGGATTGTTTATTTATGCGTGACAGGGATTTGTTGGTTTTGCAGCTAATCTCAACTCCATTGTGATTGCATTCAGGGGAACTCAGGAAAGCAGGTTTGCTCTCTCTCTTGTGCTTATTGTGTTATATCACCTCCATACTTTATTATTCTACCACAAAGTTGGTTGAAGAGGCCAAATTCCATTTGCGTGGAAGCTACTCAAATCTGATTGAAATTATTATGATATCACTTGCCTCTTATCTGAAATTATCTGAAATATTAAACTGATTCTAATAGTTGGACAATCTTTGTGTGATTAAATTCTGCCACATGGATTACAAGATGGGGTGTGAAAATTTTAGGTTTTCTTTTCACGTTTATTGCTTTACTATAATTGCAGTATTCAGAATTGGGTGGAAGATTTGTTCTGGAAGCAGCTTGATTGTGATTACCCTGGAGTCGATGGTGCAATGGTGTGCCCCATTAAATCTTGTCATTCCTGTTATCGTTCTGAATTAGTTTAGTATTTGCAGAGTGCTTGTAAGTTGTATCATTCTATTTGTCTTCCATTGCTTCAGGTTCATCATGGTTTTTATAATGCCTATTACAACTCTTCATTGCGCCCTGGAGTTCTAAGTGCTGTTCAGCTAGCAAAGAAGTTATATGGAGACACTAACATCATGGTAACCGGGCACTCAATGGGAGGAGCAATGGCTGCATTATGCGGGCTTGATCTTCGTGTAATAATCCAAAACCTTGATCCTTTTTCATGATCGGCATGCATTTTAGCCTTTACATTAGCAGATGGCATATGCATTAATCAATTTTTGTGCCAAGGCAATAGAGAAAAGAGGTTCCCAGAGGTTTGTCTGCAGCTACAATAATTATAAAAATGGTTCCAGCAGTTGCATGTCCTTTCAACTCATAATAACCTATTGTAATTTAGTTGAAAATCTGGGCCTCCCCATACACTGCACGACAAGATTTTCAATTTTTATGTGAAGTTATGTAGGATGTCTGCATGTCTTTATATGAACTACGAAGTTTCAAACTGGAACATGATTGCTTGTGACTAATGAGTGCTGCTATTTTTATTTTCTTCTCCTTTTTTCTATGGGAGTTATGCTGTGATTTTATTCTTTTTCCTTTTTCTCAGCTTACTCTTGGAGAGCGGCAGAATGTCCAGGTTATGACATTTGGGCAACCTAGGATTGGAAATGCTGTTTTTGCATCCTACTTTAACCAAATTGTGCCGGATACCTTTCGTGTCACACATGGACATGATGTTGTGCCTCATTTGCCACCCTATTACTATTACTTTCCGCAGAAGACATACCATCATTTCCCAAGAGAGGTATGGTTTCACAGCATTATTACATTAATATGTATGCACACATACCTCTATCTATCTGTAAGTGTTAGTTAACACAGGCCATTTCTTGAGTTTTCTTTAAATTTTTATCGTTAAATAGCACAACATTTTCTTTTAGTTTGCAAACTAGTCCCCTGCCAAACACTTCCCAAAGACCCAGAGAAGTGCTAATAATCTTACGCTTCAATGCGTGCTTTTATGAAGATGATGAAAGCTATAATGTACCTCCTAAATCATTCTTAATGTTTAAATAAGGGTTCATGTGGAAAAAGCTTTAGAATTGCACACTCAATCTTTACCGTGGTTATTTGTATGTCGATTTGCATGGACGATATTTCAGTATCTTGTTTCTTTTGTACGTAGATCCCCAAGATTGCTTGCCATATTATTGCTTTTATGCAATAAATTCCTTCCTTGGTTACCGTTGTATTGGTCTTTTATTGAGTTATATGATCCTCGTGTCTAGGTCTGGATCCACACTCTTGCATTTGGAAGCTTTGTTTATACAGTCGAGAAGGTTTGTGATGGTTCTGGGGAAGACCCAACTTGTAGCAGGCAAGTATCGGTTTTTCCTTTAAACTTTGAGAATTCTGCATGCTTTAAACATTCTTGATTTAACCAGAAAGGCACTTCTGTTTTTCTTCACTAATTGGGTTAACTCAATGCTATGCTCTCCTGCTACTTCTATGACACAATATTCCAATTTCTTGTTCATATTTGACTTGTTTTAGCTTTGTGATTCCTGAATAAGTGGATGTACTTCTGAGAACTGCTGCCATCATTTTTCAAAACCTTTTGCAGGTCGGTGAGTGGAAACAGTATCGCTGATCACTTGACATACTTTGGTGTTGAAATGGGATGCAATGAGTCGAACACATGCAGAATCGTGATGGATCCCCGTCTTTCTGCCTATGGCAGAACGGATCTTGATGGGAATTTTGTGGTATTGAGGGATCCATCACTGTCGGTCTTGAAACTAAATACAGATGGACGTGATCAGGGCACGTCGGTTTAGATGCTGATTCAGGTCCATCGCAACATTTTTCTCAGAGGTGGATTAATAGCTCAGCTAAGCTCATGTCGATTGTAAAGGAAAGTCTGTACATACTACTACATATATGTAACATTATTCATGCCTTTGTAAATAACAATTTCCACTGCAAATTTTTTTTATTAAAATTTGCACCTAAATAAAGAGAGTACCCAGATTATGCCCTCTTTTGTTAGTTATATTTCTGCACAATCTCATTTCCAGCTGATCATTAATGCTTGATTTCTCAAGCTCTTGCACAACATCTATCTCTGCAGTTACATATTTATTGCGATTTTTGCTTGGATTTCTGTCTGCCTGTAGGAAGTCGAGATTCATTTAAGAGTTAAGTTGCTCCTGCATTACGTGCTACATCGAGTGAAATATATTTCATGCAACGTCTATTTACTCGTTTCAACAAACTCATGTCGATGCATTTGTGCATTAACTCATATTATTCAAATATAGCTTCTACAAGACCCCCCCTTCTCATTATAGATCTTAATTGTGCACTTCCACAGTTACATTTTCCATTAATGCTAGAGATCAAAGAATACAGTTGATTAACTTTCAAGGTTAGTATCAAAGCAACTGAAATTTTCATCTAACCAAGAAATAATAGTCCGAAATTTTGATATAGGAGCTGTGACAAATTCATCATTATTAATAAGCAAGTACATGAACTATATAGTCTAGAGATGTGTAGGACTCTGATAAACAAACAAATATTGAAGTCTGTAGCTCATCTCCTATAAATTTCTCCTTCAGTTTCCCTTCACATCAGTTGGTGGTGTTGCAGCATCGGCCTTCTCCTGCAAAATCATGAACAACGAACCCCGATTTTTCATCATCAGAAGACAAGAACATTCGTACAAGAATTCAAGCTCATGCATGTTGAGGCAAAACAAAATCCATGAAGAAAAGATTCATACATTTTGATCTGCAGGTGTTTTCTCTTCTGCAGCCGGCGCCAACTCTTCTGCAAAGAAAAAAAAAACTTAATCATGCAAAGAATCAAAGTTTGAGAAACTCATATTTCATATAAATTTCGAGATAAACATACCTTTTTCGACTTGGGAGATCTTCTCCTCAACACATGAAGAATCATCGGCTACCTCATGAGAAACCACATTTTCTTTCTCTTCTTCATCAGCCTTAACCTCATCTGTTTTCTCTCTCTCCAATTCCTCATTCTTGATTTCTTCTTCTTCTTTCTCCTGCACAACCTCAACAGCTGCAGCCATTTCTCTCTCCTCTACATCAGCCTTAACCTCCTCTTTCTCCTGCACAACCTCAACAACTGCTGCAGCCTGTTCTCTATCCTCTTGATCATCAGCCTTGACCTCCTCTACTTTCTCCTGCACAACCTCAATAGTTGCTGCAGCCTCTTCTCTCTCCTCTTGATCATCGGCCTTAGCCTCCTCTACTTTCTCTCTCTTGCTCTCCTGCACAGCAACAACAGCATCTGCAGCAGCCTGGGATTTCACCTCGACCTCGGATACTCCTTTTCCATCACCACCAACAACAGCTCCCTCCTTTTCATCTATTTTCTTGATTTCGTTTGAATCATGAACAGCATCTGCGGCCACATTCCCATCATTTCTTGATTTTTCAGGAGAAATGATGTCTTTTTTCCCTTGGTTTTTGCTCCCCCTCTTGCTCTTTCTGAGGGTGTTGTCTATTGCAACAGCATGCTTTGATTCCCCACAACCCATTGTGTGTGTTTGTTTTGTTTGTTGAGAATGAAAATGGATAATTGAATTCTGCAAAGAAAAGAGAATTAGAGGAAAATGGAGAGTTTTTTTTCCTCTGATTTCTCTTCTGAGCCTCTCTTCCTACAAATTTGTTCTTGTTTAAATGGGAGAAGCCACCGGTTTTTCCGTTGGTATTTTGAAGGTTGAAATATTTTTCAGGGGGAATTGAATGGACTAGCTTTTGAGAATATCATTTCAATTTTTTTTAAATATATTTATATGTGTGCGTGTGTATATATATATATATATATATTAATTTGCTTTGGTCTTTTTATAGTACTAAGGGAAATTAGACCCTAGTTTTGTTCTTTAATTGCGTGATATATTGTAAATAGTTAAATTTAATTTGACGTTAAAATTGAAAGTATGAAAAGACTAATTATAGGTCGATGATATTTTGACTAGTTTAACGTTATAGCCGAGGCTATATATGAGACTGAATATAAGTATGTGTAGGGTATCTAGTAGTTGGATTTTATTATATTTCAATCTATATTGTAGTGTAGTTTAATTTGTATTTATAGTAAAAATAAAAGAAGTATTAAGTGGCTAGATTCTTTTTTTTTTTCTTTTTTCTTTTTTAGGATAGCTAGATTCTTTTCTATAATGCTAGAAACTTGCCATTATTACTTATGGGTTGTGGATGTACTAGATAAATCTCAATAAATCTATGTGGAATACATTGCAAACCGAAAGAAAAGGGAAAAATATTACTGTATATAGAATAATAGAACTAGACCTAAATAATTATTGGTGGGCATTCTAACTCCTGGCTTTAGAAAAATAAATTAAATGATTTTATTTGGATAGACATTACAAATTTTCTTTTGGGGAATGGGGAAGAGAAAGTGACTCCCTAGAAAATTGGGGTTTTTGAATATTGGGAATTTTGTTGCCATTTTGGTTCAATGCATTTGGATGGTAATTATCCCATATATTTTTTTTGTATATATCTTTACATTCCATTATTGCAATGCATTCAGAAAATAAATTATAATATATTAATATCCCTAAAAAGATTTGGAAAAATATACAAAAATACACATAATATTTACCTGATGAGCAGATTCGCCCTTAACGATTTTAGAGCAAATAATTGTTTTAATGTTTGTTAGTTGGTGCAAATCCCCCATTTTCTCCTCAAAAATTAGTTTTTGGTGGGAAAATACAATTTTATTAACTTTTTTCTATTTTTTTTATTTCTTTATGCCTAAAAACTATTTATTTATTGTCTTATTTTTATTTCTAATATCGATCTCTTTAATTAGATGCTCGACCAATTGAGATTTATAAATATTTTTCAAGTATTTAAAAACGTTTGACTTATGATAAAATTTGGTCGACTAATTATGCAGGCGTCACTCAATTTTAATATGTACATAATTTTAGTTTCCAATTAAAATGGGTCTCATTGTCTCATAAATGAATAATTTTAAATTGATATAAAACAATGCTAAAATGAATAATATATTGTAATTTTCCCTTTATTTTTTAATAATATTTTTATTATTGAAGTCACATGATCAAATGATATATTGTAATTTTATTAAACATCTTACATGTATTTTCCATACATATTTTTTTTAATAAATTTCATTCACAAAAATATAAACTCAATAATGATAAAATATTATTAATTCATATACGTATATATGATTTTAGGTCTACAATTATAGGAAAATTATATAAACATAAATATTTTTTAGGGATTACAAATGAAAAAAATAAAAATGTTAGAGAGGAAGGAGGGATTTACACCTATTAATAAACATCGGTGTGATGTTTGCTCAAAAAAAAAAAGGTTAAGGAAAAATTTGCTCTTCAAGATCATAAACGCATGAGTGTTTTTACACATTTTTACCAAAAATTATAATAATATTTTAATGAATCCGGATAGGATTTTGCACGGTGAATCGGAATTTAGTGGTATTATTATCAAGAAAATTTAGAAATTCATAATGATAATCAACTTTTGCCTTTTTGCCCTATGAATTCGATTAGTTTATTTCCTAATATCGCACATTCTTAATTAAACTCATCATTAATTTGGTTTTATCACATTATATATCTATATATTTGCAGCCAAATTAAATTCTCAACTTTCTTTTATATTAATTCTCAATATGACCTAGTTAGTAGAGTAAATAATCTCACGATAAAAATGGTACGTATTTAAAAAAATCAATCAATATATTCTAAATGGCAAACACTTGCATGCATCATGATGCAAATAATACTATATGAGACGGGTCAGTCAAACCCGCGCTTTGACCCCGGTCAACGCGGGTCAACCCGCGCTTTGACCCGATCAACGCGGGTCAACTCGCTTTGACTGGGTCAACCCATAGAAAAAAAACTGTCCAAAGTGAGTACCAACCTTCCTATTAAAAAGTATCACAAAACATTCGAAAAATACCATCTGTATCATTAAAAAGTAAGAGGTCTGCTAGTTATTTTATATAAGTTTATTTAGTTCAAATTCTGATTTTTTTTTCAATTTTTATATTGTATGTGTTGAGATTAATCTAAAACAATCATCATTCCAAGAATTTGCAAAGGAAAGCAAAACACGAGTTCGGTAAAATAAAAAGTACCATGTGGTAAGCAGAAAAGTATCAAGTACGATAAAAAAAGCAACCTGAGATTAATACTATCATCATTCCAACTACAATAAAAAGTACCATTGGCCACGGGGCACGCCCGCGTGGGGCCACGTGACCGCCGAAAATAGGCGGAAATAACTGTTGTTGCACGCAAGTCCACCCCATTCTAAATTGAGTTGTTTAGAATACAAATACGAGTTCGGACGATGGCTATATGTAACTATGAAAAAAAAGGTTAATTTAATTAATATTATAATAATTTCAATATTTAATCTTGATATTTATTTTTGTCTATAATGTTGCAGTCCCATAGTGCATAAGTCAAAAGGATAAGTCCATAAATGGAGAATATACCTTTGCCTTGTCCCCAACTATTATTGGCCATCAAATAAAAACAAAGTTTCTAAAGTGATTAAAAACTATATAATTTAGTTATTTTGCAGGCTCTTCGACAATTTAGGAGTGTATGATACCCAAGTTTGTGGCTTTTTCCTACTTAAATATTTTATTTGTTTTAATGCTAAATTGAAAAACTATAATTTATTTATGTAGAAGTTTATAGCTACTACTTCTTCATAATTTTTTTAAGGAGTTATTTAGGGATTACCTTGTCCAAATGGCTTTTCCAATAACAATTTTCTTCTTAATTTCTACTCCCAAAATAGAGTTAAATTCATCTTTTTAATGTATTACCTTCTTAATTTTTCTTTACAATTTTTTAAAATAGATTTTAGGCTATTTTCTTGATTTTTTAGCCATTATTTATTAGTTTTAAGTTTCTATTCCATACATGGATTTTGTTTTACTATTTGTCATGTCATTTTGGGGGAAAAATAAAAAAGAAAATAGAAAATTGTATTTCGTCTCATATTTACGAGACTAGCTATGATATTTTTTAGCACTTACATTTGCAGTTTCTTCGTCCAAATAACTAGGTTTATTGAATTGAATTGATCAATTTAGTCTAACATATTACTGTTCAAACTTGTTTGAATATTTATCGAACTTTAAAACTTATGTTTGTACGATTGTACCATTAGTTTTGCTCGGCCTCAAATTTATTGACATAATTTGAATTGGGCCAGTTAATTAATCAAGTTGTTCACTTAGATAGGCTCCAATTAATGGCAAGCTATCTCATACTCTTATGAGGCTCAAAATCAAGTCTATCAGACCTTCAGACGAGCGGGCCGCATGTAGATTAGACTGAGTCGACTCTCTTTGGGGAAAAAAATTGTGCTCGAAAAAGTATCACTTATTACACTAATAAACATAAATTGTAGTCTTAAAAGTATTATTTTGCTACTTTAATTATATAAATTTATTAAATTACAATTATGATTTAATATATCTAAATTGTGATTTATTATTATCAATTATGGTTTACATTAGTTTCGAAAAAAATTGTAGAGCGCGGTGCACGAATCCACGCGTTAGCGTTGAACAAGTGCACTGTGCGAGTCATTAGATCAAAAAAAATAAAAATAAATTAATTCATTTTAATTTTAAGATTTATTAATTTTATTTTAGAGTATATTTATTCAAAAAATAAATAAATTAATTTACTTTAATTTTAGAACATATAATTTTAAAAAAAAAACAAACAAATAAAAAATAAAAATAAATAAATACAAGACTGGCGCACGGGCCACGCCATGCGCCAATGTAAATGTAAAAAAGAATAAAAAATATAAGATTGGTGTGTGGCGTGACCCGCGCCAGTGTTTTGACCGTTTTCTTTTTCTTTAATGGGCTTAGATCCAGTCCCATCAGACAGCTGCACCAAAAATTAGTCTGATTTATGGTCTTAATTTTGCTATTTATGGGCCCAAACTTCATTTACATTTTAATGTTTTATTTCAGCATTTTATTTTGATGAAGTGAATTTAATTGCATTTTGTTCTCAAAAATGAAAATTCTCGATTCATATTCTGCCGCTTTGTAGGAGTATCACTCGAATAGGTATATGGAGAAAATGCAATAAAAAATTAGATAAAAAACAAGATGTATTAAAAAAAATATTAATTGTGAAAATCCATTTCACGAAAACCCAATCTCCTTCTACATGGGAATCATTTTATACGCACGAACCCCGAAATAATTGAAAATGAAATTTATAAGTCGAGTTCGTTGTACATCAAATTTGTTATACATTCTACATATTTTATACTATAATTTATGAGACATTAAAAAAAAAAATGTAGGAAGTTCAATTAAATACACTATCAAATATGTAGTATTCCGAGTTTTTCTGTCACAAAAAACTGCGCAAACTGCTTTGAATAAAATGTGGGACATTAAGTCAAAATATTTATTATGATCCACGTCACAAAATGTATTATCCAAGATTAAAAAAGAAATGCTCGAAATCCAAGAAGAACTGCGGCTTCATCAACTCCAAGAGGGCTTACTTTGACAAGTTGGGTGAACCTAGAAATTCTCAAATGAAGCCTCCACTTCTCTTTACATCACACTCTTCGAATCTTCGCCATTCTTAATATTTCCAAAAAAAAAAAAAAAAAAAAACAAGAACACTTGAATTTGAGTTTTTTATAATGATTATAATCATTATAAAAAACTCAAATTGAAATTTTTATTTTTTAGAAGAAAAAACTACTTTTCTTTTTAGGTAAATAGTTGCATGCACAAGGTGCATATAAGTCTTATTTCAGATGGATGTGTTAAATTCGCGGGTGAACCTGTAAAAATAAAAAAAATCCCAACAAAATTAGTATCAACCGTAACACTAAAAAGTATCACTTAAAATTCGAAAAATATCATCTATATCATTAAAAAGTAAGGCGCCAACTACTTATCTTATAGTAGTTTATTTATTTCAAATTGATTTTTTTTTTTTCCATTCCAATTAATATTTAGAGTTTAGGAATTCATGATTTTTCTATGGGTTATTTTGTATTTCTTAGGGTAGGGTCTTTTAGGAATTTATTTTGTGTTTTTTAGATTTTTTGGGGGGGGGGGGGGGGGGTTAGCTGGTTAGGTGTTTATTTTCTATTTTTAGGGGTTTTTAGGGATTTATTTTGTGTTTTTAAGGATTTTTTTTTTGTGGGATTTTTAGGAGTTTATTTTGTGTTTTTATTTTTTTAGGGGTTTATTTTGTGTTTTTTAAGGACTATTAGTTCCATTTTAGGATATAAATTCATATTCATTTCAAATAAATTAAATCAATTCACTTTATTTTTAGAGTTAACAAATTTTATTTTAGAGTGTAAAATTTTCAGGAACAAAACAAAAAGAAAAACAGAAAAACAAAACAAAAAATCACAAAAAAAAAGTGACAAACACGTGACGCCTGCTGCAAATAGTCGCACATAAGGATTGGTGAACGGAAGTGTTGCTCTTCTTTTTTATATTATATAGATGATCCGATCCGCAAGGAACTTATTGAGAATTATAAAACACGTTTCTTTGGTTGTTACATTTGTTGAGTGAAGACTTAAAATTGGGCTCTGATATTGAGAATTTGAAAGGATTTCATGAGTTTAAGATAGTGTATTTTACTCCATTAAAATTAATTTTTGGCTTAATGAGAAATTAATAGACGAAGTGAGCGACTTGAACAATTGATACTAAATTTGAAGAGTTGAGATGTGAAACGCTAAAAAGACGATCATTACCATTAATACTACTGTAAAATTGGAAGAAGAAGAAAAAAAATTCAAAAATCTAAATTTTATCATCCAAACAGATAAGTTTAACTAGATTGTGATCAAGAGACTCACATATGCTTCTTTTCAAGATCACTATTTTATTATCCTCTAATAAATTACAAAAACATTTGGTTATTGAGTTGCATGACATATAAAATATGAGCAATTATTTAAGTTATTTTTGAATTGGAAATTCAAGATCCAAGAACGAGTTTCCAACCAATAAGAGCTCATTTCATGACGACAAGCGTGAGGGATTTCACATGGCAACAAAAATTGACCATCTCAATTCTCAAGCAAACAGCCTCGAAGAATTTTCCTACAACACTTTTAACTGTCACCAAGAAACAGTTAACTTTAATTTCCATGAGAGATTGCTTTCACTGTCTGGATTCTTATTGGCTATGATCAACGGTGCTGGGTCCCACTTTGCCACCCCATTCCACAGTCTCTTTCACGCTACCCTTATCCTCTCCCCCAAAAACAATTCATATATAATGCTCGAAGCTCCCCTTTTTTGCTAAATTTGGTAATTTGACAAAATTAAAAAAGAATAGGAACTGTTCATTTGCCATTAATGCGTGTGTGTATATAATGTGTCTCTGTCCATTTGACAACATGGCCTTCTTAACTCGATTTATTTAGGCCTTTTGGATTCACCCCACATCTTCCATCATCTTCTTCTTGCATCCATTTTTTGTGTGGTGTTTTAACTTCTGCTCTTTCATTTGGGGTTCTTTTTTTTTTTTGGTGGGATTCTTGGAAATGCTAATGGAAGGCAGCCCCAGTGATCGCCTTACTTTTGGGAAGATGGGTTATGGGTACTCTCTCTCTCTCTCTCTCTCTATTTGAGTGTGTGCGTGTGTTGGGTTGTGGGTGACTGTGGATTGGCTGGTTTATAGATGTTCATTTGCTTCTTGTTTTGCTGTTGTTCATGTATCTTTGATCTTTTTCTAAAGAAAATATAATAAAAAATGTTTCTTTGATCTTACTGCTTTGAATTTTGCAGAAAAAAGGGCTGCATCACTGTCTTGATGAAGTTTTATGGAAACATTGATGTTCTGATTCCTAGATTTTCTATGTTTGAAAATAGATGAATTGATTTATGTATTCATATAGATTACATCCATATATATATGCAGAAAAATTGAATCTTTTTAATTTTTATATTGCTTAGGGTAATCTCTCCACTGTTGAAGTTTCTGGCTTGATCTTGTTCAGGGAAAATGAATTCTGTTGTTTCTTGGTTGGAATCTTTCAGTTTATTCTGAATCTTTAAAGGGTTCTTTCTAATTTGGGAAATGAGTGTGACACGCACACACACACACACACACAGTCTATTGACATGATATTCGGTTTAGTTTTGTTTTGTATATTAATATTAGTATTAATAATGTTTGAGATAAAATAGTACTATTTATATTGCAGCTGAGATTTTGATTGAGTTTTACATGATAGAGAAATCCAATTTACTGATTTCTGTTCATTGAGTTTGTATAGATGCAAACATTATAGAAGAAGATGCAGGATTCGAGCTCCATGTTGTAACGAAGTCTACGATTGTCGCCACTGTCATAATGAAGCCATGGTATTCCAATAATTTTGTATATTCTGATTGATTGACTGAGAATTATTCATGTTTGTTATGCTGTATCTATTGCAAACATTATACACCTTACATCTGTTTGATTTACCTGCTAAAAGCTTGATTTAATGTGTGATTTTGTTGCTTGATCTTTGTCGAATCAACAGAGCATGCAGCGTAAAATCTTTGATCGTCATGATCTAGTCCGATATGATGTGAAACAAGTATGTCATTTGCAGAAATGTATTCTTCTTGCTTCCACCCTTAGTTAATTTGTATCCATCATTCTTATTATCTTCGATTATTTGTTGAAATGTTTACATTCTTGCTTCGATTGCAGGTTATATGTTCTGTTTGCGACACTGAGCAGCCCGTATTTCCTCTGAACCCAGACACGTAGTCATAGTCGTTCTTTCCTACCATCCGTTTATTATGTGGTTGATCATTGATCTGTCTTCCTCTAATGCAGGTTGCACATGTTTGTCTGAACTGTGGTGTTAATATGGGAGAATATTTCTGCGAAATCTGCAAATTTTATGATGATGATGTAATGGCCTAATGGGATCTTCAATACAGAGGTTTCAGGTTAAGAAATTCAATTCAAATTCCACCTTAATGCTAATAGATATTCTTGCTTGGTGCAGATTGAGAAAGGACAGTTCCATTGTGATGACTGTGGGATCTGCAGGTTTGTGGGAATATATCAATACTCGATTTTGTTTCACCAAATCGTGTTCTTCACCTCTGATGTTTTCTCGTATTTTCAGGATTGGAGGTCGAGAGAACTTCTTCCACTGCGAGAAGTGTGGTATGTGACTCGATTTTCAGCTAAATACTCGACCTTTTCTGCCAGTTTTCATCACTGATCACTTCATCCTGTTCTTGATAATCATGCAGGATCTTGTTATTCAACTAGTTTACGTGACAATCACCTCTGCGTGGAGGATTCCATGAGGCATCACTGCCCCATATGCTATGAGGTTTCTTTTCGTTTTCTCTTTTACTTTCTCCCAACTCCCGGATACCATGTCACTCTGTATGTATGCTTACAACAGTCTTCGATTCTTGCATTTTACAGTATCTGTTCGACTCTCTCAAAGATGTAACAGTCATGAAATGTGGACACACCATGCATTCTGAATGTTACCATGAGCTGGTAAAGCGTGACAGGTAATAAACCGCCTCATCTCAGAATTATCATTGTGCCTTGATTAATTGTTATACGTTTAAAACAAGACTATAACAATACAGGTTCTGCTGCCCAATATGCTCCAAGTCAATCATGGACATGTCGAGAGCCTGGAAGAGAATAGACGAGGAAGTAGGTGTCTCTATACGGTCTATTTTTCTGTCAAAACGTATGAATTTGGTCAACTTAAAACGATGTTTCTTACATGCAGATTGAAGCAACAATGATGCCTGAGGAATATAGACACAAGAAGGTGCTAGCAACACCTCCCGTGTTATATCTGCTGCAATTTGTCGACTCACTAAGGAAAAACAACCAATTTCTGTTTCGTATTTTCAGGTGTGGATTCTATGCAATGACTGCAACGATACAACTGAGGTTTTCTTCCACATAATCGGTCAGAAATGCAGGCACTGCGAATCTTATAATACAAGAACAATTGCTCCTCCTGTGTTTCCTCAGTAAAATGAAAACAGTTTCTACTTCATTATTATTTTGTGTGGTGATGCACTGGAAAACTGGTGCAGTATGATTCATATCGTCGTTTTTCTTGTCATTTTATACGCGTGATGCATACTATTGTATGACTATATATGTGAGAGCAGTGTTATATTATGCACTGTTTTTCGTATTCATGTGGGGGAAGATTGAGCTCAGTGACTCTGAATTAATTGATGTATACGTTTGTAGCAGAAATTGCATTGGCTTGTTTATTCTGTTATGCCATGTATTGGAGTTTGGAGAGTTTGTTTATATCAACTCCCGTTTTCATTTTTTAGCTTATGTAGTGCATAAGTTTTGGAAAGTAATATTTTATCTCGTATAATGTAGTATCAGTGCACGTCATGTGTAAATTAGTGACGTTTAGGTTATGGTGTCTGTAATGTTGAACACTTCATAGTTGTACCTTTTTTGGTTTTATTTCAAGAGTACTATTAATGTTTTGATATGTTTGAATGTTGTTCATTTAATTTGTAGAGTTGTAGATTATTTCCTTTTTTTTTTTTTGTTAATGTCCCAATCTAAAATTTGTGAATGCTATACAAAGAAAAAGAAAAGGGAAACTAAAAGAGAGGCCATTCATGATATGGGGTGTCAGTTGTCAAAATAAACAATCTTGGAGTTATATGAGAAGAAAGAAAAAAAAAGAGAAGTCTAGATCCAGAATTCTGATTTACAAATTATAGTAATAATAGTTGCGATACTATTTAATTAAAAATTAAAATTTCAATTCTTGCTTATTTTATCTGAATAAAGCTTTGATTAATTAAATTTATAACTTTTGAATCTTTAAATATTTTATTTTCTGTTACACTAAACAAGTTTGGTAAAAACTTCTGATTCGATTATGCAAATGTAGAAGCCTTTTCCTTGATTTCGAGACTTTTTTTTCCATTGCTGCTCTGATTGAGGTTTTTAAGTTTTTTTTTTTTTAAAGGTTGTTTGATCATGAATCTTTTTATAGCTGTTGAATATGAAGAAATCCCATGTGAAAAACAGAGTTAAAGCATAAAGATTGAGTGATGAAAATGAGGTTCCAAAAATGATTTTGATTTTAGTCTTGCAGTTGAATGATTGTGTTTAGAATAATATTAGTTTTTTTTTTTTTTTTTTTTGATGGTTGGAATGGAACCTAATTTCGCCATCACTGATGTCTGGAGATGAAATAATATTTGAGATAATTTACAAATTAAATTTATTAGATAATAAATTTAAATAATAAAATAATTTATTAAATAAGTGGGAGAAAAAAGAAGGAAATCTTGAAGGGTGTTTTATTTACACCACACCCTTTTCTTTTCACACCATAATTATTTTACGAATCACATTTTTTTTTTCATTTTTTCTTTATACACCACACTAAAAGATTATTTTACTCTTCAACTTAAAAAAAGAATAAAATTAAGAAATGAACATAATGAAGGCCGTTCAGAAATAATTTTCCAAACCCATAATGGTGTGTTCAGAAACTTATTTTTGAATTTAGTATTATAGGAAATTATTTTTCGAATTGCCTTCATGCCGTTAAAACTGTCATTTCCGAACCCTTTTCAACGATTTAAATGTACAAATTCGATAGAATTCTTGAAAAGAAATTGGATTAAACAATAGGAAATCATTTACATTACTCGTGTTTTTTCGTCATTTCCATCATCCATAGTTGATTTAAACACAATATCCTTAAATTAGTGTTGAAGTAAAAATATATGCGAACTCTCTACTGTTGAGTCTGTTGTCAAATTGAATGTCAAATTGGAAGACGATGGATGCAACAATTGTTTTATTATTTTTCTTTTTTTTAATATATATATTATATTATTGTATTTTTGTGATGTGAAAAAAATTTGTAGTGTGTTGAAATAAAAAATAAATATTTTAATAATCTAAAAAATAATAGTTTTTGCATTTTTTTTTATGATGTGAAAAAGAAAATTTGTGATGCAAATAGAAATATCCACGTTGAATCCAAAGCTAACTTACGAATTTTACTAAAAAACAAACTAACGAAAGATACTATAGTAAAAATAAAAATAAAAATTAATTATATTAAACTAATAATTTAATCAATTCTGGATGTGGAGATTTCGGACACGTAGCACTGCCCAATAAATTGTTCATGCGACGGCAAATTTGTTCTTGATTGGTTGAAGAAGTGGTATGGAAGTTGTCTTCTGTTTCCAATAAGACTATTCAATATTCTTCAACTTCCCACAACTCTAGATTTCATAATATTGCTAGGTGGCAATGCAACAATTTTTTTATATTTTTTTTATTTTATTTCTGTCCTAGTCTTGATAAATTTCGTTTCAAAAGTTTCTAGCTAGATCTCCTAGTTTCTAGGCAAACCAGAATTTGACTATATATATATGTATGCTGCATGAATCAATCTCTTAAAATTGAAGGGAGGTGAAATATCACATATTCCATAATTGTCACATTCATAATTCATTCATCATCAATGGCTATTGAGAAAGAGCAATCTAAGCTAAGAATTCTGATGTTTCCATGGTTAGCTCATGGGCACATAACTCCCTTTCTTGAACTCTCAAACAGACTTCTTACATCAAACTACTTCACTATCTACTTATGTTCCACTGCAGTCAACCTCAATTCAATCAAAACAAGCATCAAACAAGATCATGGATCAGTGAAGCTAGTAGAGCTGCAGATGCCATCTTCCCCTCAACTCCCTCCACAGCTGCACACTACCAAGAATTTGCCATCCCATCTTCTTCCACTCCTCATTAAAACCTTTCAAGAATCTAGCTCTAGCTTCTCAGACATCATGGATTCCATCAAACCCCATCTTCTCATATATGATTACTTCCAACCATGGGCCCCAAAGATTGCTTCATCCAAAGGCATACCTTCTGTTCTCTTCTCGACTTCTAGTGCAACCGCGCTTTCCTTCTTCCACCATGTCCACACACAGAAGAATGGCGCCAACTTCCCATTCCCAGCTGTGAATCTGCCGGAGAGTGAGATGGCCGGGCTTATGAATCTTGTCGTGCCAAATGTGAAAGATGCAGATGGTTTTGTGTTTGGAGTAGTCACAAGATCCACAGACATTTTGTTGCTGAAAACATGCAGAGATGTTGAGGATAAGTACATAGATTATCTTTCTGTTCTGTGCAAGAAGAAGATTGTGTGCACTGGTCCACTGATCTCAGGTGCTAACGGAAACAAACACGAAGATGCTAACAGTTCAGACATCATGAAATGGCTAAGTGGGAAGAGTCATGGCTCCACCATCTACATCTCCTTTGGTAGTGAATGCTTCCTATCTAGAGACCAGATTGCAGAGATAGCAAAAGGGCTGCAGCTCTGTGATGCTAACTTTCTGTGGGTCATACGTTTTCCAGTTACAGAGACTGCTGTCAAGATTGAAGATGAACTGCCTGAAGGGTTCCTAGAGATGGTGAAGGGTAGGGGATTAGTCGTGCCAAGATGGGCGCCACAGACGAAGATTTTAGGCCATCCGAGCATTGCTGGTTTTGTGAGTCACTGTGGATGGAGCTCTGTGATTGAGAGCATGTATTATGGTGTTCCGGTTATAGCAATGCCGATGCAATCCGAGCAGCCTCTCAATGCTCAGATGTTGGTGGAGGCGGGTGTCGGGGTGGAGGTTGAAAGGGATGGTAATGGAATGTATGTGGGGGAGAAGGTGGCCAAAGCTATCAACAAGGTGATGGTGGAGAAGGCGTTTTATGAAGGTCTGAGGAATGAGGCTCGGCGGTTGGGGGAGACGATACGAGAGAAGGATGAACAGTTGGTGAAGGAGGTGGCTGAGGAGCTATTGAGGGTTTGCATGACGAACAAGAAAGAATGAGTATGATGCAGTATAAGTGAAGCCTATAATGAATAAAATTTGTGAAGCTGATTATGGCACTTTTTGTGGTGATTTTTCTTGTTCAAGAACATATAGTACTTACTGTTTATATTGGTATTGTTCATTGTCACTTTTTTCTGCATGAATTCAAAGTAGTGGAGTATGTGTTTATGTTTCATGGCTTTGTGTGATGACCCAGAAGTTATCTATATATATATATATATAGTGATGGTTACAGGCATCATTAAAGTATGTTGCATTTCCAACTTTCAAGATTATAAAATTTGTTGACATTATATTGTAGGTTTGGTAAATCTTGGAAGTTGGAAATTCAAAAAAAACTTAATGCCATGAGCATCATTATATTGATAGTTTATGGGGGGCATGAGTTGTACCTCCTACATTTCTGGATCTACACATTGTAAGTGAGAGATTGATAGAATTCTTACATGCAGATTGAAGCAAGTAGCAACGCCTCCATGTTATGTATCTGCTGCAATTTGTCAACATCAATTGCACCCATAAGTTCCGGAAAGTAATATTTTATCTCGTATATAATGTAGTATCAATGCATGTCACGTGTAAATTAGCGATTGTTTGGCTTATGGTCTTTATAATGTTGAACACTTCATAGCTCCTTTTTTGGTTTTATTTCAAGAGTACTACTAAAGTTTGATATGTTTGATATTATGCATTTAAATTTGTAGAGTTGTATATAATTTCCTTTTTTGTTGATGTCCCAATTTAAAATTTGTGAACGCTAGACAAAGAAAAAGAAAAGAGTAAAAGAGAGGTCATTCATGATATACAAAGGGTCAGTTTTTCTCTAATTAAATAAACAATCTTGAAGTTTACATTAAAAGTATAAGAAAAAAAAGAGAGAAGTCTAGATCCTGAATTTGATTTACAAATTATAATTATAATTATAATAGGTGCGATACTATTTAATTAACAATTAAATTCTCGCTCATTTTATATGAGTAAAGCTTTGATTAATTCAATTTAGAACTTTTGAAATATTTTATTTTCTGTTACACCAAACAAGTTTGTCATCAGTGGTGTCTGACATGAAATAAGATTTAAGATAATTAATTTATAAAATAAATTTATTAGGCAATTCATTATTCAATAGTGATCTAGAGCAGAATTTGGGATATGATTTGAGTGAAAACCTATATTTAATATTTTGATTCAATATTGGAGATGGCCTCAATATAATAAGCGGGAGAAAAAAAAAAGGAAATCTTGAATCCAAACTAACTAACGAAAGATACTATAATAAAATATTAATTATTTTAAAATATTAATTTAATCAATTATGGATGTCTAGATTTTTGAACACGTAGCACTGCACGATAAATTATTTATGCGACGGCAATTTTTGTTCTGCATTAGTTGAAGAAGTGGTATGGGAGTTCTCTTCTGTTTCCAGTAGAGTATTAATAACATTCTTCAAGTTTCCACAACTGTAAATTTTATAATATTGCTTGCTAGGTGACAATGCAACAATTTTATTTTTTAAAAATTTCTATCTAAATCTTTGATGAATTTCAAAAGTTTCTAGATCTTGTAGTTTCTAGGCAAACCAGAAGTTGACTTTGCAATCAAAATAGGCTGCTTGAATCAATCTCTTTAAATTGAAAGGAGGTGAGACATTTCATAATTTTCACCTTCATTCATCAATGGCTATGGAGAAAGATCAATCTAAGTTGAGAATTCTGATGTTTCCATGGTTAGCTCATGGACACATAACTCCCTTTCTTGAACTCTCAAACAGACTTCTTACAACGAACTACTTCACTATCTACTTATGTTCCACTACAGTCAACCTCAATTCAATCAAAACAAGCATTAAACAAGGCTTGTCTGATGATCATGATCATGGATCAGTGGAGCTAGTAGAGCTGCAGATGCCATCTTCCCCTCAACTCCCTCCACAGCTTCACACTACCAAGAATTTGCCATCCCATCTTCTTCCAATCCTCATCAAAACCTTTCAAGAATCTAGTTCTAGCTTCTCAGACATCATGGATTCCATCAAACCTCATCTTCTCATATATGATTACTTCCAACCATGGGCTCCAAAGATTGCTTCATCCAAAGGCATACCTTCTGTTCTCTTCTCAACTTCTAGCGCAACCGCGCTTTCCTTCTTCCACCATGTCCACACACACAAAACTGCTGCCACCTTCCCATTCCCAGCTGTGAATCTGCAAGAGAGTGAGATGGCCAGGCTTATCAATCGTGTCATGCCGAATGTAAAAGATGCAGATGATGATGGTTTTGCATTTGGAGTAGTCACAAGATCCACAGACATTTTGTTGTTGAAAACATGTAGAGAAGTCGAGGAGAAGTACATAGATTATCTTTCTGTTTTGTGCAAGAAAAAGATTGTGTGCACTGGCCCACTGATCTCAGGTGCTAATGAAAACAAACACGATGATGTTGACAGTTCAGTTTCAGACATCATGAAATGGCTGAGTGGGAAGAGTCATGGCTCCACAATATACATCTCCTTTGGTAGTGAATGCTTCCTATCTAGAGATCAGATTGCAGAGATAGCAAAAGGGCTACAGCTCTGTGATGCTAACTTTCTGTGTGTCATACGTTTTCCAGCTGCAGAGACTGCTGTCAAGGTTGAAGATGAACTGCCTGAAGGGTTCCTAGAAACGGTGAAGGAGAGGGGATTAGTCGTGCCAAGATGGGCGCCACAGACGAAGATTTTAGGCCATTCGAGCATTGCTGGTTTTGCGAGTCATTGTGGATGGAGCTCTGTGATTGAGAGCATGTATTATGGTGTTCCTGTTATAACAATGCCGATGAAATCCGAGCAGCCTCTCAATGCTCAGATGGTGGTGGAGGCCGGTGTTGGGGTGGGGGTTGAAAGGGATGGTAATGGATTGTATGTAGGGGAGAAGGTGGCCAAAGCTATCAACAAGGTGATGGTGGAGAAGGCGTTTTATGAAGGTTTGAGGAATGAGGCTCGACGGTTGGGGGAGACGATACGAGAGAAGGAAGAACAGTTGGGGAAGGAGGTGGCTGAGGAGCTATTGAGGATTTGCATGAAGAATAAGAAAGAAGTATGATATAAGTGAAGAGTAGAATGAAATTTATGAAGATTATGGCACTTTTATTGGTAGTTTTTTCTGTTCTTTGTCACTTTTTTTCTGCATGAATTCAAAGTAGTGGAATAAAAAGATGTTGTGTTTATGTTTCATGCCTTTGTGTGACCCAGAATTTATCTGTATATAGTGATGGTTACAGGCATCATTAAAGTATATTGCATTTCCAGCTTTCAAGATTATAAAATTTGAAGTTGACATTGAAGATTTTGTAAATCTTTGAAGTTGAAAATTAAATAAGTACTTAATGCCATGAGCATCATTACATTGATAGTTTATTGGGGCCTGAGTTGTACCTCCTATATTTCTGGATGTACACATTATAAGGATATGTCCAAAAGTTGACATTAGTGAGAGATTGATAGAATTCTTGAGAGCTGAAGTGAGAGAAAGTTCATTCTTTCATGGCCATGGAAAGAGAGGAAGGTAGATTCAGAATTCTGATGTTTCCATGGTTAGCTTATGGGCACATATCTCCCTTTCTTGAGCTATCTAAAACCTCTCGAAAACAAGCTACTTCACTCTATACCTATGTTCTTCTGCTGTCAATCTTGATTCAATCAGAGCCAGTCTTGTAAAAGATGCATCTGATGGTGCTGCATCAGTTAAGCTGATAGAACTTCACGTGCCATTGTCACCTCAACTTCCTCCAGAACTGCACACGATGAAGAATTTACCACCTAATCTTTTCCAAAACCTTGTCCAAGCCTTTCAAGAATCAAGTTCTAGCTTATCAGATATCATGGATTCTTTGAGGCCTGATCTTCTGCTATATGATTTCTTCCAACCATGGGCTCTAAACCTTGCTTCATCCAAAGGCATACCCTCTGTTTACTTCTCGACTTCAGGTGCAACCATGCATGCCTATTTTCATCATCCCTTCACGATGGGGACTGTCTCCACCTTCCCTTATCAAGCCATAGCTCTGTCACAGCACGAGATGGCCATGCTGAAAAGTTCAATCGAGCAGCACCTGAAAGATGCTGATGAAAGTTTTGCATTCGGAAACTTTTCAAGATCCACAGACATTGTATTGGTGAAGAGCTGCAGAGAGATTGAGCTCAAGTATATTGATTATCTCTCTGATCTGAGCAAGAAAAAGATGGTTTGCACCGGTCAATTGATTGCAGATGCAAACGGATATGATGATAACGAGAGTTCAGAGATCATGCAATGGCTAAGTGGGAAGGATCATTCCCACTCTATATATCTCCTTTGGTAGTGAGTGCATTCTATCAAAGGAGCAGATAGCAGCAATAGCAAAAGGGCTACTAATTTCTGATGTTAACTTTTTGTGGGTTGTGAAATTTCCAGTCGGGGAGAGGGTCACTACAATAGAAGAAGATTTTCCTGAAGGATTTGTTGAAACAGTGAAGGATAAGGGGTTAGTCATATCAAGATGGGCGCCACAGACGAAGATTTTAGGCCATCCAAGTATTGGTGGTTTTGTAAGTCATTGTGGATGGAGTTCTATCACGGAGAGCATGTATTTTGGTGTTCCGATTATAACCATGCCAATGCAATATGATCAGCCTATAACTGCTCAAATGGTGGTGGAGGCTGGTGTTGGTGTAGAGGTGGAAAAGGATGGAAACGGACTGTATGTGGGAGAAGAGGTAGCAAAAGCAGTCAATAAGGTGATGGTGGAGACGACGTTTTATGAAGGTCTGAGGAACAGAGCTCGTAGATTGAGTGAGGTGATAAGAGAGAAGGAAGAAGACGAGGTGAATGAAGCAGGAGAGCAGTTATTGATGATCTGTATGAAGAACAAGAAATAAGTGTCACAACTCACACAAGCTATTGACTTTCTTCTTTCATTATGTTTTCAATACTGTATTTTCAGTTTTTTAATCCATCTGAATCTCCTGCCTTGATTGAATAACATTAAATCAGATATGCAATCTGAAATATTCATTTTGTAATCTTGCAAGCCGGCAATGCAAGTTCTTTTTATAATGTGAAACATTACTATAATTAGAACTGCAGGCCTAATAGCTTTCATTCATTCTTTTTTTTTTGCCATGGAGAGAGAGAATCATAACTTCAGAATTCTGATGTTTCCATGGTTAGCTCATGGACACATATCTCCCTATCTCGAGCTATCCAAAAAACTATCGAAAACAAACTACTTCACTATATACTTATGCTCTACTGCTGTCAATCTTGATTCGATCAGAGCTAGTCTTGTGACAGACGCGTCTAATAGTGGTGCTGCATCAGTAGAGCTAGTGGAGCTTCACATCGAATCATCACCCGAACTTCCTCCAGAGCTGCACACGACGAAGAACTTGCCTACTAATCTTCTTCCAACCCTCATGCTGGCCTTTCAAACATCAATTTCTAGCTTGTCAGATATCATGGATTCTGTAAAGCCTGATCTTCTGATATATGATTTCTTCCAACCATGGGCTCCAAAGCTTGCTTCATCCAAAGGTATTCCTTCTGTTTATTTCTTAACTTCAGCTGCAACGTCGTTTTCTTATTATCACCATGCATACACAATGGGGACTGGTTCCACCTTCCCTTACAAGGCTATAAGTCTACCAGACAGTGACATTATCAAGACACGTGATCTCATTAAGCCGTACTTAAAAGATGTTGACAACGATTTTGCATTTGGAAACTTCACAAGATCCAGTGACATTGTATTGGTGAAGAGCTCCAGTGAGATTGAACTGAAGTATATTGATTATCTCTCTGTATTGTGTAAGAAAAAGATGGTGTGCACCGGTCCACTGATTGTGGATGGTCACGACATCAATGACAACGAGAGTGCAGAGATCATGAAATGGCTAGGTGGGAAGGATCATTCTTCTACTGTATACATCTCATTTGGTAGTGAATGCTTTCCATCAAGGGAGCAGATAGCAGAAATAGCAAAAGGCCTACAAATTTCTGATGTTAACTTTCTGTGGGTCATAAGATTTCCTGTCGGGGCGAGGATCACTACAATAGAAGAAGAGTTGCCTGAAGGATTTCTTGAAAAAGTGAAGGATAAGGGGTTAGTTATTTCAAGATGGGCGCCACAGACGAAGATTTTAGGCCACCCAAGTATTGGTGGTTTTATGAGTCATTGTGGATGGAGCTCTGTGGTGGAAACCATGTATTTTGGTGTTCCGGTTATAGCCATGCCGATGAGAGCTGATCAGCCTTTAAATGCTCAACTCGTGGTGGAGTCTGGCATCGGAGTAGGGGTAGAAAAGGATGGCAATGGAATGTATGTGGGAGAAGAAGTGGCAAAAGCAATCAATAAGGTGATGGTGGAGAAGACATTTTATGAAGGTCTGAGGAGCAAAGCTCGGAGATTGAGTGAGACGATAAAAGAGAAGGACGAACATGAGGTGAACGAAGCATCCGAGCAGCTGTTGATGATTTGTATGAAGAACAAGAAAATAGTGTGACAAATTAGCTAGTTTTATGATATCTCAAACACCTTATAAGTGAAGTCTTGGAATAAAATCCAAGAACAATGTTTCTTATTTTACTTTGTCTGCTTTAGGATTTATATATGTATTTATACTGATCAAGAAAAGAGTGGTTGAAGATGGAGGAAGAAGAAGTGTTGGATGAAGTAGCTGAGCTGCTATGGCAGCTGTGCTCTAGGAAGCAGATTGTAGAAGCAAGAAGATGAAGTTTTAGATGAATTTTCATTTAATTTGTAGGAAATAAATTGCAAGTTTTATGGCTTTGATTCATGCATTTACATTTTAGATGGATATTATTGTAGGCTGTGGATATTTGTATTGAGATTTTATGAATTATATATGTCATGATCAAAAGATTGATATTTTGGAGATTGAATGGGATGTTAATAGACTTTGCATAAAATATTTTGCAGCCATTCAAAATATTTTCTCACCTTCTGTTCAATTCAACAATTGAAAATTGTTATTACTTGAACGGTTGGAACATTTTTAAACAAATGTTGGGACATAGGTATTAATATTATGTTGGGAAAATTATAACTTTGAGAATTTGTTTAGACTCCCAATAAAGTATGGGCAAGTGCTATTTATTGAATTAATATTTGTTACCCCACTAAAAAATAGTAATTGTTAAATAAATAAATATTTGTCACTTTCTTGACTCACCTTCCACCAGAAATCATTATCTTTGGTTCAAAAAGGAAAAGAAAAGATCATATTATACTATCTAATTGATCGATATTGAGGTTGTTTTACAAATATATTTTAAGAAATAAATTAATTGCATATATTTAATAAAGCAGCCTTTTAGACAAGCTAGCGGAGATCACTTGCGGTGCACGTAAATTGTATAATTTGTTACTTAAATATATAAAATTAAAAGTTCTTTTGAAAGTGTAAAATGTAAAGTTATAAGTTATATTATAATTAGAAAATATTAATAAATAATTAGAGTAAGAATATATATATTAACAACATTACAATGAATTATTTATCTAAAACTATATATATATATATAGTAAGTGTAGATTCTCATATATGTGAATACAATAACTAAGTTTTTTTTTTTTACGACCAACGTCCCTTTGAACTTCTTCTTGAATTAATATATTTTTATATTAAAATAGAACATCTTGCCAATTTTTTTTTTACTAATGATTTTTGGGCAAACCTATGATGATAAAAAAAACTTTCCATGCATTATTTTAGTATCAAACAAAATTTCTCAGAGCAATATCCTAGTAAAAGGGAAGAAAATGGATTAAAATTATAATATTTATACTTTATAGTTAGGTATGTTTCCAATACTCCACATATTTTTCATATAAGGCTATGTTCGAAAATTTATTTTCAAAAATACAAGGCATGCTTGAAAATATATTTTTGAACATACATGATCAATAGCTTAGGAAAAAAATAGTTGAACGTATTTTCGAACCTATTGATCATATTTGTAATTCAATAGTTTCCAAATCCAAAATTGAGCGATAAAACATGAATATTTACAAACTTAAATCACATTTTTTTACAAATTCAAAGTATACATGTCAATTATTAACCTATTCTAGCAAATATGCCTCCCTCTTTTCAAATTTGAAAAACTAAATTGTGACACCTCTTTTTATCTCTCAAACATGAACACTTCTCGCTCATATGTGAAAATTTATCTCTTTGATTTTGTAGCATACGTGAATTATATATATTTTTTAAATTGGTTAAAACTGTTTTTTTTAAATTAAGGATAAAATTGGATCCGAACATTAGCCCGTCTTACGAATTTTGACCTGTTATAAGCTGGTCTTATACAAGCTTTTGTCACTTATGAAAATAATATATTTTAGAGATATAAAGATACATTCTTTTTTTTTTATTTTATATTTTATAAGGCTCTTATATGTATAAATTCATATCTCATTCATATTATTAATCAATTTGAAAAGGATTCATGTATCATAAACTCTACAAATTTATATGCTTATGATCTGAATTAAATTGATATCAATAAATATACTAATACTTAGACAGATTAATGTTCTCATCATTAATTCATTTAGTATATGTTGATTGTCACTACTGGCATTATAGTGTAAGAGATACTAAATATATATATATATATATATATATATATATATATATATATATATCTTGATTTACATACTATTTACATATACCATTCTATCTTAAAATTACTTATAAGCATAATTTTTCATTAGTACATGTAGTTCAAATATTGACATTATTTATACATTTACAGTTATATAAAATAATATATGTATATATATTTAGTTTTATAAATACTTTATGTAATCTTTCGAATATTAATTATTGAAAATTATAAAGCTTAAAAATATATATTTATTTTTTAAGATCTAATACTCATATATTCACTAAAATGTATTATATTTATTGTTATCTTTTTCCCTTTTATCTAATTTGGTGATTGTCCTAATAAAATTGAATCATGAATAAATCATTTAATTGAATTGAAATTGTTTGGATGAATCTATGAAATCGATGATTTAGATTATTTCTTCCTCTATTATATCAATTCCTAATTTTCTCCGTTTATCTTTTTATTTTTGCCTTTATTTAATTATTTATCTTTAGTAGATATTAAACAAAACCTTGAATGCGCTACATATCTAATATTTAGAAGATTGACGTTGCAGTACTCACATTAAGATTAAGTTTTTAGTCTATGTGGAATACAATCTTGTTCAACATTGTAATACAGATACTTTGTATACTTGTGGATAGCTACTGAGAAATTGAATAATTATAATGTAATGAAATAAATATTTGGTTGAGAAGTGCAAGAAATAATATTTAAAAAATAAATTATTATATTTGCCCAAATTTAACGCTAAAGTCTATATTTTTAAATTTTAATTGTAACATTTGTACGTGATATTATAAAAGTAGTATTATGCTCTAATATAATAGTGTAATTAAGCTAAATTTTCCTCTTTAAAATAGTATTAGAAAAATTAGTAATGTTCTAAAATGAATTATTGTATACATGGTAACTTATTTGGGCCACTTTGAGACAATATGGGACCCGAGGTGAAATAATGAATATGTTTAGAAGTAAAATATTTTTTTTAAAAGATAATACAGTAATATGTTATAAAGAAATTCATTTATTATCTCTTATTTTATCAACAATAAAATCACTTTTAAATGTTCTAAATCTCAAACCGTGACATGTTACTCAACTTAAAAACTTACTTCATGTGACGCCCGGGGCCGAAGCGTGGAGTGATCGCCGGTGCAAGGCACGGACAAAGAGCGGCTCCTATAAAACTTCCAAGCGAAGGGGCACATGAATGAACCGAATCCACCCGAAAGAGAGGGATTCTGAGGCTATACAGGAATGAGACTGTATAGTTGAGGAGAGCTTAAAGGATTTGATTGGTGCTACTCATACTAACAATGTGCATCTTCTTTTCTGGCGCTCGTTCCACCAGAACTCCAAAGTTAAGCGTGCTTGACCTGGAGCAATAGTGGGATGGGTGACCCTCTGGGAAGTTTCTCAGGGAGCGTGTGAGTGAGGACAAAGCATGCTGGAAAGACTCATGACGGGACAGCCGTCAGACAAAAAAAGTTTCTCAAAAAAAGTTTCTCAGGGAGCGTGTGAGTGAAGACAAAGCATGCTGGAAAGACTCATGACGGGACAGCCGTCAGACAAAAAAAGTTTCTCAAAAAAAGTTTCTCAGGGAGCGTGTGAGTGAAGACAAAGCATGCTGGAAAGACTCATGACGGGACAGCCGTCAGACAAAAAATAATTGTTATAATTAGCATATCCCGGTAGTCGGGTCGTTACACTTCAACAAATTTTTTTTTATAATTAGCATATCCAATAATTTTCGATAGGTAATATATGCATTGGTAAGTGTTTATATAAATTTATATAATATAATATCTTAATATATAATTTTGCATTTAATTTTATGTCTCAGGTTCTATTAACGCACACTTTAATTTTGAAAATAAATCAAATCTATTAATATCTAAGTGTTTTTCAAATGTTAGATAAGTTATAGGATTAAAAAAATAATTTGTTAGAGATTAATATATGATAAATTTTATTTAGAAGCCATAGATTTGATCATTTATATATTTAAAATATTTGACTTAAAAAAATTATTAATCGAATGTGGATATTTCATATATTTATTTAGCTAACCATTTTGATGAAAATAATAAGGCATGAGGTGATCGACTCGTTTTCCTCATAGTAGAAATAACATAGTGTTATTTCATTTACACAGTGGCGGAACCAGAAAATTTTCTTTGGAGGGGCTGCACTTTTGTCTAACAGAACGACGAGTGGTTCGTGATTTATGCTTGTTAATTTGCTCGATAAGTTTAATGTTTGCCCGCGCAACATATAGAGAATAGTTAAATGAGGGACAATCGTCAACCTTTTTCACAAGTATATGTTTTTTAATAATGATATTAGTGGAATGATGTTGTTTCGCTAACAAGTTTGATTTTTCTCCTTATTTTCTTTGGTGAAATGATGTTTTTGACATATTTCCACGTATGATAAATATAATTTTAATCAATTTTTTTTATATGCATTAGTGGAAAATAACTTTAAAAAATTAAATGTCCGAATAAAATATCTTATATCCATGAATGGAATAGATTAATTAAAGTGAACAATTAACAATCATTAAATAAGTTTGAGCTAAAATATCATTAAGTTTCATCAATCCATACGATTCCTAATTCAATCATTAAGCTAAAACGTTACTTTAAGTTCAAATTGATAAAATGTAATTAATTGAACCCAAATACCCGAAATTGAATTAATAATATTTACAAACATAAATTATATTTAACAAAATCTAAGCAATAAAATTTCAAACTAATATTAAATAAAAAAATATACTATTTAAACTGAAAAGGGAGGAATGGATGGATTCTGTTATATTTATTGTTGAGAAAAGAAAGAAAAAGGAGTTTACATTAGTAATTCCTCAAAAGCGTGTAATTATTTTCTTAAAAATGTGTATAAAAATTTAATCTTTTTTCATAGTTCTTCTTCTCCAACAGTTCGCGACCTTCCCCTCCCCTATTTTATACTTCTACAAACCTTCTACAAAACCTTTAGCAGCAGGCAAAGAAGCAACGTTCAGCATCTTGGTAAATACTGCTCTTCCCTAATTAAATTAAGTCTCTCTTTTCGATGAAAATTAAGGGGCTATTGCAAAAAAATTCCAGCAACATCTATACTACACAGAGATAATTGACAGGTTGGGGGGGCCAGCACCCCTCTAGTTTATCTATTTAAAAAGTATGGATGTTTCTTACAAAATATGATTTGCCTATTATATCCACAATTTGCATTTAATTTAAGAGTAAAAAAGTAATATAATATATTACATTTTTTTTGTAAATATAATATATTAAATTTATTTCAAAAGTTTTGTTATAATTGAACTCTACTACATAAAATTATCCCTAACATAAAATATTATAAATAATTATTTGTAAATATAATATATTATATTTATTTAATTTCTTACAAAATATGATTTGTCTATTATATCCATAATATGCACTTAATTTAAGGATAAAATAGTAATATACTATATTATATAATTAATTATTCACATATAATTTATTATATTTATTTCAATAGTATTGTACTATTCCAATTCTTCATCCACATCACATTAATTTTTCAACAATTATTTCTCTATCGTATCAACCATAGCAAACAAGAAAAAAATTAAAAAATATAACCCCACAACAATATAATATAGTATATAATTAATTCAACACATATAATATATTACATTTAATTTTATAATTTAAATATTAATTCAATAGAATTATATTATTATAATTTTTCATTCATTCACATGAATTAATTCTCCATCAATCATATAGTCTATGTAAATTACGTTCGAATGAAGAGATTGAAAGATAAATGCTTGAATTTATAGAAATATTATAAACTAACCTAATGATACTTGAGAAGTTATCTATCAATAATCAAGAATTTTAAGGGGGCTATCGCAAAAAAATTCCGGCAACCTCTATACTACACAGAGATAATTGACAGGTTAGGGGGGGCTTCAGCCCCCCCTAAGCACCCCTCTAGTTCCGCCTATGTTTACACACACACATTCTTGATTTATATATATCTTAATTAAATTACTTGTAATAAAATTCAAATTAATATATTCACTTATGAATAATATTTTTTTCTCCAATCTATATATTTGAAATTATCCTCTATGATTTTACATTAATATTAAAAAAATCTTTAGATTGATGAGTAATTGTGAAGTTTATTTTGATAAAATATGTAATTTTTTTAGAAATAACATTTTTATGATTTGGAGGGTATGACATAATTTTTACAACTTAATTACTTTGATAATATTAATTAACTTATCTTTAATAAAAATAGATGAATGACCAAAATGACATTTCATTATATATACTATCTTTAATACGAATATGTAGGTGATGATAAATTTTTTTGGTGCTCGTATAAGTTTACATCGCTCTTTTGCAATGAAATTATTTTAATTTATGTACATTATGTAATATTTTTGCTATTTCACTAAAATATGAATTATTGATATCACATGATTTGAATCAGTAATTTATAAGTAAAAAATTTAGATTTTAAGTATATTGAATAAATTATACTTATATAATTTCTAGATAACTAAATTATTATATACTCAACCAATTTTGAAATTCAACATGATATTTATTTTATTTTTAATAATGTCACCTTTTGAATTGTGGAAAATTCGACATCCCTAAATTGTTGCTAAAAAATAAATTAGAATAGACATTCATCATATAAAAAAAGAACAATAAAAATAATTGACTTGAATGTATGTGATATGCGTTTTATATATATTAATTCATAATTTATATCTTATTGGTTTATAAAGATATTAATGAATTTCCTAACATTTAATTAAAAAATAACATGTTCGTTGAAATTAGAAACTTATACACACACTCACATATCAAATTCATGCACCAATCAAAATTATATATGTATTTTAAATATAATATTATGGAAGTCAATACTATTATTATTAACTGTTACCATATATTTGTATATCAAATGAATGACCATTTGCATAAAAATCATGATAGAAATTTTATATCTACTACTCTATGATAATAAAATGTTAATATTGTAGATTTATTATATTACCCTATTGTGTTTAATTTAACTATATTCTAGGGATATATTAGTTAAATTCAATTTTGTAAAATAAGAATTTTTTTATATATAGTAGTAGATTCATATGGAAACTAATATATTATATTAGATTTTACATTATAAATACATATTATATATATATATTATATTACACAATTACCCTTAAATTAAAGTTATAATAGAGATATAATAGGTAAACCAAAATTTGTAAAACATCACACTTTTATAATAGTAGTAGATTCATATGGAAATTAATATATTATATTAGATTTTACATTATAAATACGTATTATATATATATATTATATTACACAATTACCCTTAAATTAAAGTTATAATAGGGATATAATAGGTAAACCAAAATTTGTAAAACATCACACTTTTATAATAGCTGTAGATTAATAGAGCAACCTTAAGAATCAAGATTTAGTATCTTAGATCTCAATTTTTTTATTTTATTTCATTCAAGAATCAGCAAACTTGTCGTAGGAATTGTCACATAAATACTGATGATGAATTATTACAATATCACATCATTTTTCACTTAATAAAACTTTTGGAAACAGTCAGAGAATTAATTAAAAGATTGGGATGATTTTAAGTCATAACACATGCAGTCTTAGACCTTAGGATTAATGGCAAACTTGGAGTAAAATCCACTAATTTTCTTGGTTGTTTTGTTATAGTTTTCTGGTTGAGGAATTTATATATATATATATATATGTATATATATGTATACGTTCTAAGCCATCAATCAACATTACAGTAACAAAAGATGAAATAGAAGCATAGTACTTGCTATTTACAGACTACAAGAAGCAAAACAAGAATATGCCCGCCCTTTGAATCTCTTTAACTTGCTGCATATGTTGAAGAAGTGTGGTGTGAAATTCTCTTCAATGATTACATACTAATTCACCTGATTCTTGTGCCCCGATTAAAATATAGTTTCTGATTAGACTTTCTACCTAATAGAAAGATTTTAGAGTCCTGCAAGCTAGTTAAAGGTTTTTTTTTTTTGTTTTTGTGAAGCATTACTATATTGATAACTGCAGAGCTGAGAGCTTGCATTAACTCATTCATGATCATGTCCATGGAGAGAGAAAAATGCAATTTTAGAATTCTTATGTTTCCATGGTTAGCTCATGGACACATATTTCCATTTCTTGAACTCTCCAAAAGACTCTCAAGAACAAACTACTTCACCATTTACTTATGTTCCACTATTGTCAACCTTGACTCAATCAAATCGAGCATCAGACAAGACTTGTCTGATGATGATGATGATGATGCATCACTGAAGCTAGTAGAGCTGCATATGCCATCATCCCTTGAACTTCCTCCACAACTGCACACGACAAAGAATTTGCCTACTAATCTTCTTCCAACCCTTGTACAGGCTTTTCAAGAATCAAGTTCTAGCTTCTTAGATATCATGGATTCTGTAAAGCCTGATCTTCTGATATATGATACTTTCCAACCATGGGCTCCAAATCTTGCTTCAGCCAAAGGTATTCCTTCTGTTTATTTCTTAACTGCAGCTGCAACGTCGTTTTCTTATTATCAGCATGCATACACAATGGGGACTGGTTCTACCTTCCCTTACAAGGCTATAAGTGTACCAGACAACGACATTATTAAGGCCCGTGATCCCGTTAAGCCATACATAAAAGATGCTGACAACGATTTTGCATTTGGAAACTTCACAAGATCCAGTGACATTGTATTGTTGAAGAGCTGCAGTGAGATTGAACTGAAGTATATTGATTATCTCTCTGTATTGTGCAAGAAAAAGATGGTGTGCACCGGTCCATTGATTGTGGATGGTCACGACTGCAATGACAACGAGAGTGCAGAGATCATGAAATGGCTAGGTGGGAAGGATCATTCTTCTACTGTATACATCTCATTTGGTAGTGAATGCTTTCCATCAAGGGAGCAGATAGCAGAAATTGCAATAGGGCTACAACTTTCTGATGTTAACTTTCTGTGGGTCATAAGATTTCCTGTCGGGGCGAGGATCACTACAATAGAAGAAGAGTTGCCTGAAGGATTTCTTGAAAAAGTGAAGGATAAGGGGTTAGTTATTTCAAGATGGGTGCCACAGACGAAGATTTTAGGCCACCCGAGTATTGGTGGTTTTGTGAGTCATTGTGGATGGAACTCTGTGGTGGAAACCATGTATTTTGGTGTTCCAGTTATAGCCATGCCGATGAGAGCTGATCAGCCTTTAAATGCTCAACTTGTGGTGGAGTCTGGCATTGGAGTAGGGGTAGAAAAGGAATGTAATGGAATGTATGTGGGAGAAGAGGTGGCAAAAGCAATCAATAAGGTGATGGTGGAGAGGACATTTTATGAAGGTCTGAGGAGCAAAGCTCTAAGATTGAGTGAGGCAATAAAAGAGAAGGACGAACATGAGGTGAATGAAGCAGCAGAGCAGCTGTTGATGATTTGTATGAAGAACAAGAAAATAGTGTGACAAATTAGCTAGTTTTATGCTATTTCAAACACTTTATAAGTGAAATCTTTGAATAAAATCCAAGAACAATGTGTTTCTTGTTTTGCTTTGTCTGGTTTAGGATTTATGTATTTATACTGATCAAGAACATTACACCTAAAATGAAATGTAAACATTGTACTTACAATTTTGTATTGTTCATGATCAGTAGCAATAATATTATTTCTGTTTTTTTCATGATACTAAGTTTGGACTAATGCAATACATGAAACATTTCCTAAACAAACTTTTGTTAGAACAAGCAACTCAACTTTTTCTCTTGTGTCTTTGCTATTATCTTATTCATTGGATTTTTCTTATAAATACTTCAAAGAAAATTTGGTGGGAGGTCTGTTTCTAGAGCATATGAAGACAAGTGTAAGCAACAAAATGTCTTGATGATTCATTAAATGGCTAATGCTTCGTTAGGGGGAAATTCAGAGAGAGTTTATACAAAGGCAAGGGAGCTTAGGCCTCATTAACCTTTATTCAAGATTAAAAATTCTTTAAACATTGCTTGAAATAGAAAACAAAACACATGAATCATATGCTCTGAGGCCTTTTCACCATTTAATAAGCTTAAGCCTGATCTTGACAAGTGATTATAAGATGGTTGTCAAGACAAAAGTGGTTAAGTGAGAGTTGTATAGTGACAAAATCAGGAACTTTATTATCTGATGAGGAATCTTCATGGAGGCAGGCCGGCATCCGGTTTACACAAATTTATTTTTTTCCTACTACTTTCTGGACAAATCGGGTTTACTTGCAACAGGAACGAATAGTAACAAGAAACGAGGTTGTTTTTGAAAAGACCATATGATTCTCATGCTAACATTGAGTTTATAAGAAAAGTGCAACTAAATCTTAAATGCATCTTAAATCTTAAAAAATGTGCCTTGGCCTGTTTAGGCTAGAATGCTTTAGTTGGTTGAGGTTAGCCGGCTTTTAAATTTAATCGAAATATCATCATCACTACTTTTAGACAAGAGCAACAAACAAATGGGAAGAAAACTAGCATCATATGATAAATAAATGGAAAAAAAAACACAGATTGATGAAAGAAATGTGTGAAAACTTCATAGTTTATTAAGAGTTGCTGTATTGGGATTTGGAACATCAGCTTCTCCCACTTGAAAAATGGAAACAGAACTTTCTAATTTTAGTATACTTATGTTCCCATGGTTGGCTCATGGTCATATATTTCCATTTCTAGAGCTAGCCAAAGCAATCTTGAACAGAAAAAGCTTTCACATATACTTCTGTTCCACCTCCATAAACTTTGATTCGATCAAGAACTTCATCAACAAATACGCGTTAAACAGCTCCATAGAACTAGTAGAACTCCATTTAGAATCATCTCCTGATATCCCTCCACACTACCATACTACCAAGAACCTGCCATCATCTCTCACCTTCACCCTCCTCAAGGCCTTCCAGACGTCGAATGCCAGCTTCTCGAGCATCATCACTACCTTCAAACCTGACTTAGTGTTGTATGATGTGTTTCAGCCTTGGTCTGCCAAGATTGCTTCCTCACAAGGCATTCCTGCTGTTCATTTCTCCATCTACGGAGCTGCGGATTATTCGCTGTTGCATCACAAGCACACGTTTGGAGAGGCCGAGTTTCCTTTCCCAGCAATCAAGTTTGAAGGAAATGAGCTGCAAGAGTTATGGAATGGCATTGAGTTTCTATTTGCCATTATCCATGATGCTGATCAGGAATTCCTTTTTGGAAATTTCAAGCAATCTCGTGACATAGTCTTGCAAAAAACAAGCAGATTGATTGAAGGGAAGTACATAGATTACCTATCTACACTGTCTGAAAAGAAAATAATCCCTGTTGGTCCATTGATCACTCACAACAGCCAAAACAACCAAGAAAACTCAGATATAATCCAATGGCTAAGCAAGAAAAAGCAGCATTCGACAGTTTACATTTCGTTTGGGAGTGAGTACTTCTTGCCCAAGGCTGAGATTGAAGAAATAGCAAAAGGGCTAGAGCTTTGCAGTGTCAACTTCATATGGATCATCAGATTTCCATTGGGAGCAACGGTTAGCCTAGACGAGGCGCTGCCAAAAGGCTTCCTCGAAAGGGTAGGTGACAGAGGACTAGTTGTGACAGGATGGGCACCACAGGCTGATATATTAGGCCATCAAAATGTAGGTGGTTTTGTGAGCCACTGTGGGTGGAGTTCTGTCATGGAAAGCATGTATTTTGGAGTTCCGGTCATATCCATGCCGATGAAGAATGATCAGCCTATAAATGCTAGGATGCTAGTAGAGGCTGGCAGCTGTGTAGAGGTCTCAAGAAGAAGTGAAAATGAGGTGTTTGAGGGAGAGGAAATGGCTAAGGCCATTGAGAAGGTGGTGGAGAGTGGTGAAGAGCTGAGGCGCCGAGCTCGTGGTTTGAGTCAGAGGTTGAAGATAGAGGAAGAAGAAGTGTTGGATGAAGTAGCTGAGCTGCTATGGCAGCTGTGTTTGAAGAAGCAGATTGTTGAAGCAAGAATATGAAGTTTTAGATGAATTTTCATTTAGTTTGTAGGAAATAAGTTGCTAAGTTTATGGCTTAATTTGATTTGAAAAGTGGTTCATGCATTTACAGTGGATGTCATTGTAGGCTGTGGAAATTTGTATTGAGATTTTATGAATTTTGTCATAAATAGAAGATTTAATATTTTGTGAATTAAATGGGATGTTATAGACTTCGCATAAAATATTTTGGAGCCATTCAAAATATTATTTTTGTCACATTCTTTGTTCAATTAAACAATTGAAAATGTCATTATTCGAATGGTTGGAACATTTTTAAATTTAAACAAATGTTGGGACATAGGTATTACTATTAGGTAGGAAAAATTAGCAGTTTGATAATTTGTCTAGACTCTAGACTCTCAATAGAATATGGGAGAGTGCTATTTATTTAACTAATCTTTATTACCCCACTAAAAAATAATTAACAATAAAATAATTGAATATTTGTCACCTCCTTGACTCACCAGCTTCCACCAGAAACCATAATCTTTCGCTCAAAAGGACAAGAAAAGACCATATTATACTATCTAATTGATCTGTTCAAGTTTCATGTTGCACCCCCGTCGTGTTTCACTATTAAATTTATAATTTTAATAATATTTATTATACAATAAAAATTAATTATAATATAAATAATCATAGTCAATATTTATCAATAAAATAATTAATTTTGAAATATTCAACCATAATAGTGATTTATTAATTAAAAACTAAAAATTAAATACTAAAAAATAATTATAAATCCTAATAGGGTGGGGTGAATCCTAATAAATACTCGTAAAATTAAATTAAATCACAAAAAAATAAAATTGAGAAAAAAAAAGAACTCGTAATTTAAAAATATAACATGAAATGTAACGCAGATAGTGTAATGAGAAATCCCACGTACTAATCAATCAATAGTGGGGTTGTTTTACAAATATATTTTAAGAAATCAATTTCATATATCTAATAAAGCAACCTTTTAGACAAATTAATAGAGCAACCTTAAAGAATCAAGATTTAGTACCTTAGATCTCAATTTTTTTATATATTTTGTTTTTCATTTCAAGAATCAGTAGGGATGGCAACCGGCCGGATCTGGAGCGGATCTTGTTGAATCCAGATCCATATTCTTTTTTTTTTTTTTCAGATTCAGATCCGCTCCAGATCCGTCGGATCCAAAATTTTGAAATCCATATCCAAATCCATAGGATCTGCGGGTCTGCGGATCTGATCCACGGCCAAATTTTTATTTAAAATAGAATTTAAAATGAGACAAAATCAAAAGAACACTGTCAACACAATAATAAACATCCAAAACAAGTCGGCAACATCCAACATTCATCTTAAAGGAAAATATTAAACAAACATATTCATCCATCACATCACGAAATATATATATATATAATGTAAAATATAAAATAATATATATATATAATATAAAATATATATATATATATATATATATATATATATATATATATATATATATATATATATATAGGGGTGGGGTTATATAAAAATAACCCCTTGTGTGAGAAATGAGAACACATCTCACACCACACATCCATCAAAAATCAAAGGTCCAGATTTGATGAAAAAGGCGGTGGCAATTTTGTAATATCTGAAAAGTTTTTCGCGCGGGGGTATTACTGTAATTTGGTAATTCTTATAAAAATCGCGGAGGATTTGATAACAGATCGTTATGCTAACGAAGTATTATCATAATGCTAACGAAGCATTATAGTTATGCTAATTAAAGTTTTCAAATATTATTGGCGAAAAAAATATTCTAAAAATTAATTATAAACCTAATTCGATTTAATAAACCCTAATTAAATGGAAAAAATCATAATTGAATGAAATAAACCTAATTAGATGAAATAAACATTGATTGGATGTGGTAAACCCTAAATGAGTTGAAAGAAATCATAATAATAATATATTTGTACTACGTTAGCATTATAGTTTTGGTTCGTCAGCATTGCGAATACACTATGTTAGTATATGTCAATACTCTATCAACATACGTTATAAATTATAATTGGATAGGATAAACCATAATAATCAATTAAGAACTATAAACAAAAAATTAAATTTCAAAAGAATAATGATAATTAGATGGAATAAACCACAATCGAGATTAAATAAACCATAATTGAGATTTAATAAACCCTAATAAATTTATACTATGTTAGCATTATGATAATTTTTTGTTAGCACATCGAATATATTATGTTAGCATATGACAAATGCTTCATTAGCATACATTCATATGTTATCGTAATGCTGACGAAGAATTATTAGATGCTAACGAAAGCATTTACAACCTAGGCACGCGTAAAAAAATTTATTTTTTATTTTTCGTTCATATTTTTTCATCCAAACATAGCCTTTCGACATCTTAAATGAAAGAGTATGAAGAGAGCTTTAATTTGATATATTTTTTGTGTGCATTGAATTAAAAACGAGGAAGTTATGGTCGATTAAAGTTTTTAAGAATTTATTTTTAATTGCTGACATCATCAATTTTAATGGATTTGGACGAAAATAACCCTCCTTCCTTATTTTTTGTCCTATTATTTACGAAACTGCCACCTTAAATCTCAACCATTGGATCATTAAATTGGATGGTGTGAGATGTATTCTCATTTCTCACACCAACCATTTGTTATCCTATATATATAGAGAGAGAGAGGGAGAAAGAGAGAGAATGGAGACTGGAGAGAGAGTCGGAGTCAGATATATATATATATATATATATATATATATATATATATAATATAAAATATAAATATATACATAGAGAGAGATCCGCGGGTCGGATCCGGATCTAAAATTTTAAGATTCAGATCCGCAGCAAAAAAAATTATAGAGATCCAGATCCGGCCCGAATCCATTGGATCCAAAATTTTGTGATCCAGATCCTCAAAAACGGATTTGGATCTGTAGATCTAGAACGGATCCAAGATCCATTGCCATCTCTAAGAATCAGCAAACTTGTCGTAGGAATTGTCACATAAATACTGCTGATGAATTATTACAAAATCATATCATTTTTCAATCAATAAAATCTTTGGAATCAGTGAGCGAGAGAAGTGAAAGATTGGGATGTTTTTTTAAAGTCATCAAATCATGAACAAATTCTTTTCTACATATATGATTTTTTTGAGTCCACGTTCCATTTTAGGCCAATACATGTGTGATGTTTCTATACCATGTGTATTTCTCGCGTGATTCAAGCCGTTCTGTTTCGATTCTAATGCTTTAGTTCGTAGTCTAAAGTTGGCTAACTTAATAAAATCAAAATGTATGCATCACTACCTTTTGACAAATGAAACAAAGCAAGCAAGCACTCTATTGACTAACAATAGTCAAATAAACATACCATCATACGATTATAGTTTATTACAAGTTGTCACATAGTTTATTTCACCCTCCATCACTACAAAAATCCCAAATCATTCATTTGATCACCCACACTTCTCCAAAAATGGAACCACAAAAATCAACCATTAGCATCCTAATGTTCCCATGGCTAGCTCATGGCCACATTTTCCCCTATCTCGAGCTATCCAGATCGCTCCTATACCGGAAAAACTTGCACATATACCTATGCACTACGTCCATCAACTTCGACTCCATCAAGAACTTCATTGATAAACACTCACTACACAACTCAATAAAACTAGTCGAGCTCGAGCTAGAACCATCTCCCGATCTCCCCCCTCACTACCACACCACCAAGAACCTCCCACAATCCCTCAAATTCACCCTCATCAAGGCCTTCCAGACGTCAAAATCGAGCTTCTCCGGCATCATCACCACCCTCAAACCTGACCTAGTGATGTATGATCTGTTCCAGCCCTGGGCAGCCAAGGTTGCAGCCTCACAAGGCATCCCATCTCTTCATTTCTCGATCTTCGGAGCCGTTCCTCTGGCCTTCATGCACCATCTCCACACCTTCGGAGAAGCCACCGCCTTCCCTTTCCCAGCAATCCAGTTCGAGGACAGAGAGCTGAAATCTCTGCTCTTCCTCACTGAATTCCTGTACCAAAACATACACGATGTTGATCAAGATTACCTATTTGGGAACTTCAAGCAATCTTGTGACATAGTCTTGCTCAAGACAAGCAGAGGGATTGAAGAGAAGTACATTGATTATCTCTCCACCATGAGTGAGAAGAAGATAGTCCCTCTAGGCCCTCTCATCACCCACAACACCCAAACCAACGAAGAAAGCTCAGACATAATCCAATGGCTAAACAAGAAGAAACAACACTCAACACTCTTCATTTCATTTGGGAGTGAATACTTCTTGTCTGCAGCTGAGATTGCAGAGATAGCAAAAGGGCTCGAGCTGTGCAGCAGTGTGAACTTCATCTGGATCATCAGATCTCCATCGGGGGCCTCTGCAGACGAGGCGCTGCCACGGGGCTTCGTCGAGAGGGTGAGTGAGAGAGGGCTAGTTGTGACTGGATGGGCGCCGCAGGGTAGTATATTAGTCCATGAAAACACCGGTGGCTTTGTGAGCCACTGTGGGTGGAGTTCGGTCATGGAAAGCTTGTATTTCGGAGTTCCGGTGGTGGCCATGCCGATGAAGGTGGATCAGCCTATAAATGCTAGGATGTTGGTGGAGGCAGGCAGCTGTGTGGAGGTGTCAAGAAGTGGGAATGATGGGGTGTTTGAGGGAGAGGAGATAGCCAGGGCCATTGAGAAGGTGATGGCGGAGGAGAGCGGCGGAGGGCTGAGGCGTCGCGCTCGTGAGTTGAGCGCGACGCTGAAGATGGAGGAGGAAGCAGTGCTGGATGAAGCAGCTGAGCAGGTGTGGCGGCTGTGTTTGAAGAAGCGGGCTGATTGCAGGGGCAACAAGTAGCTAGCATGGTTTGATTTCGATTTGATATCTCCGTATTTCGCTCCATCAATACACGTTATGTGGATATTTACGATGCCATTCAGTACACATGCCGAACATTCTAATAATCAAGGTCTTCAATTAATAATTATTCCTTATCATAGACAAATATATATATATGTGTGTGTGTGTGTGCATGTATCTAGAAGACAAAATACAGAGTGAGTGAACTACACTCGCATGTATTTAGGGGTGATAATTTAGGCCCGGCTCACTTTTCAGGACGGATTAGGTCAAAAAAATTTCAACTCGGCTCAAAATAGAGTGGCCCGGGCCAGTTAACCTTAAAGTGAAAAAGTACACGGCCGTGGAGGACCAGGCCGGGCTCTAAAATATAGTCCCGAATGATTTTCAGGACGGTCCAGGTTCAATTTTTGCCATTGGCCGACCGGCCGGACGACCCGAATTGGCACACCTACTCGTATCCAATAGAACTGAAAATAATGATAATAATATCAAAACACATATATATATAGAGAGAGGCATATAACTGTCACATGCATTGGCAGCCGGCTTATATAAGATATAATACAATTATAAAACTTCGATTACTTCATCAAACTTTCAACTCCTCATCAATTATATTTATATCTTTCACTTCTCCATCACACACACACACAGACAGAGACTGAGAGAGAGAGAGCGAAGAGAGAGAGAGATGGAGGCAAAACAAACTAATTTCTCCATCCTAATGTTCCCATGGCTAGCTCATGGACATATATTTCCATATCTGGAGCTAGCCAAGAATCTCTCCAAACTCAACTTCACCATTTTCTTCTGCTCCACCGCCGTTAACCTCAAATCAATCAACGAATCCCTCCAAGCAACCTCCGATCATCGCATCCCTATCAATCTACTCGAGCTCCACCTCCCATCTCCGCCGGACCTTCCGCCGGAGCTCCACACCACGAAGCACGCGCCGCCGCGTCTCATGCCGCAGCTCCACAGAGCCTTTGGGGCCTCAAAATCCAGCTTCTCCGCCATCATCACCTCCCTCAACCCCGACATGCTCATCTACGACGCCTTCCAGCCGTGGGCCGCCTCCATCGCCGCCTCTTTAGGCATCCCCGCCGTCCACTTCGCCACCACCGGCGCCGCCTCGTACTCCTTCTACTACCACCTCTTCACGAAGAAGGACTCCGCCTTCCCTCACGGCGCCATGTATCTCCGCCGCCATGAACTGCAGAAGTTGCGAGATTTGGATGTTTCTCATCTCAAGGATGAATACGATGAGAATGAAAATGACGGATTTGCCCATTTCAGCCGGTCAACCGACGTCGTCTTGATGAGGACATCGAGGGGCATCGAAGGGAAATACATGGATTACTTATCTCTCTTGTCCATTAAAAACATCATCTCAACCGGCCCACTCATTACACCAACCACCACCACCTCCGATGACGATGATTCGGACATCATCGATTGGTTGAGCAAAAAAGAGAAATTTTCAACTGTTTTCATCTCACTTGGAAGTGAAAACTACTTGTCCACGAATCAGCTGCAAGAAATGGCAAAAGGGCTAGAAGCTTCGAACGCGAACTTCATATGGGCCATAAGGTTTCCTCAAGGAGAGAGAGTAGACATAGAAGAAACACTCCCGGAAGGGTTTCTCGAGAGAGTTAGAGAGAGAAGCAAGATAGTGGAGGGATGGGCGCCGCAGACAAAGATTTTATCGAATCCGAGTATTTTTGCGTTTGTGAGTCACTGTGGAATGAGCTCTACAATCGAGAGCGTTTATTTTGGCGTGCCGATCGTAGGAATTCCGGTGAAGATGGATCAGCCGTTGAATGCTAGGTTAGCGGTGGAGGCCGGTGTTGGTGTGGAGGTGGTGAGAGATGAGAATGGAGATTTCGTCGGCGGCGAGGTGGCCGCGGCGATAGAGAGAGTTAGGGAGAAGGGGGAGGAGATGAGGTTTAGGGCGGCGGAGATGAGTGAGATGATGAAGAAAGAAGAGGAATACGCAGTGAGTGAAGCGGCTGAGCAGCTAAGGCGGATTTGTATGGATTGTAAGCAGTTGAAATAACTTCGTATTTGCTGCATGATCTAGTTGATCTAGTTGATGAAGTGACGAGGTGGATGGTAACTAAAATGTAATAAGGGGAGGGATGTGTCATTTTGATGAATTTGTTTCTTGTGTTAATTACTTTTGCAAAATTGTGTTACTCTCTAAAAATTGAGGTAGATTTACAATTGTAGAGCTCTGTTGTGGAATTATATTCTACTTTTTTTTTAATATTACAATTTAGAATTAATATAAAATTTGAAGAATATTTACAATTGCAAAATTATATTAGTCATTCATATAATTAATGTCTAATGAGATCCAACCACAAACACGGATTGAAAAAAGTTAGAATTATAATGGACCTTTTTTTTTTTGAGTTGGAATATTGGAGACTAATTAATACGAAATGTGTAACCCAATTAATGCTTTAAAAAAGTCTAATTGCGGTGCAAGCATAGCTTTCCTACCTGTTTGCATTTTTCATTCTCTCTTAGTTTTAACACTTTTTTTTACCCATAAAGTACTCGGCCGGGTAATATTGAGAAAATTGGAACCCGTGATCTTTGATTTTCAAACAATCTCACTTCAAGATGTGACCTTTATTACATATAGGTGTTTTTTTTTGTTTGACTGTCTTATACATTTACTAATCTTTCATCGCTTGAGTTTTCCAGGAGGACTGATAAACTTAATCAATAATTATTTAAAATCAATGCCCCTTGTTGGATAGTTTAGTTACTTTGAGTTTGAGGACACAAGTTGATTCAATTATCTGCCTTGTTTGGATGGTAGCGATGCGAATCCAGAAATCCAATTTTTTAATTATCACATCCGCACCACATTGAAAGTCAACTTTTAAAAATAACTTTTAAAAGGGTCCCACTTCTATTTTCCTTATTTATATTATGTGTATTATGTATCATTTATTAAAATATTCACTTATATAATTAATTGAATTTAATAACATATTTAATATAATTTTTTTATATTTAAAAATTTAATGAAAAAGTTAAAAATTATATCATTGAATAATCATTGAAAAATATTATTCAAAATGCGTTATAATAATAATAATAATAATAATAAAACAGCAGTACTAAGAAATTGAGACAGCAGTACTAAGAAATTGAGACAATACAACATTCTACAAAGGGACAGTACAACATTCTACAAAGGGGGTGTATTACATTAGAATTTACCCGTTAGGAGTTTCAAGTTAGATAAAAATTTGAACTACCCTTTATGGCCGCAATGGGAAGATTCAAATCCTGCTCAAAAGTAATTCTTTCAAATCATAGCATATCGTGAGTCACATATTTATTCCCTTAGTTGGAAAATCATATTTTTATTACTTTATATTTGACTATTCATCATTTTTATGTGTGCTTCCTTAGTCAAAGTCAAACGTAATTAAGTCAAAGGTAATTAGGTTTTTTTCGGCAGTTTATTAATACTTTTAGGACCTGAATTTATTTTCAATTTTTCTTACACAAATTAGTTTTTTTAACCTGAATCTTGGTTAGATTAAAATCCTGAAAAACGCAAAAGATTAAAAAAAAATTAAAAAAAAAAAAGAAAGCTAATGAAGCAAATTAGTATTTCCAATTTTCCAGGCTCCAGCTACGTACGATTCACTTTTATTTTTTCTCTTTTGCATTTTCAAGTTTTTAATTAAACTTTATAAAACATGAAAAAAAAGGAAATAAAAGAGTTGGCTTAAAAAAATTTGGATATTTTTTTTTAAAATAAAATTTTATCCCATAATTTTAATAAATTGCAAAAAAAAAAAAAAAAGAAATCATAAATTACATTCGACTTGTTTGAGCAAGAGAAATTTGTTATTCCAAATCGGTACTAAAAGTGGTACAATGCTTATTGTTAGATCCCCAATTTGACAGATACATTACGCTGGTATTAAAAATGATCAGATGTCAAACATATAATACCAAAAATTTTATTTTCTCTTTCCTTAATTGTGGACTATATGCCTATATTTTAAAATGTGGGGGTCTGATTTCTTAAGTTCTTCCACTTTAGCAATGTTTTTTGTATATTTTATTAATTATAGTAATCTCGAAAATTGCCATCATTTGTTACTCAATCGAAATAGATTAATCATATGTATCCATTTTTAAAATCCGTAATTAAGTTTTAATTAATGTTATTTCCCTCAAATCATTGTATAAATAATGCCCTCGCTGTGTTGCATTTGCAGAGAAGTTGAAGATCAGAAATCTCGTTCAGGTATAAAATCCTCTCATTTTTCACATTTTCTTTTCCATTGTATTTCATTTGATTACAAAATAAAATAAAATTTGATTTGAACTAATTACGTAGATGATTTATTTTTCGTAGCTAGATCAATGTTCTTGCATATTATTGGGAATCAAGAAATAGATATGCTTCTACGTTGGGAGGGTGTGTTAGGTTGAATTTTTTACATTTTTTTTCCAATTTTATATTTTGATGGGGTTCTCCGACATATATTCAAAAATACGTTAAAACTTAAAAGATTCATTAACTTTTTTTTTTACAATATACGTGCACGAGATCTTCTATTCCTCCATTTTCAAAACATTTTAATTTGCCACCCAGTGAATTTTGATTTTAATTTTGATTTTTCTTCTATAGTATCATTATTATTTGTGATTTAATGTTTCATAATTAGAATGTTCATTATTTTTATTTTATAATTATTTATTTCATAAGTAAGTTTTAATTCTTATAATAATTATTTTCAAATAATGGTACCACTCAATCTTGATTTGGAGTGTGCATGTGGCTTGTAAATCCATCGTCTAACTTCCTTTTCCAATTTTATCAGATTTTAGCCCGACCTTTCAAGTAAATTACAAAAATGTCCTGAACTTTTATAAATAATAATTTAATACCCGACCTTTTGAATTTATAATAAATCTAACCTGGAATTAATTTTCGAGCTTTTAATCCCCAACGTATATCTTTTTTACATACGGTCTGGAGTGAAATATAATTTTATTTTATCAATTGACATGGCACAAGTATTTTCCACGCCAGTAAAAAAATTCGGAAAAAAGATATACGATGACAACTGAAAGCTCAAAAATTAATTCCAGGCTAGAGATTTGTTGTATATTCAAAAGGTCAGGTATTAAATTGTTATTTATAAAAAATCAGGACATTTTTGTGAATTACTTGAAAGGTCGGACTAAAATTTGATAATACCCCTTTTATATTTCACCGTGTGTGTTTCTTCTAAAAAAAATTAAAAAAAAAATTCACGCGTTACACCGCACACACGAAATCTTCTATTTCCATTTCCGAAATATTATTTATCTCCACACCATAACAAACTAGCATAACGATTTCAATTTCTTGACCGTTACTAAAATAAAATAAACTGAGACAGATAGAAACGTGCATGAATGGAGACGACAAATCAAACTAGACTAACCATTCTAATGTTCCCATGGTTAGCTCATGGGCACATATTCCCCTATCTTGAACTAGCCAAAAACCTCTCAAAGCACAACTTCCAAATATACTATTGTTCAACACCAATCAATCTCAAATCAATCCAAACCATTCTTGCAACCACCTCCACACTTGGTGTTCCAATCCGTCTGATCGAGCTCCATTTACCCTCCTCCCCGGAGCTCCCACCGGACTTCCACACGACCAAAAACACACCTCCAAACCTCATGCCTAAACTCCATGAGGCCTTCCATCAATCAAAACCCGAGTTCACCACCATAATTTCATCCCTAAAACCCGACCTACTAATCTACGACTGCTTTCAGCCGTGGGCGGCCTCTATTGCTTTGTCCCTACGCATACCTGCAGTCCATTTCGCCGTGTCTGCAGCTGCAGTGTATGCATACTACTACCATCTCTACACGAGAAGGGACGCATCACCTTTCCCTTACGACGCGATCTACCTTCGAGGCTACGAGGAAAAGGCCTTCAAACGCACGATCGTCGCCAAGAAGATCGAAGATGATGATCAGGATCGTGGATTCGCTCACTACACACTATCCCAAGAGATTGTCTTGATCAAGACATGCAGAAGTCTTGAAGATAAGTACATCGACTACTTATCTCTCTTGTCTCAGAAAAAGCAGATCATCGTTGGCTCTCTTATTACATCAACAACGAACGATGATGATGGCAGTAGTAATCTCTCGATGATCATGCAGTGGTTGAGCAGCAAGAAACGGTTTTCAACCGTTTTCATCTCAGTTGGGAGTGAGAACTACTTGTCCACGAATCAAATGCGAGAGATAGCTAAAGGGCTGGAGATTTCCGACGTGAACTTCATATGGGTCGTGAGGTTTCCTCAAGGAGAGAGAGGAGAGAGAGACGAGGCGCTGCCGGAGGGGTTCCTTGAAAGAACTAGAGAGAGAGGGATAATCGTGGAATGGGCGCCACAAGACAAGATATTAGCGCATTCGAATATTGGGGCCTTTGTGAGTCATTGTGGATGGAACTCGACTCTCGAGAGCATACATTTTGGCGTGCCGGTGATGGGCATACCTTTCAAGATTGATCAGCCGTTGAACGCTAAGTTGATGGTGGAGGTTGGTGTTGCAGTGGAGGTTGTGAGGGATGAAAATGGAGATTTCAGCTGCGAAGAGTTTGCCGATGCTTTAAATAAGGTTGTTGTCGGGAAAAATGGGGAAGAGATGCGAGAGAAAGCTGCGGAATTGAGTGAGAAGATGAGAAGTGAAGAAGAAACCGCCATTAGTGTAGCTGCACGGCTGCTGCGGAGGATTTGTATGGAGCGTATGCAGCAGAACTAGCTGTTTTTTTTTTCCATCATCAATGTTTGTATTTTTTAAATTTTGGCATATCAGCAGCTGCAGCAAATGCAATTTTATACCATCTCTTCACAAAACAGAATCACTCAGCCTTCCCTTATGATGCAATGTATCTTCAAGACTATAAACTAAAGGATTTTGAAACCACGTTTATTACAAGAGTCATCGAGGAAGACGATAAAGATCATGGATATGCTCACTGCAAGGTATATCAGGACATTATGTTGATAAAGACAAGAAGAAGTTTTGAAAGGAAGAAGTCCATTGATTACCTCTGTCTTGTTGCAGAACAAACCGGTCCCTGTTGGTCAACTTATTGCACGAGCAACAAGTCAGGATGATGATTCGAGGATCATCCGAGACAATGGAGGAGCAGCAAGAGCCAGTTTTCAAATGTTTTCATCTCTGTTGGAAGTGAGAATTGAACTACTTGTCCAAGGATAAGATGCAAGAGATAGCTAATGGGCTAGAGATTTCTAATGATAACTTCATATGGGTTGTAAGGTTTCCTATGGGGAGAGAGTTGATGTAGGCGAGGCGCTGCCCAAGGGATTTCTTGACAGAGTAAGAGAGAGAGAGAGAGGCATGATTGCTCAAGGATGGGCACCACAGGAAAAAAAATCTTAGCAAATGCAAGTATTAGTGCTTTTGTGAGTTCATTGTGGTTGGAATTCAACCCTCAAAAGCATTCATTTTGGTGTGCCGGTTATAGGCATACCTTTTAAACTTGATCAGCCCTTGAATGCTAGATTAATGGTGGAGGCTGGTGTGGCTGTGGAGGTAGTAAGGGATGAGAAGGGGAAATTTCAGCAGCGAAGAGTTTGCCAGCACGATAAAGAAGGTGGTTGTTGATAAAACGGGGGAAGAAACGGAGCTTTAAGGATGCAGAACTGAGTGAGAAGATGAAAAAGGAAGATGAATTTGTGATAAGTGAAGCAGCAGAGTAGCTGCGAAGAATCTGTGGAGTATAAGAGGAAGAAGTAGCAGTTCTTTCTGAGCTGATGAGGATCAAAATGAAATTGTGGTTTCACTGGTTTCTTGGATTGAGTTCATCCAATTTTATAGTGATGGAAACATAAGAAATGAGCTTCAAATAAATGAAATGACTAAAACAATCAGATTGCACAAAAATGAGACCTCTATATCAGCTACAATCAATGTGTATATAAATTGAGTGATCTAGTCATATCTTCACATACAAAAATCAACCAAATATACTTATAAACTTAACCCCATTCTGTAAACCCTCTATGAAAAATGCATCACATATTAAATAGCAACCAATATTCCTAACTCAATCCTCATTCCGCAATCAATAAATCAGTATGGTAAAGCTAATGAAGTTAGTAGGTCTTGCCTCAACTTGTCAATGGCACTGGCTCCACCACTTCCAAGCCTCACAGTGGCTGTGAATGTCAACACCTTCTCGTCATTAACATCGAATCTTGCATCCATAACTTCAGCTTGATGCTTCTCGAGAACCTTCAGTATATCGAGCACTGAGCCACGTCTAAAGGGCAGTTGAACAGCAAGAAATGTAGCAGAATCGGAGACTGTCACATTCACAGAGTTGTGATTTGTACATTGTGCAAAAAGAGGCCTTTCCACCTTTTGAACCTTCCTCTGGAATTTCATCAGACCTTCCAACCTTTCTGCCTCTTCTTGAAGGTGTTTTATGTACTTCACCGTGTCGCTTACAATCCTTTCTTTACTGGGCTGCAACATTTCAAAAGGTTTAGATCATGGTGAATAACTCAGTTTTTAGGCCAATTTCACAATGTCAAGAATATGATCAAATATCCATCTCACACAAATCACAGACATAATTTTCCATTGACCACACTGCAACAATTAGTATAAAACTTCATCAACTCTATCAACATGAATTACTTGAATCACACACACACACACATACATATATATCTATATACATATATGCATACAAATACACCAAACAAACAGGGTAAAATTAAGACAGAACATTTGTATATATACAAGTGCAGAAGAATTCAAAATCGAGCAATAATCTTCAAAAAGAGAACAAAATTGATCATATTTTTACGTAAAATTAACAAATCATACAGCTAACATTAGTAATGTGCAAAATAGTTCAACGTAGCTGCTCTTCAAGTAATTCATACTGATCAAGTTGATCTAGGCACAAAACAGAATTGAAAAAACACAATTCTGTGATGGTAGCAACAATCACAGCTATCAATTGAACAAAAACGAAATCCCATTAGAGAGAGGTAGAGTTCGATCGACCTTAAAATCAAGCGAAGGCACCATTGATTGAAGAAGAGAGTAATTCTCATTCATTTGGTCCCTTCTCCTGCGTTCATTAATCGATGTTTCAGATTCATTTCTCTGCCTTTTTCTTGATTTGGGGGTGTTTTCTTCATAACTGGGAATTTCTGGAGGAGAGAAATACGATAGTGATGGGATTGCAGCATCATTATATCCCTCCATGATTCCCAGAAACAATCTCTTTAATTCCTCTTCTTCAGATTCTTGATTTCCCGATTGCCCTTTACCTCTCCCACTCATTTCCATCTTAAAAAATTGTATACTTCGCGCCTTTTCGCGGTTGCCCTGATTGTTTTCTCTATCTATGCATGTCTCTCTCTCTCTCTCTCTCTCTCTCTCTCTCTCTATATATATATATATATATATATATATATATATATATATATATTGCTAACCCCGCGCGCGCTCGTGAGAGAGAGAGATAAGATTTTTCCAATCGCGGTAGTCTTTTCGAGCAAGAAGGCTGTTAGAATCTTTGCTGCAGAGTTGTAAAGGAGTGAGGGTGTGTGCATGAGAGAGAGAGAGAGAGGGAGAGTGATGGCGATCTGATTTTTTCTTGATATTGTTGTTACTTTACATGAGCATGGAAAGGTATGCTTCGGTTGATCTGGACCGTTGATATACAGCGGTTTGTGAATCAACAACCGTTAAATGAGTTGACTTTTAATTACTATTTGGTTTTTCATAGATGAACCAAATCAAATCAAGCACCCTTATGTTTGAGAGCTCAACTCATTAAGAAATAATTAAGTTCGAATTTCATTTGAGTTTTTTTTCTTTTATTCAAGTTTGACTCAACAAATATTTGTCATGTTCGAATTTGACTCGATTTTGAGCTCGTGAAAATCTCAAAAATTTACTAATTGAGCATGAGCATTAATGCTCGTAAAAAATAATCATTTAATTTACACATTCGAACTCGAGTTCGAATAAAGAGCTTATTTAATTTACTCGTATGAAATATTTATAATATTTATGAACATGTTCGATTAAGCTCAAGCTCGAGCTCGAACACGTTCTCGAGCTAGCCGAGCCGAATACTACTATGTTCGAGCTTAGTTCGATAATTTTATCGAGCTCAATTCGATGCTCGAGTCTAACTTATTTATAAAACAAATGAACTTTGAGAGCGGAGCTCTGAATAACTTGCTAGCAGCTCTCTTCATTTAAGAAAAAAAAAAGAGAAGGTAAATCTTCAAAGAAAAAATGTGCAAATAGTCTTCGACTATTACAAGGAGAAAGCATATTGCTCACACCTTAACCATTCGACTCAAATAACATCTCTAAGTCAAAGATGAGTGACATATTTTATAGTGGATATCAAACTATTGGAATGTGACTTGCAAAATTAGAAAAAAAATGTTTTAATTAAACAACCATAATAAAATTCTGTTTCCAGTCAAACTGAACATTGGGCCCATTAATTGAATTTTTTTTTCTCCGCCAATAAAATTTAAATTCTCCAATTTTCAAGCCTAAATATTGAGCGGAAATATTAGTTCGGGCAAAATTGTTATTTCTCTTCACTTCTCAAAATAAACATCAGAATAAACAAAACATACTTTTAAAAAGAATCAAATCATATTATTTGTACTAAAACACAAATTTGATAACCTAATTTTTATTGCACATAAAGAAAAGTGACATTTGATTTCCCAATCTAGTGTTTGTTATGGAGGTTGAAGATGGCAAGCAACACCAACAAGAGAAACGCCGCCGCAGCGCCAGCGGAGATACCGACGGCGGCGGCTGCCTGGGCGCAGAATTTTTCGAAAACATTGCACACCTTATTCCACTGCACGTGCGAGTTCCCTTTGTAGCCCATAATGCCGATGGCCGCGGCAGCTCCGACGCTGGAAAATAGGAGCGCCACCATTACTAGGTCAAAGAAGATGATCATCATGGTGATCCCCTTTTTTCCATTCATAATTAGTGTTAGGATTAATGATATAGCTGCATAGCCACATGCTATAGCATTCGCCACCACGAAAAACCTAAAACAAAACAATTTTGCTAACGATCAGATCGTATATTGTATTTTAGTATTACGTTACGTATTTTATTTCATCAATATATAACAAGAATATATGTTTGTTGTCATATATACAAGGGCCAATTGTAGTTAAGTTTATGTTTCCTAAGCTAGGAGAAAATTAGGAGTAGCAAGATGCAAATGGCAAAAAATTAATTGTAGGCATAATTAAGCTACAATTAGCAGTCAAATTTTCGCCATGTCATATTAGAATTAGAAATAGACTAGAGATCCTCTAATCCCAACTTGTATGTGACAATCGTATGCCAATATTACATTAAAATTATACATTGTTTATAATATTTTTTATAAAAAAAATTATTATATTATCACTAATCACAATTAATATTTATTGCTAAAAATTGAAATTTTTGAAAATTATATACCCTAAACTTGGAATGATCAACCTTAAAAATAAATTATATTAACTAAAAAATGAAAATTAAATATTAAAAAATAATTATAAACCTAATTTGGTGGAATAAACCCTAAGTTTGACACATGATTGTCACATACAAGTTGAGACTAAAAAATCTCAAGTGATTAGAAATACTGGAGATAAGTTACTTATACTGTATTAAGAAATTGAATTCATATACACTCTTAAATTAATATAGTAAATATTGTTAGAACTAAGATGACAAATAATCAATTAAGCTATTTATAAAGAAAAAAAAAACTCTAAAAAATCGGCTCTTTACTCAGGCTAAATACAAGACATAAATAATATTTATTTTTTTGACACGACGAACAGCTTACAAACCACGTAGAAGAGTATACATACGATGAGTGTGAATACTTACACGAAGGCTGACAAGTAATGCCATTTGGAAGTGAGCGAAACGTTCATCGGCGGCAGATCGGGGACCAACATCACCGGCACGGTTTTGGTCTCCTTATCGATGCCGAGAACCACCGCCGCCGTGAGGCTGAGCGCCAGCGCGAAGAACCTCAAGACGGCGTCGCATCCCATCATATATCTCTTGTTAGCCACCGCCACTTCTCTCTCTCCCGCACCCACCTCAATTCCTCCATTGCCACTGCTATTGTACTGGGATTCCATCTTCTAGCTTCTTCCTTTTCTTTTCCTTTTCTTCTGCAAATTAAGAGAGAATTGATGAACTGCATGGTTAGAAGAGGAGAGAGAAGAAATGTGAAAGTTGCAACGCTTTTATAGAGGGGAACGTTAAGGGCGGAGACGTCAAACACAAAAATTGGGGGGAATTGTGCTCCGGTGGCACGGCAAAACACACGCCAAAATGAGGGAGAGGAGAGAGGCACGCCAAAAATGGCGTCCCTCTCTCCTCGAAGGGAAAAATTTTCTTTTCATTTTTTTTTTCAATTTTTTTATGTTCTTTTTTATTAATATTTTGTTTTTCATTTTGTATTTGTTGTTTGTAATTTATTTTGTATTTTAAATAATGTGTTGTAAATTAATATTAAAATTTATTATTTGTGATAAATTAGATAAAAATTACACCAATAATAAAAATTACATAAAAGTACTCAAATAGATAAAATTAGCTAGACCAACAATAAAACTATATGAAAATACTAAAATAGACAAAAGTATATAAAATAAAAACATAAAAATACGCATAGAATAACAAAAATAAAGTAAAGAAGCGTATTTCTTACTTCGAAATGCATTAATTGATCATTAATTTTGAGAGGAATATTCTAATTCAGAAAATTAGAATATAGAATTATATTTTAGTGACTCGTATTTTTTTATTTTATATTAATGCAAATATATTTGTTCCTAAAAAACATTTCAATAATTATCATGTAATGTTGAATTTAATTATAGATTAATTAATAGATATCCATTAAATGAAATTGCATATATTATTATATGTTAGCAATTATAAAATAATAATTATAAAGAGAATAAAGAGAATATTATGAAATATGTATTATCCTTTGATGAAAAATTATAGTACAGACTGTTGGAGATAAAATGCGTAATCTGCTGTATTTTAGATGATAGTGATATTATGTTAGAGTGCATGCTACTAGAGATGACGACCTTAATGTGAAAAGCAACTTTGATTTTGTTTGTGTTAGGGGTGAGGGACTTAGCTAGATATGAGCATGTTAGACTACTTCTGACGTTAACCAGATCGGTGGGATCCTGGTTGCCAACTAGGAAATTAAAAAAAAATAAGAAAAAGGGGGAGATTTTGGTCGGCCAAGACCCTCCCCCAACCAAAAAATCTCTTGCCAACCAAATGCAAGGGCCAATAGGATGGAGACAATTGGCCAATTAATTTTGTATTGATATATATATATATATATATAATGTAATAAAAATAAATAAAAAATATACCAAAATTCATATTTTTTTTATTCTTTACAAATAGACATCAATTTTGTTATATTTCAACACATTTTAAAATTATCTATTTTTTCTCTAATTTTCTATATATCCAAATAATAATAAAAATTCATGTAATTTTAGGAAATACCGTTTAATGAGTGAGATTTTTTTTATTTTATGAATGTCGTTTAATTATTTTGTAATATTTTTGGAAATTGACTATATTATCCGAACAATAAATCTCAACCATTCAAAAAAAACACAATCCATGTCAATTGATCTCCACCGTTCATCATAAAGCAATAAATCTCAACCATTATGTAATTTTAGGAAATGTAATTTAATTGGTGTGAAGTATGTTGTAATTTATGTTATTAATTTAGTTTGGAATATTGTCATTTTCTTGTTATGATTATAAATTTTTATATTATTTTTTATTATAAGTAATATTTTAATTAAAAAAATAAAATAAATAATAAAATAAAATAGAATAAAATAATTATATATAATGGTGTGGTTGGGTGGTCATTGATAAAACATGTAAAATGGATGTGGTTGAGTTGGATGAATATTGATGATATGGAAGAGAGAGAAATTAATTAAATATTGAAATTGTTGGGTGATTGGGATGATTGCTGTTAAAAGTAGTCTTAGAACCAGTACCCACACCAGATCCTGTACGTGTCATTCTCTAATCTATATGACATTTCTTGTGTTAAATTTTTCATTTTTTTAATTTTTTATTTTCAAATTATTATAATTTAATTATATTTTTTTTATTTAGAGTCGATCATTCCCTAATTAGAGTATATTAATTAAAAAAAATTAAATATTAGTTATGGGCACATGAAATGTAACATGAGAAGGCATGGGGAATCTGATCTGACAGTGTGTAATCGTCAAGCGATATTAAAATAAAATTTAATTCATTTATTATTGTTGTATTTCAAAAACAGAACAAAATTGATCATATTCTTACGTAAAATTAACAAATCATAGAGCTAAATTAAAGTTAGTCATATATATGCAAAATGCAGGGCCGGCCCAAAGGCTTGTTGGGGTGGGCCGTCGCCCATGGGCCCCCGAATTTGAGGGGCCCCAAAAAAAAAAAATAAAAAAATTTATATACTTAGCCCATTCCCCAAATCCGCAGTTCCCCACTCTCAACGGCTCTCTAGTCTCTCCCTCTCCATTCTGCAAACTGCAATGCTCTTCTCTCTCCCTCTCTGACTCTCTTACGCAATTTCTCAGCTAATCTTCTTATATCTTCTAGTCTTCTGCAGTCTGCTAGTGCTACCCCAAGCTCCATTACAATTTACAATTTTTGGGGTTCAATTTTAGGTATATCAATTCTTCAAACCTTTCGCCCCAAACCTAACATCTTCAAAAAAGAGGAATTTTTGTGCAGTCTGCTACAGGAGGACGGACCGATGGAGGTGCTCTATCTGTAATCTGCTCTGCTAAAGCCTAAAGGTAATTATCGATTTCTGAAATCTCTATTCTCTGAAATCTCAACTCTGGAATTTTTCGGGTCAGACAATGTCGATTATCAATTTTTCAGTTTGCTACAGGAGGATGGAATTTTTATATTATCAATTTCTGAAATCTCAACTCTTAGAACACTTCCTGCCACCTCGCTGCAATATCGAGTTTGATTAGAAAATTAATGAAATCTATTTATTTCTTATTGCTTCAAATTATCGATTTGAAGTTTAATGTGAAAAATCGATTTGAAGTTTCTTATTGCTTCAAATTATTGATTTGCAGTTTGCAAATTTAGCTCCGGGCAAGCACAGCGGCCAGCGGCAGTCACCACGACAGACTCTGCAGTCACTTGATCAAAAATTTGGACGATCGACAATCGGGTTTTATCGCTCATTTGCTTTAAGATTTAAACTGTGTTGCTTGTGTTTATTTGCTTGCTTTAATTTTAAACATGAACTCTAGAAAATATCCATCCGGAAGTCAAAAACGAAATAAAAGAAAAAGAAGTGATGAGTTAATTAAAGCTCAAAGAGGAGCTATTGATAAGTTTTTTAAATCTAGTTCTTTAGCCGAAGAAGTTAATACAATTGAGAATGAGAATGATGATTTGAATGAGAATGAGCTTAATGATGTTGATGATTTGAATGAGAATGATAAGTTGAATGAGCTTGTTGATTTGAATGATTTGAATGAGAATGATGGGTTGAATGAGCTTGATGATTTGAATGAGAATGTTGCTTTGAATGTGCATGATAATTTGAATGAGTATGAAAAAACTAATGTTTTGAATATAGATCCAAGAATTTGGGATAATATTGATAATAAAACTAGAGATATATTGATAGAGAAAGGTCCTTTAAGAGAGTATGATCTCACGTTTCCTAAAGATAAATCTCTTAGACATTTTTCATTAGATTATTATGAAAGAAAATTGCCAAATGGAGAGAATCAAGATAGAAAATGGCTAGTATATTCTAAAGATGTAAACAAAGTATATTGTTTTTGTTGTAAATTGTTTAAATCAGTTCAAAATGTTGGTTTGTTTGCAAATGATGGTTTGGATGATTGGAAACGTTTAAGTGATAGACTTAAAAAGCATGAGAAGAGCATTGAGCATATTAAAAATATGAAGACTTGGATTGATTTACAAATTAGATTAAAATGCAATGAAACAATTGATAAAGGGTTACAAATGCAAATTAAAAAAGAGAAAGAGCACTGGAAACAAGTTTTAATTAGAATTATTTCTGTTGTAAAATGTCTTGCTAAGCGTAATTTGGCTTTTCGTGGAGATAATGAAAAAATTTATCAAAATAACAATGGTAATTTTTTGGGTTTGCTTGAATTAATTGCGGAATTTGATTTGGTAATGGCAGAACATTTTAGACGTGTCTTGGACAAGGAAATTCATTATCATTACCTTAGTCATAAGATTCAAAATGAATTGATTTTAACACTATCCTCTAACGTTAAAAATGCTATAATTAAAAAAATAAAAGAGGCAAAATATTATTCGATTATACTTGATTGTACTCCAGATACAAGTCATAATGAGCAAATGACTTTATTAATTCGATGTGTTGATATGTTAGATTCTCGCGTAAAAGTAGAAGAATATTTCATTGAATTTTTAAAAGTGGATGATACATCAGGATTAGGGCTTTTTAATGAATTACAATCTGCTTTAGAATCACTTGGGCTTGATATTGATGATGTGAGGGGACAAGGTTATGACAATGGGTCCAATATGAAAGGAAAACATCAAGGTGTACAAAAGAGATTTCTTGAAATAAATCCAAGAGCATTCTACATGCCCTGTGCTTGTCATTCTCTTAATTTAACAATATGTGATATGGCCTATTCTTGTGTTAAAGCTATCTCATTTTTTGGAGTTGTACAACGCTTGTATACTTTATTTGCTGGCTCAACTAAAAGATGGAAAATTTTACAAGATCATGTTCAAACATTAACTTTAAAGTCATTATCAACAACAAGATGGGAAAGTCATGTTAATAGCATTGAAGCTATAATAACCCAACCTGATGAAATAAGAGAAGCTCTATTTGAACTGTCGAGGGTTAGTGAAGATCCAAAAATTAAAAGTGAGGCTGAGTCTTTAGCAATTCATGAAATTGAGAATTTTGAATTTATTTTGGGCATGACTATATGGCATAATATTTTGAAAAAAATTAATTTGATTAGCAAAAAATTACAATCTGAAGATATGCAAATTGATGGTGCAATAGTTATTTTGAAAGGTTTGATTTCTTATTTTGAAAAATATAGGGAGGATGGTTTTCAATCGGCCTTGACATTAGCTAAAGAACTTGCATCTAAAATGGACATAGATCTCATTTTTCCTAAAAAACGTAAAAGTCATAGAAAGAAACAATATGATGAAAATTGTCATGAAGATATTTCCTTATCTGCTGAAGAGTCTTTTAGGATAAATTATTTTATTGTTGTAGTTGATATTACTATTTCATCTTTAAAGAGTAGATTTGAACAATTGAAAGTTTTTGAAGATATTTTTGGTTTTTTGTTTTATTATAAGAAGTTGTGTTCATTGGATGAGCATACATTGTGTGAATGTTGTGTTAAACTTCAAAATGCCCTGAAATATAATGATAAACTTGATATTAATGCTGATGATTTATATTCTGAATTACAAGTGCTTCAAACGTGTTTTCCAACAAAACTAAATTCAATCATTGAAGTTCTTGAGTTTGTTAAATATGTGGACTGTTTTCCCAATGTTTCTATTGCATATAGAATTATATTGACCATTCCTGTTACTGTAGCATCAGCAGAAAGAAGCTTTTCAAAATTAAAATTAATTAAAACATATTTGCGTTCAACTATGTCTCAAGAAAGATTAAATGGGCTAGCAATTTTAAGCATTGAAAATGAAATATTGGAAACACTTGATTTTGATGATCTTATTGATGATTTTGCTTCTCAAAATGCTAGAAGATCTAACTTATTTGGATAATTATTTCACACTTATTATTATTTTATTTTGTATGTTTGTAGGTTGTGATTGCATTTTTTTTCAAGACTTATGATGAAGAAGATAATAGTGAAAGAAATTCAAGATGCTCGGGAAAAAAAAAATTAGGACCCCTTTTTTTTTATTTCGCCATGGACCCCCCAATATTCAGGGCCGGCCCTGGCAAAATGTTTCAACAGCTACTCATGATCAATTAATTCATACTCATCAAGTTGATCTAGCCACAGAACAGCATTGAATAAACACAATTCTATGTTGGTACGTAGCAACAATCACAGCTATCAATTGACCAAAAATGAAATCCCATGAGAGAGAGAGAGAGAGAGAGAGAGAGAGATAGAGAGAGAGAGAGAGAGAGATGGCGATCTGATTTTTCTTATATTGTTGTTACTTTACATGAGCATAGAAAGTTATGCTTCGATTGATCTGGACCGTTGATATGCAGCCCTGTGTGAATCAACAGCCGTTAAATGAGTTGACTTTGAATTACTATTTGTTTTTTCACATTCCAAGAATTATGTAGCAGAGATGAGTAGGTAAATCTTTAAAATTGTCGCTTAAGGATGAATAACTTCGAACCATGAAATTAAATTTATAAATATGAGAATTCGATTTTAAATAAGATAAATCTGAGAAAACTATTAGGAAAACCAAATCCTCTCGTTTTAAAATGATAGTACTTTATTTTTATTTATTAGAATGACCCTTCGTGCGATGCACGAATAATATATTTACAATTATTATTATTTTATTAGAAATTGTAAACATGAAATTAATGATATGCAAAATATTTAAACTAAAATCTATCTAGTAACTTTTAAAGAACTGCGAATCTCAAAGATATGCGAATTTTGGTCATCCTGACTCTTTGCGAAGACCCAAATAGTAAAAATCATGTGTAAAAGTGAGACATCTCGAATCAAAATCTATTGGTTCCCCGTTGCGCCAATTCAAAAGCAAAAAGGAAATGATTAGTTTTATTGTATATTTAGTTTTTCATTATAATTTTATAAAAAAATATAAGATATTTTGTCATGTTGATTTTAAATTTTTTAGTTTTTTAATTTTATGTAAATTTAAATATATCTTAAATTTATATTTTTCTTCAACATAATGAGTGGGTACACTGTTGTAATTATTTTTAGATCAATAAAAAAATATTTTCAATTAAACAATTTCAAGGTTCACTTTATTGTATATGGAATTTGTTGTTTTTGCATTGATACATAGTTTAATTTACAAGTTGTGACATTATTATTTATTAAGGAAAACATGATTCATGTTTGATTAAATAAAAAAATATATATACATCAAAACTATATAGAAAGATGACCAAAAAATATAAATTTAAACTTTTTGAAGAAATCTAAACTAACTAATAATGTGATGAGAATAAATAAATATTCAAGAAACAATATGAAAACTAAAAAGGAAAACGTAATTAGACCAAATAAAAATGATTTAAGAGATGAGACGTTGTTTCAAAAAAATATGTTTGGTATGTTAAAAATTGGGATAATAAGTAGATTAGTACACTCATTTATTTATGCACATACATTATATGTGTATATATATGGAAAGGTATCAAAAGTAAATGAAATTAAATGTGATGATGCATAATTCTACATATTACTATAATGCCCATATAATATTAAATAAAAAGTCTACAATGTCACAAATTAGCGGGAAAATAAAAGTGTGTTATAATATACTCCCTCCGTTTTGAAATATTTATCGTTTTAGGTTTTTTATTTCGAATTAACAATTAATTTTGTGGACAAATATACACATCCCTCATATATGCCATAAAATCTAATTCATTTATATTTTCCTAAAAAATAACAATATTTTCTCTTTCCATATATTTTTCTCTCTCCATTTTGTTAGAATCAAGAAATCTTGTAGGATTTGAGAGGGTTAAAATTGATAGAAATGATATCAAATTATAAAAAACAACAAATATTTTGAAACAAAACAAAAAACCTAAAATAACAAATATTTCGAGACGGAAGGAGTGTATATATAGATATATAGATTTGTGAATTAGCTTCATACTAGTTTGTGCTATCATTTATTCTCTCGTTTTCGTTATGGACACTTTGTTCCATTCAACAATAGACGGTAATTGGAAAATTGAAGTTCAACCCCAACGAACGTTAACATAAATTGGATTGTATATCAAATCATGTAAATATTGTTTTACATGAGAGAATTTATATTTAAATTTTAAAAGTGTACGTGAGACGTACTTTTATAGTGGATATCAAATCATTGGAATGTGTCATGCAAAAATTAGAAGAAAAAAAAACAAATTGTTTTAAACAACCCTAAACCCTCGTTTGATTGTCAAGGAATCTGATCTTATAAATTAATTTGATTCCTTATTTTTAAATTTATGTGTTTGATTCAATTGTTTGAAAATTTTGGAAAGTAATAACATTTCTCAAACCAAAGAAATTAATACAATTTTCCTGAATTCTGAATATCTACTTTGAATAGGTGTTCTTATTACTTGTCTCTGATAATCTTGTTTGACCATTTTTATTATTCGATTTTTTCATCCATTCTTTTTATTATTTCTATAAATTATTATTAAAATTGTATTTATAATTTTTCAATAAAAAAATTGAAACTTTTGAAAATATATTTTAATCTTACTTTTTGTGGATTATTTTTAGTTTTTTATTATAAAATTTTAGACTTTCAACAAAAAAAATTAAAAATTGAAAAAATATAATACTACTAAAACTTGAGTATCACGTTTTTTGGGCAATTAGTGGTTAAAAAATGACAAACTCAAAATAACGAGTAACTCAACTTTAAAATCAACAACAAAATTTGACATAAATAACAATTTATATTCGGATGATGTCGTCCAAACATATATATATATATATATAATTTATCTTTATTAATTTATTTATTTATTTTAATGGAGAAAAGTGAAAGATGATTGAACTCCGGTCTTTCACAATAATATGGGTGAAGAATACCCATTGACTACATGTCTACAATATCATTAATTTATCTTAATAAACCAACTTGACAATTTTCATATTATGTTCCAAACGCATGATAAATAATTTGTAACATTCATTTTCTTTAGAATCATTTTCTTAGAAATCATATTCCTAGACAATTTTAGGTTCGTGCCAACCAAATAAGTCCTAAGAAAATCCCCAATCCACTAAACAATGGGTCCATTTATTAAATTTTTTTTCTCCACCTATAAAATTTAAATTCTCCAATTTCCAAGCCCAATATTGAGTGGAATTATATTATTAGTTCGGGTAAACAATAATTACACCTTGTTATTTTATTTCACCTCTCTAAATAAACATTTGAATAAACAAAACATTTAAAAAAAAATCAAATCCAATATTTGTACTAAAACACAAATTTAATTATTGATAAGCAACCTAGTTTTCGTGATACATAAAGAAAATTAACATTTGATACTCCAATCTAGCGTCTCCTGTAGAGGTTGAAGGTGGCACGCAATACCAACAAGAGAAACATCGTCGCAGCGACAGCGGAGATACCGATGGCGGCAGCCGCCTGGGCGCAGAATTTTTCGAAAACATTGCACACCTTATTCCACCGCATGTGCGAGTTCCCTACGTAGCTCATAAAACCGATGCCTGCGGCAGCTCCGACGCCGGAAAACAGAAGCGCCACCATTACTAGGTCAAAGAAGATGATCATCATGGTGATCCCCTTTTTACCATTCACATTTCTTAGTGTTAGGAATAATGATATAGCTGCATAGCCACATGCTATAGCATCCGCCACCTCAAAGAACCTAAAACAAAACAATTTTACTAACAATCAGATTGTATATATCAATATATATTAAGATTGAGTACGTGTTTAAAAAATACAAAATAAATCCCTAAATAACTCTAAAAATATTTTGAAAAAAACTCCTAAATATCATGAAATTTAAAAAAACTATAATCTCTGAACATTAATTGGAATGGAAAAAAATTACAATTCGAATTAAATAAACTCGTATAAGATAACTAGCCGATCCTTTTCTTTTTAAGAATGCAGTGGTACTTTTTGAATTTTGATCGAGTGATACTTTTTAATGTTAACAGTTGTTACTGATTTTGATATTTTTCCTTTTGGTGGGTTGAACTGCGAATTTGGTCCGTCCGTCTGAAATAAAATTTATTTACAACTAGTACATGCAAGTGTCTGTGATATAACGCAAACCACGTGCACGGAAAGATATGTAAGCGTGAAGACTCACACAAAGGCTGACAAGTATTGCCATTTGGAGGTGAGCGGAACGTTCGTCGGCGGCAGAGTGGGAGCCAACGTCACCGTCACAGTTTTGGTCTCCTTATCGACGCCGAAAACCACCGCCGCCGTGAGGCTGAGCGCCAACGCGAAGATCCTCAAGACGACGTCGCATCCCCTCATATTTCTCTTGTTAGCCAGCGCCACTCCCCTCTCTCTCGCACCCACCTCAATTCCTCCATTGCCGGTACTGCTATACTGGGATTCCATCTTCTTCTTCTTTTTTTTCTTCTGCAAATTAACAGAGAATTGATGAACTGCAGAGTTGGAAGAGGAGAGAGAATTGAAGAAATGTGAAAGTTGCAATGCTTTTAATTATAGAGGTGTACGTTAATGTGGAAAGCAAGACTTTGATTCTGTTTGTTAATGTTAGGGGCTTAGGGCCGATGGAAGGGGGTCTAGGGGGCACTTGCCCCCCTCCCCCCACCCAACCCCCAACAAGTTTTATTTTTTTTAAATAGGGTTATTTAACTAAATTTTATTTTTGTTCTCCTTTTTTTTTTTTTAAGATTTTTGTTGTTAGGCTTGATATATTTAAAAAAATATATATGATATTAGTTTATAAATAATTGAGCTTGGAAAATTGGGTCTCACTCAAATAGTCAAATATATAAATAAATATTAGAACAAAATTAAATACACACAAATCAAAACAAATTCTCTCCAATCAAATAAATTAAACAAATTAGGGTTGAATGAGTAATTCGACTTTTATGAATTAGATTACATATTAATTAAATTGATATCAACTTTAATTTAATAATGAATCGTGATTGAATTGTATTGTTTATTTGAAATTATTGATCTATGTTATTCACGTAGTTTATTTTATAAATTGTATACTATGAAGTTACCATTTTATTAATTCGCCACCTGACTTATAATTTCTATCTCAAATGATTAGTATGAATGAATTATTATTCCAAAATTTTTATTGTTGGCCATAACCAATTAAATTTCAATTAACGAATTAGTTTATATTAGAAAAGAATTCAATTCAAATTTTATTTATACATGTTATTATTTTTAGTTATTTATTTTAATGAAAAAAAACATTATTTTCTATTTAATTTGGGAAAGAGAAAGAAAGACAAAAGTGTAAACTAATCCTAAAATGACATCGTTTCACTAGAACAAACAATGAACACATGAAAATGACACCATTTCACAAACACTTCTATGATAAAAAGTAATTAAATACATAATTATTCACAATCATCTCATTTTTAATGTTCTTTCTTAGCGGCACGAATAACTAGGAAGTATGAATAATTAAAAAAAATTTGGACCTGTTACTACTTGGGGGGGGGGGGGGACTGAGGATAGTATGGGCATGCTGCAGCCAACGTTTGAATCCAATTGAATCAATTCACAGTAGCTAAGCTTCGTTTTATCGAATACGTAATACAAGCGAGCTAGGCTATTTAAAATTATTTTAGTGTATATATATATATATATATATAGTGGTAATATATAAAAGTAGGCTTTTTTATTTAGTAAATTATGTTTTTAGTCTTTTTTTTTATAAAAAGATATATTTATAATCCTTCTCGGTAAAAATATTTAATTATCTTTTTATTAAAATTGTGAGATACACGACTAGGGGTGTGTAAATAGTTCGTTCGATGCAAAATTGAGCCAAACTAACAAAATTAAATAATATATTTTTTTTAAAAAAATTCAAACCGAACCAACCAAAATAATATATATAACTGAACCAAACCAAACCATAATTCTTTGGTTAGTTTGGTTTGATTTTTGGTTTAATCGAATTTTCAATGATAATTTTTGTTTTTCTGAAATAATTATATCTAAAGAAAATAACATTCGCAATAGATAACAAATGATATATTAAATAAGCTGGTAAATGTTTTAAAAAATTTATAACTAGAAAATTGAAACTAGCTAGATATTAGAATTACTAGTATTATTTAGGTATATAATACCTTTTAAATTTATTAATTTAAGTATAATTAATATTAGAATTATAGATTATAAATTATAAATATAGTGTTTATATATATATATTGGTTGGTTCGATTTTAAACAAAATATTTTTTTACTTAAACCGAAAACGAACCAAACTATATCTTGATTTTAATATTCAAAACGAACCCAAGATTAAAGAAAAAATGACCAAACCAACCGAACCAAATAGCTCGGTTTGGTTCTTTCTTTTTTTGGTTCAGTTTTGCGCACCCCTATATAATAGTACAAATTAATATTGTTACACAAGTGGGTTGCACAACTAAGTCCATTTGTGCAACATTATAAATTTATTTCATGTTGCACGAATTAAGGGTACTCGAATGAGTGTAGTCTTACAACAATTCAAATTTACACTACTACACGACTGGAGTTACACGACTAAATGTCTTCGTGTAGTATTAAAATTTTACATTGTTGCACAATTAGGATGCATGACAGAGAGTTATTTTGTACAAGTGGCTAAAAACATATATTTTTTAAATAGTGGCTCGAACATTTTTTATTAAGTCCAAATGGTTATTTAAAATTTTACCTATTTAGAATATTCGCCGTTTCCTTAAAAATCAAGTTATTTTATTGTAAAAATATTACTAAAATTCATTATTTTCTTATAAAAAAAATAAGGTTGATACAATCAATATTCTTATGACTAACAAAAATATAAGTGAATATTAAATGAATTGTTGGATTAATTATACTTTAATACTCAAGATTTGAATGTTTTTATATTTTTGTCCCAAATTAAAATTTCAAAAGTTAAATATTGATACCCAACGTACATGCACAAACTAACACTATAGCATTAGAGTAATTTTTTGACCTGACAAATATTGAAATAAAGTACTACCGGAAATCTTCCACATTCAACCTTTAGCTAATTCAATTTATATAAATATTGGACCCCTCTCTCTCTCAACAATCATATATGCACACAATCTTCCTTTAAAAAAATTAATACACTCTAGTCCTTTTATGGATAGCCTAATAGTGAAGTGGTGTAAGTTTGATGTCAAAGGTCAAGTGTGATTTGCAGGTTATTACACAGAAGCGGGATTTACTCATTCGAATCCCACCACCACACCTAGGGTTGTAAATGAGCCAAGCTACTCATGAGATACTCGGAGATCGACTCGAAAAAAACTCGCTCGAATGTGACTCGGCTCGTAAACGAGTTGAGCTCGAGCTTGGGGGTACTCGGCTCGAGAAGCTCGCGAGCTTACTCGGCTCGTGAAGCTCGCGAGTAGTTAACCGAGCTGTCTCACGAGTAGTTAATCGATTAGTCTCACGAGTAGTTAATCGAGTTGTTTCGCGAGTAGTTAATCGAGTAGTCTCACGAGTAGTTAATCGAGCAGTCTCGCAAGTACTTAATCGAGCAGTCTCGTGAGTAGTTCTCACGAGTAGTTACTTAAGTTAGTTCATGATACAACTTTCGAACTATACTCGATTTGAAACTCGAAATATATATATTTTTATTTTTTCTAATGTTTTTAAAATAAAATTTATTTTTATTAAAATTTCCAATTCATAATAAAATGGAATCAATGGTAATAACATTACTGGTATTAAATCTAAAACTTCTCAATTAATTAAATAAAAACTATGAAATGAAATAATATTTCAATTCATTGACAATTTGATATGTGTGCATCGATTAAGGTGGATTAAATAATAAATATAAAATAAAATAATAGTTTTATTTAATACTATATTATCAAAATAAATATTAATATTAACCAAATATTATGAAAAATAATACTTTACATGAAATATTAATTGAAATTAATAATTTTTAATTGATATTAACAAAATCAATTAGTTGATCGAAGTCAATATAAGTTCGTAACAACTAACAATACTATCGAAATCAATAGTAATATATCATATATACATTGTAAACAGTAATTTATATATTTATATTACTCTATTTTATATATCCAAGAATCGAGATAATATATACTCTAAGTATATATATATATATATATATAATCTTTCTTAACTAGATTTTAAATTATTATATCTTCTTAAGTAATAATGAAAAAATTAAAATAACAAAAATCAAGACTAATATTGACAAATTAATATTCTTCATTCTTCATTCTTCAATCTATTAAGAAATAAATATAAAATAAAATTATATTTTTAACTAATATAATGGAAACAATGACTAATATTAACAGAAAATTATACTTAACTGAAATATTAATTGAAATCAATAATTATTATTTCTTAACTAATATTTCAAAGTCAAAATTTTAAATTAATTAGCAATAATAACATATTTTACAAACAAAAGATAAAATTATTGAATATATCGTATATCAATATTATATATACATAGTAATTAGTAATATTATTCTATCATATATTTGAAATAATATTTACTCTAACACTAATACACTATATATATAATCTATCTTAACTAGATTTTAAATTATTATATCTTAATTAATAATGAAAAAAAGAAATAAAAAAAATCAAGACTAATATTGATAAATTAATATTCCTCAATCAATTAAGTAATAAAAATAAAATAAATCCAAATGATAATTTTATCTAATATGACTAATACTAACAACAAATATATTTTACCTGAAATATTAATTGAAATCAATAATTGTCATCTCTCAATTAATATTTTCAAAGTCAAAATTTAAAATTAAGGAACAATAATAACACTTTTATAAACAAAAGTCAAAATTATTGAATATATCCTACATCCTATATCATATATGTATAGTAATTACTAATTAGTAATTAGCAATTTAGCATAGTAGTATTATTCTATCCAATATTCGAGATAATATTAACACTAACATTATAGATATATATATATATATATATAATCCATCTTAACTAGATTTCAAATTATATCTTAAATAAGAATGAAAAAAAGAAATAACAAAATCAAGACTAATATTGACAAATTAATATTCCTCAATCAATCAAGTTAGAAATATAAATAAACCAAAATGATAATTTTGTCTAATATAATCAAAATAATGACTAATACTAACAAAAAAAATATATGACGTATGTTGAACTTTGTTTGGAATAAACCAAAATTATAATTTTGTCTAATATAATCATATTCAACTTTGTCACGTATGTTGAACTTTGTTTGAAATATTTTAGGAATTTTGTTAATATGCGGGGTTATTATTGTCGATTTTTTTTAGTTCCAGATAAACGAGTCGAGCTTAATTTCGAGTCGGACTCGAATATAATATAAACGAGTCGAACTCGAGTTGGACTCGAATATATCATTAATAAGCCAAACTCGAGTCGAGTAATCGAGATCGAGCTCGAGTCGAGTGTTCGAGCTCAAACTCGAGTCGAGTATCGAGCTCGAGTTAGGCTCGAATAACAGTTAAACGAGCCGAGCTCGAGTACATATTTGTCTTCTCGAGCCGAGCTCGAGCTCACGAGCAGTTAAACGAGCCGAGCTCGAGCTCAATGATACTCGACTCGACTTGGCTCGCTTACAACCCTAACCACACCTGATTTTCCAAGTGTGGTTTGCAGGCTATTATACAGAAGCGCGATTTACTCATTGCGCACCTCGATAACAGTTACAGGTTACCCTTGACATCAATATATATATATATATATATGGAAAGGATCAAATGAGAACCCTTCCCCCAGGTGGGAACTAGGAACCAATCATAGCCCTTGTTTGACTCAATCTAGACGGCCCAGATTAAATCAGATTTAAGTGGATGAGCGGTGGCATTCCTGTAATTTTCGGCAACTTTGTGGGAGGAGGGGTAATATAGTAATTCAATAATTCTTCCCTTTTGTTCTGAGGCTAAAATGAGAATCGCATGAGGCTAAAATGATCGAAGTAGGAGACTAAAATTGATGTGACATTTTCCACTAGAGTCCACCGTTCCCAATTGGGGTTTATTACTTTTCGATTATGGCTCATCCGATCCCAACTAGTAATTATGAGATTCCCATTAGGATTCAGTGTCCCCAAATAGGGTGTATTGCATTTCATTCCAATGAAATCATCGTTCCATTTTTGTTTATCAACACATGCTAAAATAAGAAATGCATGAGGCTAAAATGAGCAAAGTAGGAGGCTAAAATTGAATCTGGGCAATTTCTGAGTTCAGTTCTGATTTTGCCCTTAATGAGACGCGCGAATTGAAGATTTTCATTTTAATTATAAAATTACCTCCGAAAATCTAGATTAATCTGGATCGTTCAGATTTTGGAATGGATATATGTGTGTGTGTGTGTGTGTTCTCTCTCAATGGATATACACAAACACAAACTTTATGGATAGAATTTATGTTAGAGTTAACTCAGATGTCAGGTGATGTTAATTTTGTTTCCTTGATGTGGTAAATGTCTGATTTGAAACTGAAACATGAATAATACGCTTATAAAATATGTGGGTTTAAGTTTTATAATTACACGTTAGTTTATCATTACTTACATATTATGTTATATATTTTAATTTTGGTCATATTATTAATTAATTGATACTGTAAAACGACGCGTTGCTTTTTTCTTTTTTCTTTTTTCTTTTTTGCTTAAGAGTTTGTTATTTTGAATTGTATGTTGGTTATCCATCTCATTTACATTCTACACATTTGTTTATGCAAATAGATACACGTTAAGTTTTAATTTGTGAACTTATTGTATATTACACGTTAGTTTTCTGGACTTATTTCATATTACACGTTAATTTCCTGAACTTATCTTTCATTACATGTTAGTTAAATTGTGGTTAATTACGGTTTTAATTTTTTAATTGTGTTTAATATTATAAAATGATGATTTGTTGTATTTATCTTAAACGTTACATTATTTATGAAATACACGTTAGATAATAATAATAATAATAATAATAATAATAATAATAATAATAATAATAATACGCATTAGATATTGACACAAATAATAATATTAATGATTAATCATACTATTAATATAACAACAATAAAAGCAGCACCATCACCAACTACAGCAGCACCAACAACAACACCAACCCCAACCAAGAACACCAACACCACCAACAACAAAATTTAATTCTATTTCAAAATTAAGACTAATATTGCATTGTTCCAATTTTCTAAAGGTCTAACTCTTGATTGGATTAGACGGTCAATCAAGAGACTTAAATTTAGTATTGTTTCAATTTTCGAAATATTAGGTTGTTAATGTAAATAATGTTATAATATCATATATACAATTTAATTATTTGGTGTCGATGATGCCAACATCAGAGAAGCTTATGACTCTTTATTGTCAGTGTGCATAAGAGGGACATATTTAGAGTCACATACGTCATAATCCGTGCAAAAATACTTTGCAATGATTCTCACAAGAACCTGACGTGGAACGGTACGACACATAGCCATATGACAAGTGTGAATATCGTCAAACTTATATATTATCCAAACATCACTCTCAACCACTGGCGAATGCACGCGCTACCCCCCCCCCCCCCAAACAATTTTTTTTATTTTTCAATATATACAATTAAATTTTTTCTAAAATTAAATTTATGTTCCCCCCCCCCCCCCCATTTTTATATATTTGTTAGTGGGTTTGGGAGTTGGATTGAAATTTGAAAGGAATAATTGTTATTCATTGGGCTTTTCTAAAATGAGCTTTCACTAACAATTAGTATTGAAATATGTAAGTATTTATTTCTTTTTTTTTCAATTGTTTATATAATTATACAATGTGTATTTTATACTTGTATTTGTATATATTTGTATAATTGTATTGTATTATTGTATAGACTACTATTCTGTCTTTGAGAATTGAGAGTGTTTAACTTAGTGTTGGAATGTTGGATAATTGGATTAGAATTTTGAAATAGAATCTTTAAGAGTTAGGGATTTGAACATGATTATATGAGTTAAGAGGTTATGATCTTTATAGTATGAAATTGATATTGTGAATTATGTTTGAATGTCATTATTTTTTTTATCAATATTTTTTAATGTAGAATATGGAATGATTTTTTTTCAAATATTAGTGGGGTTGCTTCGTCCTCCGCTTCTCATGTACCTAGACCTAAATCACCTAATGCTAATGGATCAGTGAAAAATTAATGACATCGGGTACAAATAAAACTAAACCCATTGATATTATTAGTGATCCGGAGTTGAGAACACAAATTGAGGAATTTGATGTTTTTATTCAAGACTAAGTACGGAGGGAGTATTTGAATAAGGGTTTATCAACCAGTCGGTCATAAGTATCAAAAAATTAAATCCAGTGCCTACAATAGATATTTTGGAGATTTTTTGGAGATGATTGGTATACATTTCCAACTTACTTAAATTTGTGATTTTTTTATATTATGTTATTAATGTTTATTTAAGGTGAGGAATTGCATGGATTTTTTTTTTTTTATTGAAGACTACAATATCGCCCCCCCAAATATATATTTCTGGATCCGCCACTGCTCTCAGCAACAACACATAACTTAAACGAACAACCATTACCATGCTTGTATACATACCATAGACGTTTTTTGTTTGATCGATAAGCAATATATCAGGTACGTAGTTGTTTATTAACAGATTTATGAGCGCAAGTGCACAGTGCAATTGTAATACCCAACGAGTAAGCGTATCAATTTCTCATAGAGACTGGTTATTTTTATGCTATTAGGCACATATATCTAGCTCGTTAAATATCTAGACTCTATAATTTGGATTTTAAGAAAATAAATAAAAACACATGCAATAAACAAAAAGATTCAATTAAACAAGATTGAAACCTTATAATATAAACACACATATTCTAGGGAATGAGTTTACTATTTTATTTATTTACACAACAACCTATTAAGTTACCAATGGTGGACAATCGCGAGATTCATATCAGATTGCTATCTTTTTTATTTTCCAACTTAATTAAAGTATTGAATAATTACTTTGATTTAACTATTGAATTTACTTCGTCCAAACTAGGGACACAGTTGAACTCTAATTTGAGTAAAAAATCAATAACTCGTCATCGCGTCTAGGGCTGGGTCACCCCAGGTTGGGTCGATCCGACTGAGACAATTTAGGAGCTTGATTTTACACAGAGTCGAGTCGATCGTACGAAAAAATAACCCTAAGAAAATTCTGCTTCCAGTCCACTAAACATTGGGCCCATTAATTGATTTTTTTTTCTCCACCTATAAAATTTAAATTCTCCAATTTCCAAGCCCAAATACTAAGTGGAATTATTAGTTCGGGTAAACAATAATTACACCTTGTTATCTCATTTCACTTCTCCAAATAAACATTAGAATAAATAAAACACGCTTATAAAAAAAATCAAATCATGTATTTGTACTAAAACACAAATTTAATTATTAATAAAGCAACCTAGTTTTTGTGGCGCATAAACAAAATTAACGTTTGATACTCCAATCTAGTGTCTCTTATGGAGGTTGAAGGTGGCAAGCAACACCAACAAGAGAAACGCGGCCGCCGCGATACCCGAGATAGCGACGGCGGCGGCCGCCTGGGCGCAGAACTTGTCGAAAACATTGCACACCTTATTCCACCGCACGTGCGAGTTCCCTTGGTATCCCATAATGCCGATGGCCGCGGCGGCTCCGACGCCGGAAAATAGGAGCGCCACCATTACTAGGTCAAAGAAGATGATCATCATGGTGATCCCCTTTTTACCATTCATATTTGCTAGTGTTAGGAGTAATGATATAGCTGCATAGCCACATGCTACAGCGTTCGCCACCACAAAGAACCTAAAACAAAACAATTTTGCTAACGATCAGATCGTCTATTGCATTTTAGTACTACATTACGTATTTTATTTCATCAATACTAGTAGGAAAATTAGGAGGAACATGATGCAAGCGACAAAAAATTGCAGGCATAATTAAACTACGTACAATTAACAATCAAATTTTGGTCATGATCTATATATACCTTAAGATATTATTGTGAGTAAATTAAAAAGTAAAACTGATCAGATTTGCTGATATATTAAGTGATATAGATCAATCAATTTAGATCATGGTATGTTAGAAATATTGAAGATAAAATTACACATTATACCAAAAAATTGAATTCATACACACTCTAAATATAGTAAATATTGTTACAACCAATGTGACAAATAGTCAATTAAGCTATTAAAAAAAACTCAAATGTCGGTTGTTTACTCAAGCGACACAAATTTTTTTTTATAAAACAATTAGCCTGCAAATCACACGGAAGAAGAAGACATATAATATAAGTGTGTGTATATACTTACACGAAGGCCGACAAGTAATTCCATTTGGAGGTGAGCGGAACGTTCACCGGCGGCAAAGTGGACACTAACGTCACCGGCACGGTTTTGGTCTCTTTATCAACGCCGAGAACCACCGCCGCCGTGAGGGTGAGTGCCAGCGCGAAGAACCTCAAGACGACGTCGCATCCCCTCATATTTCTCTTGTTAGCCACCGCCACTCCCCTCTCTCTCTCACCCACCTCCATTCCTCCATTGCCACTGCTTTTGTACTGGGATTCCATCTTCTTCTTCTTCAATTCCTTTTTTTTTTTTCTACTGCGAATTAACAGAGAGTTGGAAGAGGAGCGAGAAGAAATGTGAGAGATGCAACGCTTTTATAGATGTGTTAATGGGAAAAGCATGACTTTGAATTTTTTTGTTTGTGTTGGAGGTGAGGGAGACTGAGGTATGGGTATAAAGTGTGTTTTTCAAGGGGTATGATCGAATCGAGTATTATTAAAATTTAATTTAAGTTTTTTATTATCGGGTCGAATTAATGTTGAGTATTTAAATATTCATTGCATTTGAATCCAAATAAATAAATTCACAATAGCTAAGCTTTGTTTTATCGAATGCCTAATACGAGTGAGGCTGTTTAAAATTAATCCAGTGTGTATAAACAAATTTTCTAAATATTATTTATATTTAAAGTATTTGTCGTTTCTTGAGAAATGAAGTTATTTTATAATAAAAATATTACTAAAATTCATTGTTTTCTTATAAAAAGTTTGGACTAATATATCAATATTCTTATGGCTAACAAAAAATATAAGCCAAATATTAAATAAATAATTGATTTAATTAAATTTTAGTACTCGACATTTTAATTTGTCTCAAAGCTTGAAAAGTTAAATATTGATACATGCACAAATTAATATTTATAGCACTAAAATAAATTTTTGACCTTGTAAATGTTGACATGAACTATCGAAAATATTCTAGACTCGGCCTTTAACATATTCAATTTGTACAAATATTTAATGTGGTTGTTGCTTTTCACCATTTCCAACAATCCACGTCAACAATTGCGAAGCCGAAAAATTATTCCAATATTGTAGGTGTTAATTTGTATAAACGATAGCTATCAATATGTAATTCGAGCTCGTGAATTTATTAATAAACTAAGTAATGTCAAGTTCAAACTTAACTCGTTTATATTAATGAGTCTCGTTAAACAAGGTCGAGCAATCCCTTGTCAAATCGGGATCTAAATAGTCCACGAATAGGCTGACTTGATTATGGGAGTTTCTGTTTGCACCCCTAAAATTGACAATAATGCCCTTACTTAAAAAAAAACATAAAATCTGGAAATTAAAAGCATAAAAAAAATCGCTTTCCGTTCGAAGTTGTGTATTCGAACATTCTGAATATGTTCGAAGTCTTCTATTCGAGCATAATGGATATGTTCGAAGTCTTGTGTTCGAATGGTACTTAAAAAAAATTCATGGAGTCCGTTTAGAAATTATTTTTCGAACATGCCATGTTTGTTCGAAAATCAATTTTCGAACAACACATGGTGTGTTCAAAAATAAATAATTGAACGTGACTTATTTTAAAAATTATGTATGTTCAAAAATAAAATTTCGAACAAACACGATGAGTTCGAAATTTCATTTTCGAACCACACTTAATTTTTTCTTTTTGAACAAATGGCATTTAAGTAACTTCAAAACTATTTTATTTTTTCTTTTTTTCTTTTAGGATGCAAAGAGTAAATATGGGGGTGCAAACAGAAACTCCCATTGATTATATGCCCAAAATAATCACTAAAATTTAGTAAGAAGTTTTTAACTAATTAAGCTAATGTGAACAATGAAGTATCTTTTTACTGCAAATGTCAATGCTCAATAGAGAGCTCACAAACTACATTTTATGTGAAATTATTTTACGAGTTAAAATCTATAAAATAGATCAAAATTCAAATTCATATGCAATCATCATCAACAAAATTAAAAACGGAAAATCTTTTGTGAGATTGTCTTACAATTTAAAATCCGTATGACGAGTGAAGTCCAGTATCCAAACACAATCAAATACCAATAAAATTATAAATATGTCATTGAATATCTGTTTGAATACGTACGAATCGATCTTTACCCATCTTACATATTTTGATCCATAAAATTATCTGATATAATTTTTTGACAATTACAAATATATCATTAAACGTCAGTTATATTTCAACCAAAATCATAACTCGTTTTTAAATATCAACACATATTTTTGTGAATGTATATATATACATGAACTATAGATACAAAAATATACACGCACTAATAGGTGTGAGTGCGTGGTGAAAAATGGCGTTATAAGATATAAATGCGTGGCGAGTGGGTTGGGTACGTGTGGCTAGGGAGGGGACAAACGTGTTGGTTAATTGTATATGGTGTTCACATTAATTCGGTGGGGATATTATGTATGGATAGGATTTATATTTATTTGACTTATTCCTTCATTTTACACCTTACTTTTTCTTATAATTTACTCCTTTTATTTTATTTTATTAGGGTGTATAATTTTTAATAATTCAATTCTTATTGATAAATATTAATTTTGATTAGTTATGTTATAATAATTTATATTTCTATAATAAAAAATGGTGAAGTGGTTGTCGCATAGACGGTGCCCTTAAGAATGTGTAAGCTAGAATTGTGTGTATCTATTTAGACTATTAATTGTTTAATGATCTTATATAAATGGATCGATATTTTCTATGGTTATACGCAAACATTTAATTATGTTTGTCTAAGTAATGTCGAATTTCGGGGTCATCCATGAATCCATAAATGTACTCCCTCCGTCTCAATTATATAGTCTCTTTTACTATTTTGAGATGTCCCAATTATATAGTCTCATTACTATAAATACTATTAAATTTCATAGAAATGTACAAATAAACCCTTGTTGAATCTTGGAAATTAAAAAAATAACAACTTAAATGTTGAAAGTCATAAATATTCAATGGGGGTGTTATTGGAAGTTTAGCTTTAATATCTTGTTTTCATAAATATAACAAATCTTGGAAATTAAAAAAATAACAACTTAAATGTTGAAAGTCATAAATATTCAATGGGGGTGTTATTGGAAGTTTAGCTTTAATATCTTGTTTTCATAAATATTTTTAATCTACGTACAAGAAGAAATATGACTATATAATTGGAATGGAGAGAGTAATAAATAATTAGACTTTTTTCTTGGAACAATATAATTAGATTTTGATAGCATATAATAGAAGATATGAATAGATTTTTTAATGGTGTGCTACGCAGTTGACCACATAATTATTTATTCGAAATGTGGTGCAGAGAGAATGAAATAGTTATGGTATTTCAATTTATTGTTATTGTTCGAATATCATTCGAATTTCAACCTTCTTATGAGAAATTACAATGGTTATAATTATAGATATTTAAATTTAATAAAATCTGATCACCGTATAAGTCCATTTTTTTAATAATTTTAAAAAAATGATACTTAATGTTGTAGTGCCTGCCAGTAAACAATTATTTTACATTGGGTTTATATCAAAATCATATGAAATATTTCTCAGTGGAATATCATATGACAATGTTAATATTGTACATGTGTAATTTTACACTTTATATGATGTAAAATATATTAAAAATTTATTCAAACGCATTGATAAGTAACGATTATGGATTACTCGTTACGAATAAAAAGAACAACATATATAATACTCTCTTCGTTTCGTTTTGATTGTTGTTTTAACTTTTATATTTTGTGTCAAAATATTTGTTATTTAAGTATAATTTTACACTATCTCCCAATTTTAATCTCATCCCAAACTCTATTTTAAGAAAATATAAGTGAATAAGATTTTATATCATATATGAGAGATGAGTGTATTATTCCATAAAATTAATTGTTAATTCTAGATAAAAAAATTAAAACAACAAAAAACGGAGGGAGTATGCTATATAAAATATATAAAAGAATTAAAGAAGTATGGGCTTGATTGATTTACAAGGCAAATATTTTGTCAAATATGATCCCAAAAAATGTTCACATTCGCGAAATTACTCCAAAATGGCAAAAACAGGATTCCAAATTTTGACTATTGAATAAAAATGCTAATAAATTATAAATCAGGTAAAAGGCTAAAAGCAGTTGTCGAATTTTTTGGACTTTCTTTTTGTGTGATTTTTTGCGCATTAAATTTCACAGTTAAAAAAGATAATGTTTTTTATTGTTATTATTTTGGTGTTCTCATTGAAAGTTGAAAGTAGAGACTTCTTTATTATTTATTTGCCAAAGTGTCGACAGCTCTATGATCACACATTCACACATATCATTCATATTTGCCTTTTTTCAATGATTAATCATTCAATTGTGTTAATATAATATTAAAGTAGACGTAGGTGTATACTTAGAACTTAAACTTAAAATCCCTTGATTTTTGGATCTCAACTGTATCATAAAAGCAATTTATTGGCTAATTATTTACAAGAATCAAATATCCAGATTGGTCATTAATGTTGGGAATGGATTGGATACTCTATTTCATTTCTCAGTCACATTTCCGTATTTCACTATTAAATTCAATATTTTAATAATATTTATTATAAAAATAATATTATTTTATTTTTGTGTCTCGCTATCAAATTTAATATTTTAATAATATCTATTGTTAATAATTAAAATTTTTAAAATATATATACGACGATAATTATGAAATAATCAATCCTAATAATCAATTATATTAACTAAAAATGAAACACTAAAAAATAATTATAAATTTTATTTAGATGGAATAAACCCTGAATAATAAATATAAAATTAATTTAAATTTAAAGAAAGTGAAATTGAAGAAGAAGAAGAAGAAGAAGAAGAAGAAGAAGAAAAACTAATTAAAAAAAAATAAATAATAGTATACCACAAGGGATAAATAAATGGGATAAGGGCCAAATAGGCCACTGAACTTATTTGGGGGCTCAATTGGCCCACTGCAATTTTTTTGGGCTCAATTGGTCACCGCGTTTTTAAAATCGGGTCAATTGAGCCACTGCATGACGGAGCCCTAACGGCCTTCGTTAAGTGGGCATAAAACGGCGTCGTTTTGCTTATTTTTTTACCCGACCCATAACCGACCCACCCCTAACCAAAACAGAGTTGTTATCAAGCTTCAATTCTAACAAAAATCTCCTCCCAAACTCAATTCCTTTTCCCAGCTCTAATGCAACAAATCACAGCCCAAAAAATTCATCTCTTCACAGTCATCTCCCCCTTACTCCAGATTCCTCAAATCTCCACTTCCATGCCCATGACCTTTCCAATCAACCTCTCAAGCCTTTTAAGATCACTACCAGGTCTCAAAAATTCAAAACAAACAAACCTTCAACACCCACATACACTTCCCCCACTCCTCCCGATCCTGTCACCTCGTTAGGGCAGTCGCCGGACTCAGAGCAATCATCACCGTCCAACTCGACTCCTCTCTCTTGCCTCTACATCCCCAAAATTTCTCCCCACAAACTTCTGTACCCAAAATCACACATACAGCCTCCAACCAAAATAAAAAAAATCCAACAAATCCCAAGAAATTTCAGATTCTGAGCAAGAAGTAGAAGCTCTGGAAGCAAAAGAGTTGGGAGAGGAGCATTTAATTTAAATATCAGGTGAAGAGAGCCCTGATGATGAAAGCTTACCATCGATTGCTCCTACGGATCTACTCTCGTCTGCTTCGGCTTCGTCAGGGGATGAATCGGAGGAGGATCTTCTGCCTTTAAATCGAGCGATGGCCCAAAAGTTCCCCGAAGCTATTTCGTCAAGCCCTTGACTAGATTCCCGATCTCCCTGGCCTGAGTTTGGACAAGTGGGTAGGGTTAGGGGTTAGGGGTGGGTCAGGTAAAAAAAAAAAAAAAACAAAATGACGTCGTTTTATGCCCACTTAACGGAGGCTCTTAGGGCTCCGTCATGCAGTGACTCAATTGACCTGATTTTAAAAACGCGGTGGCCCAATTGAGCCCAAAAAAGTTGCAGTTGGCCAATTGAGCCCCCAAATAAGTTCAGTGGCCTATTTGGTCCTTATTCCTAGAAAAATTGTACTAGAATACCGCATTTGGTTGGCGAAAGCATCTTCATGCACTTGACATCATCTAGTCCACTTTTATACTATCTCATTTGGTACTTCATTTTGAATTTATTATTTTTTCTTTCATTTTATTTTTTATGATTTAGTTTAATTTTATATTTATTAATTATGAATTTATGATTTATTCTATCCAAGTGACATTTATAATTATTGTTTACTATTTAATTCTCATTTTTCTAGTTAATAATTGATTATTAGGGTTGATTGCTCCAAAATTAGGGTTTATAATTTTAAAAAAATTTATTTTTGTCTATAAATGTCAATTATTATTGATTATATTATAATGATTTTAATTTCTATAACAAACTTTATTAAAATTATGAATTTGATAGTGAAACATGAAAGTAGAATAAGAAAATTGGAATAGAAGATTTCATCTCCAGCAAAAGATATACTAACGACATGGGTATTAGATTCTAGTCATTCATATGAATTAATTAAATTTTAAAAAAAAAGTTAAATAAAATGGCGTAAGAAGTTATTCTTCATAATAGACACGCAACTCGTGACGTAGATTATAAGCATAAACGACGACATTTAGCTGGAATCAGATAGTTTATAATTTCCTATGCTTTACAATTAGAGTTTTTGGAGTTCAAATAAACTAATAAAATCTTACATCTTGTTTCAAATAGGCTCTTCTTTCAAAAATATGTTCAAATACTTTGTAATATATAATAATAATATGTTTAAATATAATAACCATTAATTTTATTGAAACACTAAAATTACATATTTGAAGAATAAAAGTGTGAGTTGAAAAAGAAACTCGTACTGTGTTTCCACTTTCCAACCAGCGTATTTAACGCCTCCAAAATTCGGCAGTTCCTTGTCGACATCACATTTTTTATTTTTTATTTTTATTTTTTTGAGGGAGACATCACATTTATTAAAATTGACTCAACTAGCCTTTAAATTTAAAATTGGGTTGCGCATTAAATCTTTCCTAATTTGAAATTAAATTGATTGATCGCAACTTGCCAAGAGTCTATCAAGAATTCAAGATAATATAGTTACGTAAATTATTGTTTATATATCTTACATTATTTCCCTTTTTTTCAAATATAATTCAAAATAACACTTTCGTCAATAAAATATATAAATTATTTGTAGGATAACGTTAGTTACGATTAGTTAATTATGATATAATCATATTTATTTTTATAATTAAAATTAATGAGGTGGCCGCCACATAGTCGGTACTCGTATGGGTGTACTGGTTAAGTTGTGTAGACCAACAAAACTCCACATGATATATATATATATATATATATATATATATATATATATATTGCGGCTCAAGATAAGGCTATGGAAGTAGGGAAAATTCGATGCTACCGTTGCGGGTAGCATGCCTGAAATTTCTTTTTTATTTTTAAAAATTATTTTTAAAATATTTTTGCAAAATATTTTTTTTGGATATATATTACTTCTTAAATAGATGTTAATTATGTTCATCCTGATTTTTTTATTTCGCCTCCTACTATATAAACGATAATGTTGTTAAATTATTTTCAGGCGATATTGTAAAAATACACATATATACTGTTTACATGATAAGAGACAAAAAAAATCACGACGAACATAATTAACATCTACTAATGTCATCACTTATATTCAAAAAAAAAAAAAATTGCAAAAATATTTTAAAAATAATTTAAACAAATAAAAAGAAAAATTCGGGCATGCTGCCCTCACGGATAGCATCGAATTTTCCAGATACTAGTAACCAATTAAGGAGCGGGCCGGGCAACTCATTTGGGTTTGTCGAGGACTGGACCTCTCACTTAAGAGTCATTGGGCCTAATATTACAACAGTATTTGAAAACTAATCCAATTTAACATTGGATACATTTTTCGGCCGAAATTAAGTCTAAAAAATTGGCAAAAAATTAGAGTAAAAATGTCATGTTATAAAAGTAGTCTATTTAGTCATAATACAAGAACATGTAAAGAAGAAGGCTAAAGTATCTAGCCGAAGTATAAAGGTGATTTTTTTTTTTGTTGGAAAAACAATGCTCTCATTTTACATAATGACACTTTTATTTTGATTTAATGAAGATTGATTTACTTGCAAACAGATTTCGAGTGTTTACCATCATTTAAATTTATGAAATGTTATGCATATAGACTTAGTTCCATACAAGAATTGTAAAATAAATTAAGAATAGGTAAGCGGCAAAATGAAGTTTAGCGCCTATAGTTACATAAATTGGCTCATTGGATTTTAAAATTCTTAGATAAAATTTAAAATACGTACACAAAAATAAGTTGAAAGTAGATAGCTAAGATAAGATAGAAGTCTTTCTTTTATATAAAAGAAGTTCACGTTCACGATTAAGAGGGCGCTTTGTAGTAAAACCCGATTCATGGCAATGTTGACATAAATTAAGACTTCAATTTTTAGATTACATTATGTAAATAGAGTGTAGGTACATTAGACTAGGGGCATGCTATTTTCAAGTTGTGGGAAGAGAAAAACTGGGAAATTCTATCTTAGTAATTGGTGGTACTACCTCAACTTGAAAAAATAATAAAATTATATTAGAAGACTAATAAAATATTATTATCATGTATTAGTGGTTGGGGTAGTACCCCAACCCCAACCACTAGGATAGAATTTCTCGGGAAAACTCTACTTTCCCATCTATGGGTACGGTAAGAGTAGGACCACATAAATCTTGTCAAGTTAGCAATTTAGTTATTGACTTGACATGATTTGTGCGGTTTGCGGGTAGTACTCATATAGTAGAATTTCCCGTTGTATGCATGATGGATAAATATCCAGAAAGCAATACGCAAAACTGTAAAATTTATTTACAAAATTCTTAAATAAAATAGCCTGAACTGATAAAACTTCATAAATACACAGAACTTACTAAAACAACATACTTTTACAATGTGAATGTGATCACTGATTGCTGCCTACTCTTCTTGCAAAGCAACAAAATCTGCTCTGCTATTTCATCCACTGCTGCTCCTTCTTCCTTTTTCATTTTCTCACTCAATTCTTTAGCTCTCTCTCTAATCCCTTCTCCATTTTTCTCAACAATCACCTCATTTATCGCCCTCGCCACCTCCTCTGCAGCAAAGCATCCCTTTCCACCCCTCACCACCTCCACACCAACACCGGCATTCGCCACAAATCTAGCATTTATAGGCTGATCATGCTTGATTGGCATGGCTATAACCGGCACGCCAAGATACAAGCTCTCCATAATCGAACTCCATCCACAATGGCTCACAAAACCACCAATACTATGATGAGACAATATATTAGCTTGTGATGCCCATCCCTCCACAACTAGGCCTCTTTCTCTCACCCTCTCAAGAAAACCTCTAGGCAATGCAGTTTCTACGCGATCCCCCGCCTCTGCAGGCAGCCTCACAACCCACACGAAGCTCGATTTGCAGAGCTCTAACCCTCTTGCTATCTCTAGAATCTGCTCCATTGAGATGAAGTGTTCACTGCCAAAGCAAATGAACACAGTGGACAATGGGGCTCTTTTACTTAGCCATGAGAGAATTTCTGAGCTTTTCTCATCTACATGATCACTAGATTCTTGAACTAATGGCCCTGTTGGAACTACTCTCTTCTTGCAGAGCTTAGAAAGATAATCAATGTACTTCCCATCAAACCCTCTTAACCCTTTGATCAGTACAATGTCACTAGATAAATCGAAGACCCCGAATAAAAATGACTCTTCATCTGCATCTTGAACTACTAATTTAACTGGTGCAGTCATATCAACTTTTTCATGATCATGGAGATATATCTCCTCATAAGGGTAAGCTAAACCAGCCCCATATTTAAACATATGATAAAAATACGAAAATGGCGCCGCACCAGATGTTGCAAAGTAAATAGATGGTATACCTTGAGAGAGAGCTTGCTTGGCTGCCCACGGCTGCAAGAAATCATACACCAGCAAATCGGGGCTTAAATTGTTGAGGATTTCTGAGAAGCTGGAAGAAGTTTGTTGAAATGCGTGACAGAGAATTGGCCAAAGATTTGGTGGCAAATCCTTGGTTGTGTGGAGGTGTGGAGGGAGTTCAGGCAGTGATGGTACATGGAGTTCGATTAGATCGATAGATGAACTGTTTTCAATCTTTTTTCTGATTGAATCGAGATTGATCGGTGAAGAACATATGTAGATGTGAAATCCTTTCTTTGTGAGATTCTTGGCTAGTTCAAGAAAGGGGTGCACATGTGAATAAGATAACCATGGAAACATCAAAATTCTGAATTCAGATTTTTCTTTCTCCATTGATGAATGAAACTTATCCCTGGTTTTAATTACTCCCTTCACTCAGACAATAACACAAACAGTTGGTGAACAAAGTGATCCAATTGAGCAATCAGTCAAATCCGTATTTTGTCCCCTTTTCAATAATTTAGTTAAGAAGTCTTTGGTTATGCCATTTTTTTTCCTGCAAGGGGTCATTATCATAATAATGAAGTGGAGGGGAGCACTCTAATTTGATCTTTCAAGTCATAAACTCCGGATCATCGAGTTGTACAATAGTAAAACGGAGAATTCGACTCTGTTTAAGGGGGGACTAGTGGTTAGTGTCTAGGGGTGGAAATTCGGGCCGTCCCAAGGCTCGGCCCGAAAATGTTCGAGTCTATAATTTAGAGGCCCGGTTCAGCTCGAAATGACAGGTTAGGCTGCCTGTTGATCTAGTGTATTTTTGTGGGTTTTTGGGTCAAGTGACCCGACCCGTTCAGCCACTCTATTTCGGGCTTAAATTTTTTGATTCAGTCTGAATGTGGGCCGGACCCGGCTGAAATTGTTATCCCTACCAGTTTTTAAACTGACCTACATGATCACTTCCCTCCAAAATCTGAAATCTAGCTTTTAACAATTCCACAAATTAAAGATTAATGCAACTTTTTTTCTTTTTTCTTTTTTTTTTTTTTTGTGGCAGAGTAAAAAAGGCTTGAATTTGCTTAGGTGGCCCAACTCAATCCTATAAGGAAAATCAAGCTAACTAGGCCGACCCATTAAGAGTTAATACCAGCAATAAAAAAAAAATATCACATTAAAATAAAATAAAAATGATACATGTGTATGTTGGGGGATAATACAATGAAATGAAAAACAAGATATTAACAATTTATTAAATGCAATTAAATGAAAAATTAAAATATTGATTTTGAAATTTCCTCTAGCTTAGAAAAAGAAAAAGGATAAACAATGAAATGAAAAGGATGTTGGAGTTTACATTTTAATCTCAATTATTCAATCCAAAAAAAGTATTGACAATTTATCATAACTCTTTAAAATTGTAATCAATCAAATCAAACATGTGATTATTAACTCGTGAACAGTGCAATCCTATTTTATTCAATTAATTTTATTTATCTCATTAGTCAAACCAAACGTTGCCCTTAGAATATTTGTGAATTATCTAATTTTATTCAATATATATGTGAGTTATCTAATTTCTTCAAAACAATTCAACGCTCAAATTAATCATCTAACTAGTTGTTTATTTCCTTGTTCAATTACACTCCCTATCGAAACCTTCTAAATTTTTTTTTAAAGAAGTCCCTATCGAAAATCTTGGCCTCATAAAACCATAAATCCAAGGACAAAAAAGTAATTTGAAGTTGAGCAGATAGAACTTATCTCGCAGCATACGACTTTTCAGCGACTACGAAGAAATTGATGGATAAGACGTCTTTTCACATTGACGTTTTAATTAGTTGAACAGTTGAGTATCTTAATCAAGAATTCAAGATGCTGATTTTTTTTTTCTGTCATATTTTTCATAAATGCAGTGATTTTTTCTTTATTTTTTTCATGAATAAAAGAACAAAAATTATAATTAGACGACAAAGATTTTTCCAGACATGCAGCTACGTACACAGTAAGATACACTTATATTTTTCAATGGTATTTTGCTTGCAATTAACTAATTCACAAATAATGAAATAAATTATATAGACATTATACATTATATACTCTCCTTGTCTCATTTGTATATGTTTGTTTTCCTTTTTTGGATGTCCCAATATATATATATATATAGATAGATAGATAGATAGATAGATAGATAGATTAATTTCTGTATATATTTAGTTAATTTACTAATATATACGTATTCATATTTAATATGTTTACATTAATCATTAATTAATTATTAAAAATTAAATATGGGCATATTAAGAAATTTAATTATTTAGTTATCATTTCTTATAATTTTTCTTAATTCTAGTGAAAAATATTCAATCAACCTATATAATGGCAAGGAGATGAGTAGTAAAATTATGGTGATTTTATTAAATCTGATATGATGCATGTGTTAGCGTGTTACACATTAATTATGCTAGGGCCTGAAATGCAAATTAATTGTTGGGAAGTTGTAAAAGGCAGCGCCTAGGCGGGCTCAACATATTAATCATTAATTTATCATAAAAAAATAAATATGGGCAATATCATGAAGTTTACCAATAATTTATTAAATATGGGCAATATTATGAAGTTTACCAATAATTTATTGTTGAATACCTCTCAACGGTTGTGTTAGATTGTTGGGTCAACTAGGCGGAGCTAGGCGGTTCTAGTTGGCCCCGGGACTCCAATATTTTTTTTAGGGATAAAGGTACAATTTGGCTCTTAAATTATTTCTCAAGAAGTATCATGACCCTTATATTAAATTCAGTCCCAGTTAGTCATTTGAGCTATTGAACAACTCAATTAGCCCTTTTAACTATTGAATTTGACCTAGTTAGCCCTCTCGAATATAAATAATTTTATTTCACTTATTTTTAAATAAATAAAAAAATATGAAAAATAAATATATATATACGTAACAGTAATAAAAAATGAAATATTTTATTATAAATAATTTTAAGGGTACATAAATTGTCATTATATTTATCACACATTAAAACATTAAACCACTAAAATTGAAAATATCAACATAGAAACGACCATAATTATGATTATATATAGATATATATAATTATGGTCCATACTAAATTAATTAAATATAGAAGTAATAATCTATTATAATATAATCAACGTTATAGTATATTATACATAATTTATTTAATATAATATATTTATTAAAATATATAGACTTTCATTTCCGGAATCCATATAGTATGATTTCATACATACATACATAAGAAATAAAGTATTTTTCGGATTGTATTTATAGTGAATTAATTTATGATAGTGTGATTTCAATTAATTCATTAATTTATATTTTTCTTCAAATTATGCTACCTTATATTTTTTTGGACATGTTGAATGAGAAATTCCTGCATATTCATAATTTTTTTTTGGGGGGGGGGGGGGGGATAATAGTTACAGATTTTCTTTTATTTTTTATTTTATTTTATTTAAAACAATCAAAATAAACATTTTTATATTCAAGTGGCTAACTGGGCCAAGTTCAAAAGTTCAAGTGGCTAATTGAGCTGAGTTTGAAAGTTCAAGGGACTAACTGGGACAAATTTAGTTTAAGAGTCAGAATGCTCATTGGGAAATAGTTTAGGGGCCAAATTGGACCTTATCCCTTTTTTTTTATATGTTCGTTTTATTTTCACTAATCAAGCTTAAGCTCGGGTTGACCTTTAATTAAATCTGATCAAACACGAATTTATGTCCAAACTTGTTAATGTACTTATCGAACCGAGCTCAAATGAAATTTTAACGAATGATCACGAGTCGATTATCGAGTTATTTAATTTGATTTTCAGCCCTAACCACATTCAAATATACATATATTTATTTATATATATTTTTGAAATGGACTTTAAGTGCATATATATAGTTTTTAAGAATCCTACAGGAAACCATTTTTCAAGAAAGGGGGACGCGCGTTTTTTCACAAAAAATAAAATGAAAATGAATCATTATATATTTTTCAAAGAGTACCTATTAAATGAACTAGAATATTATATTAAGCTTTTTTTATATTTGAAATAATTTTATAATTCTTTTTTTTTTTTCTTGTTTTGACTTAGAAAGGAGGTCACACAACTTGGTTATCGAGGATATATATCGTGTAATGTTGTTATCCAATGTATAAAATAAATTTATTATCCCAAATCGATGATGTACAAGCTAGATAATCAAATGTGTCTAGTTAATTAATTAAGTTACCTAGCTAACAAACTAGTTTAATAGTAGTAATAATTAATAAATAGTTGATGAAGTACTCTTCCAATGATGAGCTTGGCAAATTAGTTGTCTTTGATATGAGCAAATCAACGACTTTATTTAATTGCTAATAGTCATTAATTTTAACATCGGTCTAATTAACATGCATGAAAAAAATAAAATAAAAAAATATAACTTAAGGTCGTTTGCTTGATTTTGGCTACAAATTTATAATATAATTAAGTCGTCGCCAGATAGACAGCAAATAATTAAGGGGGCCCAATTGATTCTCACAATATATTTTTCATTTACTTTTATCTAAAAAAAAAATATTATGTGTTCCTTCGTATCATTTTTTCATTTTTACTTCACTATATATAAATATTTTTTACTTACTTTTCCCTTCATGGAATTTCTAAATTTCAATATTATATTTTCGTAATACGAACAAGTTTATTTTTTTTTATGTATTTATCTCTAAAACGTTTTTTTCCTCGGAATATTCGACATATTTCATATATATGTAGAAGTTACACACATACACATGTAACCTAGGCTAAGAAATTACATTACACGATATCTAGAAAATAGAGTTTATATATCCGAATTCTATTGTTATAATTATTAATATAAGAAAAAAATGAGAAAAAGAAATGGGAAAACAATAAAAAGAAATAATACAATGGTCAACTTGAATTCAAACTGTCTGGTATGTATTATTCAATTTCTATTCAAATAGTTTGATTTTGTCAACTTGAGAAGAAGCTAGCTTTATTTTATTTTATAAAGAACAGCTATGACCACACGTTATTCAATATTTCACGTTCCCACCATTCCAACATATACAAAATTCAAAATGATCTATTCACATATTTAAGCAAAAATAGTCAATATGTATATATATATATATACACATAAATATTTTAATATATACATTTCCATGTTGTCATGATCAAGCAACCTAGCTGTAACAATTATCATGATATCTATATATAATAATATAATTCTCACTTTGGCTTAACTAATTAAATGTCAGGGTCAAGCTCAAGCCTCCTTGCTTCCTCGTTGTGGCAATTATCTAAATAAAATTGTGTTCACATTGATAGAATAGTTGATTGGCGTGTAAGAAAATCCAATCAAATATAATCCAAAAATCACATTTCAATTATTATCTCTATCTCTAGCTAGTTTTCAGATTGGGAGATCGTGCTATATAATTTGAGGGCAAAATATGAACTCGAGCAAAGATACAATATTATGGTTAATTAATTAATTAAGTGTACAAGATGTTTAAACCTATGTTTAATTAGGTAAGAATTACTTATAAATAATTAATGTCGTTTGAGGATCTCAATCCGTTAATTAGACGCATCTTATTTGACATAAAGGTAGTTCCCCCTTCATTTTTCTTTTTCAATGATCCTCTGTTATCTTTTCCTTTTCTTTTCAGTTTTTTTTTTTACTTTTAATTTTTTTACAAATATATATTTAATTTCTTAATTAATTTAATTTTTTTGACTGTCGTCTCACGTAATGTACTCGCTCAATACTAACATATGGGCCTGTGTGTATTGCTCTCGATAATTAATTTTTTAAAATAAATATATACCTTAAAATGAATTATTAGACCCTAAAATTGAATTAAATTAATTTAATTTTTTTTATTCATCATCTCGCGCAGTGCACTTACCCGACACAAACGCATGGGCTGATAAAAGATCATTTTAAAAATAAGTAAATAAATAAAAAGAATACAAAACGAAGAAAAAAAGTGGTGGGCGTGAGAACCATCCGACGGACATGGGGTGCGTGGATCTCATGCACCCCCATCATGGGCGGTTTCTGGGTGCGGGTTTGGGCCTTTTGTGGATGGATTTTGAACCGGTCTAACGGATTATGACCCGTTAAATGGACTTACATCAATTTTTGTCTTAATGTCTAAATCTTTCATCTTTCCTTTCAAATTTACAATCATAAAGCGAGAGAAGACATTGATTAAACGATAATTAAGACATATTTTTCTTTTTCACTCATAATTAATTTTCAAGTACAATACAAATTGAATGCTAATTATAAATTAGATTATCCTAGCTAGCTATCTTCATTGTCAAAATGTGTTCATAACTCCTTCTCGAGATGACGAAGTTATAGAGTGTGAGACCGCAAGCATTTATATATGTTCAAAATGTTTCAAATTTTAACGTCTTACAAATCAAGCATATATTTTACTATGCTCACCTATATCGTTTTCTAACTATTACATAATCAAGTAGCGATCGTGAACTTCTCGTATAAAAAAAGTTGTTTATATAGATCATTTTGTTAATTGGAATAGTTATGATGATGACCACTTGATTAATTGATTTCGAATCGTGTTTAGACCAACCCGGCCCCACACAATTAGACCCCACGAATATTTTAGACGTTCGGGTAAACTCACGAGGGCATAATAGTCATTTCTCCCTCACGTAAATGAGTCTCTAGACTCTATATTTATATCCCATAATCTTGAAATCTTTTTCCTCATCAAACTCCAAAGTCCAAACACACACAATACACACACACACACACGACATATATCTCCATGGCCTCCCTAGCTACAGAAGCAGAAAAGGCGGCGCCACCACCACCGCCACCGGAGGTCAGAGCTCCGGCGGAGAAAGACCGTTTTGCCCTGGTTGATGTGGTGCTGAGATTTTTGTTACTTGCTTCAGCTCTAGTGGCTGTCGTGGTTATGGTGACTAGCAAGGAAACGGAAGCCGTTGGCCGGCTGCCGGTTCCTCCTTTCACGCCGGTTTATCGAACCGCCAAATTCAACCATTCACCGGCTTTCATGTAAGCATCGCCGTATTTTCTATTTTCCATCGTGTTTCAATTTTATATATCGTTTCATATATATGTAACGAAAAATTAAATAAAACTACACGTGTCATAATGTTAAAATTTTCGCTCTCCATATATTTGTAGGGTTAAAATTGAAAAAAAGGGTGTGAAAAAATCTAAGATAATAAATATTTTGACACGAAATAAAACTCCTAAAACAACAATACGGAGGGAATATTAATTTTGCAAATTATTAAATTAGGCTATCTATTTTAATTAAGTGAAAATAAAATCTAATACCTGTTTAATAGAGAAAAAACGGAGTATGAAAATGAGACTAATTTTATGGGACATAGCGGAAGTGAATATTGTGCTTAAATAGTTAATAGAGACTATATATATATATATATATATATATTAAAAATCACTTTGATATAATAATTTTTATATGTGATATTGCTATAACTTAATGTTAAAAGGATAAAGTTTTACTCGTTAAATTATTAACAACTTTGTAATTAGTTCATAAAATTAATGTTGATCCCTAACAACTTTGTAACTAGTATTAATTTATAGAGGTTTACTTGAAATTAAGGAAGTTAATTAGTTGAAAATTCTGATTTTCTTAACTGTTTTTTGCTGCTGTGTTGATTGAGTTCTAATATGGCGGCTGTTTAAATAATTTAATATATTGGTAGCATTTTTGTTTTCTTCTCTGCTTACAATTAATCAGTTGTAAATATAGAAACGTTTCTTTCTTGTTTTCTACTTTTATTTGGGAAAGATTTTATTGCGCGTACCTTTTTCTGGTAAAGTAATTAATTATTACTATAAATGTCAATGATTAAATTTTAAAAGTAATAATATATAAAACAGAAAGATAAGATTGATTATTGGTGAATATTCTTACCTGTTTTGCATGACTAACAACAGTTTTTTTTTCTTGATCACCTCGATAAAAAGAATATTTTCTCCTCTTTTGTTGTTATTTTAATCTTTGTTTTTTATTAAATACAAAAACATACATGTGTAGTGTGGAGAAAACAATATCACAATTATCATTTTGTTTTAACACGACGTCGAGACAAAACGTGTCTTGACTAGGATAGAGAATCTCATGTGCTAATAGTATATAACTACCGATATATTTTTATTGGTAGTGAATAAAGGAAAAAGGTGGAGATTTTATCATTTTCATTAATTGAATTTATTTTTATATGTGAATATTGTCTAGATGAACTTACTAACGTGGTAATTTATCCATCATATTGCTAATAAGACAAAAGGATAATTATTAAATATTTTTTAGTGTCACATTCATTATAGTTCAAATAATTTAATTTGTTACACACACACATATCAAACAAATTAAGGGAAAGCTGTAACTTGGGTGAGAGAAATTGAGATTTATTTGTTGTCTATAGATATTGTCATCACCCTAAGAGACAAAGGTAGACCATAAGAGAACCAATAATCTAAGTCGTGATGTTACACTTGATAAAATGTACTAATTTATATTTTCAAATTAATTAATACACATTTAATGTGTATGATATATAGTTTAAATAAATTCAGAACAAATGATACACACAAGGGACCAATGTAGTTATTCAAGAATCTTTTTTTTTTAACTTTTTATTTCAACCATATATATTCATGTAGCAAATTACTATTTAAAATTAGAGATTAAATCTAACTTCAAATTTATTATTGATGATGCAGATACTTTGTAGCAGCACTCTCAGTTGCAGCTTTCTATGGCCTCATAACAACCATCATCTCCTTCTTTGCTCTACTCAAACCTGGCAGCCATACAAGAATCATCTCCCATTTCCTCATTTTCGACGTCGTAAGCTCTCAAAAATCCAACTTCTTCATGTTAAATACTGATCAAGCAGCAGATTCTAGCACAAATTCAAGTAGATAGCATAGAAGGGGCTAAAATTAAGGTTCTAGAACTCAAATGGAGAAAGATATATATGCACATACATATATTGATTCTTAACAATGTATGCATTGTGCAGCTATTGCTAGGAACCGTTGCTGCAGCAGCAGGAGCAGCAGGAGGAGTTGCTTACATAGGTTTGAAGGGCAACAAGTATGTTAACTGGACCAAAATCTGCAACGTGTATGGCGATTTCTGCAAGCACATTGGAGCTTCGATTGCCCTCTCCTTGGTTGGATCCGTCGTGCTTGTGTTGCTCATCTTGCTGTCGGTCTACTCCCTGTCGAAGAAAATCCCAAAGCACAACCACTCACATTAAGTCAGATCTATTTGAACATGTTTCATTTAATTCATCAGTGTAGATGTGTATCTCGTTGATCATGGAGTCTCCTCTTGTGTCAGTGTGCATTTGTAGATGTTTTTCATGTGCAGTTTCCAGAACTAGAATTCATCATCTGTGTATCTATTTTGTGTATTTGTTCGTATTGTTGAAATGGAAGAACTTCAATGGATAGATCTTTGTGATTAGTGATGATTTACAGCTGAAAAATAGCATCTCAACTATCAACAGGAAACTTCAAGAACATGCACATTTTGTTGCAACTCATCATAATCAAGCACATGAAATGATTCAATGATTCAGATAGAACACATGCTTTCAAAAAAGAGTTGATATTAAGAAAGAATGGTAACATTTGATTCTCATTCATATTTTGTTGCAAGTTGCAACTCATCATAATCAAGCACAGCAAATAATTCAATGATTGAGATAGAGCTCATGCTTTCGAAAAATTTTGATATTAAGAAAGAATGGTCACAGAGTAGGTACATTGTGAGCAAATTTTTGAAAGAATACAATCAGAAGATTGTTTGCTCCCCTAGTTCTTGGCCAGCCATTCCTTCTTCTAACACCCTCTTAAAGAACTTTTCCAATGTGTCGTTGCCATAACTAGGCGTGTTTTCAGCATCATATTCGCCCCTCTCAGGATCATAAACCAACATACTCTCAGCAGCATAGTACCTCCCAATCTTGCCAAACTCAGCTGCATCTTCCAATGAAGGGAAAATCTTGACAAGGAAATCAAGAACTCCAATGGCGAAATCCATTATTTGTATAGGCACTTTCAAAAACTTAGGCTCTTTCCCAGCAAGCCTAAACAGCATCTCCCCTTGCTCCAATGGTGTCAATGCTTTCCCTGGTCCACCAACAGGTAGAATTTTATTGATCATCTCCTCACTCAACACACAATCTGCAACAAACGAGGCTAAATCGGGCTCACTAATAGGCTTGCACGCGCATAACTTCCCATCTCCAAACATAACATAAGGCTTCCCATCCTTAACCAACTCAACCTGCCCTGCTAAGCTCTTGAAAAATGCAGTAGGCCTAACTATGCTATAACTGAACCCCTCATCATTCTTGGCTTCCTCTATCAACTCTGCCTCGAATTTCAGCTTAGCTCGTTGAAATTCGAGGAGGGGCTTCTGCACACAGATTGCAGACAGCAGAACAAAATGTGCAGCCCCAAATTTCCTACCAACAAGAAGACTATTCTTAGTTGCCTCATAATCAATCAGCCAAGAATCTTTAACTCCACCGGTTCTACTAGCTAAGCAAGACACAACAACGTCAACAGAAAGCCCAAGATTCTTAATGCTTTTCTCTAAAGATTCCAACTTTGTCACGTCAGAGAAACAAGCATTTGCACCACTCAACAGTCCCAGTGTCTCGTCCTTACTATTCTTGCCCTTTATGCCACTTCTCTCTCTAGCAACAGCTATGACATTAAACCCTCTCCTCACTAACTCTTTAACTACAAAATTCCCAATGTAACCAGTGGAACCCACAACCAAAACATTAATATCTTTCGGGTTTTTGCTTCTGAATGAAATTTTTGGAGCTTCAACAGCCGGAGTAGCTGCTGAAGCAGTGACAAGTTTCAATCTTTTCTTACTACATCTGGAAGATTCAGATAAATGAAGTGAAGGGAGAGGAACCGAATGCGGGATCGTTGTTACCTGAAATTGGTTGATGAATTGAGATGTGAGAAGGTTTTTGAAGCAATGGGATTTTGAGAGACCATTGCCGTTGAAGGGTGTGCAAACAGACATTTTCTTGCTTTCTTGAAAGTTGAATTTTTAGGTGAAATTGGATTTGTGATTCTGCAAAAGCATTTTTTATCAAGAAAGTTCAAAGATTTGAATAAAATCTGAGGTGAATGATGGCAGAGTAGCATAACTAGTGATTCTATCATGGTAGAATCCAAATGAATGGCTGATATTTGGTGGGAAGATCATAGGAATTGTAAGCAGCAGTTCTTGAATCTTGAACCCAAGAAATAACAATTTCTGGGCCTCAGCCCAAATCCGGAGAGCCCATTTTTTAATCAATCTTTGCATGATATTTACATACTAATCATGCGATAACGTTGAAATTAATCATATAACTATTTCTCGAGTCATAAACTATTTTTTCTTTTTTTGTCTAAATTATTCCTATAATTTTTTCAAAAGGGGCAAAGTGAAACGATTCAAAAGGCTATGTGATTAATTTGAATCGAAAATTAGTTTGAGGAGCAAAGTGCTATCTTGGAACATGGTTGTAGGACCAGTTTTGATCTTATCCTATTAATTATCTACCGATTGATATGCATGTAGGGGTATGTAAATGGTTAGTTTGATACATAACTAAACTAAACCAATAAATTGTATACTAAATTTCCTTTTTAAAAAAAAAATAACCACAAAGTAATTGATATAATTGAACTAAATCGAACCATAATTGTGAAAGTGGTATTTTTTTTAAAAAGAATTAATCTAAAATATAAGTATCAAAGTGCAATTTACCCATTTGAAATTTATTAATTAATAATGAACGGAACCAAAATTAAAGAAATAATTATCGAACCAAATAGTTCGGTTCGTATCATTTTATTTTTGTTTCAATTTTGCACACCTTATATGTATGTGTAAGTATACATTGAATATTGTCAACTACGTGTATTTTTTGTGAATGGGGTTTTTTTTTTTTTCCCCTTCTTTTTTATGAGTGGAAGCGTGAATGGAGATGTTGATTAGAAGACAAAGAAAGGGTCCGTCAACCGTCAATATATGTGCAAGTTGAATTTTTTAATTAAGACTTCTTTAGATTCAACTCTCGCAAATTATTACTACTCACGTATAATTAACTTTTAAAAAGTCGGAAATACACTTGGGAAAAAAATATCACATGATGCAAATGATCAAGAACTAAAGATTATATAACTTTAATTCTTAGCGATTGACTTATATTTGATGGAAAAGAAGAGGTTTTTATTGATTTGAGCCTTTCACATTTTCACTGTGCTCGAAATATGAAATGTTAATTTGTAGGAGATTTTTCGATTTATGATCGTAAGATAAGTAATTAATTAATAATCAAGAACCCGAAAAATAAAAATCATCTATTTTGATTTTTTTTTATTGTTTAATTAATTTTCAATGAAAATTCATTTATTAATTATCTATTACATTTAATAAAAAATAATTAAAAATAAAAGGAATCAAAATATATAATTTTTTAGGTTTTAGATTGATAGTTTAACTTTATTTTTCAAATTATGAATTATTAATATTCATACTTGAAATATTGAATTAATTGATAATGTACGTTTGACGTTCTAAATTGATAATTTTTCTAATTTGTAAACTCGGTAAAAAAAAGAACTGAAAATGGAATATTGAAAATTATAATATATAGGACAAAAACAACCTCAAAATAAATGTTGAAGCATGTCCTAATTCGAGACGACGCCACGTGTACAGTTACATGTTGCTGTAAGAATCTCTCTTTCCACCTTCGAGAAATAACAGAAAAACTAGCGAAATATAAACATGTCCCGATTCATTCATCGCCATAATTTCCTCTTCTTTTTAATCACTTTTTTTTAAAGAAACTCAGAGCCCACCAATATGCATCGATCAATCAATATACAGAATTCACTACCTGATGATATTGCCCTCAAAATCGCGTCATCCCTTCAGGTACTAAAAAGTAGCTAGTTTAGAATTTTTTTTTACCCCCTTATTTATTTTGTCTTTAAATTGTTTTTCACGAAGTGGGTTTTGAAAAAGATTTGATCTTTTTTTCTTTTCGTAGGTTTTTGATGTGTGTTCATTAGGCAGTTGTTCGAGGTTTTGGAGGGAGCTGTGCGCGTATGATTGTGTGTGGGAGGCTCTATGCAAAGACAGGTGGCCTGCAATTTGTGTGGATGAAAATTCGCAGAGTGAATCGAACTCCAGTTCAAAGGTTATTTTGTTAGAGAGCTTCGTTTTAATTTGTTGTTTGACCCTTTTTTTTTTATGTGTCAGTGTTCTAAGTTTTTGATTTTGTAAGGTTTTGGTTCGTGTTTGCTAAGGTTAATTCTTTTGATGGAGAAATTGTCATAAAATTATGTGCCTGTTTTCAATCTTGATCGTTTGGAGATTAAAGTTAACTTCTAATGCCATGTTTGTGGTCTGCAATTGGCTCGTATTCATTGGAATTAGGAGTTTCGAGGTTTTCAGTTTCTCATGAAATCCTCTAGTCCACGTTCTCTATCACATTTGGCGTAGTAATGGCTATACATTTCCCGTGATGAGGCTTTTTTTTTGTTGTTTAATTAGTTTCTATCTTGGTAGTGGGACATAAAATGGAACATGGGTGTGTATAATTAGAAGATTTCATCTGCTTCGTTTCGTGCTGTATATGGACTAATAGAAAGGCAATCAGGGTGATCGATATCATAGCTGGTGTACGTAGGTTATCACTATCTTGATAGGCGTACTAATCTTGTGTGAGTTGTTCTATCACTCTCACAGGATCGTGATGTAGATTGTGGTGTTATTTGATTATTATTACTGTAGAGATGGAGAGGTTTGTATATAAGCAAGCACAACGAGATGGCTGGGAAAGTAGCATCAGTTACAAATTTCGTGGAAAGAGCTTTAGCTTATGAATCCATCGAGGTTGGGAACTACTTGAAGGCAGTCGAACTACTGAACTCACTTCAGTTTGGATTCAAAGATGTTCAAATGCTCTTGCTCAAGCCAGAGCTTAATGTGCTGCTTAACTTGGCTGGCTTGCACTACTGCATCATTTGGCTTGAAATTCCGGTAACTTGCTGTCCCTACTGAGTTGTTCGATTTTATTTTTGCTCTAAATTGACAGATTAGCAGCATTGAGACAAAAAGTACTTGTTTCGACTGGCTGCCATACTTATTCATGTATTCTTTCCCCGTCCATGAGTTCTTGTGCGTACAACAACACAAATAAGTAATCATAAAGGTGTAAATATATCACTATCACTTATCATACAATTAACATTAGGAAGGCTAATTATGTGATGATTTACATATTATTGCTTCTATGTATAGTAGTTAGTACCGACATCAAATGTTAGTCGTGCAATACCGGTAATGCCTTTCATCTAGTTGAATCTTGTTTAGAACGAAGTTGATTGAATTGTTAGCTATTGCTTGAATTTGATGGATTTCGAATTTAGAGTCCTGTGATTTCGTCGCAGTTAACTTAGGTTAGAGAGCAGGAAATTGTCACTTGTCACGGTCTCACGGAAGGTTTGGAAGGTGCTCGTGTTTCCGATCATCCTGTCAATATATACTGCAGTATCTGACTATTGAAGTAATTGAAATATGTGAAAACATTACGCATATTATATATACTCTTGTTCACTGCTAGTCTTCTAATTAATTCCTTCCTTTAATTCTAAAATTGTTAAAAAGTAAACGGCTTCCATCCTTTACCTCGAAGATACTATATTGAACACATGTAACTAGTGTTGTTATGTCCGAACTAGTTTATCCTTGAACGTAAATCCAAATTTCTGGCCATTAGATAGACAAACGAATCAAGCATGTGACTCGTTGGAAACGGAAAAATAGACATGAATTGTGCTAATATATATGTTGCATAGCTATGACAAACTGCAAGAATGTGATTCATACTGAAGCATAGGGTCATTTACTTATATTGATATTTTAGTAAAATATCTATTTTCAGGCAGAAAATGTGATTGAAGCACTAGATAGCAGCCAGGTCTCAGAAAGGCAAGTGTGTGTCCAATGGTGGAAGCTTGGGAGATGGTTTTACGGGTTTCGCCTACGGGACGAGTTCCACTCGAGGAACGTCTCGTTGGGAGATCTAGCAGCTTCGAATGAAGAAGTTCTCGGCGTGCTTCACCGCGGCGCCATTCACGAGGTCATTCGTGTTCAGATCTCTGCTGCTAAACCAACTCACACATCCTGGTCTCACCAAGTTGCTCAAGTGTAAAGAAGTGAAAATTAAGGTTGGATTACTCAACTGTGTAAATATGTGGGCTGCAATTGTTCTCCATTTCCTCTTGAAATTTGTAATGTTTAGATAAAATTATTGCATTCATCTTAATAACTGGGAAATATCTATGTATTAATTTGTAACATTGGCTTGTTAATAAGGAAGTGTTTGTACAGCACAGAGCTTTGCAGCTCAATTATTGTAAATTGCTTACCTTGCATCTATTTCTCCTCAGTGCTATATTACATCGATTTCGGGTAAACTCTGTTTTTGTACGGGCTACCGTTAGTCACACAGACGAGGTAAACCCCACTGGAAAAACACGGGAAACCTTTGCTCTATACTTGGTTTGAGTTGCTTTTTTCATCAAATTCGAAAGGCAGAATAAGTTATTTTCATTTCATTTAGGATTGTATTGGACTCTTTTAGAAAAGAAATGTGAATGTCAAGAAACAAATACAATTGGCAATTCAAATATTCCTAAATCAACACTCACATATCACATAATTTCCAACTACAAATCAAACTAAAATTTCAAGAAAGGATCCACAAATTTCATTCCACAAGGCTATGGCCTGCAACGTTGATCGCTTGAGTCTTGTTTGGCCATGAATAAACAAGAAACCTGAAAATGTAACAAGAAGTAATTAGTAATATGTGTGTAGTTACTAATTTACTTAGCATCCTATTTATCGAATTGACTTGATTCACTCGAGTTAAAATATTGAACCCTATTTTTTTTAACGATATTTTTGCACGTAATAGTTTGATTATTTTAGCATTTTTACTTTGTCAATCATTGTACTTCTTATAACAATTGCTCGCATTAAATTTATATATGGAGGGATTATATAAACATTGAGAGTGATTTGTGACATTCCAACTACCATAGAATAATCAATATAAGGTTTGGAGGGACTGGACAATTGTCCTAGTTGACAGTATATAATTTAGATAAGTCATTAATTCCTCAATTATAGCATATCTTTTCACACATTATTACAAAAAGAAAGCATTATGATCACAGAAAAAAGAAAGAAATCGAATGTTTATGTAAGATTACTAATCAATCTGCATTAATGTAATGATTATTAAAATAGATTCATACACTAAAAATTTCATCAGCATTCATACAGTGTAAACTGATATGAATGGTGATGAAATTACAAACCAATCTGCATTAATGTAATGATTATAATGCCAAAAATTATTGCATTGGTAAAAACATAAACAGCAAAATAAGGCAACCGAAATGGGAAAGAGAAGTAGCAACATTAGCTTTTGAAGATCAAAACACTGCAACCTCTCTCTCTCTCATCATCATCATCTACCAGTTCAAGATCAAACTTACTTCCCACATATGCATACCTTATACACACACAAACACACAGAGAAGAAGGGATAAAGAGTATACCGAGTTTCTTGAATTAAGTAGGATAGCGATATATAAATGCAACACGTCGTTTTGGTTGTGGAATGCATAGAGACATGAGTACCACTGCAATCATAATCGCAACGAGAAGGCCTTGGATGTCGATTCCGCCATCGTTGGATTCACAGCAGATCTTCCCCATTGCAGGTTGCAGGTTGATGATAGAGAAATGAAGGGAATTTATAAGAGTGTTGATGAGCACAAGTCTTGGTCAATTGCAAATGGTATAGTTTTACGTAGTAGTTTGGATGTGGCTTGATTAAATAATGTGGCAAACTACCTAAACATCTTTGTCTTTTCAACTTTCATTTTTTTTTTATCATAGTTTGTTACTAATTTAAGTGCAACTTTCTTTTCTTTTCTTTTTTTGTCTTTCTGCAACTACTACTTGTAGAGGGAGTTCTATTACAAAAAAGGGTTGAATTTTGTAAAAGCCAAACAATTTCCAAAAGAATACTAATTGGAACATAAAGTAGTAATTGGGAAAAATGAACATGAAAACAGAGACCTGGAGAGTAATAAAAAAGTTCCACTTTCAATACATTGTGAAGAAAATCCACAGCTACTGTGATATGAACAAAATAAGTAATATCTCATAAATCAAGATTACTGTCGCAATGGAAGGGGAAAATTTTTAACATTTACAAAACCTTTAAAAATTCTCAAGATCCCAAAAAATATTTAGGAACAAGAATTGTGGGACAAACATTCTCTCTCAAAGAATTGCTGATTATCCAGCTCAGAAATGAGAGGCAGATAGAGGCAGATAGGTCCATGCATCAGTGGCCGCGCTTCGCCGTCTCTCATAACTCGCAGTCTTCACACCTCCGAATAGGAGTATAAGATGATGAACGCTTACATGTTGTCGTTCCGGTCCCCCTAATTCAGAACAGAACTCTTCTTCGACTGCTTTGTCTTCCTCCTTGCAGCACCAACGCCAGCAGGATCACCCAACGGGCCTGACCATGTTTGAATTGGTTCTTTTGCATACGAAAAATTCATGGAGCTGAACGGGACATCAGGAGGATCAAAGGCTGGCTCGAGATGATGTGAGGAGCCCAAAGTGTAACCGAGTCCTCCATCCTGGTGTGGAGGAGGAAACTTCTCACTCTTGCTCTTTGCATTTGCATGGTTAATCAGGCGCCGCCTCTGTTTCAGGGAGTAAAACAAAGTTGCTCGAAATTATGGATGTAAAGACAAGTGCAACATACGGAATGAAATTTAAGTAACCAATATGAACCGCTCACAATCTTTGCTACCCTCCTCTCAATTGACAAGAAGCTCTATATGTGATGTCTCGAAGCAATAAACTTCATTAGTTTCACATTATTGCTAACTTATAAGAATAACTTGTATCCAAGCATCAATAATTTAAACCCTCTAAAATTCACAGATCTACAGATGGTAGTAATGAATAAAAATTCTAGTTCACTAAGTGCCATACTAACAGAAAAGGATGGAGAAAACAGCACTTCATTCATTATGTGGAGACAAGTTAATTCTTGAACAGGAAAAGGAGTTCTAATATCGATTATCAGTGGAAGATTGAAGTAGGTCAGTATTCTGGATGTCATGAACATGATTTCAAGGTTATGGCCACAAGCAGTAAGCAGATAAAGAAGTCTTTGAAAAATGAATCTTAAGTGACATACATCAACATTGGCTTGCAGCTCTGCATTGGCTTCAGGAGCAGGCATTCTCCGCATTGCTCGTTCACGTGTCCGTGTTTTCTTCACACCATCAGCATTTGTCTTACCAGCAGTTCTCAACCTGCAATTGTGTAGCTGTGTCAGCTATACTGGGAATATCAAATAATACACTGTTTCTCTGAATATAAATTAGAAATAAATTAATATGGTGCCAACTAGTCATACGAAAACTAGCTTGTTTATATATACAACTTCTTACACGAAAGACATCAACAATATAGGTAAATTATTACTATAAGACACTAGACACCTATGAAATTCCAGACCTTCTAGCTTCTTCATCCCGACGCTTGGCATCCATCTCCTTACTTGGTGGGTATTTTGGAAGGCTTGAAGGATCACATGCATAAGGTTTTGTTGTGAAGAACTGCAAAAACATACAGCATTCCGTGCATATTAGCTTGTACTGCATAGAAGGGGGAGGCAGCACTATAGACAGATTTGTTCAGGAGAAGAATTAATTATCAAAGACAGGGAGACGAGATTGTAGAGGAGTCCTAGCAAAGGGAGAGAAAAGGAAAACTATATTTTTCATACATGGGGAGGTTTTCCTATCATAGAGAGAGTGGTTACAGATTTAATTATAAAAGAAGGATTGCAGATTTAATTATAAAAGAAGGATAGCGATGCATGCTTGATGAGTGTGTTGTGAAGGGGGATGTGTGTGTGTGTGTGTGTGTGTGTGTGTGTGTGTGTGTGTGTGTGTGTGAGAGAGAGAGAGAGAGAGAGAGAGAGAGAGAGAGAGAGAGACTCACTTCACTCCTTAAAGCAGCTGAAGCAGTTTGACGCTCAGCTGGATCAATAGCAAGTAGTGTCTCAATTAAAGGTAGTGATGGCTGTGGGAAATCCTTAAATGCCTCTGCTATACGACTTTTGTATGCTTGCTGGGGCTTGAATATGGTTGCATGTGGTAGCTTCGACTTTTTCCAATATTCTTCTGATGGGGAACCACATAACTTGAAAATCCTGTGCAGTTGTTCCACCTGAGCACAAGGAATTAAGTAAATCAATAATGGTATCAAGTGCTTATTCACATTTCATTTGCAGTAGGTTCAAACATTCGACTTCACCAAAATTTTAGGAAAGAGATGAGCAATATAATTATACAACTCAGGCTCAGCCATTCCACCATATGGGAAATCAACATTTCGCAATGACAATGACGAAAAAAAATGTTTAGGGCCTCAAAAAAACAAAGTACCTCTGTCCGCCCTGTCATGATGGGCTTCCCAGCAAATAGCTCAGCTAAAATGCACCCCGCACTCCACAAATCAATGCCCACACCATAGTCAGTGGCACCAAGAAGCAGCTCAGGTGCTCTATACCAAAGAGTAACCACACGACTTGTCATAGGCTGCTTGTTGTTGGGGTCAAAGGATGAAGCCAACCCAAAATCAGCAATCTTCAAAACTCCTTCATCATCAATTAGAAGATTGGAACCTTTAATGTCTCGGTGCAACACATGGCGGTTGTGGCAGTGTTCAAGGCCAGACAATAGCTGATGTACATAGCATTTCACCTACAGTATCAATCAGATCATCCGTCAAAGGAAAGAAATCAGAAAGATTCTTGAAAAAAATTTCAAAAAAGTAGACCACAAACGAAATACTTGCATCTAAAATCAACACAAAATCCTACCTGAGGTTCTGTAAACTTGATGCCAGGACTCGAAGAAAGGCCGGCCAAATCATGCGGCATATAATCAAACACCAAATACAAACTACACGACATCCTTGAGGTCACCAAACCTTGCAATTTTATGACGTTTGGATGATCCAAGCGGCGCAGAATTAAAATCTCCCTAGCCATAAACCTTATGCTTTCTGGCTCTAAGTTATCAAATCTAACCTTCTTCAATGCAACAATGTTCCCAGTTACAGTATCTCTAGCTTTATACACGTTACTATATGTACCTTGTCCAATCTAAACAAAAGAAAGAGACAAATTATAAACAACACGAAGCACACTAGTAAACTAGGTAAGCATGCAGAAAGATGACTAGAACTGAACCATCAACTTGCCTTATCAAGCTTCTCGAATGTATCAGCCCGACGGGGGATCCACCCACTAAGAGCCTCACCTGCAACTGCCACAAGCCAAGAAGGCCATCCAGCAGCCACTTGCTCGCCATGAACATTCCTAGGGGGATTACTTGACCTAGGATTCGGCCTTGGCCTCTGCCTCCTCTTCTCGTTTCTTGATTGCCTCACAATCCCATCCTTCAAATCCTCCTTCTTAACCCCACCATTTTGAACTTCACCACCACCATCGCCACCCTCCGGCTTACTTATTGAACTCTCTACTACTTTATCCCCACTCTCAGCTGTCACTGACGACTCCCTCTCTCTTACCTTCTCTCTCCTACTCTCTACTACAACATTACCACCACCGGGTGAACCAGACTCCGAAATTTCTTTCCCAAAAGCACACCCCATCTCTCAGTCACCCCAGCCCTCATTTCTCACCACATAGCAAAATATTGCCCCTCATTCAAAACCCACCAAAATATCACCAATAACTAAATTAAACCAGCCAATAAAGCATGAAAATCGCACACATCAAACTACAGCTACCACTACTGCAAGAACAACGAATAATCAAAACACAAGCATTACTCAATTCAGAATATATGCGAAGAAAGCGACAAATAATCTGCAACAAGCAAAAAATCCAAATGGGATGCAATCAAATTGGTGTTAACAGTGATTTGACTAATAAAGCACGAATCTTGCAGTATAATGGAGCAAGAACCCTAGATTTATGAGTGCCCAAGAAAGCAAAAGCAGCAATTATGATTTTGTGAAAGCCCGCGATGAATGGCGGTCAAAAATGAGCTACACAAAACCATAAAGCAAAGGCAATTATACAGTGAATTATTGATAGCTTTGTTATGCTTTACGTTTTTTCTTTTTTAGGAGTTTTTTTATTTATTCATTCTTTTCCGGAATTGAATACTCGTAAATAAATAGTTCAAAAGTGGAGTGGCAATTTGAGTTTGAACTTTGAAAATTTCCCCTTTTTTATGTGATTTCAAAAGTTTATAATATGCAACTATTTATAACTTCCGATTGGACTTCTTTTTTTTTTTCTACTTTTTTAACCCACCACTTTCTTAATATGTAATTCTTATAATAAAAAATAATCTTGTGCTATTGTCGCATGTAGCTTTACCAAATAGTTTTGAGTTCAATTTAATTATGGTCTATCCCACCAACTCATTAGACAATCCAACTTGTCAAAATCGAATATTATTTGTTATATATCGATTCAATGAGTACTGGTGGAGTATCTATTGAGTCTTGATTATAAAATTTGTAACGTATTACTTTAGTTGAGTTATACTTATATTAATATTTATATTAGATTAATTTAGTTAAAAGAATATATTTTGACACTCACACATCCGACTTGGTGGTATTGAGGAGATTCGAACCTATAATTTTTTATCTTTCATGACATATTTGATTATAATTTATAAAGTATATGAGATAGTAGAACTCGATCTTAGTTTGATGATGATATGAACTCAAGTGAATCGATCATTATTATTATTTTTCAAATATATTTTAGAAACGTATTTGATTCTTTTAAATTTTTGGTAAGTAATACCTCAAATTACCATGCCACCCTTATAATTAACATATAAGAGCACCTCCAACGGAGGTTTGTGGAATGGTAGAAGCTGATGTGGAAGATGATAGATGGATTGTGAGGAGTAGATAGAATGAAAGGTAGAAATTTGAGAGAGAAAGTAAAAAATCCAGCCAGAATATAGAATTTGTAGACGGAGTTAGACCCCACGTGCAGGGATGCTGCAATAGTCATTGTTTTTTACTTTTTAGTCTCCAACATGTGTAAATCGGTGTATGAATATATGTATATAATATTTTTATGTTATGTTTTTTTTGTGATGCTTTTCCATGTAATATTCTTTTTTACAGTATTTTTTTATGTTATGTTTTTTATGTAATTTTTTATGTTATGTTTTTTTTATGCAATTTTTTTATTAATTAAATATGCAAGTAAAAGAAATGAGTAAATATAAGTAAAATCAATGAATTAATAAGATACGATAAAAAGATATGATTGTATCAAATTGTGTTTTAATTTTAATATTGCTCAATTTTTGGGGATTATTTTTAAAATTAATTTATTAATTAAATATATATATATATATAATTTTAAATATGAAATTAAATAATTTCTTTATTTTAGATATAATAAAAGATAAATGAGTTGATATGATAACGGGACTCATTAATAATTACTTTTTAGGTAGAATGATTGGAGAGAAATGTGTTAGGTAGATAATAGATAGATATTTTATGATGTGTAAATGATAGCACTTGAAACTGGGCAGAATGGTTGCGGATGCCTTAAGTCGTAGCCGTATGTAGTGAAACGATTGGTCGTGATAACACAATCCATAATCAAAACATATAAATTGCAAAGACAAATTAAGTATTTGCGTATATGATATCTTTTATTTATTTATTTATTATTGTTTATATAAAAACACGTAAAAAGATACGAAATATTAATATTTAAAACCGAAAAAAATTAAAATTTAAAACCCATTAATTATCTACATGAAAATACCGAGCCTCTGAACTAGTTAAAATTAAATGAAATTTGGCACATTCACTGTTGATGTGTGGTGACCTGAATTCATATGAGTTGAGCCCGAGAAGCTCACGGTGCGATAAATTTGAATTTTTTCACAGCGTAGTTGGGACTTGAGAGATTGGGTCAGGACGTCCAATCCCAATATATCCAGTTTCATCTACTATCATCTAGGATTTTAGTAGTTGTTTTTGAACTATCTTTGTAACCATTTTTTGACTCATAGTAAATTCTCCCCTGCCCGTTTTTTTTTCCCCTTCTTGGGTTTTCCACGTTAATCTTCGTGTTGTTTTATTTCTTTCATATTTGCTGATTTCTTGTCATAACTCTATAACATTTACCCTTATATCAAATAAATCTTACAGCATAATATTATATTATTATCAACTGGCTCTACATGCAGATAATTTCAATTAATTTAAAATAGTTTACCAAGCACAGCACGTTCAAAAGTTGGCTATACATTTTTTCTTAGCAAAAATGCTTCAGTTTGTAACACAGTTTTTCGTCAATTCGTGTTTCAAATTTCCTATTATAGAACATCAAAAAATAAAACGCATCTGTCTAATCAATACAAATATCACAATTCTGTGAATGTGTTCACAGAGAGGAAATAGTCAGAGGATAATTCCAATTCATATGAAAAGAGAGATAAAATTGAAAAATTATTAACTTTTGCTATATGACCTTTTTAAGCAACCTCCAACAAGAAGCGGGAGAAATGAAAAATATGAAAAAGGCTCCAAACCTAGCTTCTCGAAATGGACTTCCTAAGAAAGACATTGATTCATAAGTCCATCCAAAAGAAACCACCAAAAAAAATTTACAAAAACTTGTGTCGACCCGTACTGTCTAGTCGGAGATTGCCCCCAAATAAATTGCATACAGACTTTTAAGCATATAAGTCCATTTAAAAAGTTTTACCATATGCCTTTTGAACCCAATCAAAAGCAAAAAATGGGATCTATTAAGGAGTTTCAATGTTTTCTGAGCTAAAGGTGGAAAGAATAGAGAATTTTGAAACAATGCAGCATCTCTGTGCACTATTGGAGTATGGCATAACCCGCACAACATTGGCCGAATCTATTAAGAAATACTTATCCATCAGCGATCAGTATATGCCACCAGCTCGTTAACTATGTTGGGGCACGAGCTACTCAGAGAGTCTCAAGAAATTGCGCGAAGCTTGGATATTTTGGCTCCCATCCTAGTTCTGCCCGAGATTTTGAGTTGTTTAATTTCTTACCTAAAGGATCCGATGTTCCTGCAAAAAATGAAAAAAGGCGAATGTTATGAAGTAGGAGTTTGGGAACTGGGAGATTAGAGCACTACAAGGCTACATGCCCCGGAACATTTAGATAGGCAGAAGAAGAGCTAATAATCATTATGTAAACCAGTAACGCAATCCCAAGATGCAAGTTTAATTACCTGTAAACGCCTCAAACTTCTTACTATATTTTCCACTCCTATTAACCAATTCCATAATTTCTTGCCTGAAAGCATATAACATGTCTAATTAGCAACAGTTTCTGGACTTCTTCCATGCTGATTCCACCACATATACACATGTTAGAAAAATTTTAGTTGAGCAGGAACCTGGATAGAGAGTTATTATCACAGCCGAGAAAAGTCCTGCCACAAAGATTCTTCTTTAAGATAGTAATTGATAGTGAAGCGGCATCCTGTAGAGGCAAATGAAACATAGATAAAGCCACCAACGAGAAGTTGTAAAGTCATTTTATCTAATCATGGAGTGACCATGATTAACCAACCATTACCTCATAATGTATGAGATTAAGGATGTGATCTGGCCGAACTTCAGAAATCCCTTTCTCCAACCAGTATGTATGGGCACCTCTATCTACCTTGTAATGCAAGTTAAGGTTGTTACGTATTTCATGTCCATTACCAGAACTTGAAAAGCTGAGTAGATTCAATCCTAGGTAACACTCGGGAAGGATATATAAAGTCCAGCTAGTCTAACAACGCAACCACCAGCTTCCAGCACTACTTTCTCTGAATTTAGTAGATTATCTGTTCTGGGGCTCTTCCCAATTGGTACATCTGGAGTGCCCTATAGAGCAATTAGGCATTATTAATGAGTAAAGAGTAGAAGGATAATGAAGTTTTCAGATAAAGAGAATACAGGAATTGTAACTTTTACATTCAGTTGGTTTATACTTTCAGATTTATTCAGCTAGATTATCGTAAGGTGAAACAATTTTGTTTTTTTAAATTTAACAATTGAAAGGATTATAATCACAAAGTTGACTTTAGGCAGATGACATACCTCATCACAGTATCCATTATCGCTGCAATCATATGGAGCTGAGCTTGAAGTAAAAAGGAAGCAGCCTTCACCATTCCAATTCAAGGTTGCTTCCCTATTAAAATCAGTAACACAAAATTAATTAGAACCTGGCTTCTATTATTTTACCAATGAATACATTCAGTAAATACAAATAATTTGTCATGATTAATTAAGTTTATTCTAGCAAGTATTAAAATGGGAAATGCAAAGACAGGTAGTGCCGTAGTGAGTTGATGAGGATAATGGTTTAAAATAGCAAGTTTAATGAGTCAACCATCAGGATTTCAGTTAGAATTGGACCTCAATCATGCAAAAAAAGAAAAAAGAAAAATCTTAATGTTCTCAGCATAAAATCCTCAGCTCACCTGACCCCCAAAAAGTTTTAGCAGAGTTGTTCTAGCATTTCAATTTAGTACTACAGAGTTTTTTTTTTTTGTCAAAAATATCTGAGAACATAATGGTTTCTAGAAAGGAAAAAAGAACCAAAAGACTTATTCAGACAACTTTGAAGACATAACAAGACATATTAAAGCCCTAACTGACTTCGACACGGAGATCATTAGCTGTCATTTTTTTAGATATTAACATTTACATACTGCTTTAAAACCCTGCAAAAAATAATATATCAAACCTGCATATTGTGATATAAAATACTCTTGAAGAGTTTATGGGACTTTGATTCTTATGCTTACTTGACTTCACCAGGGTAATCTGGATTTCCATATGGAGGAGCACAGAAAATGACATAGGGAAACTTCTGAGTTACTAGGGTTCCCTTCAGAGATGGAGTGATCCCCATCTTTATTAACTCTTCATGATGATTGCTCGTAAGTGTCTGCCCGTAAATTTGGGAACCTGGATGCTCCTGCAACATTCAAGTTCTCATCTTCTGAAAAGTACATAGTTTTAGTATACACAATGACAATGCAATGGCAAAGGCCCCACAATACAAAGCTTAAAGGCATAAACAATATCCTGCGGCAAAATTTTAATGCCTGTACAGATAAGAGTCAAAAACTTTACTTCCAAGATCAAGATTGCAACCTAAGGACTCAGATCTACTAGATCAATCAAGTTGCGTTACATGCAGCGGACTAAGCAGACAATAATATTCATCATATATTAAAAGCATAAATACCTCTCTCCACTTTTCAGCTATTATACGCCCCAAAACTCCTGGTCCGACAATCAACAAGTCACTAGCTCCAACTGATCCAGCAGCTGAAGCTTCCAGTTCGTTGTTAGGTGCACCTTCAGACACAAAGCACGAATTTAATGGATTGATTAACACCTTCATCCAAAACGCCCTTGCACGCACAAATACTACTTAAAGTCATAAGCACAGGGTACGTGTGCACCAAATATAATTCATACACAATTTGCATTACAACCCAGCCAATAAGAACGTAAACAGACAAACTGATGAAACCGCTCCAAGAAACACACTAGTTATTGGCTCCATAAAGTTTTTTTCAGGGCATAAAAAAGTTAATGTAGGATGATCTACATGCATAATAGAACACAAAGCAAACTAAACTAAATTACTCTGATACTCTCAAACAAATCTTATACATGAAAAATAAAATTGTGGTCAAGATTAGTTTCTCACACAACCTAGGTGAGCTAAAACAGTTTTTAACCATTTACCAAAATTATCTAATACACATTTCAGCCTTATCCACAGATATACTGTACAGATAAAATTAAGCAATTGCTCAAGGTTCAAAATCAACACACCTCAGCTCACATCACTCCGAATCACTCTCACATTTCTGCAAAAATTCAATCATCCAACCACCATATCAACCAAAGCACAACGGATTCCGCGAGAAATACAATGCAATTCAGTCTCGCACGAAACATTCAGCGCATCACTTGACTAAATTTAGAGATATGCGTATCTGCGGAGAGAGAAAACTAGAGAGAGAGATAGAGAGAGTACCGATTGTTGAGGCAGCTTTGACTTTGGAAGAAACCGGAGCGTCCATGGAAAACGACGTCGTCAAAGAAGGAATTCGTCCCAACGAATTGAAAGTGAAGGTTGCGGGAAACGAAAGGGAAGTAGAGAGAGAAACGGAATTGAGAGTGTGAGGAATTGCAGCAGCGAATTCCGTGCAGTTGGTGAGACGTAAGTTGGTTAAGCTACTCATTTCCCAAATTTGATTTAATCGATGCGGTTGTTACTTGTTAATGAGAGAGAAACAGAGCTCATAATCGCAGGCATTCCAACTGCAGGCACACAGTAATCCTCCCAGCCAATAGGAATTTGACAAGTGGCCAATCCACCTGTTGTAAAGTCACCGTTGGTGGGCCCCACCCGGCCCACCCAAATGCGGATCGGGCCAACCCGGGATGGAGTTTGCTATCCTATCCATTTGTAATAATTAAATTCGAATATCATCACATCAACTGTTGGTTTGTTGCGAGATACCATAGGTGTGATATATGATTATATATACACGACACTCTAATATATTATTTATTTTAAAAATAACACACCTCTTGTATGTATAAAAAATAATTATAATAATTGTTCGACTAATGATCCCCAAATTATTTCTATTCAGCTATGACTTCATATTGGCACTAAAACAGTCGCCTATTTCTATTGTCTATACATGTATATATATTAAAATTAAATGTATAGCGTGAAAGATATGCATTTCTCTGTAATTTTTTTTTTGACAACCAAATACTAATATTTTATTAAGAAGCGCGAGAACATGAACTATCGAGATTTGAGAAGGTCTATCATAAAAGAACAGCCTTGACTAAATCATGTGTCACACAATTAACACTTCGACGAACCAAATTAATTTAAATCTGTAAAAAAATTCCGACAATTAGAAATAATTAGAAAGTCAAAAAAATTCATTTATGAATTATATAATCTATACCATAGCATCAATAACGAATATTCCAAAACTTGCTTAAAACAATGATTTATTTAATTAATATAAAAACTTCGTGAAGACTAATTTACAATTCAAAAACTATAATACATGTCATAATTCGGATTCAAGCATATATTTAATGACACATCTTATAAATTTTAATCTGTAAAACGATATCACACAAAAAATTCTCATTAATTAATTCAACTCTACGTAACTTAATTAACCTGCGTATGGATGTTGACTTTGCCGTGATAATCTTAGCTTCAAACTCTTAATTAAGTTCGATTGGACCAATCCTTTGTTTTGTATAGTGTTTTATTTTACATAAACACTTCAGGTGTTTATAAGTTTTATTTGTCAAATTCGCGGGTCAACCCGTCAAAATCAGTATCAACGATAACACTAAAAAGTATCACCAAATTTCAAAAGTATCATAAGATCCTTAAAAAGTAATGGGTTTGGTAGTTATCTTATACGAGTTTATTTGGTTCAAATTGTGATTTTTGTCATGTCAATTAATATTTAGAGTTTAGGAGTCTATGATTTTTAGGATTCATTATTTTTTCAGGGTTTTTTTTTTAGTATTTTTAGATTTTTTTGGGTGTTTACTTTTTTTTTAGGGTTTACGTTTTTTAAATATTTATTTATCTCAATTAGGAATTATATTTAAGTTTAAAAAATTAATTGTCAAGCGCAATGCACGAGCCCACGCGTTAGCGAGTGCATTGCGTGAGTCGTCAGATTTCAAAAAAATTAAATTAATTCACTTTTATTTTAGGGTTCACTATCTTCATTTTAACGTATATATTAATTTCAAAATTAGATATTTTATTTTCAATTACCGTTTATATTTCATTTCGAAAAAATTAAATTAATTTTCGAGCGCAATGCACGAGTCCACACGTTGGCGTTAGGATGAATGCATTGCGCGAATCGCCGTATTTCAAAAATAATTAATTCACTTTAACTTTAGGGTTCATTAATTCCATTTTATAGTATATTTTTATATTTAAAAAATATTAAATCAATTCACTATAATTTTACGGTTCACTAATTTTATTTTAAAGTATATAATTTTTGGGAAAGAAGTTTAAAAAGAAAACAGAAAAAAATTTGGTAAAAAAAAAACAAAAAACAAAAAACAAAAAACTGGACAGGCGTGTATGGGCCAGGCCCATGTCTGATATTACCGCACAAAGGACCTCTTGCACGTAAATGTTGCTCTTTATTTTAATATTTTATTACATTTTCATCGTACATAATATTTTTCTACTTTCTAGAGATAATTAACCTCGCATTCGTGAGTTCTGAATCTAAACCATTGTAATGTTCCGATAGAGATGACCTAGTGGTCGAGTGAGATTGTTTGGAGATTAAAAGTCACGAGTTAGAATCTCCTCAATACCACAAGTCAGATGTGTGGGTTAAAAAAAAACTAAACCATTGTAAAATCATTACACCAACTAGATAGAAAGATAGATGACTATTGAAAAATGAATAAAAATATGTATATGATTTTAAAATGAAATATAAAATATTGGATATATGTTAAAGTTAAATTATCCATTTTTTTATTCAATTCAACTCAATTCTCACAATTTCCCCCCTTTTGTTGGTATTATGTCCTCAAATTAATGGGTGATTTAGTTATATCGCGACATTAATTTCATATAGGAAAAAGATAAGAAAAGTACAAAAGAGCAAGTGGGCCCGAAAATAATTGAATGGTTGTTCTAGGAAAATAGTTGTAGAAATTTTGAATAATTTGATTCGAGTATGGTAAAAGTCGAACTGTCTGATGCAAAATTTCAAATTGTGTGATATACATTTTCTTTATAAATAATTAGATACTATCATTTACATTCCTAATAATTCCAACTAATTAGTTATGCCCTTCACCTGCTGCCAAACACATAGCAACCAATGATTTGAATTAAGTAAAAACTTCACCTACCTAAACAAACCTAATCCTATTCTAATTTTATATTATATCCAGTTAATCTCTACAATTAGGGGGTTGAATTTGGGACGAAGACAACCTGTGATCTTGATGTCTATTTTGGTAATTTCGTATATCATATATATAATGATGAAATAACACTTATTGTGTCAATGCCAAATTTATCCCCACTCTAATTTTTTATTTTTTATTTTAAAAGTGACTGTCTTTGTTGGCACATTTGATACGGATAACACAAAACATTTTGTCAACATATTTAATAATGTCGTATGATAATTGATAACATCATATATATATATATATATATATATGGACATCACTTTCATATTGATCAAATATTATAGTAACTCAAATGATACTATATATATATGTGTGTAATATTCTTGAAACAATTGCAATTAATGACTCAAATATTTCAAAGTGCAAACCGTCAAATCATATGCGACAGCGGATCAATATCCAATACTAGTTTAACATTTGTGTCAACGATTTGTAAATTTCATAATAATTAATATGCACGCTGTCGCTATGGTTAGATTAGAAGTGTGTGTGTGTGTGTGTACGTGTATTATTGGGGTATGCTTTCTTGATTAGCAAATCGATCGAATCGAACTAATATTTAATCAGTTTTTGAAAATGTATAAATTGGACTGGGTTTTTTTTTTACGAAAAATTTAGTTTGGTCCGATTTTCTAATAAAGGAACATGAATTTATATGGTTTTGTAATTTTTTTAACATAATCAAATCGATTGATTCAATTTAGTTTTTAGATATCTTTTTGTTTGATTTTGCACATCCCTACATGTCTTTCTTTGATCAATGTACTCCAAAACTTATATAATTTATTTATTTTTTGTACACCCTAACATACATACATATATATATATATATGAATTATCAGATATATGTAACCAAATAATTGAATGTACGTTAGAAGCATAGTGATGAGAGACATGCATGCTTAATTATAATAATGTGAAATATGTGAAATGCGACAATACTTGCTAGTCCAAGATGGTCGAAAAAAGTTTTGATGCCATGATTTTTTTAGCCTCTTGTAATTTCATGGTTTTATTTTGCCCATTTTAAAGTTATAGAAAATTAATTAATTATGAACATGTGAAGAGTAAGAAAAGGGTATTTGGTTGAGAATTTTGGAGAACTGTGCAATAGTGAAAAATAATTGTAAGTTGTTGATACAGGTAAAAGCGTGTATAATATGTTGATTTTGAAAATACCCGTAAGAACGTAAAAATAATATCGTTGATTATCGTAAGAATGCCGAATTATACGTAAATATCACACTTTTTATTAAACTTCAATAAAATTCATAATTGATAACGTAATATAATCTACATAGATAATAAAATATAATTCAAATCCCTAATCCTTGATGCCAATTAGGCCGAAAATAATCACATCACTGAGACCAACTCTCCTCGGGAATCATGAGGTATCTTTACCTTCAAATAAGATACTCTTTCCTTATTTGAGATTTTTTTCCACTGAGTTTTTTCTTGGATAAGGTTTTAATGAGGCTCGACCCATGATTCGCAGTGGGTGCAAAAACTATGGATGAGGCATAGACATTTCCTTGTACCATGCCGTGAGGTTGTTGACATCTACCTTATTGTAATACATAATTGGGATGTTGGCCACAAAACCCCACCAAGTTTAGCCTTTTGTTGTAGTTAGGGGTATGCTCCTATTTCATTGTATTCAGTTCACTCCACCTATCCTAGATAGTGAGAATTATCCACATCACCTATCCTAGATAGTGAGTGCTTTATCTTTTTCTACACTGTTCATTTAATACATAAACATGTAATAGCACTGTATATATCAAACAAGAATAAGTTTGTCTAAATATGTTTTATTCCCACGCACCCCACTTCAAGGCATCCGGCTTTGAATTTGTACCCCTCTTGGACCTGTTCAAGGACAGTCATAGTATAAATTACACTGTAAATATTTATTTTTATCGCTTTATAATACCTTTTTATCCATCAAAAAATAAATAAAAATAATTCAACTTAATTTTTTCAACCACGCTCTAATCTTATGACCATTTTTCATTGTCAAATTTTTTAATATATATTAATTGTTCAACAATCTTTATTTAATTTGCAAGTCTCAATGCATAGTTGTACTAAATGAGGAGGAAAAAATAATGTAATGTATGATCTCAAAATATTTTATATACATCAAATCTTCACATAAATCAAAGTATAGAAGGTCTTCCCTTCCCATATGGAATGGAAAAATCCAACCAATTAAAAGCTCTCTTAACTGGAAGTCATTATCGGAGTGCTCACTATTTTCTTATTCACAACATATTTAATTAATTCTATATATATATATATATATATATTGAAATATTTAGTGGAAGATTAACTATAAACTATGGTCCTACTTGGTCAAAGAAACACTTTCTTCCTGCTTTTTCTAAACTCGTGAATTCGATTTTCTTTTACGATATTTCTCTTAAAAATTATTGTCATCAAATGGCAAAGATGGAGACATAAATGATTAGATGCGAATAATATGCAACACTATAATTTTAATCGTAAACAAAAGGCTAAAAAATGGAAACAATAGTTTGTCTTGTTTTTTTTTTCTTCTTCAGTCAAAATGCAATGCATTAATCAACCAATGTCCTCAATCAACGAGGAAAATATACATGTAATCATAAAAAGAAAATGACATTTTTTAAATCAAAGTTGTGATGCATGTAATTTAAAGTATACATATTAATTCATATTTTGTGTAATTGTGTTTACCAGTGTGTTTAAGGCACATAAGTATGTAATAATTACATAAAATAACAAAACATAAATTTAGAAAGTAGTTAGAGTAGATGACGTGAAGAAAGAAAATTGCATGAATGTTCAGCCAAAAATATGTTTGCGTTTCAAGTGGGAGAGTTGTAGGGTAAATTCAAAATTAGATAATAATAATAATAATAATAATAATAATAATAATAATAAATTTTATGCCTCTCATAAACGAAAAAAAGGAAAGAATTAAAAAGAAAGATACAATTGAGTATCGAATAAATTATTATAGAATGGACTAAATTTCTTAATTTCTCCTTTCCCATTTTAAATTATAGAAAAATAATTCTCCAAATGCAAAAATGTCTCTTCAAAAAAATAAAAATAATAAAATATCATAAACCCATAACAGTGAAAAACAGTGTTGACTTTCTAACTGCATACGTAAATATTTTTTCATTACGCTCGCGGCCAAAAAATCTATTTGCATTCTCTCTCTAAAATCTCTCTCTAATCTTCGTATTCAATGTCTGGAAAACAGTAAGCGTAGATCTGCTGCTTGATCGTTTTCTCCACTTCATATTTTTCTCATTAGTACATAATTTCCCCATTTTTGACCAAACTAAACAGTGTGAAATTTTAGCTTACTGTGATCTTTTCTACAATCCCACACAAAACGAGAGCGCAATCAATCTATTACTAGTATTTTCTACTGTATAATATTATTGTCTTTGCTTTTTTGTGTGGGTATATTTGCTTCTTGGATTGTTATTGTTGGGGATTTCTCCAAATCATAATTGTTGCTTCTGCTTTTTGGGCAGTGTAGCTGTTTTTATTTTAAGAAATTTCCTTTTTTTTTCATTGTAGTGCAAGATCATTATTTTGTTAAGAATTCCTTGATAAATACACTTCTAAATATATTTTTTCCCATTGATTTAGGACTGCCGATTTGCCTAATTTGCTCAAATTTGAGTGTTTTTTCTGGTGCGTGTCGTGAATTTCTTCCACTTGTGCTAGATTGAAGAAATGCTATTTGATTGATCTGCGTTGGAAGTTGAATAATCTGCATTATCAGTGATATATATGTGAGTTTTGAATGAGGTTTATGAGTATGTTACGTGGTGAGATATGAGAGTTAGGGTTATTGCGAAATGGGGTGTGTATTCGGTAAAGGGATTTCGTCTGAGCCAGCTAATGGCGATGTAGCTGGAAAGGGGAGAGTTAAAGGAGGAGAGAGAGATTCTTCCGTTTCATCTGGGAGGAGAGAGAAAGTAGTGGTTGGATCAGTAAATAAGTCAGAAGGGGAGGCTGATGGTGGTGGTGGTCAAGTTCCGAACGGCCGTGATCAGAAGGAGGAGCGGAAGGATGAGAATGGACGGCATCCGAGAGGTGAGAGGAGGAGGTCTAGGCCGAATCCAAGGCTGAGTAATCCCCCTAAGAATATCCATGGTGAGCAAGTGGCTGCTGGATGGCCTTCTTGGCTCTCTGCTGTGGCAGGCGAGGCGATCAATGGCTGGACGCCTCGTCGTGCTGATTCATTTGTAAAAATTGATAAGGTAAGAGATCAATGAATGTGACTGCTACTTTCTATTTTTGTGTTATTTCATTCTATGTTAATGCCTTTTATTTTATTTTTGTTTTGGTGATTGTGTTTAGATTGGACAAGGTACTTATAGTAATGTGTATAAAGCTAGAGATGCCATAACAGGAAAAGTTGTTGCTCTAAAGAAAGTTAGATTCGATAATTTGGAGCCCGAGAGTGTGAGGTTCATGGCTAGGGAGATTTTGATTTTGCGCCGTCTGGATCATCCTAATGTGGTGAAATTGCAAGGATTGGCGACATCAAGGATGTCGTGTAGTTTGTATCTTGTTTTTGATTATATGGTGCATGATTTGGCTGGCCTTGTTTCAACCCCTGGAATCAAGTTTACCGAACCACAGGTGTGATTCTCCATTTGTTTTTTTTATTGTTTGATACACTCTCTTACTCAACTTGGATGCTATTCAGAATTTTGAAACTGTTTCCCTTATGTTTCTATAGTTTGATTGCTATGTTAGGTCAAATGCTTCATGCATCAGCTATTGTCTGGACTTGAACACTGTCACACCCGCCACGTGCTGCATAGGGATATTAAGGGATCAAATCTCCTCATTGATGATGGAGGAGTTCTTAAGATAGCTGATTTTGGATTGGCTTCCACATTTGACCCCAATAACAAACAGCCCATGACTAGCCGTGTCGTCACTCTATGGTATAGGCCACCGGAGCTGCTTCTTGGGGCCACCAACTATGGTGTAGGTATTGATTTGTGGAGCGCTGGGTGCATTTTAGCTGAGCTGTTTGCTGGGAAGCCAATTATGACGGGGCGAACAGAGGTAAGTTTTATTTCATTTGATTTTTAGTATAGACCATTCAATGACCAATAGGTGATGCCATGTTCGTAGTAGTTGCTGCTGCTTGTTCACTTGATCGGCTGTGTGACTAATCATTATCAATAGAAAATATTTTGCCTCCATATTTGACATGGAATTTTGCATATTCATGATTAATTCTGAATCCATATTTTATGTGTGCATGTGCGCCTGTCTGTGTGTGTTTTGGGTGGATTGGTGAAAGTCTAAAAATGATACTTGAATCTAGAATTATTAAAACTAAGCTCTGTGGAAAGTCAATTGATGGAAGGCGCGGAAAAAGGCTATTGTAAATGTTGTTTGTGGAGTAAAATTAGTGTAATAGGATCACGTTTGGATACGTCATAATCCTAACCATCCACCTGCATATATGGCATGTTAAAAAATAAAGTAAAAGCCTATTTTTGGGCGTAATACCAGTGGTAAATTATGGCGCAGTGGCCTAATGTAGCATGTTTAATTGTATTTCTGGCATCTTTAGGTGAAGTATCAACACCACTACTGGTTTTAATGATATATTTTATTTTATTTTAATTGTGCTTAGGTGGAACAACTTCACAGGATTTTCAAGCTGTGTGGTTCTCCAACTGAAGAATATTGGAAGAAATCAAAGCTTCCTCATGCGACCATATTCAAACCGCAACAGTCATATAAAAGATGCATAAGGGAGACATTTAAAGATTTCCCACAATCAGCATTGTCTTTAATTGATACTCTGCTTGCAATTGATCCAAGTGAACGTCAAACTGCTACAGCTGCTCTAAAGAGTGAAGTGAGCTCTCTTCCTCCCTAACTTGCCTACACACAAGAAATGACTAGTGAGAGAATGGTATAAAATATTTGCTTCTGAATAAAATTTAAAAACATTTTTCTGTTACATGGATGGCCTTTGAGCTCTCTGTAATTCATTGGCTCTCTCTAGAATCTAGATTTCTTTCCCACCGTATCTGCTCCTGCATGCCTGTATATGTATGTTTTGCCTATTGGACTCGGTTTTTATACGTTGTTTTGTCAACATGTGTGATCTAACTTCTGGAGGATTGTACTTGGGGATCAATGACAGTAACATGGATTATCCATTTGTCTCCATGCAGTTTTTCACAACCAAGCCTTACGCATGTGAGCCTTCCAGCCTTCCGAAGTATCCGCCAAGTAAGGAGATGGATGCCAAGCGTCGTGATGAAGAAGCTCGAAGGTCCGGAGCACTATCATTCTATATAAACTTTTGTGTTACCATTATAGTTGTCTTTTATCTTTATTAAAGATCATGGTGTAAATCTGAGTTTTTCTTTTTTTGCAAATTGGGCTTGATTTTACTGCAATTTTGCTGTTAGTTTTACCTTTTCCTACAGAGAGACCGCATCTAATCTGTAGTATTGCTTTCAGAAAACCTAACATATGAGTTGCATTATCGTAGGTTAAGAACTGCTGGTAAAACTCAAACAGATGGTGCAAAGAAAACTCGGACACGTGATAGGGGAATGCGTGGAGTTCCTGCTCCTGAGGCCAATGCTGAGCTGCAAGTCAATATTGATGTAAGTCATTTTATATTTATTATTCGGTACCATTTATATGTAGCATTTCTTGATACAACCCCCTTTGTCATATATACCACACATATCTATGCTGTGTTTGTATTTTTCCAAATGATTTCTATGTTTTTCCATATATCATCTTATTTTAAAGGCAGACTTGTTCCCTGTTTGACCAATTATGGAATTACACACCAGATAGGGAAAGGCATTTTCATTGTTCTAAATCTCATTGATTAGTTTATTGATTTATATGAAATTCTTACAAGACATGACAACTCTGGACACTTCTTGAACCTTAGAGTTGCATTACTCTTTGAGACAATTTTATATGGTAACGTCATTGTCGAATCATTTAAAGAACTGAGTACTAGTCTAAAAATGATACTTCGATAAGATTGTAAATGTTAAACATATCTGATCACATTATTCTGAGGCATCTTTATTTTTGAGAGTTCATTGAGCCAAACTATACTTGAAAAGAATGAAAAATGAAGATAACCTAGTGCTGTGGCAATTGCAAGGATCAAGAAACATGCCCCACTGCACTTAAAAATGAATGTAGAAATTCTGTTTCCAAACACAGTACTATTCTGTTGATCCACATGCCAATTTATGAGAGTAACTTGTGCCTTTCTTGAAACAGAGACGACGGCTGATCTCTCACGCCAATGCAAAGAGCAAAAGCGAAAAGTTTCCTCCTCCACACCAGGATGGTGGACTTGGCTATCAACTGGGGTCGTCTCAGCACATCGATCCAACCTTTGATCCTCCTGATATACCATTCAGCTCGTCTAATTTCTCGTACCCCAAAGACCCGATGCAGACTTGGTCTGGCCCGTTGGCTGATCCTGGTGGCGTTGGTGCTCCAAGAAGAAGATCGAAACCATCAAAGAAGGATCATCGGAAAGACAAGAATTCTAGTCGGAATAAGGAGAGAGATGACTTGTAATATAGCACTGCCCCTCCTATACATCAACGTACAAACACTTCAAAGCGGGAAAATTTCGAACTGTTTTAAGAGGTAAAATATCTTTGGTTCAATCTGTTTCTTGTTTCTGTCATTTTTCCTTTTGTAAACATGAGAACTTTTATTCAGCATTCCTAATGTTAATTTTTTTTTTTATTGAGTGTAATATCCTTGCTTGAAATATTGCCACACTGCGTCTCTTGATGAGGAAACTGATTCCTGCTTTGGAGTCCTTCATGATTGTGTTATATGCTATGAAAATGGGGAAGTTTGATATTTATATGAGTTTATCGAGTTTGAACGAGTTTTTAATCGAAGTATGAGTTTTTATTAGACACCCTTATAATTCCACGGGATATCATCATTTTCGGAACGCCCAAGCCATAAAATAGAGACTTTGTATGTAAAAGGAGACGTTATGTGTTTGGAATCCACCCTTCTATGATACAAAATTAATGAGTTTAACAATTGAGCTCACTATATTAGCATTGCATCTTTATTGTGTAGACATAATAACAAGAAAAACAAACACAATTATTTGATATACCAACCACCCTACTAAATATTTGAGGTCGTAAACAAATTGCACAAATACTAACAGAAGGGATAAAAATGTTAAATTCAATGCCCACCAAAAAAAATTGTAAAAATCAAGAAAATGAGATTGAGAAAACATAACAAAATAAAAGGTAAACAAAAAAGGTAACATGTGGAGTTTATCTCTTCTTCAATAATGACACGTGGACATGTTGATACAATAACATGCAATATTTTCCAAATTCCACCGTCTCACCCCCTCACATAAATACACACTCACCTTCCTATACTTCTCTACTACCCCTCGAGGTGATAATTATTTATTTATTAATTATTTTGGGTTCAATTTCTTTCTGGATTTGAAGGTATGAAGCAACTGGGTGGGCATGGGCCCGGCCCAAGCCCGTATTGGAACGAGCCACGGCCAAGATCGGGCCTAGTCCATGGTTTTTTCCACAACTTGTGCCATGCTATATGTTCTTGGTCAGTATTTTTTTCCTCCATCATTTAATGATTTCTTCTTATTATAAATTAATTGAGGTATTTATAAATTATTAACATTTTTTTAAAATATATATGTGTATTGTGATTGTGATGTATAAAAAAATGTGTTTTGTGTTTATGTTTGCATGTTGTAGCTGCTATGTCTTCTCTTGTTGCTGGCTTATTGAAGACTGCTTTACGGGCCAACGTAGCTTTCCTGCGCCGTCGTATGGACCACTGGAGCCGCCGCCGCCGCCGCCGCCGGCGGTTTTTGGGCATCAACATCATGGGTTATTGGGCTCTGTTATCGGAGGCCCACCGGGCCCATCTAGTCGGCCCGGCCCGTTTGGTTACTCTGACGAACCGCCTCCGCCTCCTTATAGATGATGTTTCCATTTTCTTCCGGTTCAGCAGTTTTGTCCCTTTTGTATAGCTTTGTATGCATTTATGTATGTATTCCCTTTTATTTAACAATTATTGGTAAATTTTGTGTGTGCGCGTGTGTATTTCGTGAATTTGTTTTCATTCATCATAAATCATTCTGTAGCTTGCGATTAGGGTTGCAGGGTTGCAAATGAACTGAATTGAGCCGAACACTCTGATGCTCGAGCTCGCCTCATTAAGAAATATTTAAGTTCGGTTTGAGCTCGATTTTCGAGTTTTTTTCCTGTTGTTCACGTTCGGTTTGATAAATATTTGTCATTTTCGAATTCAGTTCGAACTCGTTTCATGAAATGTTCGAAAATTTACTAAACGAGCTTGAGTTTGAATGTTCGAAAAAAAGCTCGTTTAATTTACATATTCGAACTCGAGTTTGAAAAAATAATTTATTTTATTTATCCATTTGAAGTATTTATAATATTTATAAACATGTTCATGAACATATTCGATTAAGTTCGAGCTCGAATATGTTCGCGAGCTGGCCAAGCTAAATACTATTATGTTCGAGTTTGGTTCGATAATTTTATCAAGTTCGATTCGAGATTCGAACTCAGTTCATTTAGAAAGTGAACGAACTTCGAACGAATTTTTTTCGAAGCTGTGTCATTTACCACTCTACTTGCGAAATATAAATAGTAGACTTGAGCGAAATTGATAATCGAGCTAAAAAAATTTGTACATGATTGAATGAGTTGAATGAGGTGGATATCTCTAGACGAGGTCACTGTGCTTTTATTAGTTAATTTCAGTGAGTAATTGTTATTATTAAAAATAAATGTTCGTATTTTTAGAATAAGAGATAGAAATAACATTTTGGAATAAATTTGTTGGTGTGATGGAATTTGTCGATAAATAACGAGGTAAGTTGTGTTTGTAGATTATATAATTATAATCAAATAAGGAAAAAGGTTCAAATAGACCCTTAAACAATTTTCATAGGTTCAAGTAGACACTTAAATTATTTTTGGGTTCAATTAAACCCTCTAACTCTCAAAATGGCTCAATTAAACCCTTCTGTTGGCCGTCATCTAACAGAATTGACAGAATATACATACAAATTCTATTACACAGTGAACTCATTGAGAGCACTTCTACCATCAATTTCAATTCATATTTTCGCCGGAGACACCTGCATCCCGACATAAAAAATAAGAGAAACTTCTAAACTCCAAATAGATTATGTAAGGAAAGTTTAAGGAATCAAAACAGGAAAAACGAAGATACATTACTCTCGTTCAAAATAGCAATGATCAAAATAATGAAGGTGAAGGTAGAAAAATAAAACTTCAGAAACCAAACTGCAAACACAGATTGCATATCAACTTCCTAAGTGCTACCTTCTTCCTTTACGAGAAGAACGTGTCGGCAATATCAGACTATAGCTCGCCGCGACAGACTATGAGGGCGAAGATCAATCGAACAAGCACCAAATTACCTAAGGCTTCGTTCCCTTTAAAGCTGGAGAATATTGTATGATTCGAAGTTAACGAGTAACTGGTTCTCAAGAACGTTGTCATCAACACCTCCAAATTCTTGAAAATATTTTGTACCATCAATTTCAACATAAAAAACAAATTCCAATTGAAAACCCAGATAATCAAAATTTCACAGAAGATGATTTCAATTTGCGAATCCGATTTCAAGACAACGGGAGTACGAATCAAAAGAGAGAAACAAAAGAAAGAGCGAAAAAGTCATCTCCACACATGAGACGCCTCGTCCATGGCGGAATCGGCAACGGCGACGTCACCCATGGTTGAAGGAGCTTGTTGATCAGGTACAAAAAATCTTCATCTTGAAATCATCCCCGTTTCTTGCACTAGGATCCGACGTGACAGTTCTGAGGGCAAAAACGATTGGGCATCTTCAATCCACCGTCGCAGGGGCGGATTTCTGGGCTGCCTTGGTGGCGATTTGCTTCCTTGGTGCCTTGCCGCCGGTGGATTTGATGGCTTAAAGGTAATTTGCTCGGTGCGGGATGAAGAGAAAGTGGGGTAAGATTTATGTGTATAAGTTAACGTCAGTCAATTCCCTTAGATGAATGGCAACAAAAGGGTTTAATTGAGCCCATTTGAAGAGTTGGAGGGTTTAATTGGACTCAAAAATAATTAAGTGTCTATTTGAACCTTTGAAAATAGTTTAAGGGTCTGTCTGGACCTTTAATTTATCAGCACGAATGGTCAATTTCTGAGGTTGTGACTCATAGGTTTCAATTCCTGACTTAATTCCAAATTATTGTGACCATGATCAATGATCAAATTCTGAGGTCGTGACACGTCATTTAATAGTTGGCATAAGTTGTGTTCAAGACTTGTTTTATTTTGAGGATATACAATTTGAAGGATAGATATATTAATTGTATATGGAGGGTGAAGGAATATTGCTTTCGTATGATTTTGGAGGCCAGCAAATCATAGATTGAAACATGCAACATAAAACATTCAAACACAACCGCATTCACATGATTTGTTTGGAATGTGCAACTTCGCCATTCAATCAAACTCCAAATTTGATGAATCTCTCTCTCTCTCTCTCTCTCTCTCTCTCTCTCTCTCTCTCTCTCTCTCTCTCTCTCTCTCTCTCTCTCTCTCTCTCTCTCTCTCTCTCTCTCTCTCTCTCGAGAGAGAGAGAGAGAGAGAGAGAGAGAGAGAGATATAGAGAGAGAGAGACGTGTTTGCTTCTCCTGTATTACTATATATTACGCCCATCACGTAAATCCAAGGAAATTTAATGTGGGAGCTAGCATATATACTTCATTCATGTTGAATTTAATCACACATACGAAAATTTATTGTCACATAAATTAAATTCGTAAATAAGAATCACAATGTCAAATTCACCAAGACATAAAATAATATAATGAAATTGTGTATATCTGTGATTTTTTAATTTGATCAATCAATAAATTAAAAATCTCTTCTTACGATATCCACACATTAATTTCACGATTATCTGATACATTTAATAGTCTATAATTAAATTTTAGTAGATCATTTTAATTGAAATTTTCAAACAGTTCATACTTGTGATGATAGATATTCATTTAATAATCCTTATTGAATTTGATTAACCAATACATGTTAGTGACAGATGTTGATGATATAATTTAAATAACTAATTAATCACACACATTCAACTCTCCACGTAACATTATGTGTTGGTTGTCGATTGATTGACACTTCATATGCATAATTGAGTGACATGCATGTACAAGAGTGAGGTGCACCATATTAAAAAATTTCATATGTAGACACAATCTATTCACATGTATTAATTGGAGCAAATTATATGTTATTAACCATCTCGACGGACTTCACATAGGGTATTAAGCCCTAAAAAAATATTAATACGAAGACAATTTATCACTTACCAATTATGGATATATCAGTTCAATAATTAGACTAGCATGGAGCATGTTATTAACTATAAAATATATTTCCTACAAATTATTATATCTCGTTTTAATTTTGTAATAGTTTTAATTTGCGCGTTATAAAGTTTGTAGACCAATTTTTTATTTGATGTGACCCTTGCTAGGACCAGTTTAGATTCCCGAATAAAATGATGTCAATTTTTTTCAAATTCATAATAATTACTAGTTGAACACGTAATGTGGTGTGCTATAACTAATCAATGATATACACCTCTCTCTCTCTCAAATACATATAGATATACAAAAAATAAATAATTGAGCCTTTATAATATAATGGAGTCTAGTTGGTTGAATATCATGAGTTACGTTGGAATTTCTCCAAAAATTTGAAAGTGAGATATTATATCTCATCATATGTACGTATACTACACATATTTACAAAGTATGAACACCTGAAACATGAATTTAAAAAGTGGGGAAAGATATGGAATGAAGTCGAATCCTCTGCACAGTACCTATCTAACTTACTGATTGTAAATGAATAAAGCCGTTCATGAGCTATTATCAGCTCAACTAAAAAAAAGCTCATTCATTTTCTAAACGAGCTGAGCTCTCAAGCCTCAAATTGAGCTCGATTAAATTATCGAGATGAGCTTGAATGTAATAGTATTTAACTCGCTCAGCTCGCAGACATGTTCAAACTCCAGCTTAATCAAACATGTTCATGGATATTATAAATATTTTTTGAATAATTTTTTTTTGAGTTCGAGATCGAACATGTAAATTAAACCATTTTTTTTTGGAGCATTCTAACTTAGACTTTATTAGTTAATTTTATTGCATTTCACGAGTTGAGCTTGAGTCGAATTCGAGCATAATAATTATTTGTCGAATTGAGTTTGAACAATAGAAAAAAAAATTCGAATCAAGCTCAAACTGAGATTGAACTGAAATATTCCTTAACGAGCGAACTCGAACATCAGGATATTGGACCCACCTCGATCCGTTTACAGCCCTTTAGTCACATAGCATAATTTTACTTAAAATACATGCACTATCAATAATCACAAGGAAATACAAATATTATCATATAATGTAAGATCGATCCAAACCATGGACATCCCAAATCCGATCTAAATAATGAAAAATAACCAAATAAAAATAATATAAAGCCTTATCTAAATCAATTACACGCATTAAACCAACCGACAAGGTGCAAGATTTTGAGGTTTACAATGATTGAAGTGTTTTCCATGGTGTGAAATAAATAGTCAAAGAATGCAATGAACGATGTGCAAGAATTGGAGGCATGGAATGAGTCAGCAACTTGTCATCTTGCAACTGGGCTTCTGCCACGTGTAAAATCTTGCAATTATTTTGAGAAAGAAAAATAAAATGTGGTCGTTAAATTGGTTGGCACAAGATGGCCCAATTTTTTTGTTTTCTTTATTTATTTTCCCACTTTACATGTCACCAATTCTCTCTCGCTTTTTGTTATCCAAAATATATCTCTGGTGCGTGAGTGAGATTGTATATCAACCATTACAATTATCTACTTTTATTATATTTTATTTTATTAACACACACACACATATATATAATCATTTTTTATTTGTGAGGACAAACCACGCAATCATTATTTCGATAATCTTGATATAAAATAATATTGGTAAAATTTGAACTCATGATATTTCAGTCACAATTACGAATAATATATTTGTAATACTGATAAAATAAAAATATTTTTGAGGCTATTTCCATATAATTAGTTATCATACTAAATTTATAATTTAATATAGAACTAATTAATACTAATTATTTATGATTTTTTTTCACTCGCACACCCGATCTTTTAATAGGGAGAAGATTCGAACTCGTGACCTTTGATCTCCAAACAATTTCACTAACTTTTTTTAAATTTTGAAATAGTCATCGCACGTTTTTGTCGGTTCAAATTAAATTCTCACAATTTGAAAATATGTATGCTCTCTACGCAATATAACAATAAAGAAAAATCGAACTCCGTAATTAGTGAAGCTGAATTATTTTTGGTCAATGCTTGGATTATTATTAATTTTTTCTCATTTGAATTTTCAAAAATGAAACATATGATGGACCCATACAATAAATAAGTCAGGTATTGGAATTTGGAACTCATTCAGTCACTTGTATAATCACTATAATTTGGAATTTTGGAGGGACAAGTTCTGTTATTCTATCCCATTTTAGTTTTTTTAATGCTAAATTAAGTATTTATTATTATTATTATTATTATTATTATTATTATTATTATTATTGAAAATGTGAAAAATATTAGGTCCATTAACTTAAAAAATTTATTTAATTTTCTATGTATCGTGTTCCATAATGTATGGTACTTTATTTAAATTTCTATTTTTTTTAATAAACTATGTATACATTTTATTTCTTAGAGTCTATTTATACGTCTAAATTGTTTTCTCCTCAACAAACATCAATATGTTTGTATTAAATCAATTCTAATATTAAAATTTTCAAAATCAAATATCATGCATAGTAAATGATGAAGCGCTAGTTTGACTAAAGTAGCAAATTTCATCTCAATTATTTTTCTTTTAAAAAAAAACCATCCCAATTCTAAAAAAAAAAAGCAAAAAAAAAGATTATTCCACGAAAAAGAAAGTTGGAATTGGAATTAACCTCAACAACGTTTGAATTATGATTTTGAGGCTGCCGTTTGTTTCACTTCAACCATGACACGTGTCAAATTGTGCACTTTTCCTTTTTCTCTTTTTCTTCCAAAAATGGGTCCCACTTTCTCTTCTTCAAATCCATACAAACATTTCATTCCCATTTATATTTCTATAAATCTTCACCATTTTCCCCATTAATTTCCCATCACCTTTTTTTTTTCCTCCCATTTCTTCATTCTTGGTTACAATCAAAACCCACCACCAAAAAATCAACCTTTCTGGGATTTTATCCATCTTCTTGGATCGAATCCCCCTCCTAAAAAATCTGTAATTTTGCATTTTTCTTGGCTTAATTACCTCAAATTCCCATTTTTCTTGTTGGATTCATAATCTTGCAAAGAATTCTCTTTTCTGATTTGGGTTTTTTTCTGAAGTATGGAGGTGTCGGTGATTGGGAGCTCCCAGGTCAATCTTGGAAGGATAAATGATGTCGGGATGTGTAATTTTAGAAGAAATTTGAATGTTGTGAATAATTATTCTAAGGGGTGCAATCTTGTTCAGAGCCGAAGATTTTTATGGCCTTCAAAATCTGCAATTCTTAGTCTTAGAGCATCTGCCTCTGCTCAAAATCAGCCTGTTGTTTCTGAGAAAGCTTCAAAAATCAGAGGAAACAAAACCGTGAGTTCTTGCTTTCCCTCCTTTTTTTGGGAGTTTTGTTGCTTTTTGTCTGTTATTATGGTTATTGTTTCATGATTGAGTTTTTCTTGATTGTAATCCATGAACTGTTTGTCTATTTTAGTTAGAGGAGCTTTAAAGATAAGAGGAAATTCATTGGTCAAAATATATGCAACATTGTTTACTTCGAAATTTAAGGGTTTTTTTTTTTGGTTTGTTGCTGTTTAAACAATTGATTCTGGAACTTGAGATCTTAATATATATTGTGTAGTAATATGCCGAAAGAAGTTGAAAGATGTCGCATTCTTTCTTCTTCTTTTAAAAAAATAAATAAATAAAATAATCCTAGTAAAAAGGGGACCTTGAATTTCAGAAGCACACAATTTCAAGAAGTGTCATGAATTGTTAAGATCCGACGTTGTGATCGTTTTAAGTGCTAGCAGGAAAGATTGTTATTGCTACTGGTTGTGTAATTTAGTGTTAGTTTAGTAGAACTATGAATCTGCTGTATATGATGATATTCCTATCTAGATTCAGTTTAAAATTTATTATTGGCCCGATTCCTTATTCATGTTGCTTAGCTGTATTTGTGTATGGAATTGCATTTACTGCTTCATAGATGGGCCATTGATTCAGCAAAGTGTTGTCTATGTGTGAGTTAGCAAATGGAAGATCGAAGAGACGAATGATTAAGTTTGCCTTCCGATTTGCTTGCAGATTGATGGTACGAAGCTATTTGTTGGTTTGCCACTTGATACCGTCTCCAACTGCAATACGGTAAACCATGCTCGAGCTATTGCTGCAGGGCTAAAGGCTCTGAAGTTATTAGGGGTAGATGGTGTTGAACTCCCAGTGTGGTGGGGAGTAGCTGAAAATGAAGCAATGGGGAAGTATGAATGGGCGGGCTACCTTGCTATAGTCGAAATGATCAAGAATTTGGATCTCGAGCTTCATGTATCTCTTTGTTTCCATGCATCTGGAGATCAGAAAATACCACTTCCCCAATGGGTGTCGAGAATTGGTGAATCTGATCCGAGCATTTTTTTCATGGATCGATCAGGACAGCAATACAAAAACTGTCTATCATTAGGCGTGGACGAACTCCCCGTGTTAAATGGAAAGACTCCACTCGAGGTGTACAAGGAGTTTCTCAAGAGCTTCAAATCTTCATTCTCGCCTTTCATGGGTTCCACAATCACGGTAAGGAGCACACTGAGAACTAATCAAAATCAAGAACTTACTTAGATGGTTGTGGATGTTGATCTGTGCAGTTTCTTTCTATTTGACAGGGCTTAACAGTTGGTCTCGGGCCAGATGGTGAGCTTCGGTATCCATCTCACCATACACCAGCAAAGAGCACGAGCCATCTTGGGGCCGGAGAATTCCAGTGTTACGACAAGAATATGCTCAGCCACCTGAAGCAGCATGGAGAAACAAGCGGGAACCCTCTGTGGGGGCTTGGAGGCCCCCATGACGCCCCTAGCTACAACCAGTCTCCACTTTCCGGAGGCTTCTTTGCAGAGAATGGTGGAGCTTGGGAGAATCAGTATGGCGATTTCTTCCTCTCTTGGTATTCAAGTCAGCTTATACGGCATGGAGATCGAGTTCTGTCACTTGCTGCCTCTACTTTCAGTGATGTCCCTATCACATTGTCCGGTAAAATCCCGCTGATGCACACGTGGAGCAAAGCTCGTTCACACCCTTCCGAGATAACTGCTGGATTCTACAACACAGCTAGTAGAGATGGATACGAAGCCATTGCCGAAATGTTCTCGAGACATTCCTGCCAATTAGTACTACCCGGGCTGGACTTATCAGACGACGACCAGTCTGCTGAGTCTTGGTCGAGCCCAGAATCCCTAGTTGCACAGATAACGTCGTCTTGCAGAAAGCACAACACCAATGTTTCTGGCCAGAACTCGTTGGTTTCGTGTGCTTCCGGGAGCTTTGAACAGATCAACAAGAACTTGGCGGGTGAAAATGCAGTGGTGGAGTCGTTCACATATCAAAGAATGGGAGCAGATTTCTTCTCTCCCAAGCTCTTCCCGTCCTTCACTCAGTTCGTCCGGGGCCTAAACGAGCCAGCTCTGGCTCTAGATGACTTACCGGTGGAAGACGAAGAGGCTGCGGAGTCACTCTCTGGTACGAACCGTCAGATGCAAACGGCTTAAACATAGCAGTTTCTATCGATGTAAATATCACCAGTTGAGTCCGAATATATTTATTTTTGGGCGATTGCTGCGACTACTATGACACCTAGTTGAGCTTTTTAGTTATCTGTATCTGCATATGCAATAATATGTGTAACTGATGAGACTACTGGTTTGTATATCATTTCTAGAAACAACATATTGTTAAGCTCTTCATAAATGAACCTATGTTTGGTTTACATTTTGCTCTGAAAATCTCACGAGTTCAATAACGACATGACGACACAATAGGTTCCGTTAGCTATTATTTGACACCCGTCTTTGTTTTGGATTGAGAAACCGGTGGATTCAATAAGAGGGCGGGGTTCAATGGTGACACAACTACACAATAAGTTTTGCTAACGACTATTTGACATCCGTCAATTTACAGACCAATAAATTTTGCTAGTGATTGTTTGACATCCGTCAACTTGTCGTCACTAAAGGACATAGTTGCTTAAAATTCACTGAAGTGCATTTAGCTATTTTAAAACTATGTAGGAATGAAGAGACAAACCAAATAATTTTGGTAAGTATAATTTTAAGACAATGCTAGAAGAATCATTTTCGTATGGTTTTTTTTTACTCACACACCCGACTTAGCGGTATTGAGGAGATTCGAACGGTAACATTTGGTCTCCAAACAACCTCACTCCACCACTAACCATCCTCATCGGGACATTTTCGTATGGTTTTTAGATCATTGGAAATGAGGAGACAAATCAAATAATTTTCATAATTATTTTTGTATATCATATATCAAGTTTGTCTTTCTTATCTATCATTCGTTTAGTCACGATTATTTATAATCAACTGTCTTTATTATCTTATCACAATGTAGCGACAAGACAACCAAATAAAATAGATAAGCCCCATTACATCCTTATCTAACACGAATCAACTACTAAATTTATTTTACAAAACATCTGTTTCTTGAGCAATTTTTTTCCTACTCTCAACAGTTTTACAACATTCTTGCAAATTTCATATTGAAAAGGATTGGTTCAACAGAAACAAATAAAATAAAATAACTTTTTACATTACATAGTTATTCGATCGAGCAACGTAGCTAAGAAATCATCATATATCTTCTGCTCTGGGCATCATTCTCAAGTCTCAACCACTGGAAACAAGCTTTATTCGCATGCGATTTTCGTGTCGAAGCTGCTGAGGCAGATGGCGAAGGCTTGGAAAGCTGATAGAGGGTAGCGATAGTCCATCGTAAAAACATCTTTCCCGACTTTTCCGAACTGAAGGATGACCTTCTCGTGTTCCGGTCCAGCCACGCCGTTCTCCGGGGAAGCAACCAACTGGAAATTCTTGACTGATGCAACGGTGACACGCCCGTGGAAGTTCAAACACCAGCACTGGAGCTGCTCGTGCCATCGTGGAGCCTTGTTTCTTAAAACGAGGGCACTGTCAGCTTGGCTGCTCAGCGGCCCGGATAAGGATTTGTCCAGATAGTTTGATTTGATGCGGAAAAATGGCAGAGCGGGAGAGGAATCGACACTGGTTAAGGGGAAATATGTCTGTGTTGGAGCTATGCCTCCAGGTTTAATGGCAGAAGCTGGAATTGAATCAATAACACAGTGCATTCTTCTCGGACCTCTGCACATTGCGATACATATATTGTTTATCGAACGTGAAATCATAATCATAAGATATCAGCAATTGCATAAAACTTCATTTTTTACCTGGCTCCCAACACGTTCAACTCGTATGAGATGTGAGCCACAGGGTAGTTTCCGGCTGGAAGCTTAGGTGAAATTTGTTTTGAGCCAACCATGCGGGTGGACCAACTTTTTGCCATTTTGGCTCCAGAATGGGGAGGAAGACCGTCGTACACGACAAACTTTGTTCCCAGGAAATTAGATCTGGTGAAATAAAGAGATTTTAGCCTCTTTTTTGTAAACGCATTTGTTGAACTTAGCAGCTAAAATAGACAATCACCTTAGTTTTCCCACATAAGTTTCACTTCCCTTTGAAGTATCATCTGCATGTAGAGAGATCATGTAGTCCGTACATGTTGGCCGCCTACACTTACGAGCAGCAAGAAGAAACTTGCCATCATCTGCAAGTGCTGCCATATATAACAGCGAGGAAGATGTTAAAGAGAAGCAAGACCACTAAATGTTTGTGCTGCAATAGAGAAATATAATGAAATGTGTAGAAAAGGTGCGGCAATAGACGATGATATCAATCAAGAAGTAAAACTTTTGAGAAAATGAGCTGGAAGTGAAGCAGCTAAGAGAAAAATAGTCACCTTGACTTAAGCTCACAAAAAGATAATATGTTTGAGTAGACCGATTCCTCTTTATAAAGCACTGGAGAAGAGATTCTCTTGAGCCGGGCTGAAGAAACACAAAGATTTTCTTAGTGAAAATCAAAACATATAAGAACAAGCTTAGCAAATAAAATATCCACTTAACAAATGAAAAGTCTTAACTGTAACGACAAGAATACCCTTTTACATGGAAAGCATGCATCGCAAAACACAGATTGAATACACCAAAATATCTGATAACATTTCATGAGAATGTCCCAAGAGAGGAGGTAGTTTGAATAGGACTACTGAGCCGTTGTAACGAATATTACTAATTGCTAAATGAGAAACAGTCAACAAGAAGATAATTTCATCTTCAGACAATGAACCGGGCACAAATTAAATGCAACTGTTTCAGGAGTGTCCACATAGCAACATCCATATTCAGGAACTACATACTTTATTCCGTAATTTGCATCCAACAGTTTACTGGATTTGGAAACTATGATGGACAACTTTGATGAGTAGGATGAAAAGGAATGGCAGCCAAAAGAGCCAAACTTGTTTGGCAAAATATTACATTTGCTTCAGAACATTAATAAAAACATTCATAGCTTGAAATAAATTTAGAAAGGCCTATTCATGCTGAAGACAACCTTTGATCTAACCCTAAACACAAACCATTCTTCTTCCTGATTCCTTTTTCCAGAAAAATTAACACCTTCGTCGAAAGGCACAATCAATTCATTACTACTACTGTGTCCTCTTCTTTCAGCAATAAAAAAAGACATCTCTCCATTTGATTGAATACAAATTACTAGACCACGTTAGACTATATTAGTGAGCATTAGCCTAACAAACAATGAAGTTAGGGAAACAAAGCCACACATTTTATCGAGCTAGCTATTTCATGAATGAAAACCTAAACCCTCCTACAGAAACAAGCTCTAAAAAGTTCCAATAACAATTTATCAATCAAACTCAAAACCTCATCAAAGCCCCACATTACACAACGTGAATCATCGTTCAAACAGATGAAGACAGCCAACTCAACAAACTGCAGAATTTTCAAAATACTTTTACTCCAAACTGGTTTTTCCCTCTATCCCACTACAATCTTTACACCCAAATTTATGTCTTTTTATAATCGTTTCCACATATTGTGATAATAGAATAGAAGATTAACGTAGTAACATAGAGCCACAACCACAGAAAACCAACCATCCAACATTAACTCAACAAAGGAAACAACCAAAGCACGAAATTCAAACACAATCCCAGAAAAAAAAAATCTTAAAAAATCAGACCTGCTTAACAGAAATCGGAAACGTAAACTTTCCAGAAACCTCTGGAGTTTTCACAACCTCCTTCATCACTTCCCTCCAGCTTTTACACACACCAGCACACGCCACTACGTGTTTCCTCGCCGGCCACTTTGATTCGGACTCCTCTACTTTCATCAAAACTTCCCTCAATAACTCCGGCGGCAAACTCGCCCAGCAAAAATAACTGCAACTTTCATCCGAATCGTCTTTAATTTTGCCCATAAAAATCTTAGATTTCTCCACCGCTACTGAGCTGTCCTGCACCACTCTCCGTGACCGTGATTTCAATCCTAGCTTCATCATGGCACCGCCCAAGCACCTCTATTCTTTCTTCAAATTGCAATTTCGCCCCAAAAGATTTCACCTTTCCCCAAATTTCACGATCAGAAACAAACTGCACTAATTCTCACTCATAATTGTAAACCTCAAACTTGAAATTGAAGATACATACATGTACATTATTGGCCATGATTGTATTCACCAGAAACGCGAGAAACCCACCGAATTCAACGCGAAAACGGCTCAAAAAAGAGATTTTGAAAGCTGAGAAATCAAAGCAGAATTAACAAGATAAGAAATAGAAGATAAAACCGGAATTTCTATTTTTTTTTTTATTATTATTATTTTTGTTGAGAATAAGATGAGGAACTCGAGATATATCGTCTCATTCGTCTGTAACGAAAATGATGGGAAGATTCGAATTTCGTGATTTTTAATATTTTGCTCTAAAATTGTTTTAATATTCTTTTTTCATAATTAAATATATATATATATATATATATATATTTTTTTTTTCCTATCATTTGATTTGTGTCGATAACAGCAAATTATTACTTAGTGACATTTTAAAACTAATAATTATCCTTTAAAAGAACTAATAATTTTATGTTATGGGTAACGTTTAAATTAATATTACAAACTAACATATATATGGTACTATAGTAGGTATAAGTATGAACTTAGAAGATTAAAAAATATATAAAAAAAATCACTAAAGTCATAATTCTTGTGGTTGCAAGAAAATTTGTTGACGTAATGACGAATTAGTCAAATGTAAAATGGATTGCTAATTAATTAAGTTAGATATTGGATGTATTGAATAATTACAAATTGAAAAATACTGTAACAAAATGTATTGAAGGTTGTTTTTCTTCTGGTATATTTATATAAATAGGAAAATTGACTTTCCATTAACTCATTATTTAAATTTTTATTGTATCAATTTTTGTGGGGCTAGTCATAAAATTGGGCTAGTGATTCAATATTTTATGTAATTTTTTTAGAATTATTTTATGTATTATTAGTATTTTATACTTTTTTAGGTAATGTATTATTAATATTTCTTTATTGTACTTGAATTTGTGCCCATAATAAGTTTCGTTTTACCAAATGTTCGGGTTATTTCTATTAAAATATTCAAACATTGGAAATTAAATTATTATTATTAAACATTGAGTTATTTCTGTTATAAATTCCAAACATTGAGAATTGAATTGTAATTATTAAAACGTTGGGTTATTTTTATTAAAATTTAAAACGTTGGTAGTTAAATTGTAATTAGCCCAACATTGAGTATATTCTTTTTGTTAAACTCATCAAATTAACGTTTAATTTTTTAAAACGAGGTTTAAGAGATTATTAAAGAGTCATTTATTTAAATATATATAGTATCCCTTTTTGGAAATTGTCGAAATAAATTAATCCCTCACGTCTATAGGTCGACCATTGAGGTGCACTACTAAAAGAATTTTAATCTACTTTAATAATTCTTAGAGCTATATAATAATGATTTTAATTATTTTGTATGGTCATCACGTAATTGATTAATATCTTTAATTTATAAAAATTATTTTACATTCCTTTAATTTGCTTTGCGGTATCCAGTTGGCATGGAGTTTTAAATTTAGCTAACAAAAATATAAAATGCATATTTTGTGCGAATTCGATAATGTTATAATTGTTGATGAAGACAATGAAATAATTTTTTATTACAGAGAGAATCGTATTTGAATCGATTTTTCCAAAACAAAATGCACACTGCTTGAAATTGATATTGGATTTTGACCGGGTTTTATTTTTAAATTAAGTAATATTATAATAAAATCAAATTATACATGTACGATTATAAGTGTTTAATATATTTAATTTTAGGCAAAACCCTATTTTGGGTCCCTGTACTTTTAATTTTTTCTGAATTGGGTCCCTCTACTTCATTTGGTTAAAATGAAGTCCCTGTACTATCAATTTAGTTAAAATGAGGTCCCTGTACTATGAATTTAGATAAAATCAAGTCCTTGGAGGACTTAATTTTATCTAAATTAATAGTAGAGGGATTTGATTTTAACGAAAATTGATAGTACAAGGATCCAATTTAAAAATAAAAATAAAAATTCATTTTTCTTAAAAATAAATTAATAAAAATTGAAAAAATAATAAAATAAATATAAATTAATTTTTTAAGTAAAAAATTATTTAAAAATAAAATATAAATTTAATTAATTTTTTGAAACCAATGTAATTTTATGTTTTATTTATTATTTTTTTAAATAAAAAATACTTTAATTTTTTATTCATGTTTTTAATTTTAAAAATAAATTGCAAAAAATAAATAATTTAATTTTTATAAAATTATGCAATTTTAATTTTTTTTCAAAAGAGTAAATTAAAAAAATAATCAAACAATAGTTAAATAAAACAATCAATTAAATAAAAACAAAATTTAAAACTTTTGTTTGATTTTTTTTTCAAAAAATAATAAATCAAAATCAAAATATAAAATTATAGTGGTTATAAAAAAAATAATTAAATTTATTTTTTAAATTTTAAATATATTTTATATTTAAAAAATTCAATATATATATTTTTTTTATTGTTGTTTATTTAGTTTTTCAATTTTTATTTTTTTTTTTTAAATTGTGTCCCTATACTATCAATTTTAGTTAAAATCAAGTCCCTCTACTATTAATTTAGATGAAATCAAATCCCTCAAGGACTTGATTTTATCTAAATTCATAGTACAGGGACCTCATTTTAACTAAATTGATAGTATAAGGACTTCATTTTAACCAAATGAAGTAGAGGGACCCAATTCGAAAAAATTTAAAAGTATAGGGACCCAAAATAGGGTTTTGCCTTAATTTTATGTTTAATACTGTATATATGTGTGTGTGTGTGTGTGTGATTTCTCGAAAATTGATTTGTACTGAATATAATTTAATAGTCACTTTAATTATTAAATATTTAATTGAGAAGTTTGGGAGGCGAAAGTAATTAAATGATTTATAGAGATTTACTTTTATAAAGAGTAATTAAGTGAAGCTGTACAATAATACAATTATCATTTGGATAGTATCTTTCGAATTTAGTTACTATTTCAATCGCATACAATTCTACATGTGAAACTTAAAAAAAATAAAAATCTAAAGTCACTCCAAATCATCGAAATTTAAACTTTTAAAATCTTTCAATTATATGATCGCCACTCCAATAACTGGAGTACTTGACCACCACATGAAACTTTTGTAGATATTTTGATGAGTTATGTTATAAATAAAAGGGATTTTGAGTTAGGAAAATAAACGAAAAATATATGCATTGTCAAAACCTCTATTATGAAGAGCTTCCTATGATTGAATTCAATATTAAATAATTTTTTGGTATAGGTTTTATTGCAGTTGGCTGTCAATTTGATCATGATAAGAGAAAGCAACTGCATTATGAAAATCATGACTGCTAATTTAAGACTACCACATGCCACTTTATCCAAAACATTATTAGAATTATTATTGTGTAAATGTTTCTTCTATTCATGACATCTAGTGCCATCCAACACCCTTTTTAGGTGGCTTAAAAACAACTTTTTAGATTTTTTTTTATTTTTTCACATATTAAAGTTCAACTATTATAGTTTTTAATGAATTCCCTTTTCCTAAAAAAATTATTTTAAGGCCAATACGTTTCACTTTAATTGTGATTAATATTAATATTGCATTTCTTATATATTGCGTTATCAAATAGTATATGTTTTTAGTAATTAAATTAAATAGAATCACATCTAACGATTTAATTTCTAGAAGCCACCAAGAAAAAATCAGATGATATCATTATTTGTTAAATTATTAAGGGCGGCTGTTTTACTAAATCAAACATCAAAAGAAACAGTTGGATTTGTTAGGTATTTTCCGATTTTCAATCTTGTGTGGTTTTGGTAAGAATCTATTCGGTTAACAATTTAGATTGAAGCACAAACTTAGGAATAATTTTAGGAGTAATACTTATATATATGTATGTATATATATAAGTTATAACCCCTATATATATATTTGAAAAAATGAACAATTATACTATATCAACATCCAATATTTCTCAAATATGAGGATAAAAAAAAAATTGAATACCATAATTTATAATTGATATATATTGACTACTAAATTAGTATATGATTTGTTATGATATAGGAAAACTCGATTTCGATACAATGATATGCACAACGAATATATACTGCACTAATTCATATAGTGATACAAAATAAAATATGATGTTATTTTAAAATGGAGTATTTGGAATCAAATCCCTCCCATCCAACCCCACTAACAACAAGAAAAGGTAAGAAAAAAAATATTATATTGCAATTTGAAAAGTTGGCAACTAGCACCTAATAGTTAGAACCAAAATTCACCAAACCAATTATTATTTTATTTTCTTTTATTATTTTTATTTTTGGGAGGGGAATGGAAATGGAGCTGATGATGTAATATCAATCAACAAAAAAAAATCCATGATCGGTTCGAATAAAAAAAAAAGAAAAGAAAATAAAATAAAATAAAAAGTTCCTTTCTTATGACGGAAAATTTCAACCAATAAAAAATGTAAAATATTAGTTAAATTTGAATATTAAACATTTTAATCATAAATAATTCCGCTCTATATGTACCTCCCCCTAAAGGTAATATGCAAGTAGGTTTCTTGCCTCCCAATAATTTTAATTATGAGATTCATTATACAGATATAAATGAAAAATAATGTTCGAATTATTTGGTATATTACCCAATCAAATTCAAACAATTTTTTAAGGGGGAATAATCAGTCGGGTATCATGAAGTTTAATTTAAAATTCTTATAATAGTAGCTTATAAATAAACTATTTCATTTCATCTTCTTATATAGTATGTATTTTTAACTTTGGAGGGAAGGTGTCAAAGTGGTATGGTTCGAACAATTGATCTTACCCTTTAAATATAGAGGGGAAAAAAAACAGTTTCTCCGGAAAAAAAAAAAAAAAAAAATCATACTACCTGTAAAATTGATATTCCAAATTATGTGTTTTCATAACTATAATTTATATCTCAAATTATTTTCATTTTTTAAAATCCATCACAAACTAGCACTTTGTCAATTAAATACACAAAATATTTAAAAACTAATCATCTAATACATATAGCCTTGGACCGAATACTTGGGTCTTCTTCTCTTGAGGTTCTTGCGTTTTGGTCTGTGGGTCAAACTGACCACATCTGTATCATGACATCTTTACTCAAAATTTCCGTCACTTTTGAGATCTAGTTTTAGCAGAAACTGCATTCGATTTTAGATTTGATTATATTTTAAATAGTTCAGATATTTAATTAATAAAAATATTAATTTAATATAGATTGTAAAAAGACGAATAATAGTTTGGAATATAAACAAGGGGTGGTCTCCTGTGAGATGGTCTAACGGATATCTTGCGTTAGACAGATATTATTTGACCCAATAAAGTGGCCCCCTCCTTTTTCCTTTTCTTTTTTTATTTTTCTTTTAATAGTCTCCCTATCATTTCCATTGTTTCTTTTATTTTTATTTTTTTCGATTTTCTTTGTTTTTTTTTTTATTTTTCCCAACAAAATTTATACCCTGAAATAAAATTAGTGAACCCTAAAATTAAAGAGAATTGATATAATTTATTTGAATTAAATATAAATTTATACCCTAAAATAAAATTAATAAATCCTAAAAAAAACATAAAATAAAACCCTAAAAACACACCCTCAAAAAACTTAAAAAAACAATAAAAAAACCCTAAAAATACCCCCTAAAACAAACTCTAAAAAACACAAAATAAACCCCTAAAAGCACCCTCAAAACGCGCTCGATAATTACTTTTTTTGAAATAAATAATATTCCCTAAAAAAGGAAAGAAGAAAGGGAAAAGAAATGAAAAAAAAAAAGAAAGAAAAAAGAAAAAAAGCAAAAAACTGGCACCGCCAGAGAAAAAAAAAAAGCACCGGCGCGTGAGGTACACGCGCCTGCGCGTGGAAACAGATTTTGGGCGGATTTGGGTATTATTTGACCCGTCTAACGTAAAAGATCCGTTAGACGGTCTAACACAAGTGTTTGTCTATAAACAATATTTTACCCTATGGTTGGTCTTGTGTATATCAGATGTACATACGATTTTATATCAGGAAAAATATCACTTATAATACATGAAAGTACTTCATATACTTAAAAGTATCACGTTTATATTATTGAAAATTACTGTCGAAACAAAAGGGTGGTGTCCTTTTTTTGTAATTATTAGGGTTTTTTTTATTAAAAGAATGTATAACTTCTAACATTTTAATTGTGTTTCAAAAAAGCTGTCATTCAACAAATGTGTGTGAAAAATCACATTTTTCACACATTTACTCTCATTTAATGCATTCGAAGATCCATATTTAACTCATTTAATATATTCACACAAAGGTGCATTAAGTAATTTAATTAATTTATTAATTTATGTGTATTCATTCAAAATAACATTTACATAGACACAGAATATCACTTAACACTAAAAAGTATCATAAATTTATATTTGACCGAACCGGTTCGATATAATAGATGTACCCAAGTATTTGCCTTTCCGGTGTATTTTTTATGTATTTTTTTTTTATAAAAGTAAATAAATGTGGATATTATGGTTTTGGAGTAGGTAATACTTGATAGGCATTAAGTTATTGCTTAGCTGGTGGAAAAGAAACTGATGAGAATTGTGGGCCCACTCAATTTCCTCTAGCGTGGCCTATAAGGCCCCACATGAATACTCTAATGGGCCCACTATATTTTCGGCCCATATAAAAAAAAGGGAAAACATAAAATAAAATGGGGGTGATATATATAAATAAACAAGAACCAAACTGAATAAAATGGTCGGATTTTTCTCAATTTATTGAGAAGCTAATAAATATGGTCTATATTTTTTCAATTTATTTATTTTTGAGTCGGGAGAAGGGGGAGTCGTGAGTCTCAACTCTCAACAAAGTCAAATTTTGACGCAGTTGAATACTATCTGAACTCAATTTATTTAGTTTTTTTACACCTTCTATGTTTGTTTGTTTGTTTGTTTTGTTGAGAATTTCACACATTTTAATTTAATTTTACAGTTTTTACTTACTGTGTTTCAAATCACTTGAGATTTTCTATTATACTTTTCATGTTACAGTCCGTGTTACATTTTTAAATTATGTGTTTTTTATATATTTTTTTCTTTAATTATATTTTTTTGTGATTTAGTTAAATTTGAATATTTTTTAAGGTTCACCCCACCCAATTAGGGTTTATAATTATTTTTTAGCATTTAATTTTAAATTTTCAATTAATAATTCATTACTATGGTTGAGTAATTCAAAATTAAATTTTATAAGTTTTTTAATTCATTTTTTTGTTGATAAATGTTGACTGATTATTTATGTTCGAATTGATTTTTATTTTATAATAATAATTATTAAAATTATAAATTTTATGGGTGTAACACGGGGTATACCACATAAGTGTAACATAAAATTTGAACCCGTTTCAGATTGGGGAGAAAGAATTAGATATTTTCGAATGAAAAAGAAATGTGTCCTTAGTAATTGATCATCATATTTTTTGAAAACAAACAAATAAATCAAGCATATAAAAATTGTGCTGTATTTAAATTGATTTTTCAGCCTTCTAATAATATGAGGATTGAATTGGTGCAAAAAATATTATGATTGGTACCAGCCGGAATATTCCAAAGTTTGGGCTCCATCCTTTTAATTATTTAAAATAATTTTCTTTCAAGATACCAAAAATGGATAAAAGATAGTACTGAATATGTAGGTAGGGGAGAGTTGGTGTGAAAATTATGAGTGTGTAAATTAGGAGTCAATCTCAATCATTCGATTGGAATAATTTAATGGATTGGAAAAATGTGGTAATTTCGTAAATTATTTTAAAAATGCAATGTTAAAATACAATATAAAGCTAAAATGCCACATTTATAATATTAAAAAAACATATACCATGTTATTTAATCTAAAATGGAAATGGGTGGTGTCATTATTGAATATAGTCCTATTATTTCAGAAAATACAATGTTAAAATACTACATACACATGTTAAAAATACAACCTTTTCAATGTTAATGTACATCATATACAATGTTATTTGTCTGTGTATAAAAAAAAGAAAACTCTTATAAGTCCATCTAGTTAAATTTAAGCGACTCAAATTGGTCTCTAATTTACACCCTTGGGAATAATTTATAGATAATTTATATGATATCTTGATCGCAGTAGATAGGTCAAATATTCTTTAATTGGAAACTTAGGCTAAGTTTATTTTAAGAAATTTATAAGCTTTTATATTTTGTAAGATGTTTTTAGAGCTCATGTAATCTTATATATTATTTCAATAATAAATTGTTAGGGTGGTTGGATCATGGATGATTGACTGATTGAGCTTATAAAATAAAATATTAGTAATGTTAAAGTTATTATTTATATTATTAAAACGGTAGTTGCAAAAGAATTTACGACAAGTAGCCTTACAATTTAATCATACTTTTTTATTTTTAGCAATAATAATAATAATAACTAGTTTTTAAATTGTCTCAAGTTTATGCCCCACCTACAATTTTGACAAAATTAAACTAAAATTAAACCTAAGTTATTTGATTTTGGCGTTGGTAATATGAAAAGATTGCATCCAAAGTAATACACGTAATTTTTATTTTGTTGCACTAGATTTAGAGGTCGTGTATCAAATGACAAAAAAATCAAAGAAGTTCATATCTGACTTTGCTACAATTAAAATGTGTGTACGTACGTATGTGCGTGTGTATTTGCAATTAATTTTAATTTTTAAAACTTAAATAGTTTCATCAAATAAGATATGGGAGTTTCTAAATGCACCATCAATTTTACTCTTTGCACCACAAAAGAAAAAATAAAAAAATAAAAAAAATTTAAAATTACTTAAATATCCTTTAATAAAATTAAGTCTGAACACATCCAAGATGTTCGAATGTCAAAGTTCGAACACAAAGAGGATGTTCAAACTTCAATTTTTGAATCATCTTCATATTTTTCTAAGTATAGGAGTCGTTCGAATTAATATTGTCGAATAACTTGAACTTGTTCGAAATTATTTTTCCGAACACGTGTTTTTTTTGTTTTAAAGATGTGTTCGAAAATCGAAGTTTGAACATAATGAGGATGTTCGAACTTGAATTTTCAAACCAACTCAATATTTTTCAAAGCAAGTGTCGTTCGTATTCTCGAACAAATTGAATGTGTTCGAAATTGTGTTTCCGAACATATTTTTTAGACTGAAGGGCATTAATGTAAATGTGCGTTGTGCAAAGAGTAAAAATAGTAGTGCATGAAATAAGTGTAGTGCAAAGAGTAATTTTAGTGGTGAATTTAGAAACTCCCTTAAGATATTTTGTATTTATTTCAATATTATTAACACGTGGCATACCTATAACTAAAAATTAGAGAGGAAATAATTTTTCTGCCACGTAAATGTCACACGTGATTGCTTGCTAACAACTCCTCCATCATGAAGTAGCGCCTAATTTTGTACATACATGATTACATGCTCGCATATAAGCCTTTGTCACATAGAGCAATTAATCTTTGTTGACCAGAGCTCAAAACATTATTTAAATTGAGAGAGAGAGAGAGAGAGAGAGAGAGAGAGAGAGAGAGAATAATAAAGGATTTGATTAAGTCAATTAATTGAACATAAAAGTAGAAAAAACAATTTCAACCCTAAACTTCGAAGGACACTGGAAATTTTCGAATCCAATTGCTATTTTAACTCGTATTATAACGTCAACATCACCTTAACAAATAATAATAAAAAAATCACATAATTGATTCACATATGTTCACACATGATGACTCAACCCTAGGCCCTAGGCCCCTAGCCTACTACAAAAATACGGTTTTGTATGCAATCGAAGTATCTTCGTCGTATTTATTTTTTTACTACCCAACAAATCTACCCATTAAATAATAAGATGAGCTCATATGCCGTGTAATTCATATGATACTCGATTAAATTCATTAGATGTAGCATCTACAGTTCATCCATCCCGACAAACACAAACACGCATGCATGAACATAGACAACACTGGTTTGTCTCGTGAATACGTCATGTAGCATCTACAAGACTCGACGAAGATCATCCCCCACAAACAAACATTATGCAATTGGATTGGATTCAAACACGACACATTCATAATATATATATATATATACATATATATATATATGACCCACATTTGATGCAACTAATGATTCCTTTTTTCTTATCTTTTTAGCCTTTGCTTCTCTCATGTTAGGTAGCTGTCACTCACATAATACAAAGGCGCAACACCCACAGCCCAATTTGGTGTAGGTGCGCCCCCACCCCCATCAAATACCTACAAAAACATTGATCAACAATACCTCCATATATCTCCAGTAGAACAAACATGAACCACCATGAAACCCTGCAATTATTCTCGCTAAAACGGCAAGAAAAGCACTTTAGAGTCGAAACACGAGATGTAACATCAAAATGCTCCGACGCTCCTAAGTGCATCATAAGATAAAATCATCATCCCACAATCATGGCACCTATGACTTATATCATTTCCACTAAGAATTTCACAGTGAGCAAAAAGCTGCGATCGTGCAAGTTAGGATAAAGACCCGAGGAAACAGCAGGCATGGAAAAATGTATGCTTCATCACAGCACAATAATGCATTTTTAGGTGTGAATAAACTGATATTGGCCAGTAAAATCTGAAAATCGAATTCTCATTGAATATGATCACTGAGTACTTCCCACTAACCAATCACGCAATGTTCACAATGTGGAGTAATGTATAAATCTGGCGGCCAAACCCAAATTTCATTCGAGCCACTAATTGTGTGTGTGTGTGTGTGTGTATGTGTGTGTGTGTGTGTGTGTGTAATCATAGAAGACACCATATGCATATGTTATTGACAAGACATGGAAAAGAAAAGGCCCCATAAACGCGAGTTGGCCTTGTACTAAGCAACGCCAGCACAATGCTAACTAGTTAATGCAATAATAATATTAGAATAGAATAAAACGGGGTAAATTACATTCAGCAGGAGGTGAGAAAATCTTGGCAAAGAGAGTAAAGAGATAATTGGTTCACACCTTTCATTTTTTTTACCTAGTCAATTGCTAGTGATCCCATACTGTTGTCTTGTCTTTGTATGAACAGAAAATTTGGGAAAGCGTTGACAATATTAGTAGAGCAATCTGTACACTGCTCTCAAAATTAGTGGTGGGTGCGATGTGATAACAGTTAGATCTAAAGCTAGCACTGTGCATTTCCTTTTCTTTTCAAGTTTAGCCTAACTCATCAATTAGAGCAAAAAGAGTAACAGCTGTACCAAGCAAAATTCTCCTTGAGGAGTCCTATACAACTGGAACACTTCCACTGTCCTGCTGAAGAGTGCCTATTGAGTTTCCTGCAAAATCGGAGAATCCAATACCCAAGTATGATTAAGAACTATATCCATAGTGCTTCACTTTGAACCCCCCCTCCCCCCCACATTAAGCACATAAAATGCATAAGATGAAGGCATCAATTTAAAAGTCTACTTCCTTCATCCTAGCAACTCTGAAAATGATGCTCAAAATAGAACCAGTAACCAAAATCCCCACTTATCTGAACAATGAGGAACAACCCGGAAGGATAAGACCAGGTACAAGAATAAGACATTTTCTATAAGAGTGCCGGTTGAATAAATATACATGAAATATTCAAGCTTAAATAACTCATGCACTCAAAACCCAAAATTGTTTGTGTGAAGACTTAAAAATCACAATTTTGAACTCTTAATTTCAATTCTTATTTGTTTGAGAATTTAAAAACAGTTTCCCCTCAACAAAACTGACTCCCAAACGCGATTTGACATCTACAGTAAAGAAATTGTCTCTTTCATTTTGAAAAACAAAGTCTTACTCACAAAAACTTTTCTTCTGAGAAATTTTCAATATATAAATATATAATTTTACATCTAAAATAGGAATTTTCTCTTGCTTCTAAAACAAACACTAATTCTTACTATTGAACAATACTTCCAAAATCAAAAATCCTAAATCGAACTTCACAATACTCAACTAAACATTGAATTTATTAAAACGTAAAATTGCAAAGAAAGTCTCACAATTGGCAGTTAACAAATAAGCACAAATTAGAAACTGCAGAAAGAGGTTACCTGGTTTGTCAGCAAATGAAAAAGAATTTGACATATAATGAGGCCCTAGAGTATTATTCACAGGATGTTGAGCAGCAGAGGTCATGGATGGTACATATGCTCCTGAGTCACCCATGTAGAAGTTTGACCTTGCAGAAAGCATTTGGTCTGGATTTTGAGCCAAATGCAAAAACTTGTCGTCTCTCTGTTGCCAACAAAGAATTTAAGTTTAGGTTCTTGTTCGCACTAATTCATGTTCCAGTAACACCATCTTTAGAACTTCTACAAGGATAAATTCTTCCATCAGTTAACATGTAGACTTATGAATGATAACTTTAACCTCAAAACTTGGAACAAATGAGTATCAACAACTTAGAACAAATGAGTATCAACATAAATAGAAGGCAAAAATAAATGAGTGGTTGACAGTAACCTGCTGGCATGCAACTTGTTCATGGCAAAAATTTCCAGGAGATGAAGTTTGTCCAGGAGCCACATTTACTTGTAAATCTTCTAAACATGGAACCTCATTGCTCGACTCTTTGCCTGGTTCCTCAAAGAACATGCGAGAGATGGCTCTTCGGAGATGGTGATTGCTTTGGGAATAGTATGTTTTGGTCGCAAGGGGAGCTGGAATATCTGAGATTGCCATACACATATTACTAACATCAAGTTATTGCCTAGACCCTAACCCAGCCAAGGAATCAATTTGGACTGCCACGCGTATTCTGAGACCAATTTCATATCCCATAAAAGAAGTTTGGACCACTGGCGCCCACACCAAATAAAGTGGTTTTTATATAAGAAAAGTAGATGAACTGATTATTTCTGATCATCATGCATATGGTCCTATGGATACAGAAATCACACTTCAGATAATTTTTCAGTAGTACAGTATAATAGAGACTTTGAATCAAATATATGGCCACAATTTTATCACAAAAACACAGAGTAGCTAGGGAGTCCTCTTTCCAGGGACAAAGATAAGCACATTGTCACTAGCTTATCTTAATCCAGTATTATATGAGTAATAGAAGCTAAAGTAAGAGCAGCAGTTATAAAACACCACAAAATCATTTGAGCTACCCGCAATTGAAGTGCACTATCATAAAGAGTTGGTGAGCAAGAATATGATACTTCCAAGTTCCAAGAAAGAAGCAATCCAGCCTGTCTCTGACGTATAAAGGAAGATAGAATGTTTAGGTATTCTAATTCCCACCTGATCTATTTATTGAAGTATTTGACTGAGTGACTCTATTTAATGTTAGATTTGGAAAGGCCCAGGAATTGGTTTATGGTTCCCTCAGTGAACCTAATCACACGGAAACTGATAACATCAACCAAAAATAAGGATGTTACTGTAAATAAGCTACAATATCTTTTGAAGATCTATGCAATTTCAAACAACTTCATCTCTGTGACTGTACTATTCAAATCAGGATGTTGCAATACAAGCATTTATTGTCAGAATCTTAATATACCTTTATACTTGTTGAACTACTCAATTTACAAGTTCTTTCCTCATTTTACGAGCTGAAAATTGTCAAATGACTTTTGAAGAAATTAAGGGTGTCAAGATGGATATGCAGGACAATCGTTATTTATCCACGTAATGAGAAAATGAGGTGGTTAGAGATCAGTAGTTCAACCAGATAGGAAAAGATTCAGGAAGGGAAGGGGTCAAAACTACTTTGCTTTGAGCAGATACTGGCAAGACGGCAACGTGAAGGCTTCCGGTTTCTGAATTCTAATACATAACGCAAAAAAGTGTGTAATTTGTAAATTCTTCTTTTTTTTCCAGAATTTCATGAGAATACATGAAATTTTCCATAGGCTAGGAAGATATAAACATGTCAAATTAGTAACACCAATGACAGAGAGAACTTACATGGAAGAACCTTAACAGCTGTCTTGCACAAATTCTTTGTGCCTGGATTTGATGGATTCCCAGCTGCTGTCCTACATAATAGAAATGAGAAATAATTCCAACTGTTTGATCAAGATGTCAGTAGCAACTATGCAGTACTAAGGACAAACACATTAAGAGCAACAATGCAGCAAGCTGGTTTAATATAAGTGAGCTCAGAAGTTCATTAGGTTTGATTACTTAACAAGCCTACACTGGATGAGCTATAATCAGTCCGAACTGAATGCTTATGCATATCAAGTTGGTTGGTGATATTCCAAGAAGCATCATATATTCACCGGACAAACAAAGCTCAAGGTTCAGGCAGAGCCGTTAAGATTTGGAACGCCCAAAATGGGAATTAGTAACTGTAATTCCTGATTGAGTAAGAAATAATATTACCAGCTACCTATTAGCTTCAAATGGTACATTTCTCATTTTATGTACCAAAAGAGTTAAATACATTCTGATATTTGATACGGTATAATGACCAATGAAGTTTATACCTAACCAAGTTAGGGAAGACTGAATTCACTGAAGTGCCAATTTAGACTTTAGAGACATCAGACATGAATGAAAAACTTAGGAAATTTTCGGTAAAGAAATTACATCATGAAGGTATTGTTGGTGATGCCTGTTAAGAAATTATTTGTAAACAAAAGCTCCAACCAAAATATGAAAATTTGGAGCAAAATAGTGGTTGCAATGTCAAACAAACAAAAGAATAAGAGGGAAGAAAAAGGCTTTACAATAGTTATAAAGATCTGCAAGTCACATGCCTTTTTAGAGGCTTCAACGAGCGTTTAGTTACGTCTTTGAAACAGTCCACATTGTAAGGGTTCACAGTTGAACCATTCATTTTGTGAGTTGAATTCAGATGCGTGTCTCCTGCAATAAAGTGGCATATCAAATCGTGGATGAAAAAGAACAATCTAAGTCCTTAGGCATATAACCTTGCTTCAGAATGCTATCCAGTATCTAAAAACATTGAATTGCATTTCAAACATTGGGTTTTGACAAGACACTTGAAGATCAACTTGCTAAATGAGTTTAAAAGCACATCAGAGAAATAATTTTGCATGTGTGGGCGTGCATGATTGATGGGATGATTATAGTATATAAGAGGGTGAAAAAGTAAATAGAAAGGTGAACAGTACGTCGAGCTTCAGGGAAGGGACTACTCATTAGAATATTCTCATCTATATGAGATTCTGGTGCAGCTATATCACCAGAGCCTACAGATACAAATTTTTTGGACTCTCTGAGTGATGTGGCCTTTTCTGTTAAGAGGTTAAGAAAATTAAGTTTTGCCAAGTATAAAAAGTACTAGTAGACAGGCCCAATATAGCAGAATACTAAAGAAATGTAGACCACTTTGTATACTTTCCACAGCCATATAAGGTTTTATACTCAACATACACTGCCTTACAGAGCTTGTGAGTTTGACCAAGATATGAGGAGTTCAAGAAATGCTGTACATCAAAGGGAAAAAATTATATCAAATACTAAAAAGCGAAAAAGGATACTGGTCTGAGTAATCTGTGACTTTTTCCTCTCCTTCCTTGGAGGTTTCCTAGTTACTGCAGGGACATCAAGTTCGAGATTGATTTCCACTCTAGAACTTAAAGACTTACAGAGCTCTGCAAAGAAGGAAAACAATATGTTAATAGATTTTGTAATGATGACCAGAGGAAGCATTTTAGTGGGAAAAAAAAAAGCATCAATACTAATGCGCTAGCAAAATATACATGAAATCAGGTCTTAAAAAAAGGTGTTACTTTGTTGATATTGTTTGCAGAATAATAATATATTTCATCCATTTCAACTAATCCTACATACAGATTCCAAACTCAATAGCATGGTTGATAAAAAAATCAAAACACAGATGCTTCGAACAATTCTAGGAAGCTTCACAAATGTAATCTAACGATACAAAGTTTAATAGGATTAGACTAAATCCTCAAATTCCATTCATCTGTTTGCTAAATTCTAACCCCAGGGGATTTTCATGTAGTACGGGATGCTGGACTACCCCCCGCCAAACAACAACAAACCATATCTATTATCTTTTAGCCCCTCCAATGAAATGTCTAGATCTGCCTCCTGTTTGACCCTTAGGCAATCATAAGGGTTTGATTTTCCCATGAGATGACTAGGGACATGAAAAGGAGGATTGCTTGGTAAAAAAAGTAAATAGTCAAGATTTATTCCATTGTTAACATTTTAAGAATGCACACATATTGCTTCTCTTTTCATATTGTTCATTCTTTCTCTGATATAATAACAAGATCAATAAAATAAATTCTCAAAACATGTGAAGTGACCATTCAAATGCAACATTGTGAACTCATGTAAACCAATACCAATGAACAATAAAAACTAAAAGGGACCTGCATGCGCAGCGTATTGACTGGCCTTGATTGGCTTCTTACAAGCATTGCAGCATACCTCCAATACAAAATACAAAAAAAAAAAAAAAAAAAAAGTTTACTGCTTTCTGGGATTATTAGAGATAAAGATCTAATAGATAATTGCAGAAGTATTTGTCATCAGCAACAAGCAATTTGATTTTCTATATTTTTATTCAAAAGTGAAAATCAATTTATAGTCAAATGTACAGCATAAAGCCATAAATCATTAATACAATGTCACAACCATCCTCATTAGCTGTTCGGAATGAATCTATGAACTTAATATACCTTACATAAGCTCACTCTATAAATCTCAAGCACAATGATTAAACTGTGTACTTTATTGGGAGTTAAAAGTGCAAATCAAGTTACACGCTTATGGATTTCTGAGCCAATCTCATGCTAATAATTTATATGATTCAAATGATTACGGTTTACCTGTAAACACGGTGGACGCCTTTACCGTAGTAAGTGCTTGAACATGGTTGTACTAAAGTAGAGATTCAATTCAAAGCCATATTTTTATAAACAAAGACAACTTGATATTCATTTTTTAACCCACATTAGTGCACCAAGTATTCAGTTATATCATCTTTTTAATACCACTTTTATCAAAGATTGATGCATAGGGTGCATCCACAATAGCTATCAATATGTACTTCACATCTAGGTATTTCCTTTTCTTCTTTTCTAATTATTCCGAGTATGAAAATATAAAATATCTTCAGCTCATATTTCATTTACTACTCTAGCAGTTAGTGAAGCAATAGACTGCTAGACATTATTATTCTTGCAATAGTAGAGCTTACATAAGCTTTTATAGCAGCACGACGCTATAAAAAGTAGAATTTGACAATAGAAATTATCGCGGGAAAGTTACCAAGCCTTACCAAATCTAAAGGATCAGCCATTGGGCTCAAGCCAAAAATATGCATATCTACAAGAGAAATCAACCAGAATGACATTGAGAAATCAGAAGCCAAAATCACGTAAAAGTTCCCAGGACATGACATGATAAAGAGCAACACAATCAAATAACACTACTCAAATTTATCCCCCATTTGGATGCTCTTCTAACTTCACTTGTTATTTCAAACAGAAATGCAATTTTACACAACTAGCAGTGTCCACGTGACCACGTCAAATTGGCATTATCCACAATGCGATATAACTATAAGTTTTGGTTTTTTGTTTTAGGCAAGTGATAACCATAAGATTATGCGTCATTCCGAATGGATGGTTTCAATTTATACTTTAGACATGAACGAATATATACCTTCTTCATCAATCAAATTAGCTTCATCTGCATCTCGTAATTCTCTCCCTAAGTATTGCGCAGCAAATCTCCGGTAGCTCACTTCCTCTGGAAAAAAAAAAAGAACGAATGGAAAGACCAAGGCTAGACTATAAGACTAACAACAGTACATTGGCAAGCCCATCATCAAATAAATCACAGATCAGGTTCACCAATTAAATAAATAATTTACAAAAAAATAAAAAATAAATAAATGAATCATCAATGAGTATGCTTATCATGACTGCATTATACTCACATGAGAGTATTGCATCAATTGATACTTGCACAAAATCTTAAGATAAGCTCAAACTGTTACCTGTTGCAGTTCGAGAGACACTTCCAGCATCCACAAGCCTCGCCAAGGCTGTCATTTTCCCACTCCAGATAGAGCATACCATCAAATATTGAGCAACATGTACCCCTACAAGCTGCGAGTTAGAGAAACTCAATGTTGAAAAATGAAAAGAAGTCGGACACTGAACTGATGACATTATTCATTTACATCACGAAATCAAGCCTGTCAAAAAGTCCGAATGAAAATTTTGAACCTTACCAATCCCTTCTAACTTAATTTAATAATGTAAGATGCCAATTCTCTACTAGTATTAGAATCTAAAAAAAAATCTCAAAAAATTCACAGTTAGAGCACCAATTTGAGTGGATGAGAAGGCCAATCTTGTGAAAGCCCACCACAAGTTTTACATCCCAAATGCATTTTAGTGAAAGATTTCTTGAAAGCATACTTGAATTGATTTTCTTAAAATTTGATCTCCACTCGACCAAATAACTGAACAAAAAAAAGTTTATTTCTACTTTAACTACTAATACAGAAGTGGGAAGAGTACATGTTGGAAAGCTTGATTTTCTCAAAATAAGGATATCCAAAAACTACCTTCTTGTAGCACCTGGATGAGAAATAAATATTATATATGGATCCTGGAAGAAGAAGAAGAAGAAGAAGAAGAAGAAGAAGAAGAATAATAATAATAATAATAATCATCATGCCACGTTAATTCAAAGGGCAAATGAACAGAACAGCACAAGCAGACAACTAGAAATCTAATTTTACAATTATGCAACACACTTATACGAGTGAATTTCTCACACATTCGTGAACTTAAATGTACCCTTAACTCCAGGAAAATTAGAAGCAATAAAATAATTCATACCGCATCAATAAAAAGGGCAAATATAGGCACCTGAAAAAATCTACTTACAATTATAAAAAACAGAATCAAATTTCTCAGACATTCATGAACAACTATAGTCTACCCTTAGCTCCAGCATCACAAGTTATGGTTAAAATAAAATTCAGAAAACTTTCGTGAGACGAAATTACATGTGATCCTAATTCTCCAGCTCGAACAGTGTACAACATCAGCAGTACAATGTACCACCAAACAAGCCTGACTTCACATGCATTATGTGTTATACTTCGCTCTAGGACAAAACACCTCCGGCATTATCAATATTTCAACAAGAATTACTGAAAAAATAAATACATGCAGAAATATTCGCATTTCGGGATTCAACACGTCAAGCAAGAGAAAAAAAATCCAAATAAAAACAAAAGCTCGAAATTAAGAGTGGCATTACCTCGCTATTTTAATTTCTGATCCCCAGATTTCTTTTTTCTCCCTGAAAGACGTATTTTTCACCGAATCATACAAAAATTCTGAAACAAATTTGAAATTTGAACCGTTCCCATCATGATCAATAATTTTTTTTATGTATAATATAGAAAACCCGAAAATTTAGAGAATTTCTAATTGAGGAATTTCATCTCTCCGAAAACAAATTAAAAAAAAATGCATATAATTAATTTTCTCACTCTCGTATTAGAGAGGGAGTGAGAGAAAGGCAGAGAGCGCAAGCAACAAATATAAGAAGCACTGCAGTTCCATAACCTGCGGTTCTATGCAGTGCCTCGTTTCAAAATAAAAGTCGTGTCAGTTTATTATATAAATTGGAGTGAAATATCAATATACCTTCAGCAATAATTTTGTTCTATAGTCTAATTTTATTCTAAGGGAAAAATGTTGAAGTGGCCAAAGCAAATAGAAACATATATTTCTAACTAAAATAATATTAAAATTATATTTTTTCAATCACACAATATGCATTCCAGAAGAATGTTAATTGAATATATATGGGGAGAAGATTTTGATAGATGCATATGTACCCGAGAAGGGTTAACTGCACCCTGTTAAAATCCGTCTTGGGTACATAAATTTTTTATTTATTTATTTGGGTAGTATCCCAACACCCCCAATATCATTCGAATTGTGCCATGTCTCAATGGTGGTAACACCCTTCTCACATATATGTGTGTCTGAGATTTTCGGATGAAATCATCAGCTACACTTTGTGCAACACTTGGTGCTATACAATTAAATTTATTATTTTTCTTTGATTTTTTAATTCAATTTCAATTTATTATGCTTTATTTCAATTTTACACTTATTATTTAGGGTTATCATACCCAATTAGGGTATCTAATTATTTTTTCAATAATAAATTTCATTTTCTAATTAATAATTGATTATTTCATAAAAAAAATAATTATATACCCTAATTGGGTAAGATGACCCCTAAATAATAAGTATAAAATTAAAATAAAGTATAATAAATTGAAATTGAATTAAAAAATTAAAGAAAAATTAATAAATTTAATTGTATAGCACCAAATGTTGCACATAATGTTGCAGAGGATTTCATCCGTGTGACTTTTATGAGGGTGAAAAACTACGACTTTATATCTTTTTTTGCTAGCAAAATATTTTGTTATTTGTTTTTTACTACAAAAGGTTATTATCATTAAATTCATAAATTAACAGAGTTTGTGTTTATCAAAACTTTCTATATTTATTTTGTTTTACCGAATCATTGCATTATTCTTTTTAAAAAATGCATTTTTGTAAATGTAAATGCTTAGTAAAAAAATAAGTATATATATATATATATATATATAATTTAGTAAAATAAAGACACGTGAAAATTGAATTTAAAAATTTAAAAAGCTTAGTATGACTGAATAAAAATGAGAAGTGGTGGGTCTCGAGCTCGAGACGTTTCTTTTTACATAAAGATCTCCATTATTTGAGTGTCCCTGAGATAACATAAGTACACAACTGATTTGTGTATTGATTTTAGATATAACTTTTATTATAAAGTACTTTAAGGTCTTCAATTAACTAAATTTGCTCAAAAAAATAAAAAATAAAAAGTAACATCACTAAATTATTTATGAAAAACTTTTAATAAATTTTAAAAAGAAAGTTATTTGTATTTTAGAATAAATTGATTCAATTGAATAGAAATGGCACGTATTTGAGATCTAAAGTTAATTTATATGAAATTACAATTACTATGGGAACCACGCTTAGGAGTTGAATAAGAAATTAAATTACTATTAAATACTCGATGTCCATTAAAATTAGATAAGCAAGATCATTTTTTGGATGAAATAGTTAATGGTGTTAGAAAGCACGCATTAACACAAATTTTCCCACATACACTTATATTTTTTCACGTATAACACGCAAAAAATATATTATATAATTCTACACTGCACATTGATGAACACATTGATTTTATTATATAGTTTATCAAATTTAACTTCTTCCAATTTTTATAAATGTAGTTAAACTTTTTTTTTTCATAATGCATTGTTAGAATATTATTTCTCATGTATATATTATGTGCAATGTACAAGTATAGATTATTTATAAATATAAATACATAATTTCAAAATTTCCAGTTTGAATAATAATCACAAAAAATATATACATAAAAAACTATAAGAAAGCGAAGTATATATACATAATCGACATGTAATATAACAAATTTTTGAATATAAGACAAAATGAATCAAATAAATGAATTTTGTTATTAGATTTGTAAGAGTAAATATATTGTGTACGTGCAATTAAATGACGTGCAATATTTTTTTTATAATTTTATATAATGCAATTTTGTCAGATTTATTTATAAAACGACACTACTAAATAATGTTACATACACATGTAAATAAAAAATAAAACGAATGAAATATTATGAGAAACACATTTAAATTGATAAATAATTAAAAATGAAAAGTTGAAATAAAAAATAAAATATTGAACTTTTTTCTAAAAAGAACTTATGAACTTATAATAATATTTATTTTTAATTTAAATATAAAATATTTAGTGTGAGTACAAATTTTGTTACTGTGTGAAAAATCTAAGCGTGTGTAAAAAAATGTGTGTTAATGTATTTTTTAACACTATTAATTTTTCCATCCAATAGAGGGTCTATTCTATATGGTCCAACTTTTAACTTAGAATTGACTATTTGACCAAATAAATTAATTTGAAACATAATTTTTAAAATAAATAGATATTTGAAATTCCAAATAACTCAAGGATACTAATGTGTTGAGCTCGACTCGGTTCATTTATATCTTTTATTGATAAATATATATTATTTTTTATATGCTAAATTTATCATTTGTGTGAAAGGAAGACGTCTCGTTCACGAGATACTTGCTTCCCTACTCGACTGAAAATTTTATATTACTTGATTGGGCTATGTCTATATCTTAAGCCCAGTAACAAGAATTTTGAATTGACCCAATAATATACATATTTTTATGTAGATTTAGTAAACGGGGGACTAATTTGTAAGCTTTATTCGACTTGTGAGTTGGGCCTAGTTATATTAAAATTATTGAAAGTAGTTTTTTCTTTTCGAGATGAAAGTAGATTTTTAGATGTATACAATGACTGGATTCCCATATGCGCTCGATTATTTACGTTCTCAACTCTCAAATTCATTTTTTTTTAATATATATGTTACATATTCATGGTTTATAAATAATATTTTAGTTAATAAATTAATACCATATTTGATTTTCCCCCTTTTTTAATGTCCGATAATTATTATTATGAATCTGAATAGAATTAAGTTAACAACTGATAAAAAATAATAATTGACTGAATACACATATGTACATATGATATTATAATTATAATATAATTTATTTCAAATAATTAATATATTATAGAATTTGCCGTATTTCCCTTTGCCTATTTTTATATATTTAGATATTGACTAATATGAGAAATTATATATTATTCATGTGAGTAGTATCCGCATGGACTAAGATTATGACACGTGGAAGAATAAATTGATATGATTATTACTTATATTCAATCACTAAAAATAAATGTACATGTAGTAAAATCTTATTTCGTGTGAGTATACACATATACCCCGTGAGATAGGGTAGAGATTCCCAACTAGTATAGTGGATTAATTAGCATTCTATTATTTCTTACATCTTCTATTACTTTTCCAATTCGTTGATGATCGGCATAACTTCGTTTTATGCATGCTAACATTTACTCAAAAATATAATGGGGTTGGGTCATTAATTAATGAAAATACAATAGTATTAATTAGGTTCCACCCGGGGGTACTATCCAGTAATTTTACCTCTGAATATTCAATTTATTTGATGGTTTACTAACTAAAATCGATCTAATTTGTTAAAAACGATCGTGGACCATAAGTTCACGCCGATTGCAAAATTAATGTCACGTGATTAAAAAGAAAAAAAAAACATAATTTTATCATGCAAGATGGACACACAAATAAATGAAGACAAAAATGTGTATGGGACCGTCTAACACGGCTCATAAACCGTTAGACGGATATTAAGATCCGACTCGGATTCGAGTCACAATGAAGTGTCACCAGATATGAAGCTAAGTATTACCAATCATAAACGGAAGTGTCATATACTATGAACTGAAGTGTCACCGGATATGAAGCAGAATAAGTCTTAATAAATTTTAATATTTTTTAGTAATATCTTTAACTATTATGTGAAGTCCTATCAATTGTAACATGAAGTATCACTAACATAATAAGCATGTACAACGAACTATCACGTTGAAATTATTAAAGCAAATAACAATGAAGTGTCACCGAATATGAAGCTAGGTATCACCAATCATGAACTGAAGTGTCACATATTATGAACTGAAAGTGTCACCAGATATGAAATATTTTTTAGTAATATCTTTAGCTATTGTGTGAAGCCCAGTGTCACGAGAGATGAAGCTAAGTATCACCAATCATAAACTGAAGTGTCACCTACTACTATGAACTGAAGTGTCACCAGATATGGAGCTAGGAAAACGGGTCGGGTTATGACCTGTCTAACGAAAACGACCCGTTAGACTGTCTCACAGGAGACCACCCCAATACCCAAACCTGTTCAAAACCCGCTTTTCAGGCGTAGGCGCGTGTAGCTCACGCGCGTGCTGATTTTTTTTAATTTTTTTTCTTCCTTTCGGCGGCTGCTGCCCAGTTTTTCTTTTTCTTCTTTCTTCCTTTCGTGCACTGTTGCCCAGTGCACGAGCTCCGCATTAACGTCGGGCGAGTGCACTGCATGAGACGTCGGATGAAAAAAATAAATTGATTCAAAAAGTTAAATTAATTCAATTTATATTTGAGTTCACTAATTCCATTTTAGGGTATATTATTAATTTCAGAAAAATTAATTATCAAGTGCAGTGCATGAGCCCACGCGTTAGCATCGGGCGAGTGCACTGCGCGAGACGCCGGATAAAAAAAATAAATTGATTCAAAAAATTAAATTAATTCAATTTAATTTTAGGGTTTACTGATTCCATTTTAGGGTATTTTATTTATTTCAAAAAATTAATTATCGAGCGCAGTGCACGAGCGCACGCGTTAGCATCGGGCGAATGCACTGCGCGAGACACCGAATAAAAAAAATAATTTAATTCAAAAAAATTAAATTATTTCAATTTAATTTTAGGGTTCACTAATTCCATTTTAGGGTATATATTTATTTTCAAAAAATAAGTATCGAACGCCGTGTACGGGCCCACGCTAGCGTCGGGCGAGTGCACTGCGCGAGACCGGATAAAAAAAATAATTTAGAAAAATTAAATATATATTTTTTTTTAAAAGAAGAAATTAAAAATTAAAAATAAAAGAAAAGAGGGGACAGGGAGGGAGACCATTAAAAAAATCAAAAAGAAAAGGAAAATGGAGTGGGGACCACTTTGTTGGGTCAAATAATATCCGTCTAACGTAAGAAATCTGTTAGACCGTCTAACACAAACGTGCCCCATGAATGAATAATCAAGCATCCTATCATCATCTTAATGTTTCACTATTTATGTTAACTATGTTAATATCAATAAATTTAATACGAACAACCCTTGAAATTAATTACACACGTCATAAATTAAAAAAATTAACAAAAAAAAATTTAAATACACATATCATAAATTTAATGGTTAATGATTAGAATACACAACGAAACACCAAATTGAAATAGAGATACGGTTCGATTGAAAATTAATCATAGGACTCATTAGTCATCAAAAAATATCAAATAACCATTAACAACACAACAATTGTCTGACTTAAAACAACCCTGCATCATTGTTTGTTTGCCACAAACTGCTTAAAGGAGTGCATTTTTTGTTCTCCTGAAATGATGAAAAGACATAAGTGCCCACAATCCACTGCAACATGTTCACTTATTTAATTCCCCCCACTCTGAGTGCAAAGATACATGACATGAGCAATGTTTTGCCTGCATTATATATGGGGGGCATTTTAGGCATTTTTTGTCCCATTTAATTTGTTTGGTTTTATTTTGAAACGAGTCAGATAAGGGATATTCTAATTAATTAATAAATTAACAATATAATCTCTCTGAATATTTTAAATGTTCATTGCTCAATATTTAGTTGAATATTTAGATTAATTGGGTCGGGCATATAATATATAAATTAATGAATTCAAAGATTTGATAATCTCCATTAACGTGATTTGTCATTCATTATTTTTAGTAATAATAATAAACCACCGGCCTCAATATAATAAAGGGAAATATATAGAATAAGCCTATGATCATCAATTCCGATTTCTTCATTTATTTATTTTAGCGCTAGCCTTTTATGCCTGCCTTCTATTTGTCAATACCCGATTTTAAAGGCATCGGTGATATTCAAACTTGTAATCTTTAATTACGATATATAAGTAATTTGTGTGTCATGACATCGGTGATATTCAAACTTGTAATCTTTAATTACGATATATAAGTAATTTGTGTGTCATGACTCTAATAGAAACCTAAAACTTCAACCATTAGTCATTTCTACTCCGTAGGTTAGATCATGTCTATAAATAAATTGAATATATCAAGTCCATTTGTGGAAAGTAAATGAATCAAATCCACATTAGTATAAATATTTTAATTTAATTTTCTGAGGGGTTTCTTTCCTAAACTATGAAAAAATAACATTTTCCTGCTAAATTATGAAATATTATATACAATTATTTTTATTAAAAAAACCAATCATTTTGTCTACAATGATGCACACACACACCCCCACGTAGATGAGTAGATCATGAGATAATTAAGTGTGTAGCCCACTCGAGCAGTCAGTTCATGAGAATTTGAATAAATTAATTTTTGTGTAAGGAGACATTAGGTGATGTGATTCACCAATAAACATCATAAAAAAAATTATATAATTTATCTGAAAATATGAATTTTAAAAAATATAACATAATCTGGCAATTTCATGAAATATTTATACTGATTTTCATCACTAAACGTAAAGAGTTTTTTTGTTGAAATAATCAATTTTGTGTTCGTGTGTGTGTGTGTGTGTGTTTAATTGTCTTATTTATTCCATCAGATACCATTTATTTACATATCGGCGTCTACCATTTGACCAATTAAAACTTTGAATTGAAATTTCTAATCACTTTATAAATTTTCCACTCATTTAATTAAGCTGAAAATATGAATTAAACTTTGACCTCCTGCCATGACTGCCACCGTCCCATGTCTATATTTTTTTTTTTTGCATATTTATAATTTTTCCTGCAATAAACGATTTATCTAATTTAATTTATTTGTCATTGACACGATATAATCATAAATTTATAAATTCGACAGACGAGTTGTTCCTATCAAGTTTCAGTTTAATCAACTATCATATGAATTCACAATAATTATTAGTATAGAATTATAAAAATTACAATAATGCCATTTTTCCTTCAAACATAGTTGTCGCGGTCATTTCACCGACTATTATTATTATTATTATTATTATTATTATTATTATTATTATTATTATTATTATTATTATTATTATTATTATTATTATTATTATTATCCGTAAATTACTAATATATCGTCGTAGCTAGTATTTCAATAAATATCAATATTTTAATATATTACCTAAAATATATATTCACGTCAATGTATAAATATCAGATATGCGGATGTGAATATGTGATCCTCTATTCCAAATTTGATGTTCCAACCTCTGTTCCACAATCAAATTTATAAAATTTTCTTCCATTTTTCTTCGTCAATTTTAATATATTGTGTTTTAGTTTAATTTTATGATTATTTTTAGGGTTCAACCCACCAAATTATGGTTTATAATTTTTTTTAGTATTTAATTTTCAAAAAAATTATTATTATGGTTGATTATTTTAAAAATATCATTTATAATTTTTAAAACTCAATATTTTGTTCATAGATGTAACTAGGTCGAATATGTTATAATTAATTTTTATTTTTACAATATCTATTATTAAACGCGTGAATTAGATCGTGGAATACAGGTTAAAACACCAATTCCGAAATAGAAATAGAAGATTCCATCCCCGTATTTTACCTGTCTTTTTTAATTAAACCACATCAATGGTAGCACTACTGTACTTATAAATTTGTGACACAAACATGTGATGGAGGAAACGATATGCTTCTAGAAAACGACACTCAATAAATTGACGCCACAAATTCTACACACAAAAATCACATATTTTGATCTATTTTTCAATCTGGATTTCTACCAGGACTAATATTATTATTCCTGTTCAAAATGCATAAATTAATACAGATAATTTGAACTTTTTCAAGTACTGAACTGTCTGCATACAACTGGCTGATGAATGCCAGATATTTTATTTTTTATTAAAAAAAATTATGGATTTCCTGATATTTAATAAATTATATAATCAAGAATATGACAAAATGGACCATGTGGTCCTGTTTATCCCAACTTTCATACCAACGACAGAAATGCAACTCTGCTTATATATATTCATATATAAATATAAAATATAAAATATAAAATATATACGATACATGTAAATATTACACAAAAACAGTAACAAGTCTAAGAAAATGGGAGAGAGAGAATACGATAAAATCTCGTTACGTGGCAAAATTTGTTTCTGTCTTCCTGAAACTTATAATCAATTTAAAATTTCATTAGTGATATAAATAAAACAATAACATAAAAATTTGTTGAAAATGTATATAAATTATACATTATAACGAATGAAAAATAAGAGAGGAGTATTACTTTTCTCTAAGAAATAATGTCATCGTCTCTTATACTCGTTCGTGATTCCTAATTTTCATATATATATATATATATATATATATATATATATATATTATGTGAGTTTTTTTTTCCCACGAATTCAAAGAACGATGTTAGTGTATATTCAAACGAATTGGAATTTTTTTGTATTAATATACTAGTTAATATGGTAATTGAACAAATAGTTATTTATAACCACTTAATTTTGTTTTGTTTGAGAAATCCATGTATTCCAATAATTGATGAAATAAAATTAGTTTGAGAAGAATAAACTTAGCAAATACATATACTTAATATATCTTCTGCATGTTCTATATATAGATTTTATTATTAAAAGCCTTTTTAAATGGGATATAATTATTATTTTTTTTGGTTTTTTTGAATATAAATTTCTATAATTAAAAAAGTTATAAATTAATTTTGTTTTACTGTAACAATTTTATTAAATTTTTCATAGTTATAATTTCTAAAAAATGAAATTATACATATCACAAGCGTGCATTGCACGGAAGAGATAATCCAGTTTAATTTATGCCACATCAGGTTAAGAATGCACGTGTAAAAATTTAGGCCACATCAGATTAATTTTCATCTTTTGACTTAGTTCTAACAAAAAAAATTAAGTTATGGCATTATTGCAAAAATTGAAACATTGTTTGAAAAACGTGAAAATGTTGTGATATAAGAACCTATTAAACCTATAATTTTCAAAGCGTGTTCTTTTGAAAAACATGAGAGTCGATATTTTTCTACATATATTCAACATCTCTTATATATATATGTATGTATATATATATATATATCAATAAAGGACGTCTACATGTGACATGCTGATGAAGTGGGGGATCATGCCCAATTTGTACACGAAACTGGTGAATATAAGATAAGAGCAGTAGCAATTGCTAAATTATTATGTTGCCATTTCAATAAAATTCAAAAATCTAATTGTCTTTTTTATTAAAAGAGTTCCCATATAAATTGACAACTCCTTTTAGATATGAATGTCACAGGCTTCACACATTCATTGAAGGCGGCCCCTTTTCTTAATTTGAGTAGTCGTCTCGTCTTAATATCTTATTAATTAATATTCATCAAACTAATTAAGATTTTATTCAACAAAAATAGATCAATGTGACCTCGACTTAATTATTACCTTCATTAAATAAGCTTTCAATAACATTAAACTGAGTGGGCCCCAATATTTATTTACGGAGTACATTACAGTAACAATCAATTCTATCAATCCATCCCTATATTTTATCAAATATAACAAAATTTATAAAAACGTGACCATTTATAAGTAACTAGCGAAATAATTGAAGTTGACTTACCTAAACTACCATATTATGTGTGTTTGGATCTTATGTTTACTCATTACTCCCACCATTTTATATTATTTGATATTTTAGAGATCTCCATAAAAATTGATATGTAAATAAATGTGATAAATATACTATATTTCTCTCTCTCAATCTATATCACATTATAGTAAATTATATTTATAATTAAGATATTTTATAATGTTTTGATAGAGGGCAGAATTGAGAGAAAGTGTGTGAAAAAATTAATGATAAACATCAATATTTTTGAAACAAGAAATTAAAAGTCTAAACCATAAAATAATATGAAAAGGAGGGGGTATAATTTAATAATTTATATAATCTAATACTATCATATAGTCCCTTGATTCATATTATTTGATATTTTAGACTTTTAACATTGTTTCGAATTGTTTGCCAGTTACTATTTTTCACACTTTCCCCCAATTTTAATCCTATCAAAACACTAAAAAATATTCTACATCTAACTTACCACTCAATGATTAAATTTCTTGGAGAATTCGATACAGGTGGAAAGAGAGAAACGTGGTACGTTTGTCACATTTTTCACATTTTAATTTTTATGAAAAAATATAAAATACAAAATAATATAAAACGGGGGGAGTAAATGTGTACACAACAGAAGAGAACCAGTATTAAGTGAAAATATAATGAAAAATAGGAAATGTCATATAATGTTTGAGAGAGAGAATTAATCCAAAATTCAAATTTATTATTATTTTTTAATTCCATTAGTAGAATAATCCATCATCATTAATCATGTACCTCACTTTACGACTTTACCCTTGACCTGATAAGCACTTCTCTCCCCCGGTCGTAATCATAGTGTTATAGAAAATTACAAATTATAGGATTCTATTATTGCAGGCCACATGTACCTATGTGAAATCCACAGCTTCATTTCCTATATAAAAATCAATCTACTCGGGAGAAATATATTATATTTTATGATATTAGATGTTAGATACAATGTAATGTTAAAAATGGTCACTTTGGATCAAAACAACATTTTATAAAAAAAATATCAATTAAATAACAGTGATATTTCCAACTCAACACAAGAATTCAAGAAAGCATGGTCATACCAGAAAAGAAGCTTGAACTGCAATACAAGAAAACAAAAAAACATAATGGGACTGTGGTTTGCTTCCTTTTCAACACAGCTCTCGAAAGGCCAATTCCAATAATAATTACCCACATTTTATTCCATTTTGGCTCAATTTTCACTCAAACATATAATTCAACTTATATAATATTTTGTGACCATATTTAATATATTACCTTCTAGTTATAGAGAAAAGTTTTTATTTTGATATCTAAGTGTAAATTCTTTTTACATCTATCAATCACAAAATTAGACCGAGAGATGTAAAAAATATAAAATATATTTTGACTCACCATGAAAAAAATTTGATAGTTAGAAATAATTATATATTGTAAGTCGTCACAAGAAATATTAATATACATATTTCATCGGAAGCTTATCCAAGAATTTCAAATTTCCCACCACAAATCACTAATAATAAAAAAGGGCAAAAAAAGAAAAAAAGAAAAAAATGAATCACTTTTTTTTCCGTTAAAAAAAAACCATGGAAACGGCTGGGACTAGCAGGAGAAAATTTTAACGGCTGAGATCATCTCAGGCCGCCGGTCGGTTCCATCAACGGTCATTTACCGCTCCGCGTTCTTATTTTACTTTTCTAGAAATAATATGATTATCAGGGAGAGCAGTCATGATCTCCTTCACAAGGTGCACGTATATATATAGTATATATTCTCTCATGGACCCTCCGTTTCTCTGTCGATTTCCCCCCCTCTCTCTCTCTCACACACACACCACACTCATTGTCACGTCCTCTTTCTCTCTCTACATTTTTACTTTTAAGGCGCGGATTCCGTGAATTCTGGTGGAGATTATTTGCCAATTCGCGATACTGTTGGGGAAACGTCTAGAAATCTTCAATTTCGTAATATACGGCTTTCGTTTTTTTCCCTCAATCCAGCAAGTTGAAGAAAAAAGCGCGGATTTCAAATTTGTGATTGATTGCAGCTCCGTTATCTCTGCGGCTGGAAGTAAGTTGACTTGGATTTGTTGCTTTCTGTGAGTTTTTGAGTGCTGAGGGCATGATAAGGCAAAATTTCATTGGCTAGATAGTTTACATTTGGAGTTCGATAGCTGAGATCTAGTTCTGAGTTTAGACAGCGGAATTGATGTGTGTTTTTTTTCTCGAACTTTGCGAATTTTGAGCTGCCGTTTATTTGTTCTGTTTCGAGATCGTTCGAGCAAACTTAGCTACCGGTGCTTGATTTTGATCAATGAAGTAACTGCGGAGGAAATTTTGAGTTGCTGTTGTTGTGTTTTTGTTAATAACCATAGGCATGTTTGTGTTAGCGATTGCATGTTTCTGTTATTTTGGTTGCCTATGATTTCTTATAATATTCCTCGTGTTCATAAGTGAATGTCCTGTCGAGAGATTGAAGACTGAGTTATGTTGACAGAGATTTTTATTGCAGTAGTTGAGAGTTCAATTACTTCATTTAAGGAATCATTGCAATACTGTTGAGTTCAACTGTATGATAATGAAACCTGTTAGTAGATGGCATTATAAGCTTCTAAAAAACTATATTTATGGTTAAGAAAGAGCTGCTAAAAATGACAAAGATTGATTTGGCAAACATCAGACTGAAATATGGACATAAGTGGTAAGAAATGATTTACATCTTGTGTATCTTTCAGTTGGATTTGCCATGTGATTTATTAAATGACAGGCTTATCATGTGCGTCTGCATAAGTTTGATGTGGTTTTCTGGGTTCCTGAATGTAATTTACATACCCTTTTCTATTGCATATGCATGTACCGAACATGCTTGATGTATAACCTAGGCATGTGTTTGTTTATCGATTGAAGTGTTTATTCATGTGATAGTGTCTGTTTCTGAAGTAGTTCTATAGAAAATTTTAATCTTGGGGGGGGGGGGGATTTGCAACTTATGTTTTGTGCATAACTAAATATTTATGCATTGTGTGGGCTGAAGCTTCAAGTATCAGCATGGAAATGTATGCATGAGGAGCTGTAAGCTTCTATTGGTTGAATAAAGTAATAATGTGTATTCTGATCTTGTATTGCAGGTGTACGTGGTTGAGGTGGAGCTGATTTGGATTTATAGGTTGAAATTCTAAAATCAAAATTGAAACTATTTAATTTCTGGTTAGTCTGAACAATGAACAGCACGAGTCTTGACCCAAAAGCAATGTTAGAGACGGTGAATATGTTGGGTACCTCTGATCACGCTTCGGTGGTCTCGATAACCTTGTTTGTAACCCTCCTTTGTGCATGTATTGTGATCGGTCATCTATTGGAGGAAAATCGCTGGATGAATGAATCTATCACTGCCCTCATAATTGTAAGTATCTTCTTCTTGTGTTTACATGCATTTGCTGGTGGTTATCTGTATCTATTTTGTTCATCATGATTGTTTTTCTTGTTAAAGTGATTATTGCTGTTTTTAAATCAAAGGGTGTAGCGACTGGAGTTGTAATTCTACTAATAAGTAGTGGGAAGAGCTCACATCTCTTGGTGTTCAATGAGGAATTTTTCTTCATTTATCTACTTCCACCAATCATATTCAATGCCGGGTAAGTTATACATTATACATTACCTCTATTCGAGGGTCCATGATTGCTTGAATATATCTTCATTCTGTTACATATCAATGTTGTCAGTTTTATTAGGAGATAATGGTTTCTTTTAAAGACATGGCCATTCGTCATGAAATTTATCATTGTTTGGTTCACAGAGAAATTCATTCATACATGCTTCCAGTGATCATCTTTCTATGCTTGATACAATTTTTTTTTAATTGTACAAATTAGGGCAGGCTTTCACTACCTAGTAGCTCCTAAAAGGGTCTGCTTTCTAACTGTACCTATGTGTAGAGGTGGGCAACGGTTTGGAAACTGTTGACCATGTTTTTAAAGGTGCAGTTACAGTTTGGTATTTTTGAAAACCTGGGAGGTCTTTTATATATATACTTTTTGTTTTATATTTTAAAATTATGAATTTATGAAACGGTCTGGAAAATCTTGAAATATAAATGCTCAGATCTGTTTATATTTGCTTGATGGTCAAAAAATCAGTTGAGTGTTTCCAGAGACGTGTGCTGTGCGCTTGTTACTTGGGGGCAATAAACTCAATACTTGCCACCCTTATGTTGGCCTGCACAGAATAGTTCTAAGAAGCTTATACGACATGCTGATATGTATAAATATCAAATATGTCTACTTTGTTTCATAGCTGCAACATCTTCCACTATAGTGATTTTTGAGTTCTATTTTTTTGTTATTCAGGTTTCAGGTTAAAAAGAAACAATTCTTTCGAAATTTCATGACTATAATGATGTTTGGAGCAGTTGGTACCTTGATATCCTTCATCATCATCTCACTAGGTATGCCACATTTTTTATCTGATCCAAGGAAACATCCTTGACTCTTTAACTTTCAGCAGCATCATTGCATAGTTAGTATACATGTAAAAATTGGTTTGAGTGCCCTTGTTTCTTCAATAGTTTTTTGTTTACATGTGTGTTAGAGTCTTGCAATGTAACCTAAAAGGGAAAAGTATAGAAGAACACGAATTGAAGTAGAAGAAATGTTTTTGCAGTTTATTGAAATTATTCTAGTTTTCTGTAAATATATGTTTTTCTCACTGTTCAATCTATAATATGTTCAGGCTATGATATTGCTAAAATATTCTAACTCTTGTGCAGGTGCTATTGCCTTCTTACAGAAAATGGATGTTGGTCTTCCAATTGGAGATTACCTCGGTCTCTCTCTCTCTCTCTTTCTCTCTCTCTCTCTCTCTCTCTCTCTCTCTCTCTCTCTCACACACACACACACACACACACACACACTGCAACACAACATGCATCACCTTTGCTTAAACTCCTCTCGTTTCTTTCCAGCAATTGGAGCAATTTTTGCTGCAACAGATTCAGTGTGCACGTTGCAGGTACATCTTAGATACCTTTAACCATCAACTCATCTAGATGCTGAGGATTTTTTTTTCTAGTATGAAGCTATATGTCTAATTATGCAGGTGCTAAGTCAAGATGAGACTCCATTGTTGTACAGTCTAGTATTTGGAGAAGGTGTTGTGAATGATGCAACATCTGTAGTGCTTTTCAATGCAGTCCAGAACTTTGACCTTCCTCATATCACTACCGCTGTAGCTCTGGAGCTAGTTGGAAACTTTATTTATTTGTTTATTTCGAGCACTGTGTTGGGAGTTGTAGTAAGTCTTTCTTCCTCTCACTCTATCAGTCATGGGGAATGAGCTTAAGAGTTACTATCCATTTTTAATTGTTTTAACATTTATCTTTTGCTTCAGACTGGACTGCTCAGTGCATATGTTATAAAGAAGCTCTATTTTGGAAGGTTGGTGATAACTGCTTGTTCATTGTCTCTTGTACATAAGTTGCCTTTAAAGTTAAATACCATTCAAGAATTAATGTCTGCATTAGTGCATTTTCGAATAACGAAACCGTGGAAGTTGTTCTGCATCAATCTTTGGCTATGTTAATTTGATAATGCTAGCACAGATAAATATTAAGATGAAAAATTTAATTATACCTTTGCCAATAAGTATATGATAGTCTGGGTGCTCTTCAATAATCTGCAGGCATTCCACTGATCGAGAGGTTGCTATTATGATGCTTATGGCTTACCTTTCATATATGTTGGCCGAAGTAAGTTTCTGAACAACCTATCAGGAGCTTATTCGTTTTTAGTGACTAATATTATGTTGCAGACCTTTTAGTCGTAGTAGTGAACTCTTTGTCTAACCTGAGGTTTCTCGCAGTTAACAAATCTAAGTGGTATTCTGACGGTGTTCTTCTGCGGGATTGTGATGTCACACTATACCTGGCATAATGTAACTGAGAACTCAAGAATCACCACCAAGTATGATATTTATTTTATTTAACACCATTTGAAACTAGTAAATGGTAGTTCCTGTTTCTTTTTCGGTGCTAATAATTTATAAGTAATGATTTATCCACAATGCAGGCACACCTTTGCGACATTATCTTTTGTTGCTGAGATCTTCATATTCCTTTATGTTGGCATGGACGCTCTAGACATTGAGAAGTGGAAATTTGTCAGTGACAGGTATTGTGGCTGCATAAGTGGCATACACTCAGAAGCGGATGCTAGTAATCACAACAATTCCTGATCTATGTAATTAGATTGGGATTTCTGATTTATTTTGGAGTTTCTTATATCACCTTTCTTAATTTTCAGCCCGGGAACATCCATTTCTGTCAGTGCAACTCTACTGGGATTGGTTTTGGTAGGCAGGGCTGCATTTGTTTTTCCATTGTCGTTTTTGTCCAACCTGACCAAGAAAAATCAACACGAGAAGATCGGTTTCAAGCAGCAAGTACGACGTCAGCATCCTTTATCAAAATTTCCAAGACCTTTATTCAGTCAGCTTACAATTTTATATTATTTGCAGATCACAGTATGGTGGGCTGGTCTTATGCGAGGTGCTGTTTCTATGGCTCTTGCTTACAACCAGGTGAGATCTTAGCTTTGTCTTCACAACTGAACTTATTACCCCAATTAATGCTGGGGTTGGATGGATGGATGGGTGGGTGGGTGGGTGGGTCAAGGTGCCGGGATTGACATGGTGGATTAGCTTCGCTATGGCCTCTGAGATCGTTAAGCGATAGTATAGAAGGGTAATGGTTATGCATTGCCCTATGAAGTAATAATCTGACTCATTACTTTTGCTCCTGCAGTTTACTAGAGCTGGCCATACCACAGAACGCGGAAATGCTATCATGATTACCAGTACAATAACAGTTGTGCTCTTCAGCACTGTGGTAAGACTTTCTACTGCTTTTTGGCTACTACTAGCTCGTATCTCGATTAGGGTCTCCCATCCTCCAAATTGTTCTACTCTCTAAATCCATCTTCACAAAAACTTGTGTTAGACCCGTCGAACAATACTCATCGATGTCCAAACCCAAATAAACGATGGCATATTTGTAATTTACTCAACATTGAAGTTGAGGCAAAGTATTAGTTCTCAAAATGAAAAGTATGAAGACATCTGACAAGAGACTGCCTCGTCCATCTTAATGGTTTCTTTAACAGGTGTTCGGCTTGATGACGAAACCTCTTGTGAGGTTCTTGATGCCTGCGTCGAAAGATCTAAGCAGAATGGTCTCTGCAGATCCACTGACGCCAAACTCCTTCACCGTGCCACTTCTTGGTGAAGGTCAGGACTCGGTAGCAGAACTATTCAGCGTAAATGGACAGGCTTCCGAAGGCGGCCAGAACATAGGCCGTCCGAGCAGTTTACGGATGCTATTGACAAGGCCTACTCGTACAGTCCATTACTACTGGAGGAAATTCGACAATGCATTCATGCGTCCTGTTTTTGGCGGGCGTGGTTTCGTTCCATACGTCCCGAGCTCACCAACCGAACAAAGTCAGCAACACCCTTGGCAGGGAGAAGTTAAACACTGATGCCAGCGCACCAATTCGATCAGCCTCTTAATGCTAGGCGGGCATGTCTACTCACTCAGTTTTGGGCCTGTGGGTTTTTTTGTAAAACATGATTGCAACTGTTTCCCTTCCGTCGTTGCTCGGGGACGACGAGGGTGTCGGAGTTAGTAGAGTGCAGAATTCGTTTCATGGTGATGGTATTTGGCTTCAGCTGGAGTTTTGTTTTAAGCAGTCAGTCGACTGGAAGAGTATGTTTGGGAGCTCCGAAAGGAAACACCAAATCAGTGCGTATTTTTTTTGTAAGCAACACAGGTGATATAGGATAAAAGCATTTCTTCTCTGTATATGGGATTTTTAGTGTCTACATGTGATGTATAGTTGCAATGTAATCACTCCTTTTGTTGTGTGCGGATTTGGGCTTTCATGAACGTTCTGATTTTTTCCATTCGAGATCTTCCGTTTCTGTTTCCTATTACATTTTGGTGGTGGACGTAGGTGTAAGTGAGTCGAGTTAGCTTGCGAGCTATTCTGGAGCAACTCTAGAAAAGTTCAAAACCGACTCAAAATTAATCGAGTTGGGCTTCTCGAGTAGTTTCGGAGCTTCATCTCAACAATACCAAGATTGGGAGGCTTATAATTTTTATCCTTTGTAGTTTGATTATGCACATACCTTAAATAATTAGATTATTTCTTATTTTAAATGAATGAAAATGAAAATAGGCAAATCTTATAAAAGCTTTAATAATAATAATAATAACAACTAATAAGCAACCAAATCGAGCTCTTGAAAAATTAAAGGTCAAGTTTGCAACCACTCCACTCGATTACATTACTGGAAATAGTGAAAAAAAAAACTACATAAGAATTGTTACAGGCAAAATTAAGGTGGGACTTTTGAAAAAAAAAAAAAGAATATCAGAATTCCAATCAGTTTATTACTATAAAGGCAAGAGAAAAAGGGGAAGAGGCAGTAAACCACAGCTTCTTTCCACAATCCACATAACATTTTGGTCCAAAAAAAAAAGAGTGTCGAGCAATAGTGTAGAAAGATCCATCTACTGAAAAGAAAAATTCCTACAACGAAACGACTCCAACATTTCCTTTTATTTGATATAATCAGTTCTTTTTACACTCACGAATTTTCAACTGAAGCTATCAACAAGCATAGTACACGAGACGGCTTTGCTTAAACCAGCCACTAGATCTGTCCTATACCTGCCATACAGAAATATATCTCTATTGTTAACATGGAATCCCGAGTCAAGTCCTGCGCTAAGCTCGGTAATAAATCCCGATCATCAAACTGATCAGCGCGACCATGCAGACAAACAGCGGGGGGAATCCAACTTGGATTTTTCTTGCACCACTCATTGGCCTGGACGTTGCCTGTACAGAATGAAAGCATTATAGTGCAGCTGTGCCTCGGTCAAAGAGGGCATAAAAGGAAACTAAGGTCATAGTATCCATCCATGACAATAATGTAACGTTGTGATTTGTTTGATAGGGGGGAAGTATTTCACAATCTAACTAAAAACAGAGGATATTAATGGAAAGACTGAAGCAAATTGACCCACCAAATCTTGCTTTAAAGCTTCCTTTTCGCGAATGGTGTTGCTCTTTTCTACTTTTAGCTTCTCAATAGTGTACTCTGCCTGTAAAGAAAGACAGAATATGGATGTTTGAGCAATTCCATGGGAATAATGATCAGTTGAGAATTGTCATTCCAGCACCCGCTCAAACATTATTAATGAAACTTAGAAATGTGAAATATTGTGAAGCCTCTGTTTGAATAAACTAGGCACATGGCTGAATATATATTTCCGACATTCATTGTGGAGTTATAAAACAAAAATAAATTCCCCCAAGTGAAAAATATGCTGTTTTAAAGTGTGTCCCCTTTCTTGAACTATGATATCAATCGATGCAATACTGACCTCAACCAGCTTCAAGTCCATGGCACCAATTTTTGATCTCAAATCCTCAATCTCTTCCATTAGCTTCAATTTCACCTCCTCGAGATCTTTTATTTGCTTCGATTTATCATCCCTGTCAACATAAAACTCCTCAACCTCGGTAGGAATTGACTTCTCCATGTCCATGACTTTCAGTGATGTAGACTCTTCCATGTTTTTGACAACTTTGACTGCTTCCACTGGCTTAGTCGTCTGCACCCAATAAAAGATAGTTTCATAATTAAATAAGGTTCATAAGAGTAGCGTTCGAGGGCACAATAAATGACGTGCTTGATCCAAGAAAAACAATGAGTTACCCAATCATATAGAAAAAAGAAAAAAAAAGGATTCTTAAGATTGATTAATTGGTGTAAACCATTTTGAGAAAATATGCAAATAGGGGATATAAGACCGATGAAAGATGTATGTACTAAAATAGTATCCATTATTAACATATCAAATTAAACTCAGAAAAGCAGAATAAGTTGGAACCATTCACAAGGTAATTATCATGGATTTCTAATCGAATTCTAGAGGGTTAAAGAACAGAGCGAGTTACCTGAATCCTGTGATCTATCACCTGATCATGATGAAGTGGTAATAAGATTTCTCCCATGTCAGGAGGAAGGGAATTCTCAATTCCATTCTGCACTGTATCTTTCGGAACTGAAGTCTCATAATGCGGTTCTTGCTTGTTTACTCCATTAACAGGCAGCAAATCAGGTGAATAGGGTTCTTTCGGCATCAAAAACGCATAAGACGGCTCTTGCTTTGAAACAAAACTAGCTGGTGGCTTTTCGGGAGAACTTGGTGCACTGGTAAGAACAACCTTGAGCTTGGTCTCTTCAATGTACTTTTGACTTTCTCTAGCAAACTGCCAGTAGGAAAAGAAAAAAGCAAACAAAACAGTGAACCCATTTCTTTTCTTTCTTTTTTTGTTTTGTTTAGTTTGTGAAAACAATAAATGATCAATTAAAAATAACAAATAAAATTCACTTTAGATGAGATCCTACCATGCTAGATGTAATCTCTTCTTCACTTGTGCCATATGGTACCACAGTGCTCTGGATCAGAAATTTATCTTTGCATTGCATGTCTGAGGGAACCGATTTCTGGGCTTGCATGGTAACTGCATGAGAGAAATTAAAAGATTAAAATAATCAAATCCATTGCATAATAATTCGCCAACAATGATGAAAAACCTTCAGTCAAATTTTTTTTATTATGCTAAAAAAGAGGTTTATTTAGTAGCTAAATATATGTAAGGCACATTTTGCAAATATGCATATCAAGGAATTGTACAAGATTGCTGCATCTAGCAATAAATGTGACACAATATAAAATATGCTATAAAAAACAAGTACATAAATTGAGACTCCAAGCAACAGCTTAAAATAAAATAGAAAATTGTGTAAACAAATAATTTCATGATTGTTATTTATCAGTGATGGGCATCATGTGCCGTATGACTTCTCATGACACAAACGAATGCCAGTAATTTTCGGTGGCCAGTGGATAGGTAATTACACCAAAATAGAGTGTTGAATCATAAACTAAAGTCATTCTTTTCCACTTTAATTTGTACATCTATTTATTAAATTAAGCAAGCAGTGTAATTCCTTGCTACATTCGGATAGGAAATCCTCTACCACATGGGATCAACTATATGTGAAGTGTCCAGCTACACCAAGGGTCAGCTCTGAAAGTTTATCCTTGCAGTATAAGGTCACAAGTCAATTTTTTTTGGATAAGTCATATGTGCCCTAGCCAGATGACTATGAACATATTGTCACATATCTTAGCGCAAAATAGAGCAACATTTGAGTAAGAGTAGATTGAGTTGCAAGTATTGGAAGATCAGATCCACGAGACAAATAATCACCATCATGCGTTGGTGGCTTGCATATTTTCAACAACATTTTATCCCTTTTACCAAATCCAAACTAGTAGTACTGCAGTACCACAGTGTTTTTAGTAATTGACCAATTGTTGATAATGCATCACTGTCAAACTCAAATGCAACTGTATGGTTGCAACAAGTGCTGTTGAGGACAAAGTAGCACGTGTATCCAAATTTTAGCCTCTTGATTTGATAGAGACTATCCATGCTAGAATCATTTGCTAGAAGCTATTATAACAGCCATAGCAATAAATAATTGTGATGATATGAAAAGAAAATCTCAATATCACCCATCATCCACCCCGGTCCAAAAAAACACAAAGAATAAAACTAGAGACAAGGACAATAAAAAAAAGGAGATGGACTACAATACCTGTGAAATCATATGTTGACTTAGGCTTGATTATACCAATATTAGGCCTAACGCAGTACTTCTTTGGCGATGTCGTTTTAACCTGCATAATAATTGTACAGCTCTCAGATAGGAAGTCTTGTATCCGCATCCATTAACTTGTAGAAATAGGAAATAATAAATAACCAGGCTAAATTATACAGCCCAACAATCTAATCTTTTTCAAAATGTCATCATTAAATAACACAGTAAACCATTACAGGAATAGTAACCACCTTGAAAGCTACATACTGCTCGGTGGCATTCAGAAGGTGAACAGCACACGAGCTCTGTTTCTTCACCTCACCTAGAGAGTCAATGGGAGTGTCAGACTATAAACTTTTGTAGGATGAAGCAGATAAAGAAACAGTTTCATTAGTTAGGCAGTATGATGATCTGGTTATCTTGAAAACTACTAAGATAGTAAGATGTTGAAATACAAATTCTTAGAAGTACCTGTTCATACAAGCAATTACCTTGTTCACGGACAAGATGCAAGATGATAAAAAAAAACAAACACACACACACACACAATAAAGCACACCACCAACAACAAAAGATAACAAAATCTTCCCATCATTTTCAATCAAAACACATGCCCAGTCATATTTAAAAATAAGAAATATTTTTTTATTAGTTTCTTTCCAAGTCTTCTACAGTTCCAGGTCTTCCCTTAGTAAAACACATTACATAAAGCACAAAAATTTACCAGTTAAATTTATTCAGGTGAAAAAAAAACAGTTAAACTGGCCAAATATGATGACAGACTGGACAGGCTGAGAACAACTGAAATGTTGGAAAGTCAAATTAACTGTTGATAATAAGCAATTATCTGGTTCACAGACAAGATGCTTGTTGTAAAAAGGAACAAGGCACAATACGGTGTACGTTCTAGAAATCAGCTTTATCTGCTGACACTACAATCTTTTAAATTTGATATCCCTTCTGAGAAAGTTTATGTTCATTGTGAGCTCTTCTAAAACAAATTCTAGTTCTACACCAAAACCAACTTAAACTGTATCCATTCCCTTAGATTACATTCTTTTTTGATCAATCATACAATTGCTGAACCAAAATGACAAAGGATGCTGCAATCCAACAACGTGGTTCATGGCACAGAGTTGAGGATTTCAAAATATTCTTAAATAATTTCTTTTGAATCTTGAATAGAAATACAGTGCAGGTCCTTCAGTAAGTCCTCAATACCTTCACACAACCAATAGATTTGCTACTTGTCCAACAAACAGAATACTCATCAGAAATAACAATGCAGAATGGCACCATGCTGTCATTAAAAAAAAAATTGCCTGCGCCACAACTTGGGTACAATGAGACTCATGCAATATTTTAATCAACGGCAACAGCAGGTGGGGATTAGCCCTTGTAAATGTCAATGCGGTATGCTGCAGTAAACTTACATATGAACTTAAGTTCACGAGGCTGAATCTCCACAATCTGAGTATTCATATTCTTCAACCTGAAATATATGCAGATGTCATCTTATCAAGTACACACGTCTTTCAAAATCCTATCTATACATTTATCGAATAGAAAATCCTATCTATCTTAAAAAAAACAGAGAAATAGAAAAAAGAAAAACCATTCATTTCTGTAAAAGTTCAAAGAAATTTAAGGTCCTTAATCTTATTAAACTAATTGAATTTGGGTTAACATAAAACTAATACAACTATGTCATTTCCAGCCATACTTGAAATCTGATACTAAATTTAGTTAGAGTACACACAGTTTTGAGAATTTTTAGCAGAAACTAGTGGTAACATAATAAAATTGTAATGCTCGGCTTCCACTTTATACAAATTAAACAAATTTCATGACTTCAGCTTCCGCAGACACGATCGACTAGTTCAAAATACAGTGCATCGCGCCACTAGCTTCACCTTGCCCTAGTAACTACAAAAGACCGCATAATTACAAAATCACATAAGATTCAATTAATTTAGAGCCAAAAACACACTACCATAGCAAATTACAAGAATATATGCACTATGTAGAACATAACTCAATAGCAACACGAATTCACATTTCCAGTAACCGTTGTTCACATACAAAATATATATATATATATATATATATATATATATATATATATATATATAAAATACAGTATCTCTCTCTCTCAAGAGGCACAGATACGAAAGGATCAAACTTACCGAAAATGAGATGCTTGCGAGACGCAGATTGGAACAGACGGCAGCAATAATTCAAATTCAAAACGTGAACAGTTGCGGCATTCAGCAATGAAAGGTGAGAGTAGGTGATCGGGAAAACTACGGTATATGGAGTTTCAATTTGATGAGAGAGAAAGAGAGATCAAAGGTTCTTTTTTTTTTTTACTGAGAGAGAAATGGAGTAGACTTTAAGCGATAAAGTTGAGGTTCTGGGGAATTATTCCCTGCGGTAGAGGCCATGAAATTAAGGTCTGTCTTTATTATTTTATAAACATCACAGCATTAATATATGACATTGACCGTTAACTTACTGAAAATGAAAATGTTGGGAAAATTAATTGTTGAGTTTTATAATGGTGAAAATTAATTACAACTTCAATTATGTCTGGAAATTCGTTGCAAATATTTATTTAACGAATAAGTAATATATTAATTAAAAAATGTGAGAGATCAAATTGTGTTTCTAAACTAAAATTTTGGTCTGTGATTTGACTGTACTATTTGATGAATTTGGTAATTTAAATTGTTGATTTTTTTTAACGCTTATTTGTTAAAAATGTTTAGCTTTCGAATTCAAATACTTAAAAAAAAATACGGATGATTTAATATTTTCTAATTCTGTTTTACTACTCTAATCGTAATTTGAAAATTACTAAATATCTATAAAATCCCTTTAAATATTTGTTGGATTGTGGAAACAAACGCAATCAATGTCCCTACGACTTCCTTATTATTCTTTCTGGAAATAAAAATTTATTTCAAAGTAATATTGTCATTAAGTCGGCCATGATCAAATTAAATACTCTCACTATCCAAATTAGGTACTCCATTTTAATTTTTTAGATTAATTAAAAATAATACACAAAGCACAAAATTTATAATTGAATTTATTATAATGTCCTTTTAAGGTATAATATAACGAGTGATTAATTAGAGTAGTGTTCATGCGATGCACGAATATAAATAATATTCACCTAACAAGTTGTCTTGTCTTACTTCGTTGTGTATCTAACTAAATCCTTTCAATGAGCATTGTTCTAAATATCAAACACCAAAATATTGGTATATGTAAAAAATATATGAATTACATTTACATTGTTTTTTTTACGTTTTTAACTCGGTTTTATTATTCTAATATAAGAAAATGTTACATCTCATAAATATTAATGAATGGAAATTTAATAATCAATACATATCAATTAAAGATACTAATTTAATATTATATTGATAATTATTTTGAATTCATAAAGAAAATATTGGTTCTATAATAGTTTTTACCAATTATTTCGACTATAACAAATAAACACAAACCAATACAATAAATATTAAATAATAAGAAATTGAAAAAACAAATAAGTGGACCATGAATCAGCTTCTGTCATGTTAGAATTCTAAGATTTGAATTGGACTTGGAACATTAATTGATATATAAATCTTATTTATTAATCGGAAATGCTTTTGTTGGTAACCCTTAACCAAGGACAGTTACGTCCGAAACGTACAAGTAAATAATGCAGCGTTTTTGCCATTTGCTTGTGATTTGTGGGGAACAGAAAAAGTCCGTGTAGGAGTCTGCTGCGGAGCGGTTGTACCAAATCGTCGGTTGCACTTCGGTTAGTAGATACACCTGCTTTCAATTCAAGCCTGTGTTGGGGTAAATTTTTAAATTAATTCGTTTTCATGTACACGTGCAGCTATCGTGCTTCTTTCATTTTATAACTTTCCCCTTGCAAATATGTTTTCTTTTATGGTTAATTAGACTTCACTAACTTTTGTTTACATTTTTGTCAAAATTTCAGAAGTTATGTAATAATATCCAACACTACACGTATTAACATTTATTGTATTAGAGTAATTTTTTGACGATATTGACTTAGTCTGTCAGAAATCTTACAGACTAAGCTTTTTATTGATTCAACTTGTATAAATATTGAATGCGGTCGCTCCTATTCATCATTTCCGGCAATCCACATCAATATTTGTGAGATTGCTCTAATATTATAAGTGTTAATTTGTGTAATGTTGGACATTAAATGTGACTTTGGGATAAAAGTGTAAAAAAGGTCAGACATTGAGTAAATTCTTTTATTTAATTGTCGGCTTTCTATATTTACGACGCAGGAAGAAAGTCAATACTTTTTTATGTTAAATTTATGTGCGATGGATTTTATACAATATTTAGTGTGTATAATTTGGTGAGGAAATTAATGTGTTATGTAGAAATCAGTTACAAAATGCACAATCAATATATAAGTACTTTTTGTTTGTGTAAATGAAGTGACAATTGATTATATTTTGGTAAGAACTTTTCAACGTGGAGATTGTTCAATTTGTTTGTAGAAATGAAGTGACAATTGATTATACCAAAATAACCAAGGCATTTGAATGTGATAAATATGATGGTTTGTATTATACAAAAGAACCAAAATTAACAAAAGTGAGATCTCATGGTTCATTAGATTGGTGGGTAATATTTATAATTTGGATAAAAATGAAAGTGAACTAGTAAAATCCTCCTAAATATTTGAATAGTTTCCAAAAGAAGGTGCTGTATTTTGATAAGAAAGTTGTGATTTCTTATATATATTTTGCAATCAATACTATAATAAAATCTCTCGATTTATTGTTAATAATGTTGTTAGCATCCAACTAAAAAAATGTTAACAATTAATTATATGTAATGTATCCATCTATCAATGAATTATATAATATAATGTATTTTTCGATAAGATAAGGCTGTAAGCATACATTTAGAGTGTGTAATGCATATTATTTTGTATCAAGTAATTACTCATATGACTAGATTCCACATTCAAAATAATCACACGTACGTCTTAAGGGTACAATTTATTTTTATCATGTAATATATATTTTATAATTCTTCACAAATCATTCTACATAATTCGAGACGTGTATTTCACAATTATGTTATGATCCAAAGAATAAATTAATAAAATAAAAGAATTACAGAAATAAACAATGACAAAGTAGGAATATATAGTAAAATCGGGCTTTGTCTTAATTTCTGCTCCCATTCCAAAACAATAAAGGGTAATTCTAAATACAACCCACATTTTACTATTTGTAGTTCTTAAAATTAAATAAATTAAAAATGTTACTTAAACGTTCTTTTCTACCCTCATATCCCCTTTAATTTTAACTTATTTTTTATTTTATTTTTTGCATAAAACATCATTGAAGAGCACTGCCAAGGGAGGAGCAGAGGACAATTTATCAACTGCACAAAATATTCCTTCTTCAAATCTCATTCATAATCTTTCTGATTTTCTTAAGTGGACTTCAAGCTTAATCCTTCAAGAACCAATTGCAGTAGGAAGTTTTGCAAGCCATCCATAAGAGAATTGTTCAGAATTTGCAAACAAGCCATTGAACTTTTGAAGACAACGTAAATCAATATTCCAAGTTTCAAAATAATTTTATTAGCATCCCAAATACACTATAAATTTCAAGACAATGGCATTCCAATCCGTATTGAAAGAGAATGAGCAAACTTTTTTTTTAAAATATGAATTTTCATTGTCATAACACTAAAACAAATTGCAACAATTAATATGGGACGATTCGTTCCAATCCGATTCAAGTTTCACACTAAAAGTTTTGCGTTAATAAATTTGTTGGAGCAACCACAAAATATTTCACAGTTTAATACATTTAAAAATGGGGATGGAACTCATCGAATATTCGAATAGTTTAATAAACTTTCATGAATTTGAGCAATCCAAAATAATTGATTTTAATAGTTTAGTTAAGTTTGCATTTTTTTTTCCAGTCATTTCTTATGAAGGGGCTGGGGGCTACATGTGATAAGTGGTATATTTGCACCTATTTTTGGGTGATTTTCCCTTGTTTTACTAAGCTTTGTTGTGTGTTTATTGGGATTTGATGATCTTTTGAATTTTGTAAGGGAATAAAGGTGTTTTGTAGGAAAGACGGCCAAAACTATCATTTTGGAAGCAAAAGTGTTGAAGAGTTAAGAGTAGGATTCGTCCAGGAGCTTTTGGCAGATAAGGCATGGCCACGCCCCAGTCTGCAGACGGGAATTAATTCATAAAATCACGAGTGGGACCCAACAGAGATATAGATGGATGAAATTCTTGCTTCCAATACGTGATTTTTCAGAAGGAAAGAACCTTAAAGTCCTAGAAGGAGTAGAAAACTTACCATTGGGAGAGAGGAGAGAGGGAATACAATATCTAGAAGACACATATATATCCGAAATCAATTTTTCTCTCTCCGCACTCACGCCATTCACGAAGAGAACACAGATTTCATAGTTTTCATAATTTTTTCAGACTTTGTTTTTATTCTATGATGATGTTCTAAACACTTTTCTAGCGAGAGGATAATCGAGACTCGAATTCTACACATTTGTGAGATCGAATTGATTTTATCATAATTTATTTCTCTCTTTATTTATAAATCATCCATTTGTGATTTCTGTTATTGTTTTAATGATTATGCAAAGTGCACGTTGTATGATTGTTAGAATGATTTCTTGCTAGTGAATTATCTAGATCCGTAATTGTCTAGATTATTTGCCTAAGTAGCACAATTGGATAGATTGGGGGTAAACACTCCCGCTTTCGACACATTGGAGATTTATAATCTTATCTGAACGGATCATCGTATGATTTTCGTGGGTTTGAATTGGTGTTTCTCTGGTTCTTAATGCTGTTAGTAGATTTAATTCTATGGTCGTACCTAGGATTGTCTATTAATTAGAGAAGTAGTTAACGGTCGTACCTTGGCTACCGAATAATTAAGGAGAAACGAGGTTGTTAGGTCGTACCAATAGCCATAGCCAATTTAGAGAGAGAAGTGAATTATATCTGTGCATCTGTGATCAAATTGTGTAGTCCGTTGTCGAGATTATTCTTGAGCTAGATATTTCTCTTATTTGATCTTCGTTTGTCATTTTATTTCTTTGCCATTTAATTGATTTCGTTGAATTATTTTAATTCCAGTATTCAAAACCCCCCCATTTAGTTTTAGGATTTTAGATAAAAAGATTAATATTTAATTTACCAGTCTCTGTGGTTCGACCCTCTTGCTACTATTGCAATTTATTTGGATATTGAAAAGCAGGTTTATTTTTGTTGGTTTCGACACCCATCAAATTTTAGCGCCGTTGTCGGGGACTGGTGTCAAGTTAAATTTATTCTTTTTGTCTAATTTATGTCCATTGTTCTAATAGGTGAATTGCTATACGATCCGAAAATTGAGAAGACTGCTAAGAGATTGAGGAAGGAGACTAAGTTGAGAAAACAACAGCTTGCCAGTTTACCGTCGAGTTCGAGCTCGGAGGACAAGTTAACAGAACAGTCTATTGCTGAGGAAGACGAAGTAGACGGAATGGCGAATAACAGAGAAAGAACTCTTTGTGAGTTAGCCGTTCAAGATGTGAATCAACCTCCGCTGTGCATTGAGTATCCGGAGATGGAGGTCGATTTTGAGCTGAAGTCTGGTCTTATTCACTTACTCCCGAAGTTTCATGGTCTTGAGAATGAAGATCCGCACAAACATCTGAAGGAATTTCATGTGGTGTGTAGCACAATGAAGCCAAAAAGAGTCACAGAGGACCAAATCAAGTTGAGAGCTTTCCCGTTTTCTTTGGAAGATAGAGCCAAAGATTGGTTACTGTATCTACCTTCTAACACAGTAACAACTTGGGAAGAGATGGGTAGGCTGTTCTTAGAGAGATTCTTCCCGACCACCAGAGCTACCTCACTCAGAAAAAAGATTACCGGGGTCAGACAGAAGGATTCGGAGACCCTCTACGAGTATTGGGAGAGATTCAAGAGATTGTGCGCCAGCTGTCCGCAACACGGGATTTTTGAGCTATTATTAGTCAATTAGTTATACGAAGGACTGTTGCCTGCTGAGAGGAAGTGGATAGATGCATCGTGTGGAGGCACAATCAGTGAGAAGACGCCTACACAGATTAGAAAGATCATCTCTAATATGGCTGAAGCATCACAACAATATGGCCGCAGACAAGAGACTCCCATCCGAAGAGTGAATGAAGTTGGCTCCTCTTCTATCGAAAGTCAGCTATCTGAGCTGACGTCTCTAGTGAAACAGCTAGCCACGAGAGATCTGCCACAGGCTAGAGCATGTGGAATTTGCCTTGCACCAAATCACCCTACTGATGCGTGTCCTACTCTTCAGGAAGACGCGGGTGAACAGGTGAATGCTGCAGGAGGTTCTCCAGGCCCACCATGTAGGAACTATGACCCATATTCGAATACCTATAATCCTGGATGGCAAGATCACCCGAATCTCAGATATGGCAATAATCCACAATCCCAACAGTATCAGCCGAAGCAGACAGCTCCCCCAGAGAGCAGTTCCGCCGATAACTCCATTAAGGCGCTTGGATCACTTGTTCAGCAATTTATAGTAAAGCAAGATGCTGTTAATTCCGAAACTGAGGCGAGTATTCAGGAAATACGTGATCAAATGTCTCGAATGGCTTCGTCGATGAGCCAATTGGAGTCTCAAGGGAAACTACCTTCTCAAACTGTAGTTAATCCCAAGCAGAATGCGAGTGCAATCACTTTACGGAGTGGGAAAGAATTGGCCGAGCCAGCTAGAGAAAAGAAGAAGACAGCTAGAAGAGAAGTTGAGAATGAGGCTGAAGTGGCGCCTCAAGATGGTGATCTGAGTATATCCAAGACAAATAGACAGTCTGAGGCCTATGTAGTAAAGCCACCATTCCCATCTCGACTTAACAAATGAAAGAAAGAAGAAGCTGAGAAAGAGATACTCGAGACCTTTTGAAAGGTGGAGGTGAACATTCCTTTGATCGATGCCATCAAACAGGTACCTCGATATGCAAAATTCCTAAAGGACCTGTGCACGAACAAGAGAAAGCTGAAAGGCAATGAAAAGGTAAGCATGGGCGAGAATATTTCTGCAGTCATTCAAAAGAAATTGCCACCCAAATGCAAAGATCCAGATATGTTTACTATCCCCTGTAAAGTTGGTAATCTGAGGATCGAGAGAGCTATGCTAGATCTAGGGGCTTCAATTAATGTCATGTCTTTTTCTGTCTATTCTGCTTTGAATGTTGGACCTCTGAAAGAAACTGGTGTAATTATTCAACTTGCTGATAGGTCTAATGTGTATCCCGAGGGAGTGTTAGAGGATGTGTTGGTACAAGTGAATGAGTTAGTTTTTCCTGCTGATTTTTATGTGTTGAACATGGCTGAAGAAGGTTATTCTAACTCGGCATCTATTTTGCTAGGGAGACCATTTCTTAAGACTTCTAGAACTAAGATTGATGTGCATGATGGTACCCTCTCTATGGAGTTTGATGGAAATCTGATTAGATTCAATATTTTTGAGGCTATGAAATATCCTAATGAGGTTTCTGGTGTTTTTATGCTTGATGTGATTGATCCTTTGGTCGAAAAGGTGTTTGAGGTTTCTGACTCTGATTTTCTGAAGACAGCTTTGACTAATGCCTTTGATCTAAAAGAATTACAGATTCTTGACAGCATGTTTGGAGTGGACAAACATTTACATGACGCTGTTCAAGAATTGGAAGCTTTAAAGCCTGAAGTCCAACATGTTTTCAAATTAGAGTTGCCTGTTTCTCATGTGAAATTTCTTCCTTCAATTGTACAGGCACCCAAGCTGGATTTGAAGCCACTCCCTACGCATCTTAAATATGCATTTTTAGGAGACAATGACACTCTACCAGTCATAATCTCGAGCAAGCTTCAACCAGTGGAGGAGGAGAGATTGATTCGAGTGATACGAGAGTACAAAGAGGCTATTGGTTGGACCATAACAGACATCAAAGGACTGAGCCCTTCGACTTGCATGCACCGAATCTTGTTGTAGGAAGATAGAAAGCCATGTCGTGATCCTCAACGGAGACTCAATCCAGCGATGACTGAAGTGTTTTTATCAATATTGGATGGGAGGTGTATTTTGGAATTAATTGTCCTGCTTTTGTGGAGTTTATTCGTGAATTTTACACTACATTCTCTTTCACCAAGTCGGAAAATATGTCCCTTGACACGCCAGGGGTGATTCAGTTTAGATTGATGGGGTGTGTATTCAGATTTTCTATAACACAGTTCAATGTGGCTTTTGGGTTTGTTGATGAGAATGCGGCACTTGAGGAGCCCTATTTGAGCAGTGCTTGCGATTTTAATCGAGACTTTCACCCCCATGCTTTGTTTTCTCAATGGTCAACTAGTCGGATACCCTACAATCCGAGTTCTTCCAAGGCATGCTATCTTCATAGCATCTCTCTGCGATATATTCACAAATTCTTAGCCTTCACTTTCTCGGGACACAAGGATGGGGCCAATGTGTTGAACAAGGCAAAGTTTTTCTTTCTTTGGTGGATGATGGAGAAAATGAAGGTGAATCTTGGGTGTTGGCTTGCTGGACAATTCTCTAGTGCACAAATCAAAGGTCGAAGATTGATTTTGGGGTCTCTTATCACCCATTTGGCCGTCCAATTGGGTGTATTCAACTTGGAAGATCATGACCTGCACGAGGCTTGTGCAATGCAACCTCTTGACTTGGATACATTGGAGGTAATGGGCATGATTAAAAGAAATGAAGGAAACATCATGTATCCACACATCCCGAAGCCTCCAAGATGACGTTTCTACCGTTCCGATGCATCTACAGACGAGGAGGATCCTTCACATATCGAGACTTCCACCTCCTCGACACAGCGTCTTGAAACCCACTTGGATGCAGTACAACAAGACATAGCCTCCTTCCGAGCCGATTTCCACACTATGCAATCACAGCTAGCCGCCTACTTTGCTAGTGTCGGGTTCACTCCGCCTCCTCAGTAGCCGATTTCAGGGCAGTCCTCTTTTCTCTCTTTTGCAAATGCATTGTCAAAAGGTTGCATTGCACAAGCCTCGTGCAGGTCATGATCTTCCAAGTTGAATACACCCAATTGGACGGCCAAATGGGTGATAAGAGACCCCAACATCAATCTTCGACCTTTGATTTGTGCACTAGAGAATTGTCCAGCAAGCCAACACCCAAGATTCACCTTCCTTTTCTCCATCATACACCAAAGAAAGAAAAACTTTGCCTTGTTCAACACATTGGCCCCATCCTTGCGTCCCGAGAAAGTGAAGGCTAAGAATTTGTGAATATATCGCAGAGAGATGTTATGAAGATAGCATGCCTTGGAAGAACTCAGATTGTAGGGTATCCGACTAGTTGACCATTGAGAAAACAAAGCATGGGGGTGAAAGTCTCGATCAAAATCGCAAGCACTGCTCAAATAGGGCTCCTCAAGTGCCGCATTCTCATCAACAAACCCAAAAGCCACATTGAACTGTGTTATAGAAAATTTGAATACACGCCCCATCAATCTAAACTGAATCGCCCCCGACGTGTCAAGGGACATATTTTCCGACTTCGTGAAAGAGAATGTAGTGTAAAATTCACGAATCAACTCCACAAAAGCAGGACAATTAATTCCAAAATACACCTCCCATCCAACATTGATAAACAATTCACGTACTTCATCAAAAATACCCAAGGTAGTCATTGTGGAATTATCGAGAGACTTACAAGACACAATATCGCAAGTCCGGATATCGGCATATCGGCTCTTGTCTTGACGTGAAGAAAACTCCAGGCACCCATTCAAATCGGCTTCCTGAGGCGGGAGAGTATTGAGACCGCGTCCCAGTCGGGACCTTTTTCTTTCCGGAGGCTCGTCTGTACACAAACGGGATGGCGTGGCTCGGGAGGACAATGCATTTCTTTAGTGTGAGGGGGGTTGGTTTGATTTTTATTGTGTTCTATTTTCAATTGTTGCTTGTTGGTGTTGTTTTTGTTTTTGTTATTTGCTTTTTGTATTTTCTGTTTAGCTTTTATTTGCTTTTTGTTGAAAAAAAAAATCTCTCTTTCTAATTGGTAGTTCCTGTCCCTTGCTATGATTTAAATTGTGATGCTTCATTGAGATGAGTTGATGTACAGTTGAGTATTGACATGATTTGATTGAGTTTACATTCTCTACACCTTGGTCTTTTGCTTTTGATGATGAATTGAATGAAAAGTGTGTGGAATGATATGCCAATGACCTTTATTTTGGTGAGTTTTGAGCTTGAGCATCATTTAATTTAATTGCTCCTTCTTTCCATGTGCGAATGTCATGCATAGTTGATTATCTTCTAGAACCTGCTTTGTTATGCATTTGGGATTACCTCAGTGATGTGGAATGTGAAAAAGGGCAATTAGGAAAAGCCAATTTTAGCCTTCTATTTGAGCTTACCTTTGAAGAAAAATCCCTAGATAGCCGTTTTGAGCCTTGGCCTGTTTTTATTGAATTTTAACCGCATTACTAGCCATGTTTATCCTTCTTTGTTGTGATTTCCATGTTTTGATCCCTTTTATTGAAGGAATGTATATATTGGTTCACTTGGGTTGGTATTGTGAGTTGGCTAAATTTGGGGAGTAGAAGTGAAGTGCTTGGGATTGGTTTTGAAAAAAAAAAAATAGAAAAAAAGGGGAGTTTGGAGCTGTGATTGGGAAGTGAGAATTGAAAAAGAAAAAAATGATGAAAAAAAAATGAAAAAAAATCAAGAAAAAAAATCGAAAAAAAAAGAAAAAAGAAAGAGAAAGAAGGAAAAAAAAGATTGTGAAAAAAGGTAGAATGAAAGACTTCGAGAAGGTTGAAAGGAAAGAAAAAATTTTGTTGATTATAGCCTTCTTGTGTGGAAAAATGAAGAAGGATGGGAAATTTGTGCCGTTTTGATGTCTTTTGAAAAATGTGTGTCATTCCTTCAATTTTGGAGCCTAAATATCCTTGTTTATCCACCCTGACCTGAAGCCTCGTTACAACCAAATTTGAAGTCCCTAATTTTCCATTTTTGCTCACCGTTTGGTGCCTACTTGATATATTTGCAAGCTTATGGAAGGGTCTTCTATATTTTGACTTGAGAGTTCAGATATTTGAGCCTTAAACACATTTGAGTGATTTTGAGTGAATCTTGGTGAGGGTGTTGAATTCCACTGCACTTGGATTTTGATGAATCATGGAAGTATTTGATTATTGGTGTTAGTGGTAGAAATTCATTCTTTTCATTGTCGGTGCTTAATTTGTGTATTGGTTCATTTATTTGGAGCATTATGACTTGGGTTGTGAAGAGCCGTTGAAGTTGTTTTGGTTTTGGTCTATTCTCTTGCTTGAGGACGAGCACAGCTTAAGTGTGAGGGGGTTTGATAAGTGGTATATTTGCACCTATTTTTGGGTGATTTTCCCTTGTTTTACTAAGCTTTGTTGTGTGTTTATTGGGATTTGATGATCTTTTGAGTTTTGTAAGGGAATAAAGGTATTTTGTAGGAAATTAGGCCAAAACTATCATTTTGGAAGCAAAAGTGTTGAAGAGTTAAGAGTAGGATTCGTCCAGGAGCTTTTGGCAGATAAGGCATGGCCACGCCCCAGTCTGCAGGCGGGAATTAATTCATAAAATCACCAGTGGGACCCAGCAGAGATATAGATGGACGAAATTCTTGCTTCCAATACGCGATTTTTCAGAAGGAAAGAACCTTAGAGTCCTAGAAGGAGTAGAAAACTTACCATTGGGAGAGAGGAGAGAGGGAATACAATATCTAGAAGACACATATATATCCGGAATCAATTTTTCTCTCTCCGCACTCACGCCATTCACGAAGAGAACGCAGATTTCATAGTTTTCATATTTTTTTCAGACTTTGTTTTTATTCTATGATGATGTTCTAAACACTTTTCTAGCGAGAGGATAATCGAGACTCGGATGCTACACATTTGTGAGATCGAATTGGTTTTATCATAATTTATTTCTCTCTTTATTTATAAATCCTCCATTTGTGATTTCTGTTATTGTTTTAATGATTATGCAAAGTGCACGTTGTATGATTGTTAGAATGATTTCTTGCTAGTGAATTATCTAGATCCGTAATTGTCTAGATTATTTGCCTAAGTAGCGCAATTGGATAGATTGGGGGTAAACAGTCCCGCTTTTGACACTTTGGAGATTTATAATCTTATCTGAACGGGTCATCGTATGATTTTTGTGGGTTTGAATTGGTGTTTCTCTAGTTCTTAATGCTGTTAGTAGATTTAATTCTATGGTCGTATCTAGGATTGTCTATTAATTAGAGAAGTAGTTAACGGTCGTACCTTGGCTACCGAATAATTAAGGAGAAATGAGGTTGTTAGGTCGTAACAATAGCCATAGCCAATGTAGTTAACGGTCGTACCTTGGCTACCGAATAATTAAGGAGAAATGAGGTTGTTAGGTCGTACCAATAGCCATAGCCAATTTAGAGAGAGAAGTGAATTATATCTGTGCATCTGTGATCAAATTGTGTAGTCCGTTGTCGAGATTATTCTTGAGCTAGATATTTCTCTTATTTGATCTTCGTTTGTCATTTTATTTCTTTGCCATTTAATTGATTTCGTTGAATTATTTTAATTCCAGTATTCAAAACCCCCCCATTTAGTTTTAGGATTTTAGATAAAAAGATTAATATTTAATTTACCAGTCTCTGTGGTTCGACCCTACTTGCTACTATTGCAATTTATTTGGATATTGAAAAGCAGATTTATTTTTATTGGTTTCGACACCCATCAACATGTGTTTTTAATATTTAAGTGATAGAAGACTAAAGGGCGGCAAAATAGTATATCTAATAAATATTTATATTTTATTAATTTATGGAACTATAAAGAAAAAAATAAGAACCACATTTAAATTTTCAAACAATAACACCATAAAAAAAGGGAAAACAAACAAAATAATAATCACAAAGCAGGTACAAAATCACATTTTTTTAGGTCTTATTTATGCTCCAATTTCAAATTTATAAAGCAATGAAAATGGGCCTGTAAGTGATAGACTTGACTTGATGGGTTATAGTAAGACTACTTTATATTATTATTTATCATTTTTATAACAATTAATCATAAAGTGAGTAATGAGTGTTGCATATCAACACAGTTCATACGGAATAACATATACTGATTTATGATTAAAAAAATAAAATGATAAAGAAGTAAAACTTATATTTCAATAGTTTTTTCACTTAATCATGCAATACTTTAAATTTATGTTCCTATTTCTACTATTTATAATTCATTTAACGATTTCAATAATGTGCAAAAAAGAATTCAAGAAGGTTCTTCTGCCCACTAGTCTCTAATTCAATATAATGGTAGTTAATTATCTTATAAACTATGAGTTTGCATTCAAACAAATTTAATACATTATTATGAAATGTTGAATTTAATTTTATGTTGATAGATATCCTAAATGAAATTGCATATATTATTAATTTATTATAGGTTTAACAATTATAAAAAAAATGGAATATTGTGGTATATTCTATTTTAGTGTAAAATTATAGTACATACTGCTAGAGATGGAATACATATTTTTGTAATATTTAAGCGATGAATATGATGTATTTTAATGTAAATCAAACTGCTGGAGATTACCTAATTAAAATGTTAATATGTTCTCATTTACTACCAACTATTACCTCAACATAAGAAAATAAGCATAGATGAGAAACATAAATGGACTAGACATTTTTTTAGGGAAATACATAAATAGATTAATAAGATAATTTGTGGCTTCCAATGTAATTGAATGAAAGATCTCGCCCATATATGAGAAATTCTTCTGTTCTGCTCTTAAAGTTTGAAACACTGCCTGATAATATGTCTCAAGAATAACTGACTGAACGCCAATCTCTAGCGCTAGGATCATACCTTTCTAGACATGCCAACATTTAAATCACCAAAAAATAGATAAATGTTGTGATTTAAAAAATAAAATAAAAGTTGACGTCTTTTTTGTATTAATTATAATTATTAAATCTTTTAAAGTTCACGATTTTAATATAACTACCATATCAAGAAAGTAAAATTAAATATGATCAGTCGTATGGAAAGTATACTCATTTGAGTTACTTTTTTCATAATCATGGGATCAAATCAAGAAAAAAAATAAATCTCTTGGATCCAAAAGCTATTTAAAAGGAATAATTAGGTTTGCCCTCTTTTCCTTTTAATAATTAGTAATTTTGGCAACCTTTTTTATTCACTGTTGCTCGAAGGCCCTATTGGATGCATCATCATGCATATAGTCATGAAATATCCAAAATTTGGGAGACAATTTTTTGAAACACAGATATTATCATTTTGAAGAATTTATACTCCTAAGTACAAAATATTACTTAAATAAATATGAGGTTGCTTGTGGCCTTAAGTGCCTGCGGGTTTTTTTTTTTAAAATAGAGACATCTCGTATTCAAGATTGATCATGACTTCTCCGTTTCAATAAAATAAAATAAATAAATATGCCTTTCCGTTTCTTGTTACAAATTTTGAAAATGAGAACAAAAAACACGCGAAAGTAATTGAAACGAGAAAACAAGCAATAACTTTTTTTTTAATTATTTTTTTAAGAAGAGAAAACAAACAAGATTTGCAATATCACAAATAGACCTAAAAGCAAAGGTCGATTACAGTCATTTTCATAGATCGACAAATTCCCGAAAATTTGTGATTATGTTTGTGTATTGATACACATATTTGTCACGTATTAATCGTGATGCTGATTTTCATTAATTTGGTTATACGTAGTTTTAGCAATACAGTTGTAACTTTTCTATTACAAATATCAAGTAACATTGTTATTATTGTCGAATTGCACTCATCAATTGATAAGGAAACATTGCTATTACTTTCGAATACAAATAAAAGAAAAGGAACAAATAACTCTTCCTTTCTATTTAGTTATATTTCAACCTGGTGATAGGGATATTAATATAATCCAATACAATAAACTATTAAATTATGTTTTATAAAAAAATAGAAATATCAATATCTCCTGAAAACTTGAATACGATGCCAATATTAGGTATTTTTTTTACATCTTTAGAGAAATGAAAGCAATATTCTAGACTCTTCTATTTGTAGTCAATTAAAAATTTAAAGACGCAGACCTTGTTGATGTTCCTTGTATTGATGCAGATACGGCGGTGATTGCAGCTTCGCAATCCCGCCGAACATTATGAATTGCCTAGTGTGGAACTGTCGAGGGCTTGGGAACCCTGAGGCAGTTCGCGCGCTTAAGTGGCAACTTAGGCATAAGTCTCCCGGGCTTGTGTTCCTTATGGAAACCAAGCTCATTGGAAGTGAAGCGGGAAAATTGGCGAGCGTGTTAAATTTTAGTGATTTTTTTTGCGGTGGATTGTGATATGGCTGAGGGTGGTCGTAGGGGAGGGTTAATGCTATTGTGGGGAGATGAGTGGAAGGTTGATATCTTATCCAGCTCTCTTCATCATATTAACATTGATCTTGGCTCGTGGCGTTTCAGTGGAATTTATGGCTGGTCTGAAACTCAGAATAAAGAGCTCACTTGGGATCTGATGAGAGAACTTCGTCCTCAAGGGTCTAAAAGTTGGCTTTGTGCGGGTGACTTCAATGAGATTCTCCACCATCATGAAAAGATTAGAGGTGCTAGTCGGGATTTTAGTAAACTGAAGAACCTTCGGGAAGCGTTGGAGGACTGTCAGTTAGAAGATCTTGGCTTTAAAGGGTTCAAGTTCACTTGGTCAAATAACTAAGTTGGAGATAAAAATATCCAGGAGAGGTTGGATAGATGTTTAGCGATGAAAGAATGGTGCGATCGTTTCCCGCATGCTCAAGTTGAGCATCTGGTCCGTGTGGGGGTCTGATCATAGCCCCTTATTGCTTTCAGACGATCTAAGCAAGGGAAAAGGACGGCGGAAATGAATCTTTAGAGTGGAAGAAATGTGGTTCCAAGATGAGTTGTGCTTGTCTGTTTGTCAGGAGGCCTGGGAGCGGGTTTCACGGCCTAGCTCCCCCTGTAGTATCAAAGCCAAACTTGAGGATTGCAAGGAAGCCCTTAAATCTTGGGAGTTGTCCCATTTCGGTAATATTTCCAGAAATCTCTTTCACTGTCGAAAAGAACTGGAAGGTGTGCAGAAAAATGATCCTGCTAATGTGGCACGTCATACTGAAATTGAAGTTAATTTGATGAATCTTTTTCTTAAAGAAGAAACAATGTGGAGACAAAGATCTCGCATGTCCTGGTTGAGTGAAGGTGATATGAATACCGCTTTCTTCCATAGAACAACGACGGGAAGGTGGAAAAGAAATTCCATAAAATTGTTGTATAAAGATGATGCTCTGTGCTTAGTGAAAATAGAGAGTTGGAAGTGGAGTTCCGACGGTTTTTTGGTGATCTGTTCACCCCTCGAATGACTTAGACATGGCGGAGGCTTTGAATGCAGTTGAACCAGTCGTCACATCAGAGATGAACTCTATTCTTCGAAAATCATTTACAAAGGCAGAGATTGAAACGGCTTTGTCTCAAATGCACCCGACCAAGGCCCCTGGCCCGGACGGTATGTCTGCTATTTTCTTTAAAAATGCTTGGTCTGTCGTTAATAAGGACCTTTGTTCGTGTCTTCTTAAAGTCCTCAATGAAGGTGATGACCCCTCTCCTATTAACTCTACCCTTATTTGTTTAATTCCGAAGAAGTATGACGCCTCTCATCCTAAGGATTTTCAGCCTATTAGCCTTTGTAATGTTATTTATAAATTAGTCTCTAAATCTATTGTTAATCGGCTTAAGAGTGTCCTTCCTTCTATTATCAGTGATTCCCAGTCTGCATTCATTCATGGGCGCCTTATCACTGATAATGCCCTTGTTGCTTTTGAGCTTTTCCACTTTATGAAGAACAATAAAGCAAAAAAGGGGTGCTTCTCTTTGAAAATGGACATGTCTAAAGCTTATGATAGAGTCGAGTGGATTTTCCTCAGGTGTATGCTAGAAAAACTGGGGTTTGAATATAGCTTCGTTAATCTGGTTATGAAGTGTGTTGGTAGTGTCTCCTTTTCTGTCTGGTTGAATGGTGGTTTTGGATTGCCTTTTACCCCGGGATGAGGCCTTCGACAAGGGGATCCTCTCTCCCCTTTTCTTTTCTTATTTTGTGCAGAGGCGCTGTCGGCTCTTCTTAGAAAGGCGGAAACTCAAAACCTGCCACACGGGGCCAAACTTTGCAGGCGTGCACATCCGGTGACCCATTTATTTTTCATGGATGACAGCATTATTTTTGGGCGAGCCAATGAGATTGAGATCCAGCAGGTCAAACACATTCTCAAGGCCTATGAACGTGCCTCCGGTCAGATTCTTAATTTGGATAAATCAGAGATCGCTTTCAGTGCGGGAGTTGAGCATGGTGTGGCTTTAGAGTTGGTGGATACTATGGGAGCAAAGTGGACCCCTAAACATGACATTTATCTGGGAATGCCATGCACAGTGGGAAGATCTAAGAAGGAGCTTTTCCAAATGTTAGAAGATAGGGTTCGAAAAAAATTGAAGGATTGGAAGAAAAGGTTTCTCTCCAATGCCGGGAGAACTATTCTTATCAAATCTGTTGTGCAGGCAATTCCTACATACTTGATGAGTGTGTTTTTGATCCTGGATCAGATCTGCCACCGGCTTAATCCCTTAGCTGTGAACTTCCTATGGGGACAGACAAAAAACGAACGTCGTATTCATTAGTGCAGTTGGAAAAAAGTGTGCAGGTCTAAAAATGAGGGTGGACTGGGCTTTCGTGATATTAGCCAATTCAATAAAGCTCTTCTCGCAAAGCAAGCGTGACGATTAGTCCAAGGATCTGGTTCTCTTCTTTATCAAACCCTACAAGCTCGATATTATCCATGAGTGCCTTTTCTAGATGCCGTTATTGCACATAAACCTTCTTATACTTGGAGAAGCATAATGGCTGTGAGAGAAATCATCCAACAGGGTCTTATTTGGCGTGTGGGAAATGGCCGCAATATCAATGTGTGGAAGGATCGTTGGATCCCGGACTTACCTAGGGGAATCATTTTACCTGGCCCGATCGAAAATAATTTGAATATGACTATTGCTGATCTTTTTTCAACCAATGGAAGAGATTGGGATTGGAATAAGATCAATTCTCTTTTTCAGCTGATGACTGTGAGGCTGATCTCGTCGATCCCTTTACCTTTGCATAGAGACATTAACAGATACATTTGGAAGCATACTAGAAATGGCTTATACTCAGTCCGGTCAGGGTACTTTATGGCATGCCAAATTAGAGACCATCAATGAGATTTTTCAGACTCTTCTAATGGGCAGTGTCCGATCTAGAAGTGGATTCATTGTCTGAAAGTGGTGCCAAAAATTCGAATTTTTATGTGGAAGTGTGCGAAAGGTATTCTACCTGTTGCTACTGAGTTAAAGAAGTGTAACATTGAATGTGATATTATCTGTCGCAGATGTGGAGTTGAGAGGGAAATGATCGAACACTGCTTAAGGGATTGCTCTTGGACCTCCATTTTCTGGAAAATTTCACCTCTTCGATTGAACACAGAAGAGATCGATAATAGAATTTCCATTATGGAATGGTTTGGGAGAATCATGCAAATTGAAGAACCTGAAGTTCATTGTTTGTTTGCCATGCTGTTGTGGACTTGCTGGAAAAAGAGAAATGAACTGATTTTCAAGTGCTCAGTGACGAATCAAAAGGTTTGTGTGGATATTGCTTTGAAGCTTTTCCATGAATTCATGGAAACTATTGAGAAGAGACCCATAGAAGACCGCAAAAACATGCATGATATATGGAAAAAGCCCCCTTTGGGTTGGTGGAAGGTTAACGTGGATGCGTCTTGTAAAGTGCTTGGTGCGGTTGGTATTGGAATTGTCATTAGAGATAGTGATGACAAGCCTATTACTTCTAGATGTTTGAGACTTGCGAAGGGGTTTTCATCTGAAGTGGTTGAAGCTGTTGATACCGTTTTGTAGTGTATCATAGATTTAGGGATATTTGTTTTAAACGTGTATTTGGAGTTTTTTGTCTTTCCTGCAGGATAAAATCTGTTGAGAGAAATTAGGAGCATGTAGGACTTGACCAAGTCCAACGATCTGCTGAAGCCACGGTTGTTCCGGAAGTTGCGCCGGAAATATAGGAGTGCAGTTCGTGGAGATCAAGGCTTAGTGGATCGGTTGCTTTGAGTGGGGATCAAGCAACGAGCTGTGTATATATAGGGTTCAGATAGTTAGTGTTAGATACGAGTTTTTAATAGAGCTTTTCAGATATTGTAAAGTTTTGAGTTCTCGTATTTATCCGTTTCTACTAGATATAGTTAAGACAACTTTAGTCTCAACCTTCTGTGAAGGAAGAGATAAAGTGTCTTAATATTTAGTGAGAGTTTATCTGGTAGTGTTTTTGTAATTCACATATTTTATATAGTGAAGATTTCGCCCTGAGGCACTTTGCGAGATTATAGAAATATAATCTCGTGAAAATTCCAATCTATTGTTTCTGTTTTAAATTTCCGCTGCGTATGCAAAGTTGTCTCAACTTTATACACAACTTTGTACACAACTCTTTCAAAACCGAGAGTTCGGTTTCTTCAATTGGCATCGAGAGCAGACACTTGATACACTAAGTGGTGATCCTATTTTCGTAAGCACAATGGATTGCACGAACCCGCTGTTCAACAAACCTCCCGTTCTAGATGGCATGAACTATTCCTTTTGGAAAGTTCGGATGAGATCATGCATCAAGTCGATTGATGCAAGAGCATGGAATGCAGTTCAAAAAGGATAGACACACCCCAAGACCGTGGATGCTGAAGGAGATACATGCCGTACACCACAGTCAGAATGGAGCAGAGAGCAGAATGAAGAAGCCACCTTTAATGACAAGGCACTCAACGCGATTCAATCCTCCCTAGACGTTCAGATGTTCAAACTTATAAGGAACTGTGAGACGGCTAAGGAAGCTTGGGATATACTCCAGCAGCATTGCGAAGGTGATGTTGGAATTAAAGAATCAAGGCATCGGATTCTCACCACAAAGTTTGAAAACATGAAGATGGAGGATGGTGAATCCGTAGGAGACTACTGCAACAAACTACTGGAGATTGCAAATGAGTGCAATGATTTGGGTGATCCAATTACTAATAAGAGGTTAGTCTCAAAAACCTTGAGGACTCTAACTTCTCATTTTGACATGAAAGTGGTTGCAATTGATACTGCTACAACTACTGGAGCTCTGGATTTCACCAAACTGATGAATGATCTGAAGACATTCGAGATGGAACTAAATGAAAAGGGTGGACAGAAAAAGAAGGGAATCGCCTTAACTGTAGGGACAACTTCAAAGACAACTTCGGCTTACATTGAAGTAGAAGATAAAGATCTTGAAGAAATCACTGAGAAGGATCTAGATTATGCTCTTCTCACCCGAAGAGTTAATTCTCTCATTCGAGCCAACAAAGGAAAACAACAAGTGGGAGGTAGAGAATAGTGAAAGCCTCGAAGTGATGCCTCCGGATCAATGGTTCTCTATGACAGACTTATCACACCAGGAAATGAACCAAAAATCATTAGGCGTGCTGCATCTGATCACTTCCGACCTAAGAAAGTAACGGACTTCTCTACAATACAATACTATGAATACAAGGGCTTCGGACACTTTGCCAACGAGTGTCCCAACACATTTCGCATACTGGGAAAGCATGTCAACTTTCTATCCCTTAGCGATAGTGAGCTTGACACCTCAGGGATTTATGTAGAGGAGATTCCGAATGATCCACCAACTGAACAGGCAGCCTTAACTGCAGTATGTGTTGAAGAGGACAAGTCAAACTACACCGAAGTTGAGATAACTTCAGATAGGTATGATGAGTCCTACTATAACACTCTTTTCTGTTTTAACACTGTTGTGTCCACTGCAGAAAATGAGGAAGAAGTCACGGAAGAGGAAACTCTGGAGTTACTGGTAAAGATGTAGGAACTTTACAAGGAACTGTACGTCAAATGGTCCAAACAATGCAAAGTGGTGGATTCACTAACTGAGGAAGTTTCTGTGCAAAAGGCCTTACTACAAAAGCTGGAAGTCATGCTGACAAAGAAGGATGCTGAGTTGGACAACATGAGAATTAAACTCAATCATGCTGATGAAACTTTTAAAAGACTCAACACGGGAACCTCAAAACTAGATGAAGTTCTGTCTCAAACTCAGATAACTTCACATGGCCTTGGGTATGATTCGAGTGCAAGACCAGCCTTCACTCAGATTTTGTCTACTCATGGCAAACCATTTGTGAAAGCCAAGGAAGTTCCCACAACTTCGTCAGCAAAGAAAAAACGTAGGAGGTACATTTGTCACTTCTGTTTTCTTCCTGGACACATTAAGCCCTTCTGTCATAAGTTTTTGCAGGAACACCATAAGGAGATGCATTTGAAGAACCAAACATCAAATCCTATCCTCTCAAACAAAGGTGACAAGTCCAAGAAACTGGTATGGAGACCCAAAGTTACGTCAACAGTTACCTGCCAAGTGGTCTTCACTGCATCGACAGATAATGACTCGACCACATGGTACTTTTATAGTGGATGCTCACGTCACATGACAGGCTCCAGATGTTATCTATCAAACTATCAAAGAATCAATGGCAGTGAAGTAACTTTTGAAGGAGGGTCAAATGGCAAGATTGTTGGATGAGGAACCTTGGATAGTCCTGGACTTCCAAAGCTGGCCAATGTATCACATGTTGAAGGGCTGACTGCAAATCTCATTAGCATTAGTCAACTATGTGATGACAACTTCAGTGTCATCTTTGATAGAGAAAGGTGCACTGTGATGGACAGCAACGAAAATCATGTGATCTCAGGGGTAAGGTCTTCCAATAATATTTATGAGACTAGTAAATATAATTGTCTAAGTGCGCAGGTAAATGAAGTGCAGCTTTGGCACAAAAAATTGGGACACACCAACTTCTGAAATATGAAGAATCTTCAAAGACTAAATGTTGTTCTAGGAGTTCCCAAGTTGAACATTTCAATTCCTAGCCTTTGTGGAGATTGTCAAAAAGGAAAACAAGTCAAAGCGTCGCACCTAGTTGTGACAACTTCTAAGAGACCTTTCACAACTCAAAGCTGTTTTGAACTACTTCATATGGATCTTATGGGACCAGCTGAAGTTGAAAGTCTTGGAGGAAAATGGTATTCATTTGTGATTGTAGATGATCTATCTAGATATACTTGGGTAAAATTTTTGAGAAACAAGGGTGAAACATATGATTCTTTCTTGGAGTTGTATGCCTTGATCAAAATTTTTTACCATGCTTGTGTCAAGAGACTAAGATCGGATCATGGAAGGGAGTTTGAGAATATTCAACTCCTCAATTTTTACACGAAGGAAGGAATTCATCATGAGTACTCATCTCCAAAGACACCTCAGCAAAACGGTGTGGCCGAGTGAAAGAATAGAACCCTACAAGAGATGGCCACGGTGATGCTGCATTCAAAGAAGTTGGCTAAACGGTTTTGGGCTGAAGCTTTAAACACTGCATGTCATGTAAGCAACCGAGTGAACTTAAGAACCGGAACCACCATGACGTCATATGAGATACTTAATGGTAAAAAACCCAACCTTAAACATCTGCATGTCTTTGGTTGTGTTTGTTACATTTTGAATGATAGGGACTATCTATACAAGTTTGACCCTAAAAGTGACAAAGGTGTGTTCATTGGTTACTCCCTCAACAGTCATGCTTACCGTGTGTATAACCTCAGGACCAAAACTGTAATGGAGAGTGTGAATGTAAGGTTTGATGATTTAGCTAGTCTGTATACTCCTACTGATGATACTGACAGTATTATTGAGATACAGGGAACTACTGATGCCGCTGGTGCAGAACAAATTGACCCAGAAGTGGAGCCCACTTCAGTGACAAACAAGGATACACCTTCTGATGAGCCTGACTCTGATGCTGATCTTGATGATTCAGCAACCCCAGAAGTCATACAAAACAATGTTCATCGAGACCCTCCCAAGAGAGTTCGCAAAGATCATCCAATCGACCAAGTCATTGGAGATGTTCACGAAGGGGTCCGAACTAGAGGTCACACTGTTGCTAACTATAAGGAAATAGTAAGGATGGTGTGTTTGTCATGTGTCATCAATGAAGTTAGGACAATTGTGTTCCTATCTTTGATTGAACCTAGAAATGTAACTGAAGCCTTAAAAGACGAGTTTTGGATTAGTGCAATGCAGGCCGAATTACTTGAATTTGTGAGAAACAAAGTCTGGACACTAGTGCCCAGACCTTCTGGAGTTAATGTTATCGGAACTAAGTGGATATTCAAAAATAAAACTGATGAGTTTGAAAACATCATTAGAAATAAGGCCCGCTTAGTTGCCCAAGGATACACTCAAGTAGAAGGCATAGACTATGATGAAACTTTTGCTCCAGTTGCACGAATAGAGTCAATCAGGATTTTGTTTGCTATTGCATGTTATCTTAACATCACTCTTCACCAGATGGATGTTAAGGTAGCTTTTCTTAATGGAATCTTAGAAGAGGAGGCATATGTGGAACAACCCAAGGATTCGAAGATCCTTCTAAGCCTGATCATGTGTACAAACTACACAAGGCTTTATATGGACTAAAGCAAGCTCCTAGAGCTTGGTATAGTCGTTTGACCGAATTTTTGCTTGATTTTGGTTTTTACAGGGGACATGCTGATAGGACACTATTTCTCAAAAAGGAAAACAACTTTCTAACCATAGCTCAAATTTATGTCGATGACATAGTGTTTGGGTCAACGAGTGAGAAAGCCTTGAAGGAATTTGTGGAAGCCATGTCAACCTCCTTCGAGATGAGCATGGTTGGGGAACTTAGCAACTTCCTCGGCCTTCAAGTCAAGCAAAAAGAAAATGGAGTGTTCGTCTCATAGACGAAATATACAAAGAACCTTGTGAAGAAGTTTGGTCTAGAAAGTGCAAAACACATGAGAACCCCCATGAGCACAACTGAGAAACTGTCGAAGGATGCAGTTGGGCCTAAAGTTGACGCAACTTTGTACAGATCGATGATCGGAAGTCTTTTGTACCTGACCGCAAGCCGGCCAGATATCATGTACAGCGTATGTGCATGTGCTCGATTCCAATCTTATCCAAAGGAAGAACACCTGAAAGCTGTCAAGAGGATCATTCGATATGTTGCTGGCACTTGTGAACTGGGACTTTGGTTCACAAAGGACACAACTTCAGATCTTGTGGGGTACAGTGATGCTGACTGGGCTGGAGAGACTGATGATCGAAGAAGCACTAGTGGAGGATGCTGTTACCTAGGCAACAATCTCATCTCCTGGCACAGCAAAAAGCAAAATTGCATTTCTTTATCCACAGCTGAGTCGGAGTATGTTGTAGCTGGAAGTTGTGCAACACAACTGATTTGGTTGAAGTCAATGTTAGATGACTATGGTTTGGAGAGCAATCCTCTAGTGATGCTTTGCGACAATACAAGCGCAATCAACCTTGCAAAGAACCCCGTCCACCACTCAAAGTCCAAACACATCCACTTAAGGTATCACTTTTTTAGAGATTTAGTAGAAAAGAAGTTATTAAAGTTGGAGTACATTAGTACAGATTCTCAACTGGCTGACATTTTCACAAAAGCTCTTAGCTATGAGAGATTCTCATCTTTGAGAAAATCTCTTGGCTTATGTTCTATATGAGTTCAAAAGTTGAATCAACTGTGGTCACAACTTTTGATATATCATAGTTGACTGTGAAGTTGAGCAGATTCGAGGATGTAAAAGCCTGTAAAAGGGAAATCATGATCGTTCTTAAAAAACCATATAACTGGATCAAAGACCTCAGATACGTGGTTTTTATGAGATTCTCTTGATTATACATCTATTCACCATCTGCTCTCTTCTTGAAAAGTCTTTTATGATGTGTCAAAAGTGTTCTGAATATTTCATCCTCTATGACAACAGTTGTTCAAAAAAAAAAAAATTAATTTTTTTTTTGAAAGTCAGTTGAGTGAATCTGGAAGTGTATCATATTCTATCTTTAATTTCATCTTTGACTATATCTTTAATTTACTGATCCCTATTTTTGTGGCGGGACGAATTTGTTTGTTAGTATATTCATTTAAAATTCCCGTCTCTCCTAAATCTGATAAAATCAATCTTTGCTCCACTATTCACAAAACCCTCATTTCTCCATCTTTTCAACCGTTCATCTTCCAAAATCTCACGCTCTCTCTCTCGAACCTTCTCCAATATGACGCCGGAAAAAATGAAGCAATTGCAGGAATTTATGGCGGACCCTGAAGCTTCTGCTTATCTCCGCCATTTATCGACGTTTCCGCCGCAACCGTCTCCTCCCCGTTCCTTCGCACCAAATCCTTTCCGTCTCCTATCACCGGACACCACCCCTCTTCTCCGACCCAGCATTTTGCTCTCGTCTTCTCAAGGGAATGCACCGATGGAGATCTCTCCTGAGGTGGGAAGCTCGGAGATCCAGTCTCAACCGCCGCTTCCTCTCCCGGCACCACCTTCAATGCCGTCCTCTGTCCTGCCTCCGACGGCCGAGCAGGCGATTATCATTGCTCCAAGTGGTGTAGTGATGCCGTCGTTTGATTTTCCAGAGCTAGACACTCCAATCCTTGCCGAAGACCAAGAGGACCCAGACCATCCATCTGAGGAAGCCGCTCAACAAGGCGGTAGTCCTATTGCCGTCCCGTTCTTCTCTGCCGAGCCGGAACCACAGCCGGAGGACATTTCTTCTCCGACCCCTTCACATCCGACGAAGAAACCCTCCAAAACTCCTAGGGCTCTTCCCGCTCGTCGCTCCAAGTGAATCTCTCGGACAGGCCGTCCCTCTCAGGCTCCCGAGCAACCGATTCACATCGATAGTGATGTCGAGGGTGAGGATCAATTGGGCGCTTCTTCCAATGAGTCTGCTGAGAAATCGATCTCTCACCAACCCTTAGAAGCCGATGAGGACGAAGAGCTTGAAGATGAGGTTGCTGTCTCTCAGAAAGGGAAGAGGAAAATGGTTTCCTCGTCGCCGATGAAGTCGAAAGGCAAGACAGTTAAGAAAGTCAAGCGGGAAGTTTCTTCGACCGAGACCGACACCGATTCCGACTCTGAGCTTGAGGTAAATAAAGCTTTGAATGAATGTTTTTACAATGAGGCTGCTAAGAAGAATTGGGATAGTTTTAGGAAAATGGAGTTCATTAATGATAGGGCAGTTGATTTGAAGGATTTTGCACAATATAATTTGGTTGATTTTCTGCATAAAAGGAAAGTTTTTAGAAGTGTTACCTATGTGAAACCCTATGTTGCTGAGATTGTGAAGCAGTTTTATACCAATCTCCCTGTTGATTTTGCTAACCCCTCCTCCAAGATGTTTGGAAAAGTTTATGTCGTGGGAAGATTTTCTCTTTCACTCCCTCTCGCATTAACAAATTTTTAGCTGCTCCAAATGTTGTTAAGTCTGATGTTGAGATTGATGAGGAGCTAGAGGTTGAAATGGAGAATTTTCTTACGGATGGCCATGCAGATGTGTGGACAGTGAACAAAAGGCCTAATCGTATAGCTTCGGTTCTCACTTCTCTTTTTGCAACTTTGCACAAGATTTCTGTGTCAAATTGGATCCCCACATCCAATACAACAGTTGTGCCTTTTGAGCATGTGTGCCTACTCTACAAAGTGTTCAAGGAAGAGAAGTTCAACTTGGGCACTCACATTTTTAATGCTGTTGCTGAAGTTGCTGTGGCGAAGTCTATCAAGAAGTTGATCGTACCCTCTCTCATCTATAGCATGCTTGTTGAGCAAGGGTTGAAGCCGAAGAAGAAAGATGTCCTCACATCCAAGCTCCCTCTCCAAACTGTGCAACCTGCCTTCTTGAGTGAGAAGAGGCACAGAGATCTTCCGTGGATTGATGTCTCGACTGAAGAGGATCCCTCGGTTGAGTTAATGTGTTCTCTACCTGTCTTTGTGTTGCAGGAGAAAATAGCCTTCTTTTCTTCACAGATTGCTCTCTTTGAAGGGCAACGACTGATATTTCAACGAATCCTTTCTTCCCAAAAAGGGGGAGAAGGCCCTAGCCGTTGCCAAGGATCAAGTGATGAGGAAGATGAAGATGAGGAGTGAGGGGGAGAAGCATGAAGAAGAAGAAGACTGCAGTGTGTTGCAGTATTTTGTTGATTGATGTTGATTGGATGAAACAAACAAACAACTATTTTATTTGTTGCAGCACAACTTTCTGAACAACTTTTATTTTCTGCCTAACTCTTATATATTTTTGATTGCATGCAGATATGTATGCATTTGCTGTGAATATATTATGGTTATGGTTGTTTTATATGTTGTGATGATATTGTGTAGATTTTGTTTTTATTACAGTCTTGGTGACAGGGGGAGCAACTGTTTAGCTAACATTTCTCTAATCTTTTCATGGTTGTTGTGATTTGATTGTGTTGCTTCAGGGGGAGTTATTGTAACTCTTTGTTTTTGTTTGGTTTTAGGAAGAAAGCCAAAAAAGGGAGAGATTGTTGATACCGTTTTGTAGTGTATCATAGATTTAGGGATATTTGTTTTAAACGTGTATTTGGAGTTTTTTGTCTTTCTTGCAGGATAAAATCTGTTGAGAGAAATTAGGAGCATGTGGGACTTGACCAAGTCCAACGATCTGCTGAAGCCACGGTTGTTCCGGAAGTTGCGCCAGAAATATAGGAGTGCAGTTCGTGGAGATCAAGGCTTAGTGGATCGGTTGCTTTGAGTGGGGATCAAGCAACGAGCTGTGTATATATAGGGTTCAGATAGTTAGTGTTAGATACGAGTTTTTAATAGAGCTTTTCAGATATTGTAAAGTTTTGAGTTCTCGTATTTATCCGTTTCTACTAGATATAGTTAAGACAACTTTAGTCCCAACCTTCTGTGAAGGAAGAGATAAAGTGTCTTAATATTTAGTGAGAGTTTATCTGGTAGTGTTTTTGTAATTCACATATTTTATATAGTGAAGATTTCGCCCTGAGGCACTTTGCGAGATTATAGAAATATAATCTCGTGAAAATTCCAATCCATTGTTTCTGTTTTAAATTTCCGCTGCGTATGCAAAGTTGTCTCAACTTTATACACAACTTTGTACACAACTCTTTCAAAATCGAGAGTTCAGTTTCTTCAGAAGCTATTGCTTGCCAGGAAGGTTTAGTGTTGGCTAGGGAGAGTGGAGGGCATAACATCATTCTTGAATCAGACTGCCAGGTCATTCACAGTCAGCTAATCTCTGCTAGCGACGATTGGTCTTACAAAGGGGAAGTGTGTGAATCTATCAAAGTAGAGGCCTCCAATTTCGAACAGGTGCTGTTTAGTTGGGCTCGGAGGACTGCAAATGTGGTGGCTCACTCTCTGGCGAATCTTGCTGTTTCAAATCCTGTTTTTTATTCTTACACCGGTGTTGTGCCGGGTATTTTAACTTTTGTTATTCCGCCTGCGGAACGTTTCCCTCTTTAATGCCATTGGTTTTTTCCTCTAAAAAAACATAGAAGTAACATAAAGGGTGTCCCACCTTTAAACTTAAACAATGAAGACTCGTGCGTAAAATAAATATTTCTGTCAAGAATCACGGCTTCTCTTTTCCTAACTAGTAAAAAAAGGACAAAAAATGAAGAAGCGAAGTAGATCTATAATTATGATTGATAAACAATAATAATATATAATATTTTTTGTTCATAATGTTATAGCTTATGCTACAGCCAACAAAAGAAAGAAAAAGAAAGCACTCACCCATCCAAAAAAAAGAAGAAGAAGAAAGCACTTGAAAGTGCTGGAATAAACTTTACTTGGGGTTTAGGATGGTCACATAAATTAATTGGGCAATTTATTATCATGATAGATCCAATCATGCAACCACCCGCTAAACAATCAAGATAAATAGATTTGGTAGAATGATCCCTAGCTACAACTTTACCATGTTTAGATGATGATCAATGTAATTTACATCTAAAAAATCTAAACATATGTGAAATTTTAAATCATGTTGCGTGAAATTTTATTTTAGCACTTAACATTGTGAAAATTTTATTTTGACCACAAACTTAAAATAAAATCTTATTTTAGTCATTTTGGACTTGGTAAAAATAGAAGTTCTTAAATGTTAGAATGCTCGAATTCTCGGGCACTAACGGGAAAGCTAAAGTCACACGCTTGGGGCTCGAATGCTCGAGTGCCAGATTGAGTACTCGAGCATCTGAGTACTGCTGTACTTAAGTCTTACCACAACTTTGCATGTTTGAGCTTGATGGAGTTCTCGTTCTTTCTCCAGATTAAGGTATCACAACAACTTCGACGAATGATTGATAAATTGGGTTCGTACACACTTATTGTGTTCGATTTGCAGTGTTTTTAATTATTTTAAATATGTTGGTTTAAAAAATAAATTATGTCATGTGTTTTATCCCCTAATTTATTCGATATTTTTCTCACTTACCAGTGTTTATAACCAGCCAAGTTACAAGAATATATTGATGGTTATTACGTGCAAAACCAACTAAAGTTGAAACTCCAGTTGAAAACTCGTTTCTACAAGTCAATTAACTTGATTTCCGCATACTTTAATATTTCCGTAAGTGATCTTACCGTGATTATGTAAGCACTTACCGTAGTAAATGCTTCCAAAAATGATTATTTTTCCCTATATTTTTATGTTCAATACTTATAATAGAATATGTTCAATGTTTTTTTTTTTTGAGAAAAGAAAATATTGAATGTTAAAATAAGAAATTGAGTGGCATCCATACTAATAAATGCTCACGATAATGTATGCACTAAACACATAGAGTAACATCCATCTTTATATATATACACACTATAAATAAGTTTCCAAATTCATACGAAAGGCTTTAAATTTCTTCACGATATTGATAGGTGAAAAAAAATATTAGCCCATAGATTGAAAGATGCAAATCCAACCAAAAACCCAACAACCGAAGAAAGCCCACTAAACTCGCAACCAAACACTCCCATTTCGATACCTTCAAAGAAGAAAAAATACAAAAACATCTGCTATATAATAACAGCTGAACGCTCTTCTCCTACTTCACTTCTGTTCTGTATATTTATCACTATATATACACACACCTATATATATTCACACTCTTCGTTCTCTCCGCCTCTCTCTTTCTCTTCCCTTTTTTCTTCTCAACTTTTCAGATCCGTTCACTTTGATTCCATAAACAATGGCCTCTGTCACTGCTTCCAGTGTTAAGTTCTCCTCTGTTTCTTGCTTAATCAAGCAAAATCAGGTTACAATCTGAACAATTATCTTGCTTTTTATGGCCTTCTGATGTTTCTTCGCTGGGGTTGAGTTCTATTTTGTGTTTACATTGATGGGTTTTTTTGGGTTTTTATGGACGTGCATTTTGGTGACTCTGATTCTTTGTGATTTATGATCTTTAGTGGGATTTTTTGTGCAAAATCTGATATGCATACATATATACATGTATGTATATATATTTTTACCTTAATTTATTGAGTGTTTTTAGAAGAATATAGTGAGATCGTTCAATTGTGTGGTTACTAAGATTTAGCGTGAAGCTTTCATAAAAAAAATTGAATCTTTGAAACGGGTGGGCTGTTATTGAGCTTTTTCAGTATTAAGTTGATCGATTCTTTTTTGCCTTTACTTCTATTGATTTTTCGTTTGTAAATAAATACTTTTATAAGGGTTTTAGGCCTTTTGAGCTTGATCTTCAGATCTACTTTTTGCTTGAAGGTTTCCGTGACTGTCCTAATTATTTGTAGGGTTTTGACTTAAGCTGATGTGAGGTTTTGTTTGTTTGTGTGTGTGATTTGTTGCTTTGCTACCCTTTCTGGAATCTTCTGCCTCACGTGAGCAGAATTTGAATGAGCTTTTAAAAGAATTATAGAATTAATGTCTATTACGGAAGTTTGTTTAACTTAATGATTTCTCTTTCAATTCTTGTAATCGAACAAATTCTTTCTATTAGTTTGATTATTCATATACGAGAGTTGAATCTATATTTTCCCTAATGTTATCGCATTTTCTGCAGGTTTCAAATTTGAAAAAGACTTCACTCTCATTCAGTGGGAAGGCTTTCCAATCTCGTAGATTGCCTGTTCTCCGTTTCCGTGTTGCCTGTTCAGTATGTAATCTTATCGTTTCATCTATCATTTCGAGACATTTCTGTTTTTTCTTTGGTGTCTGTCCATATGGAGGCTTGTTGAGACTTGTTTTCTTGAAGAATGAATGTCTTCTTTGTACATGATGATATTACCAATAATTCTCGATGGTTCTATGGAGCAGGCTAAAGATGAGACCGTAAAGAAAGTATGTGACATAGTGAGGAAACAATTGGCCCTTCCTGATGACCGTGATGTCAATGGAGAGTCAAAATTCTCTCAACTTGGTGCTGATTCTCTTGATACGGTAAAGTCTTTTCTGTTATAACTATGGATGCTGTGAAGTTTTTTTCACACTAATGTCTCTGGGTTATGCTACCTGTCTATCAACCTTTTTGGATAGGGAAAAGAGAACCTTTTTTCTGGAATTAAAAACCAATACTTTTCGCTAATGCTATGCATTTTACCAGCAGCATTAATTTGGTTGCATAGGCTGTGTGACATTGATTGAATTTCTAGTAGTTAAGCGATTGATAAAATTGAATCCTCTAAAATAAATCAAAAATTGAAAATTCCAATAATTGTTTATTGAGTTTGGTATTTCCAATTGTTCATTAGGCAATGATTACTAGACCCTTGACTACTGTTTAACAGTTCATTGTTTCTATGTTATTCTTAAAAACGTTATGCCAATCACATTTATGATAATATTAACTGGTATTGCAAAATACACTAGTTGTTGCATTAACTTCCATCGTTTAATTATAATGATGAGCATTCTCTTTGTTATATGATTGAAGGTTATTATCTTAATAGAGCTACTAGTCTATTTAAATGACATTCTTCTCTCTTTTATATATATAAAGATGATACTCTTTACTTTCTACATTTATTCATTTGTACTATATGACAATTCTCCTTACTATATTAGCTGCACAATTATTATCTGAAAGAGTAATTTTATGGTGCTATGCACGTGCATGTTAAAATTTTAAAAGCGTTTTCTTTATAATTCTAGGTAGAACTGATCTCCTACATTTCGGGTCATGGTATGTGTCATACACCACACATGTGACGATCTTTATCAATGTGAACTGATTGTTTAGTTTCTTGTGAGCAGTCAAACACTTTCAAGAAAATTTCTTTTGAATTTTACAATTTGAATGCAAATATACCAAGAAAACCGGATATGTGTGAAAACTGAGTTGTTCACTAACTTTCTTTAGTCACAGACGTTACTTGTTAGGTGCTTAGGCTTAGGCTTACTCTGTCTTATGCAGGTGTATTAGTCATGAATCCCCCCCCCCCACCCCTTCCTCCTGAAAAAAATAGAAGATTGGTTATCTATTTTATTCTCATTACCTTTATAAAACACGAAATATGTTCTAATAGTTGTTTCACTGCAAGACTAAATGAGATTTTCTCGGGCCAGGTTGAGATAGTCATGGGGCTTGAGGAGGAGTTTGGAATCTGCGTGGAGGAAGAGAGCGCCCAGAGTATCAGCACCGTTCAAGAAGCAGCTGATCTCATCGAGATGCTACTGGAGAAGAATTGCTAAAACTGAGCTGAGATTTCAGAACCAATAGGTTTTCTAGGAAAATTCTGTAGCAACAGTTCCTATATTTGGCTTGTGTTATCGATGTTTGGTGCTATCTCACAATGAAACCCTCAACATCGAGTTCCGGGTGCTGGCTTTTTTGCTCACGTTTGAAGCATCGAGCTCGTTTTGTTTGTCTTTCCTGCTGGGATTCTGTTTATGTGTTTAAGTTAATCTTATTTCTTCTGTTTTTGCGTCGGCATTGTCGAGGAATTGGTGTCTCTGAATGTAAGTTATGTACGAGTCTTGAATTTCTCTTGAAGCTATAAACTGAGTTTCGAATAACTAGTTTTTGAGCATGCCCTTTTTCTATTGCTATGGATTTAGATTGATGTGGATGTGGATTAGTTTTGTGGTTGTGTTGTGTGTTGATTTGGAGGAAAATGATATAAGGTCGTGTGGTTTTTGGTAGCATTGAGGTTTTGATTCCTTAATTGTCTTTTAGAGTGAAAGTGTGTTTCGAATAATAATAAAAAGGAATGAAAAAATGTGTGATTATGTGACAACTGTTGAGCCATCATATTTAACAATAATTTGAATTATTCTTTTCTATTTCTTTTATCCCTAATTGCCTTCAATTATAATTTACCTTTTTAACAGTTATAAAGTAATGTTTTCAAATAATTGGCGCTACCTAATATCTACATTAAACCATTCAAATAATTTAACCCGAACTAGTGCTTATATAATTGACGTCTCTCGAACTCCAAACTATCTTTGATGAAAGTTTTGTTTCCAAAGCTAAATATATTACATTAGTTTGATTATCTAAAAATCAAATAAATACATAAATATTCAATAATTCTTTAATATTCTTTAAAAAAATTAAAATATATACTGAACATGTAAATGAAGGCGATAGAAAAGTATGCCCTATTAGGACATCTCGAATGTTAAATACTTATTTGATGCAGATTCTGCATCAAATGGGCGCAATTTTAGCATCAAGGTTTTTGGCAACTCCTACCCTCTGCATCAAATATTACACCAAATAAAAATATTCTCGAAAAAATTATATTTTGTCTTATAATTGAAATATGAAAATGCTTAATGATTTAATATTTTTTAAATTATAATTATTCAAAATTAATAACTATTAATTATATACTTTCAAAAAAAAATTAAATACTATTAAAAATAATAAATATTATTTATTTATTGAGATGATTTATAATTTAAATTAAATGATTAGATAATTTATAAATTAAATTAAATTTACTGGATAATTCATTTAAAAATAATTTTAAATAATAAAATAATTCATTAAATGATGTGAGATCCATCAACACCAATTTGGTGCAGCACAAAATTCTACTCAAATTTAGGGCAGGATTTGGAATAGGATTGGAGTGAAATTCTGCACCAAATTAGTGTTTTAGTCTATTATTGGAGATGCCCTTAAGAACAATGCTAAAATAATGATTTTTCTTCCCATATGTGTAAATGTATAAATATATATAGACAAAAATAAATAGTGATTGAAAAAAAACAAGATATAAGAATATGGAGTTATTTGGGCAATTTTAGAGTGTAAATGTCTCAAATACCCTTATGGCATCTTTGTCCTTACACCCCAATCATTGTGTAAGTGTACATTTTACATTTTTTTAATAACTACACAACAAATGCACGCACACCTAACATATAAGAATAAAGTAAAAATTTCATGTAATTTACAATAAATGGATCGAAATGTGCAACGGTTTATTTTTTAAGACTAATGTTAACATAGTTGTGTATAACGATTACATCAAAATAAACTAACATTATAGTTATGCATAACGGTTACATCAAAATAAACTAACAATATAGTTATGCATAATGATTACATCACAATAACGATTACATCAAAATAAACTAACATTTATAGTTATGGTATAAACCACTATTGTTACGCAATATTTGGAAACATTAAAACTATCGTTATGGTATCAGCCACTATCGTTATTGTTATGAGGCTTATAATATATGCATACCGATTCCACCAAATGTGAAACTAAGGCATAATGATTAAGTATTTTTTTGTCTAAATCATAATGATAAAATTATAGCTAATGATTAATTATTTTTTTGCTTAGTAGTAGGTAGATATTGGTTGGCCAACATTAAATGAAATTTAATGCATTTTTCTTTCTTTCTTTTTTGGCCAAAATGAGATAGGTAAAATGTATAAATATGTATTTCTATAAGTAGGTATTAGTTGACCAAAATTAAATGAAATTTAATGCATTTAATTTTGTGTAAGAGAGGTTGGTATAATGTGCATATACATACTACAATAATACACAAATAATATAACACCCAAAAAAGAAAAAAAACTTTGAGAGTTTGATGAAGGAAAAAGTGTCGAATTTCCTAAAAAAAAGGAAAGAAATATATTGAGAGTTTGATCAAGAAGATTAAGCAGGAAAATAATGTCGTCTTCATCAACAAAACACTATCTTGAAATTACTTTAGAAGTTCTAAAATTTTGAAAGGTACGATTCTTTTTTATGTGTGCTCAAAATTTATATGCTTTGTGTTTTTGTTACTTTGGCAACGTTGAAAATTGTTCTAAGTTAGCCAATTATGATTTTCTATGTTTTAATTATCTAAAGTTATGTACTAGTGTTATGATTTCTAGATTTTAATTATCTATCGTTAGGGTATAACGATAACAATTAATAAAAGACATAACGATAGCGATTAAATAGAAGGCATAACGATAACAATGAAATCTAGGCATAATGATAACAATCAAATAAAGACAAAAATTTATATGAGACCATCTAATGGGTCTCTTACGTTAGACGGGTCAAATAGGATCCACACCCACCCAAAAAATCCTTCCAAACTCGTCCAAACCCGCAAAAACAGTTAGGCGCGTGGGCTTCACGCGCCCGCCCACGTGCGGCTACTCGGGTATCACTAGATATAAAGTAAAGTATCACTATGTGTGAAGTATCACTAACTGTGAAATTTAGCGAAATATCATTCACTGTTAAGTGAAGTATCATTAACTCTGGTGTGAAGTATCATTAGCTATGAAATGAAATATCATTAACTATGAAGTGAATTATTATTAGATATAAATTTGACAAAATATGATTAACTATTAAGTGAAGTATCATTAGATATATATCTGGTGAAGTATCATTAATTGTCATGTGAAGTATCATTAATTATGAGATGAAGTATCATTAACTCGGAAGTGGAGTATAATATGATACTTCACTTCTCAGTTAGTGATACTTCACACATAGTGATACTTTACTTTATATCTATTGATACTTGAGTCATTTTATTTTTTAATTATATATTTTATTCAACTCGGATCCGGATTGAGATTCGTCTAATATAAGAGACCTGTTAGACAGTCTCACACAAGTGTGCCCCTCAAATAAAAGGCTTAAGATTAAATAGAAGCATACTGATAAATAAAAAAAGCATAAGGATAATACATAGCGATAGCTTAAAATATTTATAATGATAGCTTACAATGTTTATACCGATTAAATAGAATGCATAAAGAAAACGATTAAATATAAGGCATATTGATTAAAGAAAAGTATAATGATAATGATGGAATTGTTAGACATTAAATTGATACGCACAACGATTAAATTGTTAGGTATATTAAATTATTAGACATTAAAACGTTATGCATAACGATTAAATTGTTGGGCATATTAAATTGTTAGGCATGGCGATTAATATGTTAGGCATAATGATTAAAGATGAGCATAACGATAAAGATAATGCTCCTCTTTAATCGTTAGCGGTTAGACATTAAATCTTTAGGCATAACGATAATGATAATGCACCTCTTTAATCGTTAGACATTAAATTGTTAGACATTAACCGTTATACTTTATTATTGTTAGGAAATATCTAAAGTATTCAGATCTAAACATTTTGATAGTACCTCACAACCAAAATGATTTAAGACCTCTCTAATTTTCTCAATTAACTCCGTCTTTACGTACATCATCACGTTCGGTTTCAATCTCTGAAGAGGATGTCTAATCTACTCAATCTAAAATTTACAATAGAAAATTAGATAATCATTATTATCATTTTTTCATAAATGTTGCCATTATTTAGTCACCACCACCACCACCACAAATTTAGATTGGACTTTATTTTTATTTTATTTTGCATATTAATATTATTATTAATTTAATTTTTAAATTATGTAAATATTAACTATTGAAAATTCTAATAAAATACATCTAACATCAATTATTTAATAGGAATTTAGATTATAATTATGTTAATTATTAAATAAAGTTATATATATATATAGATATATTTTTTAAAAATCATTATTACTAGGGATTATTTTTTATTATTTTATGAAAATAATGATAATGTTATGCTTTTTTTGTATATCATTATGGTTTTTTATTATTTTTATGGTAATAACGATAAGGTTAGACCATTTTTTTCTATTTTATTATGATTCCTTTGATTTTTATGGTGTTATGGAATGTTATTATGCCCTTTTTTTAATCATTGTCAATGACATCCATTTTCTAATATTTTATATTATGGCTTATGGCAATAATAATATTATTAAATGTAATTTTTATCCTCATAATGGGTATAACGAAAATGTTGATAACGATAATACTATCTTACGTTTTTTTATTTATTTTACAATTATGATAGTATTTTTTTCGCATAACGATAAGGTTAATTACCTAACCCATAACCTTATTTTTATTACATAACGATAACATAAAATTATCAAATCAAATTAAAATAAAAAATAACATAACAATAATTTCAAAAATAGCATAATGGATAACATAACAAATGGCATAACCATAATTCAAAATTAATGAATAATGATATACATACATTTATGGTATTAACATAAAATTAGCATAAGAAATATTTAAAATAACATAACAATAACATAAACGGGCATAACTATAGTTATTTAAATACTATAAACACTAGCATAATGTTTACATAATAAGATGTAGCGTCCCGGTCCCGAAAGACCGTGGAAATGGACGTCATGGGGGTTGGAATTAAGAAGCGGGAAAGAAAGAAGAATAATCTGATTAACAAAACCTCAACAGAAAACCCAGAATAACCAAACATACTTTTTAATACATATACTTATCCGATACACCAAGACCAGGGTTCTCAACGTTTAACAAAAAAATAACATAAGTGCGGAAGTCTAATTCCCAACAGAATATTAACAAAAAGAGATAATGGGAAATAAGTAAATATCAAAAGCTCATCTCTCAGCATCGTCACGTCCACGCGCCAACCTACTGACCTGAAAATGTTTGAAAAGATTTGGGCTGAATACTAATGCACTAAGTGGGCAAGTTTTCACAATTTAAGTTATGCAAATCATTTTATAAAAGTGATCTATCTATATGCATGCAAGTAGTGAAGCTTAGGAGGTTTTAAAGTTGAAAGCAACCTAAGTTCACCAAAATATTTTATCGTGAAGCGCTTAAGAGTATAATCAGTCACTGCCCGCAACCCCTACTACATCACCAATGCGTAAAGTTTATGAGTATAACCAATGAGTGTAACCGTTTATTTTAGTCTTTTGACAAGGAATATGGCATGACGAATAATGCATGCAATACTGTAGCTACTCACATTGACGCAACGCTGATTTATGAGACTCCGATAACATACAGTAGCACGTAAATATTTAACATAGATAGTCACATATGCAATTTTAACACATCAGAGCTTAATAACTCGAAAGATACAGTTTGCAAAGATAGTATAGCCCACCTTGATAGCTATTAAAGTTGAGACTCTAGTGATTCTTCTAGAACTCTCCTAAGTCCGATGTTTCGGATTTTGTCCTACACATAAAGCCTAATACTTAGAAGCGTATCAAGTTAAATCCTAAATCATGAGCTAACTAATTAAAATTCCAAGGTACAAGGTTTTATGCCCATGAAATTAGTTGAAGAAAATGATGATATAGGAATTTAAGAAATCATAGAATAATCTGAAGTTATAATGTAATTACATAATAAAATTTTGAATTTTAAAATATACATATATAAAAAAATAAAATAAAATAAAGATGATTAAAGATGTAAAATAAAAATAAAGTTAGGGAGATTTGAACCTTTAATCTCTAGTAGATTAACACAAGCCTTAACCACTAAACTAGAGATTAATTTCAAAAATTAATGCAGATTAATTATTAATTAAGATAGATCATTTAATGCAGAAAATGTAGAGATAAATGATGTAACAATGAGAGTAAGGGGGAATTGAACCTAAAACCTAAGATTATTTGAAATATGTATTAACCACTTGACTAAATAACATTTTCAAAAATAATACAATTTTAGAATTAATTAAGGTAGATTAGAATGTTAATGAAAAATTAATTAAAACTTAAAACACACACATATACGCATGCACACAATTAAATCTCTCTCTCTCTCTCTCTCTCTCTCAAATTTCACTCACAAGGAACACTCTTTAATTCACAATTTTTAAAAGTCAAACTCTCTCGTCACATCCCAATAAAGTATTTATACTTCCAACCAAACCCTTCACTATTTTCCTCTCTCTCTACTGAACATTTATATTGCGAAAAATTCTACCATACCCCCAAGAGTAATATCCTCAGCCGTTGAGATCGTGCCATGTGTCACTTTTCATTAAAATAATAATAAAAAAAAGTAAATGGAAACTAAAATATATATGTCACATCAGAATTACTTTTTAGAAAAAAGAGTCTTGCTTTTTTAAAAAGTGACGGCTAACAAATCTAACCAAAATATTTGACGGTACAATCATAATAATAACTAGTCTTGAAATTCACAATGCAGCCAAAGTGTAGCCAATCCATATTTTGTTCCCTAAATATATATTTAGTAATTCATAATAAACGTATTCTATTGAAAAATATGTCCTGTATAAACATGTATATAATAAATTAATAATATAAATTTTTGATTAAATTAATAATATATACACTAGTATATATAATATCCAGAGTTAAATAATATATACACTAGTATATATAATATCCATGAGTAGGCATGTCTTTAATTTATTTATTTTTCCTTTTTTGTTGTTGATATTTTGGTTCAAGTAATTATTTAATATATAAAATAAGTCTCCTTTTTGAATTACTTGTAGACTTATCCTTTATAGTTGATAATGCGGGATAAGTTATGTTGTCAATTTTGCCGTAATCTAATACAATGAAATATGTCATAATTAGGCACATCATCAAAATTTAAAGCATCGGTGTCCAATAGATGTGACTTAGATACATTGAAATTGATTCGAGAAAATCTATCCGCGGATAACATGGCAAGTTTTAATGATATGTGTTTCGAGAAATTACTGCAAATATCGGGCATATCCTTTCAAGCCCAGATCGTAATACAACTCGTATTGAGGATGGATTGGGCTGCCTCTAAGGGGAGATTGGTCTTTAGAATTGGTAACTCGGACGTCGTTTTTGGCCCTACTGATTTTTTCTTGATTACTGGTCTTGCGTTCGGGCCGGAACTATCAGTTCCAAGCTCCTCGATTTTACATTCAGAGTACTTTGGTGGAAATAACATCATTAGAGTAGCGGATATCGAGAAAGCTTTCAAAGATGTCTGTGGAGATAATGGCGGTGAAGGGCCCACGGCATTGAGACTAGCACTGCTTCTGTTTTTATATTCTGTTTTGATGATGTGGGATAAGAGTAGTAAGAAGATCGACATGCAGTACTTTCACATTGTCGATGATTTGAACTCATGTAATAATTTTCCTTGGGGCACGGTGGCCTTTAAGTTTTTTGTTTCTTCACTAAAAGAACAGTTTGGGGATTACGTAGGTCCCGATAAGACAAAGACAGCCACACGCAGGGCGAACATCAACTGCCATGGTTTTTCATATGCCTTGCAAGTTTGGGCATATGAGGCTATCCCTCGCGTAGGTAGTTGATGCGCAATGTGTATGGCTGACGGAGATGAGGTGTGGCCTCGAATACTCTGCTGGAGAAGCAAGGGCTCCATCAGCTCGTACGAGGTTTCGAAGCCGATTGATGCCGAGTTTGGGTAGGTTTCATAAAGATTTAAATCAATAATTATGTAGTTTCAACTTACATTTATTTGCTGAAATCACACTTTGCTGAAATCTTTGTTGGCCATCTCTTACCGCGATTAGAGAGTTCGAGTTCTCCGAAGTGATTTAGCAATTTTTTTCTTCTTCTTTCAAGTGTTTTATTTCATGTATGTGATGGATTTAATGGTTTTGTTGGTTTATGGGTTTTTGATTTGCAATGTAGGTGAGTCGAAGACTCGCAATCAAAGATTTTTTCCATTTGAAATCTCACCTCTCCAAGTCTCCCCCGAAATCCTCAGGTTCTCAACTTTCTCTCCTTGAAAGTATTTAATAAGCAAGAGGTGGCTTTGTTAGTTAGTTATCCTCATTTGGACATCTTATAATTTTTTAAATGTAAGAAACAACCTCGTGACGTGATGATGAAGGAACGTGTAGTTACAAATTTCGGGATGTCGCTTTCAAGAAAAAGGTTCAATTCAATTGAATGCGTGGGTGGTAATTGGATTTCAGGAATGTATGTATGTGGTCCTGGTTTGGGAATCAAACCTTTTCTTTGCCAAAAAAAGGCCATATTAATTTCACGAGTATGTCATGTTTGCTAAATTGAGATATATTATTATTGGTATCGTTATCTTATTGTGGTCAACATGATTTGATGAATTTTTTATTTTCCTGGTTTGTCCACATGATTTGTTGATTGGTTATTTTACTTTTTCCACTTGTTGATTGATATGTCTTTTACAATTACTTTCTAGATTTGTTAGATGATGATGGCGACTCGTGTGAAGAGCAACAAATGGGTTTCCCCAAAGGAAAAATTGGGTTAGCTTAGTTTGGTTATTTTAAATATTTTGTTTTATATGGTTGGTAAACATTTAATAAATTATGGTGTTGGGAGTTTGGTTAAGCAATTATTTGTTATATACTCGTGTTGTATAATATCTATTAGTAAAAGTATAGTTATTTTAACTATTGTTTATTTTTTAATTTTTTTTAGACCTTTCCTTAATTTTATTGCTAGACATATAATAAATTATGTGGTTGGTGGTTTGGTAGCACACTTATTTGTTATGTAGTTCTGTGTTATATAATATCCATTAGTAGAAATATCTTGAAGTAATGTTTTGATATTTTTATTTTTGGTTTTGACTTTTCATTTATAATTGACGGACATTATATTGAATAAGTTATGTTGTTCAATTTTCGGTCATTAATTATCAGGTACAACTTCAAAATTCAAAGCATCTCTGTCCAACCGATGTGACTTAGGTGTATTAGATTTGATTCGAGAATTATTGGATGAGGAAAACCTTGACCAATTTGTTGATATGTGTTTGGCCAATTCATGCAAATGTCGAGCATTTAGTTTCAGGCCCAACTTGTATTAAATCTCTTGTTGAGGATGGACTGGGCTAGCTCCGAGGGGAGATTAGTCTTCAGATTTGGCAAATCGAATGCCGTTTTTAGCCCGAGTGAATTTTTTTTGATAACTGCTCTTCAATTTGGTCCGAAACCATCCGTTCCAAGCTCTTCCACATTACATTCAGAATTTAGTGGGAGAAACACCATTAGAGTAGTGGATATTGAAAAAGTTTTCAAAGATGTATATAGGGAAACTGGGGGTAAAGGTCTTACAACATTGAAGCTATCACTCCTCTTCTTTTTATATTCTGTTTTGTTGATGAGAGATAAGGGCAGTAAGAAGATAGATATGCAGTATTTTCACATTGTCGAAGATTTGGAATTATTTAATAGTTTTCCTTGGGGACAGTGGCCTTCAATTTTATTTTTTCTTCAATAAAAGAGAAGTTTCAGGGTTATATCAGGCCCAAAATTCATAGATCGACAAAAGCTCATCTTGTGTATAATGGTCGTACTCCGACCATACTCCGGCCGTACTCACGTTTCGGAGAACGGATAACGCCGGTGTGTTAGGAGTATGTGCGGCAAACTTGTAGAGCTCAAAATCAAATTCAATTTTATTCCGAAACACGATTATTAAATAACGAATTCAACACTTTGTTTCCGGCCAAATCACATTTATAATTTTTTGTAACTATATCTGATGTTGTTGTATATATTTATTTATCAAAGTTTCCCCTTAATCTGTGTTAACTATCTACCTTGAGGTCGCGAATAAATGTTCTTTTTCTTATGTTTTGATGTTTATTATTCTTAGAGATTGCCTCAAAGTTGCTCGTGATAGGACTCCGGTCCATATACTGAAATAACCGGTACTGGAGGAGGGATCAAAAGAACCAATATCGCAATCGCTCTCGCAAATCGGGGAGAGGTCGCGAAAGCTAAACGTGGCAGCCACTGAAAACCCGCTACTGCGACAGGGGTTGAAAGAGTAACAATCGCGGTCTCGATTGCGAATTTGTGCGAGGTCGCAAACAGTGACCGTGCCAGCCACTGGAAACCCGCTACTGCGACGGGGTTCAATAGAATAAAATTCGCGGTTTGGATCGCGAGTATAGTAGAGTCGCTTGTTGATGTGGCAGGAATTGCTAACTGGACTGTGAGAAATACAAAGCACCCATACAAATACATAATTTCAAAAACTTGTGATCTTGAGTAAATATATATACGTAAAAAAAATTATACGAAAGTGAATTATAAATACATATTCGACATAATTTTTGGATACAAGAAAACATGAATAAAAAATAGTGGGTCTTTGCATTAGACTTGTAAGGAGTAAATATGTTGTGAGCAAATAATTGATTTCGTATAAAATGAATGAAATATTATGAGTTAAACACATTTGAATTGATATACAATAAAAAAATGAAATAACTGAATTAAAAACTAAAAAGCACTCCACATATATAAGGGCTATTTGCACCTTTTCTCTATTTTTAATTTAATTACAATGTAAATTGATTTTGTTAATTAATGATGCTATCAATCTTTTTAATATACACTAATTGGGGATGTATGTATTCTAAATAAAAAAAATTAATTTAAATAAAATCATAATAAAGTCGCGACTGTAAAGTGCTTTTTAATTTTATTCAAAGTGTTTTTTCCTTCAAATTAATTTTATTTAGCAAAGTGTTTTTTTAATTTTATCTTATTGACTTAAAAAATAAAGTTAAATAATAATTTCCTTCAAATTATTATCTATCTTCTTGCTACTCACTATGCCCCAAGAAAAACTATTAAATAAGTTCAAATCTTCAAAAATATGAAAATACTGCATATCTATCTTCTTATTACTCTTATCTCTAATCAACAAAACAGAATACAGAAAGAGAAGGAGTGCTAGCCTCAATGCAGTAGGCCTTTACCCCCATTTTTCCCACATATATATTTGAAAACTTTTTCAATGTCAACTACTCTAATGGTGTTTTTCCCACCAAAGAGATCTAAATGTAACGTAGACGAACTTGAAACGGATGGCTCCAGACCGAATGTAAGACCCGTTATCAAGAAAAATTCGCTCGGGCCAAAAACGGCGTTCGAATTTCTAAATCTAAAGAGTAATCTCCCCTTAGAGTTAGCCCAATCTATCTTCAACAGGAGATGTGGTATGACATGGGCTTGAAAGTGAATGCCCGACAATTACATGAATTGGCCAAAACACATATCAACAAATCTGATGCGATTTTCTTCACCTAGTTGTCTCGAATCAAGTCTAATGCACCTAAGTCACATTGCTTGGACAAAGATGCTTTGAATTTTGATGTTGTACCTGATAATTAATGACCGAAAATTCAATAACATAACTTATTCAATGTCCATCAATTATAAATGAAAATTCAACCAAAAAACTAAAAACGAAATATTTTACTTCAAGATATTTCTACTAATGGAAATTATATAACACGGAACTACATAACAAATAAGTGTGATACCAAAGCACCAACCACATATATAATTTATTAAATGTCTAGCAATATAATTAAAAAAAGTTCTTACAAAAAATTTTAAAAAAACAATAGTGTAAATAACTATACTTTTACTAATAGATAGTATGCAACACGAGTATATAACAAATAATTGTCTAAACAAAATACAACACCATAATTTATTAAATATTTACCAATCATATAAAACAAGGTATATAAATTAACTATTGAAAGCTAACCCAATTTTTCCTTTGATGAAACCCATTTGTTGCTCTTCGCACGAGTGTCCATCGTCGTTCAACAAATCTACGAAGTAATTGTAAAAGACATATCAATCAACAGATGGATCGAAAAAGTAATTATTATGTAGTATGACCTCATAAGGACAAATAAGAAAAATAAAAAATTCATCAAATCATGTTGACCACAATAAGATAATGACACCAGAATATTTTCTCAAAGTTTAGCAAACATGATATACAAAAGAAATTAATATGGCTTTTTTTGACAAGAAAAAGTTTGCTTTCCCAAATCAGGACCACATACATACATTCCCATCAATTCAATTACCATCATCGCATTAAATTGACTTCAACCACATTTATTGAAAGCGACACCCCCAAATTTGAAACTACACGTTCCTTCATCATCATGTCACAACAACCTCTAACATTAAAAAAATTCGAAGATATCCAAAAATAGAATAACTAACAAAGCCTTTGACGTCGACTTCATTTGCATTGCTTAGTAAATACTTTCAAGGACAAAAGTTCAGAACCTGGATAGTTGGAGAGGTGAGATTTCAAAGGGAAAAAAACTTTTAATCTCGACTTCACTACCTGCATTGCAAATCAAAAACCCATAAAAAAAAACTCAATAGATCCACCACAGTCCACATACCACGAAATAAAACTCTTCAAAGAAAAGGAAAACACTTGCTAGATCACTTTCGAGAACTCGAACTCTCCAATCCCGGTAATAGGCAGCCAATAGAGAGAGCACGAGAGAGAGATCAAGTCAGAGGGAGAGAGTGCGAGAGAGAGAGAGAGAACGCGAGGGAACGGAGATAGCGCTGGTGAGAGATAGATAGATCTGGTGCGACGGAGAGAGTACGGGAGAGAGAGACACAGAGAATGAGTGAACACATGAGAGAGAGATAGAGAGCGGGGGAGAGAGAGAGAGAGAGAGAGAGTGAGCACGGGTCCAAGATAGAGATAAGGAGAAGGAGAGCACGTTGTGCCAGTTGTTGATCAGAGAGAGAGCATGTTTCCATCGAGCGGAGCTGCCGCACGGTCAAGGAGAAGAGAGAGATGTAAGAAGAGGGAAGGTGAAAGTGAGGCTTCTAATCCTCCTTGAAAATCTAAATTAGATTTTTTAGATGAAAAATAATTTAGTACAATTCAATTTCATTTTGTAAATGTTTTTTTACCTTTTTGGTAAAATGCCCTCATATTTCTCCCAAATTGGCTACACAATGGCTGCACAATGACGATATTTTCCTTTATAGTATAAATTAAAAAATGCAAAGTGAATGGTTTATAAATTGGCTTTATAATAACCATATGTTTCTTTATATTATGACTTAAATATATATATATATATATATATATGGGTTAATTGGTTTAAATATCACGAATTATTCATGATTTTTGGTTTTTAACACGAACTTTAAAATGTTGCCTCCACAACATGAACTTTCATTTTTTTGTAATTACAACATCAGTTCAAAATTGAGTGCAATTACAAGCACAAAAATTATATGAAATATTTAATCTATTTTAAAATGTTATACATATAACATAAACTTACATTTTTTTTTCCAATTATAACATCTTTTTTTTTTTGCAATTATAATATCATGAAATACTTACATATATATTTCATGATGCATTTTATATTTTATTTACATGTATTCGTAATATTATTTAGTATTGTCGTTCTATAAATAAATATGACAGATTCATGTTGTCATATCCAAAAAATTGATTATATTACATGTCGAATATTAATTTAAACTCTGTTTTCATATAATTTTTTATGTTTTTATTTTTCGTAATAATTCACTCAATCTCAAAAGTTTTGTAATTATTTATTTGTGTTTATAAATAATTTATACTCGTACCTTACATAGATAAAATACTAATTAATTTACATCAAATTTTCAATGTTAATAAAATAAAACATACATGAGAAATAAAATTGTATCAATGTATTACGGAAAAAAATAAGGAAAAAAAATTAAGTATTTCGTTTAATATTTGTGCTTGTAATTGCACTTAATTTTGAACTGATGTTGTACTTACAAAAAAATGTAAGTTCGTGTTATGGAGGCAACATTTTAAAGTTCGTGTTAAAAACCAGAAATCATGAATAGTTTGTGATATTTAAACCAATTAACCCTATATATATATATATATATATATATATATTAATTTTAGAAAACATGGACAATGGTTTTCAATTTAGAAGTTTTGCGATTATTTTTTTTATCAAATGTGCTACAAAAAATGATATTTTCTTGAGTATATTGTATGATGTTTTAACAAATTGGCTACAAAATGACGATTGTTTCTTGCATAGTATAAACTAAAAATGATTATATATATTAACTTCTCAAAACATACACTATCGTTTTAATTTTAGATAGCTGATTTGAACTCATGGTCGCGACATTATATCTAAATTAGATTTTTTAGATGAAAAATAATTTAGTACAATTCAATTTCATTTTGTAAGTGTTTTTTTTACCTTTTTGGTAAAATGCCTTCATATTTTTCCCAAATTGGCTACACAATGGCTGCACAATGACGATATTTTCCTTTAGGCTTTATTTGCTTTGATGGATAAGGGAGGATTGATTAGTTATCTAACTATATCCAATGTTTACTTTGCATTATATTAAAATGATGGATAACTCAAGGCCCGTGATAATTGAGCTTTAGAGTGCTTATATATGGGATATGTATCCCACCTGACGAGGTGGGATATGATTTATACATACTCTAATCATCTAAACAATCTATCAACCCAATAGTAAATCCTTGAAGAGTAAACTAGCCCTTATAGTATAAATTAAAAAATGCAAAGTGAATGGTTTACAAATTGGCTTTATAATAACGATATTCTTCTTTATAGTATGAATTAAATATATATATATATATATATATATATTAATTTTAGAAAATATGGACAATGCTTTTCAATTTAAAAGTTTTGTGATGATTGTTTCTTGCATAGTATAAACTAAAAATGATTATATATATTAACTTCTTGCATAGTATAAACTAAAAATGATGATATTCATGGTCGCGACATTATATCTCTTCACCTTGCGCCTACAAACAAGCATTGACGATCGTGTCTGAGTCAGGAGTCAACCAAGCATCCCGTAGAAGGAGTTGAAGCTGAGCACAACTGGAGGATGATTATAGTGTGTGAGTCGGCACGGCTGGAGCTTGGAGGGTGTGAGGCACGACCCGAGTATAGGACAGGAGCGACTGCACATCTAGACAGAAGGGCTGAAAGCAGCACAAAAGGCGTAACCCGAGTTTGACGCGCTGGCTTGACCAATGCGCTCGTGCCAAAAGGCGTGACCCGGGTTGTGGCGCGACATATTCAGTAGTCTCTCGCTCTTTTCCTTCATTCTCACTCGATTCACACAAAAATGATTTATCTTCACCTAAAAATAACATGATATAAAGAACTCAGTGTATTCAATATTATAATTTCGAAAAAAAAACATGGCATAGGGAAAATAGTGGCGTACATTATTCTAACCTTGTTTATTCCAACTTACTCTGTTAATACATAGCCTGTTATCCATTATTTCAATATTTAGCATGTTTTTCATTTTTTTAGTTTTGTCAATTTGTTTATGAAATGTATAGCCAACTACCGAACTATAATACTGAAAATCTGTGTACTTTTAACCACATGCTTAACAATGTCAAGTTGAAGAAACATTTCACTGCATATAATAATAAATTCCATTTGAAGAGTAGCAAAATAGAATACATGATAAATTCATTCAGTCATAGCACATTAGCACCTACGTTTTAAAGTCACCTGATACACATTCATAAAATACTCATTTTTGAGGATTAAACTGAAGTTTATCAGCCTGCAATATTTCTTCACAATATCGCTTCATATATTCTCCTCCAAGCTCTGGTGTCACGGAAACCAGTGGGCAATTGTAGATAATGCACTCCAAATATTTCATACATAGCACACCACAGTCACTCCCGTTGGTCTGTTGGGGTGGTGTGACAGATGGCTTCAGATCCCACGAATGTTTTGGTGTGCAACCTTTCTTCTTGAGAACATCATATTCAGCACATAACTGGGACAAATGCTTCGTCATCTTATCAAACGCTCTGGTAGTGCCTTTCCACCCTCTTGTCGTAAACAGAGAATTGTAGACAGTGATGCATTGCTCATTCAAGTCAAGCTCATATAACACCCAATGTTTTTTTCTGTATAAAGGCATAGCCATACACATGATCAACCTCATGCCACGGCTTTTCCCAACTAGGCAATTCACCAAGCACATTTTTGGCCAGATAATTTTTTGCAGATTCAAAATCCCCCGACCCAAATTTTAGCTAAAAAAAGAATCCAATATAACAGCATATCAATAACGTCTAACACCAAATGATCCCGACAAAAAATTCAAGAGTTCAAATAAATACCACGTTGACGCTGAGAAAAAAAGAGAGCAAAATATAGAGTATTACCCAACCGAAATATCCCATGCACGTCCATCGTGAGCGGAAAGCCTCAGGCCATTGCTGAGCTTTATAAAACATCAACTGTATTAAGCCATCGAGTATCTGTGGAATTGAAATGAGTAGAAATGTAACTTGGCTAATGTAAACAACTAGAATCATGTCTAGAAAAATTACTTCATCACTGAGCCACCCTTTTGGATCCCAAAGCTTACTGAAAAATGATTTCTCCACTACTTCACCCCAAGCAGTTTTCATCGGGGCTTTTTTCTCATACATATACCACGTCTCGAACTCAGCAGTCAATTGCCCTAGCCATTTGCTGTAAGGATCATAACGAAGCAGCTTATCACATTGTGTTGCCTCTACCTGGCTTGTCATTTTCGGTTTTTTAATCGGATCAGAGCATGTGTCCCATCTGACTTTCTTCATTTTGCGCTTCTGACCTTATGATCCTGGTTTTTCAGTGTCCATACAATCCTTCTCGGCCTCAGCTGCAATCTGCTCAGCTTCCTGTCGAGGCTCACACTCCGGCTCTACTTCTTGAACCTTAAATGAAGATGATCCTTTGGGCGTCTCTAGCTCTGGCTCCATCTGAGGCACACACTTTGGTGCTTGTATTTCAAGATGGTCAAACAATAACTTGAACATCTTGTCTTGATATTGTAGATGCTCATTGATGTTCAAAAGTGTAATCATTATTGAGGGCTGGCTATTTGAGATATCGGCTAAGGCTTTACTTGGATGGCTAATGAGGGCTTCGAACTGGCCCAACTCAACAAAAAAATGTTCACTCATCTCGAAATCAGAGGGGATGATCCTCGAGAGTACTTCAACCTATAAGCACAGGAGAAGAAAATTGAGGAGTAAGAACTGCATACTTGATGATGTGAACATGTAAATACTTACCTCGCCGATCTTAGTGCACAAGATTTTCGAGACTTCATAGGATGTGGAGTAGCGATTGGATTGCCATCGCAATATTCGAGGCCGTATATCATTTGCATCTTCCACAACCACTACACAAATACGTGCAACTTGAGGGATAACTTCATACGCGATATTGCAAATCAATCTTCTTGCTCCTCTTGTCCCTAATTAAGCACACAACACTCAAGAATAGGAGAAGTGCAAGCTTCAATGCATTTGTCCCCTGACCCCTAGTATCATCACACACTTTTTCAAATGTATATTCTATGTCTTGACGTGGTCTTTCCTTCAAATAATTCAGAATGAATCAGGGATGAGGATTTTGCTGCAGGTTCTCGCCCAAATCGAAGACCAGTGATTGCGAAAGACTCTATAGGCCCAAAAATTGCTTCTTTATTGTTGATTCTAAATTCTAACTTTCCCTTTGAAGTACACCAGTCCATTCTCAACATCAAATGCAGTATAAGTTGACCTTGAAATTGAAGCTTGTGCATCTTCATTAGTGGCCCAAAATACATGTTCATAAAGGAATTGAGGTTATTCTCATGAAGCTTCTCCGTTATTTTCTTTTATAACAGTTGTATCACAACTATTTGAGAAAGATGCATTAAATTTTTGTGAAATAATTGCACAACAGAGGATACAACAAATTCCACATATAAATTCAAAATGCCTCATTAATCAACAATTAAATTAATCCCTAAAAATTGAAAAAAATCATAGGATTCGAATCCTTCGCTAAAAACTTAATTAACAACTATAAATTCAAAATGCCTCATCTAAATTAATCCCTAAAAATTGAAAAAATCATAGGATTCAAATCTTTCGCCAGAAACTTAATCAACAACTATTTGGCCAACACGTTCACAATTTTCATAAATATAAAGAAAATATAAAATAGAAACAGAACTTACTTCAATGATTCTTCCTAGAGTCCTTATTTTGGGAGGCCTTATTCTCGCGTGAGCTTCGAGTTTTCATCTCTACATGGGTGCTCTATGGATCGAGGGTTCGTACTAGTGGCCGACAAGGTTGATGGGTGAGAGGATTTTCAGCAATTTTGATGGGTTTTCAGAGGAAGTCGCCGACGGAGGTACGGAAATGAGAACAGAGAGAGGAGCCTGTATTATTTAGGTTATGGGTTATTCATTTATCTTCATATATTAATTTTTTGAATCCCAATAAAGCAAAAAATAAATAAATAAAAATTATTCAGTAAATGCACTAACCCTTCATTTCCACTTTGCTCCACGGAGAATGAGGGAGAGAGAGCGAGAGAGAGATGGATTTTATGGGTCGTCGTCGGAACTGAAGTCTCCGTCCCCAAAAAATCTTCACCGGTCGCCGTTGGAGTGAGAGAGGAAATTGAAAAGAGATAGAGGCACAAAGCGAGAGAGAGATCTGCTGGGTCGTCGCCATCGCCGGTCGCAATAATTGAGGAGAGACAGAATTACTTTAGATATTTTTTTAGTAAAATTGTATTTTAATAAAATTTCATAATTACTGATAATTTATTTTAATAATTTCGCTACCTAATAACCATGATTTTCTCGGGACCAATATAATTACTTATATTATTTTTAAAATTTTTATTTAAATGAAAATATAGTACTAAAATTAAATTTAGTAAGGTTATCTCATATATATATATATATATCATGAGTATTTATCTAAGAATAATATTTTTCCCCAAATCAGCTGAACAATAGGGAGATTTTCCTTCATATTTTGAAATATACTTTGATAAATTATTTTAACGACTTATTTGATATGATTAACCATAATACAAGCAATCTAATACAAATTAGTTATAAAATATATCTCGTATGCTTGTCAAATTTACATTATAATTGTGTCGGCTTCACTAATAAATATATATGGTTTTTATTTCTACAAATTTGCCAGTATTTAAATTGAATTAAATATGTTATATTCAATTTTTTATTTGAACAATTATCACAATACATTAATAAATATTGGGTAGAATACATACATACATACATACATATGTGTTACAAATTAGTTATAAAATATATATGGTATGTTTGTCAAATTTACATTATAATTGTGTCGACTTCACTAATAAATATATATAGTTTTTATTTCTAAAAATTTGCTAGTATTTAAAATTAAATTAAATATGTTATATTCAATTTTTTTATTTGAACAATTATCATGATACATTAATAAATATTGGGTAGAATACATACATACATATGTGTGTGTGTGAGAGCGTCTGTTATCCGAAATGTGAGTGCGGCCGGAGTACGACCACTGTGCACGAGACGAGCTTTTATCAATCTACGAATTGAAAATAAGTTTACGATAAGATAGGATGCTGCCAGTTGCACTAAATAACAAACTATTTCATCGAGGTCGATCATCCTCCACATCCGTCAAGAAATGAAGTCCGGTACTCGATAAGAACGGAAATGAACATCTGCAACTCCCGTCTATCCTGAAGTTCCATAATGTTTGATTATGTTTGAATGTAGACATTGGAGAAGTCATAACTGAGCGGCCGCGCAATGGTACTGCAACGACCGTGCTTTGGCTGTAGAGCTAGTATTGTTCAAATTGAAGGATTATATTCTGATTTATCAAAAGAATATGTTTTATTTTTACAAATTTCCTATGCATTTCCAAAATGTTTTAATCGTATTATCTTTAATTTTAAATTTGAACAATTAGCATAATACTAATATAAAGATTGGTAGAATATATATATATATATATGTGTGTGTGTGTGTGTGTGTGTGTGTGTGGAATTTTACATATTTACTATGTATTTAAAATTAATTTAAATATATTATATTTAATTTTTGATTTGAACAATTATCATAGTACATTAATAAAGATTGCTTAGAAATTTTATTTCTACAAATTTACTATTTTTAAAAATTTAATTTAAATATGTTAAATATAATTTTTTATTTGAATAATTATCATAATACATTAATAAAGATTTGGTGGAATACACACACACACACACACACACACATATATATATATATATTAGTGTGTGTGACTGTGTGAGCATCCGTTCTTCGAAATGTGAGTGCGGCCAAAGTGCAGCCGGAATACGGCCATTGTGCACGAAATGAGCTTTTGTTAATCTACGAATTAGAAATGAGTTTACGATAAGATAGGGTAATGCCGGTTGCACTGAATAGCAAACTTCTTTATCGAGGTTGATCATCCTCCACATCCGCTAAGAAATAAAGTCCGGTACTCGACAACAACGAAAATGAACATCTACATCTGCCGCCTATCCTGAAGTTCCATTATGTTTGATTCTGTTTGCATGTAGACATTGGCGAAGTCGAAACTGAGCCGTCGCGCAATGGCCGTGCAGCGACCTTACTTTGGCAGTAGAGCTAGTATTAATCAAATTGAAGCATTATATTATGATATTCATCAAAATAAGAAATTTTATTTTTACAAATTTCCTATGCATTTTCAAAATGTTTTACTCGTATTATTATTAAATTTGAACAATTAGCATAGTACTAATATAAAAATTAGTAGAATATATATATATATATATATGTGTGTGTGTGTGTGTGTACATATATATATATACATACATATATATGTATATATATATTTATTGATTTTTTGCATATTTGCTATGTATTTTAAAAATAATTTAAATATATTATATTTAATTTTTTTTATTTGAACAATTATCATAATAAATTAAAAATGGGACGGGTAGAATACACACACACACACACACACACACACACACATATGGTTGGGTTGAGGTAAGAAAAGATCTTGGTGTGAGAAATAAGAAAAATGCTTATCGTATTGGATTTTATTGCTTAATTGCCATAATTTTATTGCTTAAATACTTTATTGCTTAATTGCTATAATTTCATTATACACGTGGGACAAAATAATTATTCAATAAAATTATACCTATTAAGCAGTAAATTACAATAAGAAAAGTATTTTTTCATTTCTCACACCAATAAATATTTCTCACCTGAACCAAAAACTTATATATATATATATATATATATATATATATATATATATATATGTGGGTGTGTGCGTGAGAGAGAGTGTGTGGTGTGTGTAATAATTACATAGCCGTCATTTTAAGAGGTTGAATTGATATATTGATGTGATATGCATGAATTGTCACATCAGAAATTAATAAAATATTACATAATTTTTATCATTTTCCTAATTTAATTTTGATTTATTTTTAATACCTCATTTTTTTTATTTCCTAGAGTTGCCACTTGGCACAATCTCAAGGGAGAAGGGTGTTACTCCTATGGATACCATAGAACCTACCATCTTATATTACAGAATGAAACAAACCAATACACTCTCTCCCTCTTCTTTTCCAATTTTCGATCACTGCACACATGCACATTTTTTTAACAATTTTTCAAAACTAGTAATTCATTTATCTTTATCTGCAAACACAACACAACCCTTCTTTATTACAATTCAAATCAAAAAGTGGAAGTCAACTATCTTCCCCCTCACATTCTTTCTCTCTTATGTATATTTCTATTACTTTAAACACAATCAAAACAACCCAAATCTTATTTTTATTTCTTTCGGCTACTGTGCCACATTTGAAATCAACCATCCAAAATCTCTTCCTTATTTTTCAAACTTGCCGGCCAGCTTTTCATCGAACACACACTCACACATATTTCTTTCATGTTCTAGCCGTGTTAATTCACACGTGCAACCATTTATTTACCTATTTACTAGGGGTTTGTTTACTAGGTAGTATAAGATTGTATTAGATATCTATAACATCTTAATATCATTTTGCTAGCAATAATAAAGTCAATGATTATGCAAGGGCCCGGTATGTGTTAACCAATTATATGGTATAACATATCACACTCTGCAGGTGGGATATATAATACCATACATAATTATTATAAATTACAGACTAAAATAACCTTGCAGATATTAATTAAAAGAGTAGTGATTTTCAGCCAGATTCTGGCTGAATCTTTTATTATTTTGTAATAATTAATTAATTTAATTAATAAAACACTAATTATTCAATAAATTTACATTGATGCCCTCCATAATAATTAGAGCAACTCTATATGCGCTTCAATTCAGAAGAAATCGAAGATGGAAAAAAAATAAAGAAGTGAACAAAAGAAAGAAGATGAAGTTGCGCCCCTTTCTTCCGATCCGTTTCTGGAATGATTTTAATAATTAATTACAAATCACTAATTTCATGACAGAAGGATAATATAGTAAAAACATAACATTTAATAATTAACATAATTAATTTATTAATAATACAGTTTTATTAATCATCAAAAAATTAGATTCTGGCTAGCCAGAATCTGGCTAGCTAGCATTATTCTAATTAAAAATATTATTATAGAATATTTACACAATATATGGTAACTAATTAAAGGATATTTTAGGAATTGAAATTTTATATAGAATTTAATACATCTAAGCAAACTATATATTATTAATACATATATTTTAATACACCAAAACAAACATGATATTGATATTTTATACGGTATAACACATTCCATGTCAAATATATTCAACCTTATACCATACTGTCTAGCAAACGAGCCCTAGAAGTATATATCCAATAGCAGCAAAAACCGAACAAAAGTGGAGGTTCTGGGGGATTTTTAGACATTAAAATTCATTGAGTTCAAGCTCACAAATAAATCTGCAAATCTCCATAAATCTTAAAAAAAACAAGAGGAAAAGATAGAAGAAGAGAATATGAAGAGGATGGAGCCATTGCATGTTGGATCCGGCCACCGGAAAAAAAATATCGCCAGAGATGGCTCAAGATAGCTTTTTCCAGCTATTACCGCCTTCATTTCCATACCAAACTTGTGTTGTTGAACTAGAAACGAGAAGAAAAATAAAATCTGAAAATTTTAAATATTTTGGTTGAAATCTGGAAAATTGGCCGCGGCGGCACTCCTCCGGCCACTTGCTGAAAAATATAGAAATTGAGGAGAGAAGAGAGAGTTGTAGAGATGACCTTAAATCTAAAATGGAGGAAATGAATTATTTATTCATTTATCAAAGTTATATATTTATGGGTAATGGGCTAGACTGGGCCGAAAATCAAAGGCAACGAATTGGCCCACTATAAAATCTTAGATTTAATTAAATATAAACTATACTACTAATTCTAACTATAAGATTTGCATCTCTAGTTAAATTTTGGATGATAAGACTTTGGGGTATTACATAAGGGCATAACGATAGTTATAACTTATAACAATATATCATAAACACTAGCATAACGTTTACATAATAAGGGCATAACGTAGTCATAACGATACCATAATAATAATTAAACGGCACACGTTTTATGGGCATAACGATAACAATATAAAATCAGCGTTATAGGCATAACAATAGTCATCTCTAAGCATAACGATAATGAAAGAAACTGATTTTTTGTATGATAATTCTATGTCTCTTAAAATACAACCAAATACATATCGTTATGCATTTAATCAACTAACATTATGCTTCAAACTAACTAACGTTACCCCTGATCTGGAAATAAATCATAAAAAATTCAAAAATAACACGGTTTTAAGCATCCCTAATGTTCTAATCTAATATTAACCCACAAGATATATATTATCGTTAACCATAACGAAAGCATATAACTAACGTTTCTCGATCCAGATGGATTCCTCTGTGCATACTCCATTTTTGACGAACTGATTCTGACCATCAAAAAAGGGTAGTTATACGATATACGATGGACGAGAGAGAGAGAGAGAGATTTCAAACTTAAATGTCGAGTTTCTAGCAAATTTCACGCCTGGATTACTTCACAATTTTCCGGCGATAGGTCTACTTGTGTTTTTGAGATAAATAGAGAGGACGACAGAGTGAGAGGGTGAATAGATCGGCGATGGCGAGAGAGAGGAGTTATTGTTACTTGTAACGTTAAGAGAGAGAGAGAGAGAGGGGGGGGGGAACGGATGAGATGAAAGTGACTTTTCCTTCCAAAAAAATCACTTGTTTAATAATTTTGGAGTTGAAAATACAAAAAGTGGAAATTTCTTTTTTAAATTAATTTTTTGGGATCCACTACAAAGTAAGGGGTACAGAATAAAGTACATATTGCTCAAATTTCTTCTATCTATTAAATTTTGGTCAACTACGTAATTTTTAATTTAAAATTTCCTATTTAACCTTTTATCCCTTTTTTTATTATCCTATAATATATGTGTATATAATTACAATTAAAATAAATAAAATCTGAAAAGTGCAACTAATATGTGGACTAATATGCATATGATCCTTATATGAGTTCTCACCAAATAAGAAATTTAACATATCTTTTGATAAAAGTAAATGACGCACAAATTCCCTCAATACTACAGATCGGATGTGTGGGTAAAAAAAAAAAAGAATAAATGACACACGATGCCATCACATGTGTAGATTCATTACAAATTCCAAGGTTTCCACCCCATATTCATCTATAAATACCTCATCAATGTTCCCACAAGTCCACACCTATCTTTCGATAAAAGTAAATGACGCACAAATCCCCTCAATACTACAGGTCGGATGTGTGGGTAAAAAAAAAAAGAATAAATGACACACGATGCCTTCACACATATGTAGATTCATTAAAAAATTCAAAAGTTTCCACCCCATCTTCATCTATAAATACCCCATCAATATTCCCACAAGTCCATAACCACTGCACTAAATAATAATATAATTACACATAATAGCTCTGCATTATGTTTTATGTCAAATAATTTTTTTAAATTATACCGATGACTTATTTAAAAAGATAGCGTAATCTAGATTACCTTGATATAATTTGTAGTTAATTATGCATGATTTAATTTAACTAAGAATAATAGTGCTAACAATCACTACAAGAAAATGTGAAATTAGCGACGGAAATGGCGATGGAATGTATTCGGTCAACACGGACGACGGAATTAGTAACATAATAGCGACGGTTTAAATTGCGATGGAAATGGCGACAGAATTTGTCGTCACTAACTTAACAATGGAATAATCCATCGTTACACGTCATAATTCAATTTTAGAATTTTATTTTTTAAATGTAGCTACGGAATTAGCGACGAAAAAATCCGTCATTAATAATTTTTTCTCTTTTTTAATTATATTTTTTAATTTTTTTATTATTAGCGACAAAATTAACTACGAAATATTTTTGTAGCTAAAATTAAATTTGGTTTTAAAATTTTATTTTTTTTAATGTTTTACTTTTTTTAAAATTTTTATTATTCAATTACTACTAATGATGGATTTGAAATTAATATTTTTAATATTTTAATTTTTTTTATTCTTTTTATTTTTTTATTTTTTAATATTTAATATTATTTTTAAATTATTTTTTAACTTTTTTTTATTTTTCAATTACTACTAATTATGAATTTGAAATTAATATTTTTAATATTTTATCTTATATTTTTAGATTTTTTTTATTTTTAATATTTTATATATTTTTTTATTTTAATTTTTTAAATTTTTTAATCTTTTAAAATATAATTATATTGAATCTTTTTTTTAATACTTTTAATTTGATAATAATTTATATTTTTTATTTTTCAATTAATAACTAATTACGAATTTGAAATTAATCTTTTCAATATATTACTTTTTTATTTATTTTATATTTTTGAATTTTTTTTATTTTCTTTATTATTTTAATTTTTTATATTATTTTTAATATATTTAATTTTCAATTACTAATTAATTATGAATTAGAAATTTATTTTTTAAATATTTTATTTGTTTTGGTTTTATAATTTTATTTTATTTTATAATTTTTTTTATTTTTATAATATTTCATATTATTTTTAATATTTTTAGTTTTTCTTATTTTTAAATTACTAATTAAATAATTTTTTATTTTAATGTTTTTTATCACTTTATTTTATTTTTATAAATATTATTAATTATAAATATATAATATTTGAGAATATTAATTAAAACAATTTTGTATTAAATAAATGATGTAATATAATTATATTTTATAATAAATATATAATTTTAAAAATTTTAATAGATATTTAAATAAATAATGAATATTATAACTATTTAATTTAGAAATTAAAATCAATTAAAATAATTTAGTGTGTGTATATATATATATATATATTATTTCTAAATTATAACACAAATAATCACTAGTCCACATGGTTTTAGGGGCAGCCTTGCCATTCCAGAGGTCCTGGGTTCGAATCCGGCTTATGCGGATTTTTGCTGGATTTTGACGGAAAATTCTATCGCTATTTTTCGCAATGAAATTTTCCATCGTCTTCCTTTTTAGCGACTAGAAATAGGTGACGGGCACGTTCCGTCGCTATTTCCGTCGCCCGTGGTATTGGCGACGGAATTTCAAATATAGGTGACAGAATTTTCTGTCGCGAATTTGCTATTTTCTTGTAGTGAATACACACACAAATCATATAATATATCGTTATATTATATTACTAGTATTACACCCGTGCGATGCATGGTGAGAGTGTGATACGCATAAAATTTTATCAAAATATGATCACAATATAATACGTAAAATTTATTTAATGTATAATTAAATGGAAAATTAAATACAACTTTTTTAAATTTCAATATATTTATCTAAAAAAAATATGTTTTTTAAAATTAAAAATTTAAAATGTATTTGATATTAAAATGATAAAATCAAATATATCTCAATTGAAAGATTGAGAAAATTGAGATACTTCTCGAGCTTGGGCATCACAATTTACAACTAAATCTTGCCACCACATTAAATTACAATTTGACTGTTTTATTTAATCCTTATTTTATTGACATTATTATTTTTTACCACAACACCCTTAAAAAAACTTCTTAAACAATTAAATCAAAATTTTTTTAGTTGAATATTAAAGTAATTTAGTCTTAAGAAAAATCCAAATCCTCATTACCAAGATTTGCTTATAAAATAAATTAAAAAACAATTGAATACATTTTTTCTAAGAAAAAAATCATTATGACTAAAAATGAAATAAGTACATTTATTTATATAAATAATTTTTTATTAATAAAAGACTATTTTTACTATTTTTATTTTTAGATTAAAATGAAATAATTAAAATTATTTTTATGAATCACTTGTTTATTGATAAAAACATCATTATTAATAATTTTGGCAAAACGATGTTACAATTTTCTATCGGTACTAATATTCATTTATACAAAAAATCAAATAAATACATAATTATCTAAAATTCAATTGGGTCAACACTCAAAAGTTTTAAATATGGAAATAATAATAAACAATTATATTATGCATAAAACAATTAGATACATAACATGCATATAAATACACGATAAAAATAAGAAATAATTTCAGCCAAAGTGTGAAAAGTAGGGGATACAGTCTCAGTAAAAAATATATTAAATATAAAGTAACATATTAATTTATACTACAATATATTAAAATTTATTACATCCCACTATGAGACAACATATATAAAACTACATCTAGAGATAAAAATAATTTCTTAATAAACTTCTGATTGATGATGATGATGATGATGATGACTGAATATTTAGGCTGAATAACAATTACAAAAAATATTGGTCATGAAACTTTAAATATTCAAAAAAATAGGTAACTATAAAACATGAAACGGTACAAAGATTGCAAAGCAAATTGAAATATATACAATTGAGTAAATTGTCATCCTTTTATAAGCATGGCACCTTGATGAACACGTTAAAGTGAAGTTGTGGTCCATCTCTGAAATGCTCCTACAAATAATGATAATTATAATCGTGTAAGAGTGAATTATAAATTACAATATATAAAATTAACACGAACTGAATTAACAGACAATAAAGTGTTTAAATTAATAAATTAATTATAAATTGTGAAGATCTAAATCACCTGTTGTGTACAATTATCGTCTCCAAAAATCTGAATTGCAACAATCTTCATATACGTAGCCATGCATTTATCACATTCAACACATAATATTTAAGAGATAAATTACTACATAGAATTTGTATAATGCTACACAACAAATGGTAAAATAAAATAAAAAAGCGTAAAAAATAGAAAGAAACAACACATACGTTCTTGAATTGATCACTGAATCGTCATCATACTGAGAGAATGGTGAGAGAAGTATATATTTTGTGAGAAATGAACCAATATATATATATAATATTCATTTTTTTCTGATTGTAAATTGATTTATTTAAACATTAAATAAATTGGCGTTACCATGATTTATTTGGAATTTAGGATGCTAATTAGGTAGATTTCAATAAATACATGATTTGGGGATGCTAATTAGGTAGATTTCAATAAAATAAAAATTATGTTATATTTCTCTGTAATTTTACATATACAAAGTAAACCGGTATGCGCACGGCGGCAGAAAATTGTTATTTCATATGACATTGTTCAAAAAATAAAAGTAATTAAAATTAATATTATATTCTATTGTTATGGATTTTAAGATTAATTAGTTACATAATTCTAAACATTTTAACGTAATGTTAATTCATATTTAAATCATATACACTTTAAAACTATATGTTATGAAAAATGAAAGTGATTATTAAAAGAATCAATTAAAGTATGAAGTTTACAGATTCTGAAAAACTTCTCTATACACAACATTTGTAGTGGTATTCGTATCATTATCATCAAGTAAGATCTTTAATCCACTACGACTTGTAACCCTTGAAACAGCAACATACAATTGTCCATGAGTGAAAACCGGCTTCTGCAACAATAAACTAACGTGAGAGAGTGATTGTCCTTGGCTCTTGTTTATTGTCATTGTATAAGAGGGCATGAGAGGAAATTGTCATCTCTGAAACTTAAATGGCAATCTTGGATCAGCAGGCGTAAGAGACATTCTTGGAATTAGTACCATTTGCTGTGCATTTTGGCCACTAAGAAATCTTGCTTCGACCACATGTTTGCCAAGCCTTGTGGTCAAAAATGAAGATCGTCCTGATATTATTTGTCGAGTGTTCAAAATGAAGTTGGACAATTTGATTCAGGATCTGCGTCAAAATAATATATTTGGAAATGTTAAAACAGGTATGTGTTAGTTTTTAAAAATTTATTATATCAATTTTTAATTTCAATTTAATTTTTTTTTAACTTCAATTATAGTGGTATACACTGTTGAATTTCAAAAGAGAGGCCTTCCACATGCGCATATCTTGCTTTTCATATCTAAAGAGGATCAGAATCGAGGTTCAGAAGTGATTGACCAAATAATACCAGCTGAAATACCTGATAAAGAGCTGGATCCAAAATATTACACAGCTGTACAAGATTTCATGATTCACGGTCCATGTGGTGTTGTGAAAAAAAACTCACCATGCATGAGAAATGGTCGTTGCAGTAAATATTTTCCGAAAAATTTTACCGAGACAACAACCACAGATGAAGATGGATATCCAATATATAGACGCAGAGACAATGGAATAACAATTTTAAAGAATGGAATGCTGATGGATAATAGATACGTTGTTCCTCACAATCGATTCCTTTTGATGAAGTATGCTGCCCATATAAATGTTGAATGGTGCAACCAGTCAAGATCAATCAAATATTTGTTCAAATATGTGAACAAAGGGCACGATCGTGTTACTGCAGCATTCTATCAGAGCACTCAAGATGATGAAAGTGGGAAAAATATTGATGAAATAAGTATGTATTATGATTGCAGATATATTTCCCGCTGCGAGGCCGCGTGGAGAATATTTGGATTTCAAATCCAATACAAATACCCTCCTGTTGAGAGGTTGAGTTTTCATCTTGAAAATGAGCAGACGGTTTTCTTTCAAGATTCTGATTCAATTGACGGTGTCCTAAATAGACCAACTGTTCATGAAAATATGTTTTTAGCTTGGTTTGAAGCAAATAAGAAGTATCCGGAAGCACGGAAACTTACTTATGTTCAATTTCCAACAAAGTTTGTTTGGAAAAAAGCTAAAAAAGAGTGGGTACCGAGGAAGAAAAAATTCTCAATTGGAAGAATTTTCTTTGTTCCTCCGGGCAGTGGGGAAATGTATTATTTGAGATGTTTGCTTAATGTAGTACGGGGCCCTACGTGTTATGAAGACATCAGAAAAATTAATGGTGTGCAGTATGCTTCATTCAGAGATGCATGTTATGCTTTAGGATTGTTGGACGATGATAAGGAATTTATTGATGGGATCGTTGAAGCAAGCTATTGGTCATCTGCTGAATCTTTGAGAAAGTTATTTGTTACATTGTTAGCATCAGATTCTATGGGATGTCCAGAAGTCGTGTGGAATAATTGTTGGATATATTATATAAGCAATGATCAATACTGCAACATCTAGGTAGTTAAAAAATTTATATTATTTATTATTTCTTTAATTTTTCTATATTATTTTAAATTTCATTAATAATTTTTTTATAAATATACAGAATTGCAGTTGACCGATGAACAGATTCAAAGTTATTGTCTAGTGGAAATTGAAAAGTTGATCAAGAGTTTTGGAAGGACTTTACGAGAATTTGAAGGTATGCCATATCCAAGTTCTGACTTTTTTCAATCTCAGGAAAATAGATTGATAAATGATGAAATGAGATATGATAGGATGGAATTGGGAAATGATCACAAAGTGTTTGTTAGCAAACTGACAGATGAACAACACAATGTGTATCGAATTGTATCGGATGCTATATCATCAGAATCAGGGGGCATGTTTTTCTTGTATGGATACGGAGGTACTGGAAAGACATTCATATGGAAGACATTATCAGCAGCATTGAGATCAAAAGGAGAAATAGTGTTAAATGTTGCATCAAGTGGTATTGCTTCTATATTATTACCAGGTGGCCGGACAGCGCATTCAAGATTTAAGATACCATTAAATCCAAATAAGGATTCCACTTGCAACATTGTCCAAGGAAGTCCGCTTGTAGAATTGATTATTAGATGCAAGCTTATAATTTGGGATGAAGCACCTATAATGCACAAATACTGCTTTGAAGCTTTAGACCGGACACTTCGAGATATAATGCGTGTTGCCGATTCATCAAGTGGATGTAAAATTTTTGGAGGAAAAACAATCATTTTTGGAGGTGATTTTCGACAGATCTTACCAGTTATCCCAAAAGGAAGCAGACAGGATATTGTTAATGCGACAATAAATTCTTCTTATTTGTGGAAAGACTGTCGTGTCTTGAGATTAACAAAAAATTTAAGACTCTCGAATTTGGGTCCTAATGATGTAGGTAATGATGTTGGACAATTTGCAAATTGGATTGCTGGTATTGGAGATGGTACAATCGGTGACCCAAATGATGGATATGTGAATATTGAAATCCCTGATGATATTTTATTGAAATGGTCAGGAGATCCAATTTCAACAATTGTTCATAGTACTTTTCCATCATATGGTACTGATATTACAGATACAACTTATCTACAAGAACGAGCAATTCTTGCTCCAACTTTAAATGCGGTTGAATCTGTAAATCAATACATGCTTTCTTTGAACAACGGTGAGGGCAGATTGTATTTAAGTTCTGACTCAACATGCAACTCAGATAATAATAGAGGTTTGCTGCAAGAAGTTCATACTCCGGAATTCTTAAACAGTATAAGATGCTCAGGGGTTCCGAATCATGAATTATTTTTGAAAGTAGGTACTCCTGTTATGTTGTTGAGAAACATAGATCATGCAAATGGTTTATGTAATGGGACTCGATTGATGATCACAAGGCTTGGCAAACATGTGGTCGAAGCAAGATTTCTTAGTGGCCAAAATGCACAGCAAATGGTACTAATTCCAAGAATGTCTCTTACGCCTGCTGATCCAATATTGCCATTTAAGTTTCAGAGAAGACAATTTCCTCTCATGCCCTCTTATGCAATGACAATAAACAAGAGCCAAGGACAATCACTCTTTCACGTTGGTTTATTGTTGCAGAAGCCGGTTTTCACTCATGGACAATTGTATGTTGCTGTTTCAAGGGTTACAAGTCGTAGTGGATTAAAGATCTTACTTGATGATAATGATACGAATACCACTACGAATGTTGTGTATAGAGAAGTTTTTCAGAATCTGTAAACTTCATACTTTAATTGATTCTTTTAATAATCACTTTCATTTTTCATAACATATAGTTTTAAAGTGTATATGATTTAAATATGAATTAACATTACGTTAAAATGTTTAGAATTATGTAACTAATTAATCTTAAAATCCATAACAATAGAATATAATATTAATTTTAATTACTTTTATTTTTTGAACAATGTCATATGAAATAATAATTTTCTGCCGCCGTGCGCATACCGGTTTACTTTGTATATGTAAAATTACAGAGAAATATAACATAATTTTTATTTTAAATATATTTGTATTGCAAATAACGCAACGATGAAATAACAATTCGCTTCCACCGTGCAACGTACGTCTCACATCCCGCGTTACTTCCATCGCGCAACGCGCGGGCACTGTACTAGTAATAATAATAATAATAATAATAATAATAATAATAATAATAATAATAATAATATTATTATTATTATTATTATTATTATTATTTTATATAAATATTTTTCATAAGATATACACAAAATTAAATATACTTCTTGTACATTCTAAGAAAGGTTTCTTGATTAATCAAATAATCATAAAATTGATTAAACTTTTGAAAAATCTGAAAAAGTGCAACTAATCTGTTGACTAATATCTCTATGGTCCTTTTAAATTCTCACCAAACAATAAATTAAACATATTTTATGATAAGAGTAAATTAGGCACGATGCATTCACGCGTATAGATTCTTTGACAAATTCCAACGCTTCCACCTCATCTTCATCTATAAATACCTCATTGATGTTCCAACAATTCCATAATCACCACACTAAATAATAATATAACTACACATAATAGCTCTGCATTCCTCATATAGTTCTTTCATTTCATTAATTTCATCAGTGCAAGTCATTTTCCGATCGGATTTCTTCACATTCATTGCCAAGCCAACAGTCTTAAGTAAGTTTTCTGCTATCTGCTGCTTCTAATATACATGAAAGGGGCATGGATTGTTTCTTTTTTCATGCTTTCTGACAAAATTCTTGCTCCCTGTCACGATTTGATAATAAAAATGCTCATGTTTCTTTCTTTGGTGATGAAACTGCAGGTTGAAAACAGTTGTTGTTGAACTGTCCAGGAAGCGTGGTGGTGGTGGTGGCGGCCACCACGGAGAATCCCAGCATCTCGATGGACTGAGCCACCCATTTCTGACGTGGAGGTCATGATCTCCGGCACAATGCAAGTTTACCAACGCCTCAACATAATCACCTAACGGGTTACTGAAGAGAAAGCATCTACCCAGAGAAAGAAGCAATTGACTCGAAGTGGTCGAGCTACGATTGCTACTTTCTTTGGGTCGATGTTTTGGTGCCGAAACATTGCCTCTTCAGTAACCCTGTTGGTGGTTATGTCGAGGCCTTGGTAGACTTGCATTTTGTCGGAGTTGATGACCTCAGCATCAAAATCGGGTGGCTTCATCCATGGAGAGTGTGATTTTCCGGTGCTAGTGGCATCGAATCTCCTTTGTGTTATCATAATTTTGTACCGGATTTCTCCTGTGTTTTTTGAAGTGTCCGGTGACGGATTCAGAATTTTTATATTTGTTCGCACTTTATGTTTGTTCGTGCGACTACGAAAGACGCGTGAAAGAGAGGGGACTACTAATATATGTGCATTTAATTTTATATTATTTTTGTAATTGTGTTATTGAATAATGTCTTTTCTAATTATTTTAATTTTTCTTTAGTGAAAGATCTCATTTTGATTTCTTCGCTCTTCCTTAAATTATATTGAAAGAATGTTGTTCATTAAAATAAATAATTGAAAATAATAACTAAAATAAAATAATTTGGAAATAATTTTTTTCTAAAGTTATTAATTGATTCTGAAATTAAAATGATTATGGCTAACAATAAAATTTAGAATATTAAATCCGCACACATCGTTTGACATACAAAGTATAATGTCACATTTTATGAATGATGAAATAATAAAAAATAACTTAACAAAATAAAGCTGATTAAATTAATTACGTGAATAAAATATATTAATTAACAAAATAAAGCTGATTAAATTAATTACGTGAATAAAATATATTAATTAAAATTGAAAAACAAAGCAAGTAAATAATGAAATTCAATTACTATTCACTATTAATTTAAATTTGACATCAATTTTATTAAATATATAATCTATGTAAATAACTAACCAATATTTAAAATTTCTGAATAGTAAAAATACCAGTTTAATTAATATGCATTCATAGATTATAACTTGAATTTGATAATTCTAATTCTAATTTCTAATGCATAAAATTCATAACTCAAACCTTAATTAAAGATATATAATAAAATAGGGAAAATATTCTTCGATGAAGAAATTTGGAAGAAAATAGATGCAGAAAAACATATTGAAAATACTCAAGAATGATACAGAGCAATAAATTTTTGCTTTTACATTACTTTTACGGGAAGTGATAGATTTTATCATCCCTTCTTCTTTTCCTTAACTCTTTTTTTTTTCTTTCTGAAATTCTAAAACTAAAAAAATATACAAAATTTAATTATAAATAGCAATAATCAGAATAATTAACCAAAATATCAGAAAGTAATTATAAATAAAATCGTAATAGTTATTAACCCTAAATAAAAATAATTATTAAAGCAAAAAACTAAACATCAATAGCCCTTTTTTAAAAAATCCAAATCATCCAATGGACATTCGTTAGAGTTAGGTTTGGGTTAGGCCCACTTTTTGGTTTTACTTTAAAGGATTGGAATTAAAAAAAAAAATCACTCAAAAAAAAAAGTTTTCAAATTTAGTTGAACCCGTTAAAAGTTAAAACTCTTGAAATAATTTAATATTATTTTAGATTAAAAAGGTTTTAAATTATCTTAGATAAGATGTGCTAGAACCTAATCATTTCTAATAATTTAATGAAATTTCTTTGACCAATTTATTTCAGAACTGTTAACATTTACGTTGCTTAAATATTTTCGCTCACTGGTGCTCATATTTAAACATGTTTCACATGAAAATAAAATTTTGACTCATTTGTTCTGAGGCAAGTTCGAGCTTAATTTGTCAAATATTTTAAAGGTTGACGAGTTTTCTCGAATCTAATTGAGTTTAATAACTATATATTATGAATCACGGTGGGGATGACTTAGTGGTGGAATGAGGTTGTTTGGAGACCAAAGGTCACGGATTTGAATTTCCTCAATTCCACCAGATCGGGTGTGTGAGTAAAAAAAAATATTATGAATTTGTTTAATCTCAATTTTATTTGAAAATAATTTTATATTCTCAAAATATAATATATTTTACTAAAGTTTATTAATTAAATTTTTATATGTTTATCATAAGTAAAATCATATATAGAAATAATGCGTTAAATACCAAACTCAATAGATCTATATATAATAATATAAATAAACTAGCCCATGAGCCTATTAACAAGCTTGATCATCAGCTAACCATCTTAATAATATATACTTAAAATTGAGCACGAGCTCACTAAAATTAGCACAAACAAGTTAAATTGAGAACAAGTTTCGGTCGGGATGGTCTAGTGGTGAAGTGAAATTACTTGGATACCAAAGATCACGGGTTTGAATCTCCTCAATACCACAAGTTAGGTGTGTGACTCAAAAATAAAATTAAGTTGAGAACAACTCACAAATAATTTCGTTCATTTATAGTCATGTTGATCAATAATATAAAGAAAGTTTTTTATGAGTGGAAAATGAATAAAAAATGGGAATTTGATAGTGTGCAAGATATAACTTCGTCTTTCTTTTTCTTTTTTTCTTCTTTTTTTTTTCCTTTCAACTCTAGATCCATTTTTTTCGTTAATAATCGAGGGCGCTTCTCCAATTTCTTGTTCAATTTGTTGCATAAAAGGATCTTTAAATTTACTGATTCTATTGTCGTAGAGTTTATATTTCAATTTATTTATTCTTATTATACTCGTTAATTTATTTTTATTCATTCTTTAAGACGAATCTCTCAATTTTTGGGCATTCAAAAAATTTGAGCCGTCACGGAAAACATCATGAATCCGGTTCTAAAAAAAACCATAACACGTCAAAGATCATGATTAGGGGACACATTAGACCCTCTAGTCATTGTGTGTGTCAACACCGTGCTCTAAATATCATATCAAAATTATAGTCTTTCTTTCATTTAAATTTCTTTTGACTCAATATAATTTTACATATTATTATTTAGGTTTATTCCACCCAATTTGAATTCATAATTATTTTTTAGTATTTAATTTCTATTTTTTAGTTAATAAAATTGTTATTTATGGTATATATTTTTTAAAATTTTAATTTTCAGCAATAAATATTAACTAGAATTAGTTAATTAAAATATAATTAATTTTATTTTTGAGAAAGTTATTATTAAAATTACTCAATTTTAATGTTGGCAGGATACTCAATTTGATCCACAACGTAAACACCATGAACCCGGTTCTCAAAGAACAAACCATAATTAAACCGGTCAAAGATCATGATTCGGGCAGATTGATTTTTTTTATATATATTTTATTTAGGGTACAACAGTCAAAGGTGGGCCACCACTCACCAACCTAATTAATTAACTTAAACTTCACTTTAATATTTTACTTTCCAAAATCTTATAATGTACATGTATCATGCTCTCCTTACGTCAATGGTGCAAATCAGAAAAATGCAAATGAAAATGAAATATGAGATTGAAACAAAACACGAGATTAAATTAAGATATATGTGCACTGCATAGTATGTGCCTAAAATACGTACACGAATCATCTGATACAAACATGTGCACTTTGATCTGTAATCTGCCACTCTTTATATATAATATATTAACAAATAGCAATAGTATATATATTATTCAATCATTCAAAAAACAATAGTATTTATACTATTATTATGCAAAGTCGCGACAAATTCACTTACCTGGAAAGTGTAACAACCTTTTCTTCCTTTTCTTAAAGAGAGAGAAAGAGAGAGAGAGAGAGAGAGAGATGTACTAGTGGGGATTGTTGTTGGAAGTGTTTGATGAAATGGAATGATTGATAGAGATCAATATGGGGTGAAGTGCCTAAAAGTTTAAGGGTGATAATTGGGTAGTGATGAGTATTGTGTTATATATAATGGGATTGCATGTGGGCATGTGAGGGATGAGACAAAGGTTGGTTTGTTTATATAGTGCTGCACTTGTTTGTGGAATGTATGCTTGAATGGATTGCTGTTTTTTTTTAAACTTAGGTATTCTAAACTTTACAAGTGTTTCAATTATTGTGTTTTAGCTATATATGTTTGCAACCTTGATTTCCATCTTTAAGAATATCATAAAAATTGTGTGAAACTGTCTCACGTATGGGTCAAGATCCAAACCTAAACTCATATTCAATGATATATTATAATTTTATTAGTATTTGATTGTGTACATCTAATGGATCATAACCGATGAATATGATACAATCTCAAACAAAACTCTCTTATATTATTATTATTTTTAAAGTTTTTTTTCGAGGAAATATTATTATTAAAGTTGAAACCTTTCGACAAGTAGAAAGTAGAGGTGGTAAAGGATCCGAATCGAAATTCTATTTCCTAATAGAAAAGAAAGGGTATCAAATCTTCAAATTGATATAATATTATATATAGTTACATAGTTCTTTATATTAATTGGAATATTGTGTTTAAAATATGAAAATTTATATGAGATTCGTAGAATGACCCGTTTAAAAAGCAGTTTTAAAAAAATTGATGTTTTAGTCTCTTAATTTTGTTGTAAATTATTTGATGTTTTACATTTTTTTAAATTTTTCTCCCAATTTTATCTCTATAATATCTTCTACATTAAATATGTTGAGGAAATTAAAGAGATACATATAGGCATATATATTACAAAGAGATATTAAAATATATTAGGAAAATATAACTTAATAGGGAGATATGATATATTTGTCACATTTTTAAATTTTTAATTTTTGTTATAAAACCTTAAAACATCAATATTTAGAAAAAGGGAGTATATTATATGACATTATTTTAAGAATTTAATCTGATTTCCATACTTGATCAAATTTCTCAATAACCATTCTTCACTAATCACTACCCAAAAAGTAATTTACCATGGTAATTTATTACGCCAATATATATCGTGTCACGGGCCTCATTCCCCTATCAATTTTGGGCTTTTAGTGAAACAAAGCCTATATTCCAATCTGGCCCACTAGCACCTCGCGATTCATGTGGTCACCAAATTTATAATTTATAAATAAATTTCAACCAAAGCGGTCGCCGGTTATCCAATTGCGAAAATGGTACGATTTTTTTAGTCAGATTATTCAACGCTACGCGCATCTACTTCCCACTCTCTTGGTAAATACTTTCTTCGTCCCGTTAGCAAGGTCCACTTGCTGTTAAAATAGAGAGAGTAAATAATAAAAAGGCGGACCTTACTATTGGGACGGAGGAAGTAGTATTTTAGGAGACTTTCGAATAAAATACAATCTAATTTTGTCGCATGTTAAAAGTACAAGTATTTAGTTCTAGTGGGGATGATTTAGTAATGGAGTGAGATTGTTTGAATATTAAAGATCACGAATTTGAATTTTCTTAATACCATTAGGTCGAGTATGTGAATTAAAAATGTAAAATTTTGAAATTATTATAAAAATTGGAACGTTGTATAGCATAAATCTTACCTCCAATTTTCAGTGCTTGACGTCATGCAAGAAGGGGAAGTGTTCTCCAATTTTCAACCTGTTTTTATTTTGAATGATTGATAGTGAAAATATCTACAAATTCAAAGGCACATTTGTCTTAATTTTATACCTGATAAGTAGAGCTGTCAAATGGGTCGGGCCCCGCCCGAACCCATGGGCCAATCATATTTTCCGGGTCGGGCCGGCCCGGACTGAAACCATTTCGGACCTAAAAAATTGAGGCCCAACCCGACCCAAATTTCGGGTCAGGTCGGGCCGCGCATGAGCTTAATGCTAAATTTCTACTTTTTTCCATTGGGCCGGCCCGGCCCATTCAGACTTTTTTTTCCAGGCCGGCCCCGCCCGAAACCATTTCGGGCCTATAAAATCACGGCCCAGCCCGGCCCAAAATCGGGTTGGGTCGGGCTGGCCCGGTTTTGACAACTATATTGATAAGGTTATATTGGTAATTTTACATGTACATGGAAAATGATGAATTTAATCACCCCAAAAATGAGGTGATGAACAATCACACAAATGAGTGATTGGAGTCTGGACTTGTCACCAATCTCGAACTCCAATCCTTCAAAGCAGGCAAATGATAAGGGGATATAGTCTTATCTATCCCCCTAAACTAGGCTAATCTTTTAAACCAAACAAAACCTAAGATGATCTAAAATATCATATAGATCACATATTTTTGGTAGGATATGATTTTATTTTAAAAATTAATTGCTGAAGTGTTTGGATAAAATATGATTAAGAAATCATTGTATATGCGGAAATTTAAATTTTATATCCAAATTATCAAATAAAGCTACAATTTTATAGGGGTTGTTGAAAAATATTATTTTGCTTTTATAAAAACAATATTATTTGCAATAGACTTGTTTAAACTTATAAAATAATAAGACAAAAAAAATATCATATCCACTAGTCTACTGAAAATGTTATTTTAAATAATAGAATAGTAGAAATTTCATTCAGATACAGGAGCTCTTTCTATGGTTTTGGAAATATATATATATTTTTGTGAGATATATAATTCACAATTTCATATGGCTGGTTAACGTTTAATTCTCTTTTCCTCAAAAAAGAAAAAGAAAAAAAGGGTTGAATTATCCAAATTAGCAATTAGGCCAGTTCACACTCAGAGCGCGTGGCGCGTGTAGTTAAGGTAGGTCGAAGAAGACCGGCGCTGTAATCAATGGCCACACATTAGTCATTGATTCATTATATAAAATAAAATGACATTATTAAAAAATTCAAGTAAATTGAAATTTTATGGCCTTCACCTACCCCATCTCTTAATACAGTCGGAATTTCTACTAGAATCTTCCATTTCAGCATTTCACTCTCTCGCTCTCTACCTCAGCTCTATAACTTCAATCAGGGGTGCTCTGAGGTAACAAATTATTCAATACATAATCTAGAAGATTAATCTGTATGTTTTTTAATCCTTTTTTTATCGAATCATTATTCGGATTCTATGATTTAAAATGTGAATTTGACTTGATCCGTTGTTGATTCATTTCTGCTTATTGTTCAAGCTATTTGTTGATCTGGAATGAATCTGGTTTTGCTATTTGATTATTTCCCCTGTTGTTTATCGTTTGTTGTGGATTGATAGACTTTGAAGTTTGTCTATTTTGTGCGATTTCAATCTGTTTTTAATGGAGTTGGGAGTATTTTAGATCTTTCATGGAATGGTTGAACGTTTTTTAGTTCTGCCGCTTGCATTTTTGCAGTGATTTGCTTAATTTAGATTGTGATTGGTCCTTCTCTATTTGATTGAAGTTTGCTTTTACTAAACTAATTTTCATAATGTATGATGAAATGAGAGTTGTTATGACGTATGAGTAGCTAGATTTGGGCTAGTGTTGATACTTGTAAGACGCAGTAGTTGATGACATCTTGTCTTTTGATAGCGTTACTTTTTGAGGCATTTTGTAGCGTTTAGATGTTAAATAACCGATTTGATCTTGATCTTTTGTGCAGTGTGAAATGTTATGTTCTGTGTAATTTATATGCTTTCTGTTAATCATTTCATGAGATGCTTATTTTTGCGATTGTATTGGTATTTTCTTCGTATGAGATGAGACTAATGTGGTGTTTCTTTGCAAATTTGGTAGATCACAATTCACACACAACCATGGTGAAGGCTGTCGTAGTTCTTAACAGCAGCGAGGGTGTTACTGGCACCGTCCAATTCACACAGGAGGGAGATGGTATTTATCATTTTCATCAAATCAGTTGTTGTATCATGACATGTCCGGGTTTGAGTGGATGCTTAGTTGTGTCTATTGCTATTCATCAGGTCCAACAACTGTAACTGGAAACCTTTCTGGCCTTAAGCCTGGACTCCATGGCTTCCACGTGCACGCCCTTGGCGACACCACCAATGGTTGCATGTCGACTGGTAATTTATTTGGAGTATTTTTAGTAGCTCTGTTGTCTATATGTGTTACTTATTTGGTTGCATTGATTTTTTCTTTTTCTTTTTTCTATTCGACTATTGTTTAACTGATTGTTGATGGTGCCCCGATCTTAGGACCTCACTTCAATCCTGCTGGCAAAGAGCATGGTGCTCCTGATGATGAGGTTCGCCATGCTGGTGACCTTGGGAATATCACAGTTGGAGAAGATGGTAATCACCTTTGATTTTGTATATATATATTTTTTCATGATTTCCTTCTTAGGCATCCATATTAAGTTTGTTCTTTATTCATTTAAACTGTCTCACATTGAGAACAGTTACAAGTTCTTGATCTTCAAAATAATTACTAGTTGTGCTAGACTGCTAGTGCAAATGCTGTTGAAGGAATGCCTGTTCCAAAAAACCCTTGAAGATCACATCCTATTATTTTTATTATAACATCACAAACATGTTAAACATTTAGCACCGCGCATTGAGGTTATCTCAATTTCACTGACTCCAATAATTATCTCCCTTCAACTTCCTTGTTTCAGGCACTGCATCTTTCACCATCGTTGACAAACAGGTTTTTTTCTTTGCCATGACTCTTTCAAGTACCTAATGTTATTTTCTTGCTGTAACGATCCTTCTTTCTTTTTGTCAGATCCCACTGAGTGGACCACATTCCATCATTGGAAGAGCCGTTGTTGTTCATGGTGACCCTGATGATCTTGGAAAGGGTGCGTGTCTTCCCTTCTACAGTTCTACGTGCTTACTGTCTTTGCTCGTGTATTAACTCATCATGTTCTAGAAAGGAAAACAATGTTAAAATAACTTTGCAAGCTTTCTCTTAAAATTAATAGCTTCGTTTTCTGCGGTTGTGTGCCCCCTTATCCTTCAAAGCTATATGGCAAATCTTTTCTTCTTCGATAATTTTTACGAACTTCTCACTGTCGTCTCAGGTGGACATGAATTGAGCAAGAGCACCGGCAATGCTGGTGGAAGAATTGCTTGTGGTAAGAAACAGATTTTTATCCTCATATACTGTTGAAGCATGATAGGTCACAAAATTCAATTTTGATATGGAGAAATTATACACATCCAAATTCCAAAGAACAACAAACCAACAATCATCAGTCAATAATAAATAATAACTATCTATCGCATAAGTAGGTAGAAAACTGCTGAACTCTTATTATGGATATTTGGATAACTTACGTGGTGAGGCCCTCCTGTGATCTCTCAGGAAACCTAGTTTCTCGTTGAATTGTCAATCATCCGAATAAGCGTTGTAGTTCATCTATATTGTGATGCCAACAAATTAAATGGATACAATTTGAACTTAGATTACACATTGCCTTAGCCGCTACTAACTTCCCTGTTTATCGCAAATGCTATGCAGGAATCATTGGCCTTCAGGGCTGAGCAGACTTTGGCAGTTTGATCATGGCTTGCACTCTTTCCTGCAGTTGTTTGTGAGAAGAAGAACATCCTACTTCATTTTTCGACTTCTAAAATAAAGGTTTCTTGTTAGAAATTGGACCGAGTTTCATATGTAATGTTTTGTACTTCAACTCAATGAAGAAATGCTGTGGTGGTTGAGTGTTTTGCCTATAAAAATTTGATCATCTTCATTGCATTTTGTGGATGAGCTCATGAGCACTTGACAATTTCTTTTTTGTAATACATTTGTTTGACAACAAGAACTCTTTTTATGGAGTACAGTTTAATATAACAGCAGAAATTATGTAAAAATAGAATTGAAAACAAAGCACAAATCGGATTTATTGTACAACTTATTACAGAAAATAATATTCGTGGCCTCGTGGTACATGAAAAAATGTTCAAGTAATTTCATAATATTTTTAGTAATGCAATGCATGTTCTTTTTATTGGGAAATTTTATTATATATCCAGTAGTGCAATATCTTATAATCTAAATATAATTATATTTTCAGGTGTATATATTGTATTTTGAATACATTATATATGTTACGAACATAATTTGTGTAACGAGTTACTATCATTTTAATTTTTTTTGGGGGGTTACACCTGAGAAATCCACCGTTTGTATATTATGAAAGTCCATTTATTTATATAGAATAAACTGTGTGCTTTGCTCTCACTTTTTTTTTATTACGTTTATGATATTGTGTTTATTTTGTATAAATAAAAACATTTGAAGATTTATAAATTTTAATGAACCTACCTAAATTTGAAAGAAAATTTTAAAGGTAAATACAAGTTGAAACTTGAAACAAACATAATTTCGATATTTAATGAGGTAAATTTAGAAAGAATACAGAAAACAAACGAGATAAGTTGATTAGTTAGAAGTCACGAGTTCAATTTAGTGAAATCGCACCTGCTCTTTTCAGAGTAGTTATGCGATTTTTTTCATTTTAGTGGAGATTAGTTTTTAAGTAAAAAAACTCGTTAGATATGAGTCTTGCAGTTTCAAGAACTACAACCCCAAAAATACACAGAATATTTTGATGGATTTAATCAACTTGAGCTCTATAATTAGGTCCAATGCGTTCATCATTGGTTCAAATCACTTCCAAGATTACGGCCCTAGCAAAATCAGGCAGCATATCCCGCGCTCGCGAGCTGTTCGATGAATTGCCCCATAGAGATACCATTGCATGGAACGCAATGGTGAGCGGATATTTGCATCTGGGCTTCTATCATGAAGCTCTTTCGTTGTTTAGTTTCATGAGAACGAGCAATGTCAAGCCTGATCACTTCACGTTCACCGCTGTACTAAGCACGTGCGCTGCGTTGAAGGATATCAAATTCGGGCAAAGGCTCCATGCTCTTGCTGTTGTTTCAGGAGGCACTCTGTTCTTGCCTGTGAACAATGCGCTTATTGATATGTACGGGAAGTGCCATAGGGCTCGAGAGGCGAATAGAGTGTTTGAGGAGATGGGGATGAGGAATGAGGTTTCGTGGTGCTCGTTGTTGTTTGCTTATGTAAATGTTGGCCTTCTTGATGTTTCGGGTAGTGTTTTTCATGATATGCCAAGAAGAGTGATTATAGCTTGGAATACTATGATTGCTGGTTATGCAAAGTGGGGCGAAGTTGAATGGTGTTTGGGTTTGTTTAAGAGGATGTTAGAGGAATGTTTTAACCCTGATCAATGGACTTTAAGTGCGGTTTTGAATTCTTGTGGTGAAATGAGTGAACCGTGTTATGGTTGTATGCTGCATGGTTTTATCATCAAAAGTGGCTGGAGTTCTGCAGTGGAGGTCAACAATTCGGTTCTTAGTTTCTATACCAACTTTGGTGAGGAACATGAGGTTCTTAGGGCAGTTGAGGCTGTTGGAATGTGTAATGATGTTTCTTGGAATGCAATTATCGATGCGTACATGAAGATAGGTGATGTTGAGGAAGCTAATCTCGTGTTTCAGCATATGCCCGAAAAGAATCTTATTTCGTGGACATCAATGATCTCCGGGTACATGAGAAATGGCCGCGGAGAAGGTGCTTTAAGCTTTTTTGTTGATCTGATGAAAAGTCATGTACGGCCAGATGATATTGCTTTGGGAGCTATTTTACATGCTTGCTCTAACTTGGCAACACTAGGCCATGGTAGAGTGGTCCATGGTTGTGTGATTCAATACGGTTTCCATGCTAACGTCTACGTTGGCAATGGCCTGGTGAACATGTATGGTAAATGTGGGGACATTTGCAGCTCATATAGAGCTTTTACTGATATTTCTGTCAAGGATTTGATTTCATGGAACACGATGTTGTTTGCGTTTGGATTACACGGACACTCTAGCCGAGCCCTACGTATTCTTGATGAAATGGTAGCTTCTGGGATGAAGCCAGACAAAGTAACTTTCATAGGTCTATTGATGACTTGTAACCACTTGGGACTGATCGATGAGGGCCTCATCTTTTTCAAATCAATGACTTCGCACTATGGCCTTTCTCCTGAAACTGATCATGTGGCTTGTGTGGTAGATATGCTGGGAAGAGCTGGACAGTTGGAAAGAGCAAAAGAACTAGCAAATAAATATGCTGAGGCAAATGATGTGAAGGTCGGCTCATTGGAAGCTCTTCTTGGATCATATTCCTCTCACGGTTATTTAAAGATGGGGGCAGAGATAGCAGAACGGCTGCAGATACTGAAGCCTAGTGATGAGATAAGCTATGTCATGCTGTCAAACTTGTATTCGGCTAGTGGGCAGTGGAGACGAGCAGAGAGTTTGAGGAAGGCAATGGCTGGCCGCGGCATTAAGAAAATGCCCGGCTGCAGTTGGGTTGAAGTTAGAAATCGTGTTGCAGCTTTCGTTGCTGGGAGCAACTCTTCACCATACATGGAAGATGTGCATCAGATGCTTTGTATTCTCAGATCTGATATGAGATTTCCCATGTCTTTTCCTTGCTGGGATGGGATTACGTAGCGTGTCTTACCATATAAGAAGATTGTTCAATCAGTTTATTCAGCATTCTTGAGCAGTTCGGTTTCTGAAACTGAAAATCGGCTGACTTGAAATGAACTACAGAGCTGAGTCAAGTAAGTTAATGTTAGATTATGATTTGGAAATGCATGATATGGTTATGAAGGGAAGAAATTTATATTATATCTCAACAATAGCAGAAAACATCATCTTCAATTCATTGATACAGTTCCACAGATCCAACCACCAAAAATGACTATATCACTTGCTACTGTTTGCCTATATACTAATGGCCATACAAATTTCTACAACCTTACAGGCCCCTCGATGGAGCCAGGATGAGGGTCGACATACAACTGTGAACTAGCTGAGTGTTCTTGAAATCTCTAGCAAATGCCCATCCTTCAAAATGCACTTGAACTTCTGCAGCTACTCTCAGATAGGTCCATTTTGCAGCTGCGCGACGTTCCTGAAACATTATGCAATCAAAACACCTCCTATTTTTGCTACAAGGAAATAGACTGTATATTTCTCCAATTTCATCTCCCTCTCTCTCCAATGGCGTCTGTCACACTTGCTCAGAAGGTTGAGCAACTTGAAACCGCCAGGAGCATAATCGTATATACAGAGAGTTAATGAGCATAGCCAATCCAAGCCCTGAGAACGATGCAATCAGGATGGCGTAAATTGCTGCGAAGTGAAGCTGCCAGATCAAGAATAATGTGGTTAGACTGGAAACATGATTTGAAGATAAGACTTATATATGAATTGTTGAAACATGCCATCATGTACTAATTTACATGCTCTTTTTTTTTGCAAGTCTTAAAGACTCCCCCCCACCCCCCGAAATCTATAATACAAAAACTACATATGAAGTGACTGCTTGATGACGAACAATAAGTAAAAAGATAGAAGTAGAGAAATCAGGCAGGAATGCTTCTCACCAAAGAATAGAAAACATGGAGAATCAAGGCCACGAGCGCAAATTCAAGAGCAGCATAAGTCCATGCATACTCTTTTAGTGCTGCATCAGAATAAACTAGTTTAAGATCAATATTCTAACACTACATTTAATCATTTTAACTTTCTGGAGCATTCCCATACCAAGTACAATAGCAAAAATTGATGAAGTAAGACCCAAGGTGAAAGCAAATGGTGCGGAAATCATAAGTGCTTCGGTTTTCATCTTCTCAATCTGTACATGAATAAAATGTTGGACCCCAACATAAGCATGTATGGTCAGGTGGGTCAAAATAGTTTTCATTTATATATACTGAAGTAATTGGAAACTGTATTAACATTCAGAACCACCATCTTATCGACTATTATCTCACCAATAGCTGCTCGAGGAAGAAGAAATAGCATATCGTGCTAATCAACACGAGCACCACAAAATCTTGCCAGGCACTGAGTGAATACACCAACAAATTATTGTAAGAGTTCATTTAGAATTCCACGTACAGAAAAAAATAGACAAATTCAAGAAACAGGGTAGGGCCAGAAGATACAAGCATTACGATGTTAACTCATTCTCTCTTTCTCTCTATTCTATCCATGAATGGCGATTGTAGATTATTCAGATATGAAAAGGTTTGATAGGGAAGTTTGTACAATGGAACATCAACATCCACTGAAATTCATAAAAAATCACCTTATTGAATGCTGTATCTGCTGTTCTCTGCTCTCTGCTTGAGCAGGTGGGGCAACTCGAAGTAAAGTAACCGGTAAATTTGAAACTTCTTTACCACAGACCTCACAGATACTGTTGCGTCTTATGCTAAACCATTTAATTGCACATTCTTTATGTACAAGATTGAGTTCTCCTTTACAAAGGCACTCCATCTTGAGCGTATCTCGTTCTTCGCAGGTATCCAAACAGATCCTACACACAGCTTCCTCTTCCGGAATCTCTTGATCCTCTTGGACAGGAGCAGGACTTATTTGATCTATCTTGCCACAAGCAAAATTATGATGTCAAAAACTCGCGCATGATCATAAATTACTTGGACTGGAACCACCTATCTGAGGAATATATCTCGAGTATTGCATATACCTAGCCAAATTGCAGGTTACATGCCCAGTTGAAGAAAATGAACACCATAAAAGACAAGGATCAATATGCTGTTCTATACTAGATTAAGTGAGTCAATCCCCAAACCTATTTTCTTGTCAGCAAAAGATACATCATTTCGACCGTTTGTATGAAATGGAGCATGTCAAACTAGTACGACTACGACTTAATACTACAGACTCAATATATATATATATATATAGGAGAATAGAAAACAATAGGATGAAATAAAATGTTGCAAGAGTAAGTAATGGCTTAGCACAGGCTTCATGAGCTATTAAATAAGGCTGAAGCAGGATAGCAGAATTTAGACAATATGAACATGGGCATAACATACCGCCATTAGTATCTGAAGCATGATTTTCACGGGCTAAAGATAACGATCTCACAATGAAATAACTCTTCCTCCCTGGCACAGAGAGCGATCTTGAAACAGCAGCTTTAGACACGGTTCCCTGTAATAAGGCAAAAGGTTATTATCACACACACACAGATATATATATATATATATATATATATATATATTGCAAGTTTGGTGCTTGGCATTTGAAGAGGCTACCGCCTCCTAATACTCTTTTCTTAATTTCAAATAAGAACCTAAACAACAAGGTAAGACAGTGGACATCTGATGAACCTAAACAACATAGACTATTTTACAGATTTTCTAACATCTAATGGTAGCAGTTTTGGATGAGAATTTTATATTAGCCAAACGAGTAAGATAATAGAAAATTATGATAACAGATATCCAGGAAATTTATGAAGTTAAAAAGAGTTTAGATGCAAAAGTACATTTGATCTTTGCTTTTCACTGTTTGTTCTAGCCGGTATCAGAGGGGACAAGTTTGAGGCAGGCGTGACCGGAACGGAAGCGCACTTTGGCCAAGGTGAAATATCTGAAAAGGCAGGGCTTTCAAGAGCTGCCTTAGGATCTGAACTGAGAAGAGAGCTTCTTTCACCATCTGAGACAATCTTCTTCTTTTTAAAGCTCACCGAATTAAGAAAACCCTTGCCACTGCGGTTTCTTGAGAAATCCCCAGGCCTTGGAGGTACTTGAAGAGTTAGATCCGAACGACGTGTACTTGGCTGTGGATTAGCAGCCATATTTGTGGAGTTTCTGCCATCAGAATCAGCCTATGTGCAAAGAAAATTGCAGAGTTGTTACTCAAGGAAATTACAAACAAGGGAAAACATAAGGAGAGACAAGTATTGGATTTGAAACCTACATATAAAAGTATTACCAAGTTACTCAAATAAGAGCACTCTTGTCTTGTTAAGAATGGATAGAGAAATTCTGAATAAACGAGCACAAGTTTATGAGTTGCTCAAACATAGTCCAGCTACTACAAACATCAAGATTACATATAATCTGATAAAAGAAAAACTACCAATGACCTAAGCTCAAATCAGAGGCAAACGAGACTATCAACAAATAACAAGATGCAATTTCTGTCTTTTGCTGTCATTTAAGCTGAATATGCATATTAATTGAATAAGCATAATCAACAACTGAAGGATTAGATAGATCTCTACTGATAATAGTAGCAAACATCACTATTATATAAATTAATTACAATAAAAGTAAATTATGCCTACTAAACCATGATACCAAGCCTAACAAGCACCCACACAGCGAGGTAATAGATTCTTGAGATGTAGAAGAAAACACACACACACACAAAGATTTTTCATTCTGCACTTTTAGTATTAACTATAATCTTCAACCACACATCTTTAGCAAGCAAAACTACAATCCATAGCCAAAAAAGACAAAAATGGGGAAAAATTGACAAAAACACCAAAATTCAACAGCTCGTCGACCAAATCCCATTTAAATTCTAACCTGTGATTCTAATCTTGGAGTGCTCTCCATCATTCTATAATCTGTTGCTGCATTATTCACCTCATCACCTGCTCCTGGACTTTCCATACTTGAGCGGAAAAATGGAAACTTTCACCGAAAAAGATTCAATTTTTTTCCCCAAGAATCAACTTTTTCTTTTCTTTGTTTACACAAATTGATGAGTCGTGGAATCAAGTAATTCTACCGACGAGAATGAATGGAAGGTGTGGTGACGTGAGTTGGGGTAGGCCCACGTCACTGTGTCTCAGATTTATGTTATTTACGGGATTTGTGCAGCGAATGTATTTCCTCTGACGTTTGTCCTAACAGAGCTGTAATTTCCAATTTTTTTTCATTGAAAGGAAAATGAAAACGAAAAAGGGCAAAAAGGGAAACAAAATTAAATAAATTTGGAAATATATTTTTCTGGGTATTTTATGGCATTTTCAGTGTTGATTTTTTGGGGAACCGAGCACATGGGCTTGTATGATTGCATATTTGTATGCATGTAATGAAATGCTCACTTTAACCAACTGAAATTGTTGAAAATTTGAAATAATAAAAGAAACAAAACCACCCTTTCATTTTTTAGCAATTTTAACTAAATATTGTTGGGTTGGGGTGGGGGTGGGGGAGGGGGGGGGGTATGAAATTAGTTCTAAGCATCTTCCCTTTTTTCCTTTATAATCTTCTTATATTTTATTTTTTCTTGAAATCAGGCTGGGCCATAGATTTTGGATAGTGATGTAGATTGCTGCATTGTATTTGTTTGTATACTTCTATGCCATAATGGCTCGATCATACACATTGCACGTTTACATTATCATCCTTTAAAGTAAATATTACTGGTACATTATATATTTATGAGAATAAAATAAATATTGGGTGGCTCGATTTAATTTTCACCAATAATCCTGCATACTGTTTTTTTATCTTTTATTTGAAAAATTACATGTAAGTATTTTTTTTTTGTTTGGGGGAGCCTAAGTTTTTTTTGTTTTATTATTATTATTATTATTATTATTATTATTATTATTATTATTATTATATATTTTTTATTTTTTTTTGTGGGGGAGCCAAGGTTTGCACTAGCTAGCCCCCAATTCTCTCTCTCTCTCTCTCTCTCTCTCTCTCTCTCTCTCTATATATATATATATATATATATATATATATTATTGTCTGTTGATTATAATTGTACGAATTAATGAAATGTGAAGTGAAGTTTTCACATTTTAACTTTCTACTAGCTCAAAAAATCAGTATGACTTGAGAGTACAAAACACTAAAAAGAAATTAAAAAAAAAATAGAGAAGAAGAAGAAATACAAATCCACAAGAAAAGGAGAAAACAAAAAATCGGCTAACCAATTACCAAAACCGCATAGTTGAGTTAAAATTGAAACAAACCACACTTATTTAGTGAGTTTTTATTTTTTGGTCAACCTAACTTTCATCTCAATTATACTTAATCAACCAAACAAACACTCTTGTTTTTAATATATTTGACGCTCAATTCCCCCTCATTTCTTTTTAGTTGAAGGATGAGGAATTATTTGAGTGATAAATACTGCAAAGGCTACATGCCTGAAGTAATTCCCATTTTTTAAAAATAAGTTAAATGGTTATCTTCACACAATGATCATAAACTGCAAATTCATAAGCTTTTTAATAAGAAATCAATATTGAAACTTATTTTTTTTTTGGTGTCTGCTAATAAAAACAATTAATTTCAAGAATTAGGATAGGCTGGTTTTGTTACGGAAGTGACTTTGTTAGGTTTTATTTTTTTATTATTATTTTTAAAATAGAATCATGACTAATCAAACTGTCTAGTCTTTGTAAATACGCGAACTAGGGGTTTACGCAACAGGAATATAATATTTTTGGACACCATTTACTCCACTTTCTTTATTCTTCAATTAAATCATAAAATAAATAAAAAATAATAAATTTACATCAATTGGAAATTGAATATATTCTGCTTATAATTAAATTTAACGAACTCTTTTAAAAGCCTAGATCAATTATTTTGACAAAATAAGAATGTAGTTGGAAATCAGCCCCACCCACTTCATAAATTGGAAATGTTAATGGTAATTATAGTGGTCATTTTTCATCCATTCATCGTGGTTCAACTGATTTTTTAATAGATTATTATTCAATTTTAAATTTGAATTAACGTTGCAGTTCCATTTTATTCGGAAGGAGAGGAGTCGACATGTTCTTCAATATATAGCTTCCGCGATCCCCGTGAACCCTAACTACTACCTCCGCCTATAAAATGAGGTCCTCATTTTCATTTGGCTACCACGCAGATATACTTATGAATTTCACCTTCTACCCTAGAAAATACTGAACATAGTATTTTCTTAGTTTGATTTCTCACTGACGATCAATCCGCACAGTGAAGTTCTCATATTTTATTTGTTTATTTTATGTTTTACCTCATTCTGCTTTTATTTTTTTCCTTACTTGAGTGTCGGAGGCCCAACGATCCTCACCCCCCGATGATTCTTAGCTCTTACGGTGTTCTTTATGTTTCTGTTTCACAGATAGAACTGCTCCACACTAAATCGATAATTGTAGATTTTTGGATCTACAATAATTATATTAATTATTATGGACTGTAATCATTTTTAAGGGGCTACAAATATAATTTATTCTTTCTAAGAAATAATGACCTTTTTATGTGTGTTTTAATATTGCATTAATTTATATGAATACCCAATAATTTTTTAAAAAGTCATATAAGAATCCTACTAGATGTGAGTTCTATAGGGGATATCCAAACAGTGAAGACTCGTACCTGAAATAGAGATATCGAGACTCAAGAAAGAAAGCTTAAAAGGTAATTCTAAACACAGCTTCCAATTTATTCTTCGTAGCCCCCAAACTTAATTAAATTAAAAATAATGTTGCAATGGACTAATTTAGCCTTAAAGCTACCATTTAAATCCTCCCCCAAAAAAACGAGTGTATATAGCCCCCAAATCCCAATCCACCACTTTATAAAAAAAAAAAAAACTTATTTCATTTCTTAATCAAAACTAAACAAATTAAGCATCATTGTTTATTTGTATAGTCCCCTTCTCCCACCATTTTCACTTCCTGTGTTTCTCCCCATTTTCTTGAATGCTCCTATTTTTTTATTATGTTGCATTCTTTTGATTCAATCAAACTCAAATAGAGTACATAATTCATGATAAATGGGTTGCAGTGAAGATTGGAAACAAATACGTAAGAAATAAATAGTTTAAAATGATGAACTGTTTTCTTGTATTGTTCTTGGATGATTGGCAATTTGAGGTGCCTTTGAAACAATTTGTTTTGTTGAACCCAATTGGAATAATTAGTTTCAGAATACAAGTTGAAAATATTTTTTCTAGAAATTGATTGAGAACAATGATTCGCTATTATGGAAAAATATTTTAGTTTGAATGGCATTTCAAATTGACGATGGCTGGGAATCTAGCCGTCGGAGAGTTTCTCCATCAAACTATTGTTAGCTCGATATTGCCTATTGCTGTTGTCTAAATTCATTTGCATAAAAATTAATTTCTTATTCTGAAAAATCAATCTTCCTATTAGCTATTTATGATGAGGGAATTGGGGATGAACCTCAGAAGAGAAAATGACGAAAAAATGGGCTATATAAATATACAATGATTCTTAATTTGTTTTATTTTGATTAAGAAATAAAACAAGTTTTTCTTTTTTAATTTTATCAAGTGGGTGGATTGGGGGGGGCTATGCATTGGATTTTTTTAAGTTATGATTGTAAGGGTAAATAAGTCTATTAAATTAATATTTAGAGTTTAATTAATTTGGAGCTTTAAGAAATAAATTGGGGGTTATGTTTATAATTACCGTTCATTAAAAAGTAAAAACTAAGAAACTTAAACAAAACAACCAACCACTGTAGTACATGTGAACTAATAGGCCATATTGGGCCCAGCAGCCCACAACTCCCCACATGCAAGAAAATAGAAATCAATAATATTAATTGCTGAAAATTTGATGCCACCCGACCGTGCACCGTGACCAAATTTTTGAATTTTAGTTAAGAGTTAAGGGTCATTTCATTTAATTATTATACAAGGTTCACATTATCTCTTTTTTTATTATTTGGTTTATTTTGCTTTCCCAATTTTTTAAAATGGCATCTGTTGCTCTTTCTATAGATAGAAAAATTGACATTATTAACAAACATAAATTAACATATATTTTTGTCACACACTAAGATTTTTCACATATATTTACACAATTTTACAATTAATTAAAATGGCAACAAATTAATAAATTATAATTGTTAAATAATAAAATAATAAATACCCATAAATTTATATAATAAATTAATTAACACATAATAATAATATATGAAACATTCAATATTTATAATATATATGTGTATGTGTGTGTATTGAGATAATTTATAGAATTAAAATAAACAGATACCAGTTTTTAGAATAAAATAATGCTATAAATTATCTCAATATATATATATATATATTATAAATATTGATATTTTCATATTATTATTATTACTATGTGTTAATTATTTTATTAATTTGTGGGAATTTATTGTTTTATCACTTATTAACCATAATTTATTAATTTGTTGCAATTTTGGTTAATTGTACAATTGTGTGTAAAAATATGTAAAAATCTTAGCGTGTGAGAGAAATGTGTCTTAGTGTGTGTTTGTTAATTGTAGTGGTCATTTTTCGTCAACCCAAAATGCTGGCCCAAAAGGATTGAACGATAGCGTACAATCAGTATTTCAATAGATAAACGTTCAATTTTAAATTTGAATTAACGATCATTTTCTCCTTATTCGATAAGATTGACGTGTTCAGAGGAGTCGACACGTTTTTCAACCTCCTCCGCGATCCTCGCGAACCCTAGCTGCTACCTCCACCTTTAAAAGGAGACCCCCCTCCTCATTTGACAACTACGCGGAAATACCCACAAGCTTCACATCATACCCTAGACACATTGAGTTTATCATTTTTTAAGTTCATTCCACTCCGACAATTCAACATCTGGGCGCCTTTCTTACGATATTTTCCGATTGAACGAAGATTCTCTCAATTTCTAGTCACATTCTGGCTAGAGATTAATATTATTAAACTATTTAATTATTCAACTATTTCATATTTTAATTCTTTCTACTCTTCTTCTTTTCCTGACTTGAGCGTCGGAGATCCAATGATCTTCACCCCCCGATGGTCTTTGGCTTTTACGGTGTTTTCTATTTTTATTTCACAGATTGGTCGTTGCTCTAGACTAAATCAATTAATTGCAGATTTTCGGATCTACAATTTGGCGCCTACCGTGGGGCAGCGATCTATTCGTGAAACAAAATGACAACGCCTAATGAGAGTCGCAGAGATGGAAAAGGACCCCAGTAAGATGGCAGAATTGCTACGAATTTACCCGATGTTGATTTGTCGCTGGCTGATGTTATGAGGAATATATAGCATCAAATAGCAAACACCACGGGGGAGTTAGCGCTTCTGAGATCAGAGAACGCTTCACTCCGCAGTACACTTGAAGATCTAACCATCAATGACAACACACACCATCTGAACTACATCAAACCTACCAATCTATTCGGTGAACCAAATTCGGTATACTCTGAGCGTCGTCGTTCTGTTACTTTTACTGATCCATTTATTGCAGGTACTAGTGCGTCAGCACAGAAGGTAGACACCAGACAACAAATGGAGGAGAGCCCGCTAAGGCCACCTCCAGGGTTCGAATATCGTGCTTCTGGGCAGGAAAGGATCCGACACCAGACCCTCGAGCAAGAAAGGGTTGAACAGCAACGCAGGTTCAACCAAGGATTCGATTAGAGAATGATCGACCACCCAAGTGAATTGGAGCAATGACTGGCTGTTATCGAGGCAATGATAACTCGAATTCCTGGTGTACCTCTTCCAATCCGCAAGGCTGCATCAAATAGCTTTGCTGACTCACCGTTTGTGGATGAAATTGGGTTAACAGAGATGTCGTCGAAGTTCACCCTACCGTCTATGAAGTTATTTAATGGAACCTCAGATCCGGATGACCATATCGCATAGTATAAACAGAAGATGTTCATTGCAGCAATACCAAAGTATCCCAGAGAAGCCTGCATGTGCAAAGGCTTTAGGTCAAGCCTATCAGGAGCCGCACTGCAGTGGTTCACAAACCTTCCTAACGCTTCGATCGGATCATTTGCACAACTCACAGATCTTTTTGTAGAATAGTTCGCCAGCAGTCGAAAAATTAAGAAACATTCCGATGACCTCTACGCCATTATCCAGTATCCAAATGAAACACTTATGAATTATGTTGCAAGGTTCAATAAAGAGAATGTAGAGATATCAAGCTGCAACGCTGACACTGCCATATCAGCCTGCAGAAAGGGGCTAAAGAGGGATTCAGACCTCTACAAAGAACTCACAAAGTACCCGTGTAAGATAATGGATGATATTTTAGCAAAGGCATGGGCACAAATCAAGTGGGAGAAAGATGAGGATCAGTACTATCGACCCGAGCCGAGAGGTCGAGATGAAAGAAGAGACTCCCGTATAAATGATAGAAGGAGAGCTGACCCTTACCCTCGCAATGATCGCTACAAACTTCGAGGTCGAGAGGATAATTCAGATCTACATGACCGACGTTTGCCGGGATACAACATGTGCCTCACACCCTTAGAAGTCGTCAATGCCTTGAAGGAACTTGGTAGTACAATGAAGTGGCCACCCAATATGAGAAGCCCAGATTATGAACGTGACAGAACAAAGTACTGCGAATTCCACAATGACCATGGCCATAGGACAGATGACTGTATTGCATTGCGTCTCGAAGTCATCAACCTATTCAAGCGAGATCATTTGAAAGATTTGCTGACTGATAAGAGAAATCAGACCTTTAGCAAAAATGATGAAAACTCAATGGATTCGCCAAAGCCTCCACCAATCGAGCATGTGGTTAATTGCATAACTGGAGGATCCGAGGTTAGCGAAGTGTCCCAGGCATCAACAAAATGACACTACAGATCTCTCAAATACACGCCCATGATACCAAAGTCCGATACCGAAATGGAACTCATAACTTTGAGTTTCACCAACAGCGAAGCTTCTGAACTCTCACACCCGCACCATGACGCAATTGTTATTTCTGTCCTTATTTCTAACTGTATGATTAAGAGGACTCTCATTGATGGTGGAAGTTCGACTAATATCATTTTCTTATCTACTTTGAAGGGGATGCAAGTCCCCGAGGCTCATATCGTCAAAAAATTAATGACCTTGATTGGATTTAGCGGCGAGCACAAAGCCACCATAGGTGAAATTACACTACCTATATATACGGAAGGAGTTAACCTGCACACCAAGTTTCAAATTATCGATGCACCCTTAACATACAACGTCATCCTTGGGAGACCTTGGAATCATGAACTAAGAGTTGTACCTTCGACCTTTCACCAAGTCATACACTTCCCAACCCCGTGGGGAATTAAGCAGATCCGTGGAGAGCAAATTGCATCAAGAGACTGCTACAGATCGGGTTTTAAAACTAACCATGTGCAGGTACAAGAAGTAAACCAAATCGATGAGGCATCGATGTCAAACTCAAAGTATGAGCATGGAGAAAGTTTAAGGTCGACCTCCTACGTCAAACCTGAGATGAAAGATCTTGAGATGAAGTATAGATTCACCCTGACTCCCCAGACCACGTCGTTCAAATTGGGTCAAGGTTGTAAGTCGATGCTGATCACCAAGGTGGTATAAAATGGGGCTTACAAGCTGCAAATTGTTGAAGGCAGAGAAAGTGCAAATAGCTGGAACGCAGTTCAACTCAAGCAGTATCATTTCTAAACTCTTGGCTAAATCTCTCAAGTTTTGTCTTATTTATTTTTTAAACTCGCCACTGACTTGAGTGTCGGAGGGTCGATGGCTAAGCCATTGTTTGGTGTTTATTTGTGGTATTTTGTTGCATGATTTTGTATGTTTCATTTGTATTTTCTAGTATTTTGATCTAGTTTATCTCTAGGTTTCGTGTGATTTTCTTCACTTGTTGCTCTTATGGTGGAATAAGCCAAGTTTTGGAAAACTTGAGCTTTTGTACGCAAAATCTTGATTTTTAGGTACTAAGGTGGCGTGGAGTGATGATAGGCCTGAAGAGATGAACCCGGAAGAAGAAGCAAGAACCCCACGGCCGCGCAGCATGTGACGCCGACAGACCCCGCGGGTGCGCGCACTCCAGGAACTCCGCGAGCGCGCGGCGTCCCGCGGGCGCGCGGGTCGCGCTGTTCCTCTCGATCGACGCCAACTCTGCACTCATTTCTCACCTCCTCTTGTGGCATCTTGAACAAAATAGCATATCCTTTATCTTCCTTCCATTTTGCATGTGGATTTTAGACTTTTGAATTAATCTAATCTAAGTGCTAGGAGAGTAGGGATTAATTCAACCTAACCCCTAGCTTTGGATTTTTGTCCACAAAAATCTCCCACACTTCCTCTCACAATTAATGCTCCATCACCATCACCTTACCACCACCTTTCCTCTCTCCTACCACCATACCTCTCACCATATCTATCTATCACTTCTCTCTCTCTCTCCTACGTATCTCTCTCTCTCTCATACGTATCTCTCTCCCTTTCCCATGTGATCTCATATAGATATTTGGGGATTTACTAGATTTGGATCATCATTCATCATTCACTCTCACCACTTCTCACACCACTCACTTCATCTTCTCCATTCTCTCCCTCTCCATTTTCTACACACACTCATTCTCTACACCACTTTCTCACCATTTTTCCACCATTATCACCATCACAAAAGAGAAGAGGAGGAAAGGAAGAAGAAGGAAACCAAGCCGAGCAAGAAGAAGAGAAGACGAAAAGGAAAACCTCCTTCGAGCCATCAACCATCTAACTTTGCCACCTACAGTTTGAAAATCAATGTTGACATCCCAAATCAAATAAGAACGATTGTGTAGATCTTGAACGTACGATAGGGTCAGCGCCGAGTATAACAAAGAGCAAAAAATGGCTTTGCGCTCCAAAGACGAGAAATATCACTGATGTCAACCTTGACACGACTTTAAAAGTCTCAATCGTCCTACCTTACAACTTGCGCTCAAAACTTAGGCGTTTGACCTCTAGAGTCATTTTCATGTATTGGGGCGATCTTTTCAAATTTTTGCTTGGGCTCGATGTTCGGCCTCACGACGAACGTCTTATGTCCTTACCTATTTATTTGCATTACGATTCATTGTCCAGCCCCATGCTGAAACCTAGACAATGAGGGGCTAATTGTAGTGGTCATTTTTCGTCAACCCAAAATGCTGGTCCAAAAGGGTTGAACGATAGCGTACAATCGGTATTCCAATAGATAAGCGTTCAATTTTAAATTTGAATTAACGACCAGTTTCGCCTTATTCGATAAGATTGACGGGTTCAGAGGAGTCGGCACGTCTTTCAACCTCCTCCGCGATCCTCGCGAACCCTAGCTGCTACCTCCACCTTTAAAAGGAGACCCCCTCCTCATTTGACAACTACGCGGAAATACCCACAAGCTTCACATCATACCCTAGACACATTGAGTTTATCATTTTTTAAGTTCATTCCACTCCGACAATTCAACATCTGGGCGCCTTTCTTACGATATTTTTCGATTGAACGAAGATTCTCTCAATTCCTAATCACGTTTTGGCTAGAGATTACTATTATTAAGCTATTTAATTATTCAACTATTTCATATTTTAATTCTTTCTACTCTTCTTCTTTTCCTGACTTGAGCGTTGGAGGCCCAACGATCGTCACCCCCCAACGGTCTTTAATTTGGCTCTTACGGTGTTTTCTGTTTTTGTTTCACAAATTGACCGTTGCTTTAGACTGAATCAATTAATTGTAGATTTTCGGATCTACAATTTTAATGATGTTAACTTTTTCATCCATTGAAAAGGCAATGTATGCCATTTTAGAAAGTCGGAAAGACTAAGTGGACCAAATAGTCAAAGTGGGGGATTGGGGGCAATGTGAGCCTCGAATAATAATTAAGAGGGCTATGTCTTTGAAGACATATCTTACTCCTTAAATAATGTTAATTATATTGGTCCTTTTTTTTTCTCTTCTAGATATGTTAACAATAATGGTGCCATTGATGTCCCTAATTCAATTAACATTTACTAAGAATGCCATTGATGTCTCCAAAATATAATAAAAAATATGTTTTTTTTTAAATGTGAATATTAATTAAATTCGAAAATCAGAGAATTCTACTATTCTCTCCATCCTAATTATATAGTCTTTTTTCTAGTTGTACGTAGATTAAAAATATTTATGAAAATAAGATATTAAAACTAAACTTCCAATAACACCATTATTGAATATTTATGACTTTCAAATTTTAAATGGTTAGTTTTTTAATTTCCAAGATTCAATAAGAATGTATTTGTACATTACTATAAAAATGAATGTTACTTATAGTAATGAAACTATATAATTGGGACATTTCAAAATAGTAATAGGGATTATAAATCGGGACAGAAGGAGTATTAATTGGTCAATAATTAATTGTATGTATTCGATTCACTAATATAATAAATTATATTTGTAACATAAAACACAATTTATAACTTTTAGTATGTTTTCAGTAAGTATGAGTGTTTTTTAGAGACTAAATGAGTGTTAAAAAACATAAATATATACTACAAAATAAATTAATTACATACACATGTTTCTTAAATTATCTTTAGAAATTATCATAACATAAGTACATCAAAATGCTACAGAGATATCTCCTTCTTACAAATTAAACTATTTAATAGTAATCATAAATAAAATAGATATGACCCCAAAAGCAGTATAGCAAATTCCTAAATCGCAGCATATCAGGTCAGCCCCTTTGATTCCGCCGTCATCCCCTTCCATCTTCTTCCCCTGCACATTTGGAGAGGGAGAGGGAGAGAGGGAGAGATATATCTATATATATATATATCGAGAGAGAGAGAGAGAGAGAGAGGAGAGAGAGAGAGAGAGAGATGAAGTTCTGGGATTGGTACCTGAAGATAGCAGTTGGGGCAGCGATGGTTGGAGGTTCAATGGAGCTTTTCATGATCAAAACTGGCTTCTGTGTGAGACCCCTCCTTCTCACTTCCATCTTTTCATTTACTCACACACGCACACCATAATTCAAGCACCGTGTATCTATGTATTTGTTAAATTTGATTTTGTTTCTTGATTCTGTTTACTAACTGTTTTTAATGAAATCCCATCACTGACATTGTTGGGATCAATGATCCATTCTGTTTCATATTGGAGGGGAAAATTGGATTTGATAATCTGTCTTCGCTAATCTAATTTTGGTGGTTTAGATGCCTTTTGGAATTTTTTTTTTTTTTGTGAAGAATGATAATTTGTTTTCGCTAATCTAATTGGATTTTAGATTTGTCTTCCACAATCTATTATGCTGACAAAACTCGAACTTGAACTTGAAAATGTGGAAATGATTCAGGGCGTGGATTGAGGACTATTGGAACTTTAGTGCTTGTTTTGGGTTTTGGAATTTTCTATCAATGCTTAGTTTGTAACTCTGTATATTAGATTATTAACTTGATGAATGAATTGTGGGACAATGACTTGCTTTAAAAGTTCACTTGGATTTAAGGTATCAGGTTATTTAATTTCTGGATGGCTATCCCTTTTGGCATGAGCATTGAATTCAAGAATTATTTGTTTGTTACAATTATTCATAATCAGAGTTCTGGTTATCAGATTGGAACCCTGCTTAATTGAGAGTTTTTGATTGACTAGTGCTAATGATTGAGTGTTGTTAGAGGTGTAGTCGTAATCATACATATTTATAGAATTGTAGTGCTTCCACTTGAGCTAACTTCAAATGTCATGCCTCTGTATGAGAGTACTAACTCACGGTGATGCAATAAGCTTGCAGTTGGTCAAATTTTGTTTCGCTTTGCTGTTTGTAGTCAATAGAACCACTTCTGATGCTGATGATTAGCATTTTCTTCTATTTTTTTTTGGATTTGAGCAGACGATAAAGTAACAGTTTTGGAGTCGGAGAAGAGGGCTTTGGAGAATACACCTGAAGCTGTGGCCATGAGAGAAGCTCTCAATCCTTGGCGGGATCAAGAGAAGAAAGCAGGAAAAAGTTCCTAGTCATGTTTTCTAAGGTTTTGTTTTGCAACGCTTATACTCTTGATATAATTGAGCATGAAGCATTAGACTTCATCTTGAGTATACAGTATGTGTTGAAGTAAAGATAGTTTTGAAATCAGAAGTGACAAATTCCAAGCTAATAACTAATAAGCTGGTTTACAAGACTGAGTCTGCATTCGAAATCGTCCGAGTTGGTATGGAAGATCAGAATAGCCTGCTCGCCTTGATGAAACTTGATCACCACCTATGTTGCAGTTTTATTGTTGAATCCTACTTTGTATGACGGTTTTGAGTTTTTTTTTTTGGGGGGGGGGGGGGGGGTGAATTTTGAGTTTTTGTTGGATGAAGATTAAGATGTAATTTTCTTGGAAAGATTGTGTAGTTCTTATCTTTTCTTGCTCAACGGAATTGGCATATTTCCATTATGTGAATTTAGTGAAATATGGAGGCTGTTTCATCTTTTCATGGTGTTTTGATGCAAATTTATTCAGTTTTCTTGAGCAGTTTGGCTTCTGAAACTGAAAATCAGCATACTTGAAATGAACCACAGAGCCGAGGCATCAAGAAAGTAAGTTAATGTTAGCTTATAGCTTATTGATTGAATGTGATTAGTATTTGGAGATCCATGATATTATATTTATCTCAACAATAGCAGAAAACATCATCTTCAATTCATTGATATAGTTCCACAGATCAAAACACCGAAAATGACCATATCACTTGATACTATTTGCCATATGTACTGATGGCCATACAAATTTCTACAACCTTACAGGCCCCTCGATGGAGCCAAGATGAGGGTCGACATACTTCAAAATGCACTTGAAGCAGTTGCTCTTAGATAAGTCCATTTTGCTGCTGCGCAATGCTCCTGTAACATTATGCAATCAAAACAGCTCATAGGATGGCTAAAATTGCTGAGAAGTGAAGCTGCCAGATCAAGAATAATGTGGTTAGATTGGAAACATGATTTGAAGATAAGAATTATACATGAATTGTTGAAACATGCCATCATGTACTCATTTACATGCTTTTATTTGGGGGGAATTGGGGGAGGTCCTAGAGGAGGGGAGTAGTGGGAAGCGAACCCGATAGTTAGGAGGATAAACAAACCAAGCTTGGTGTAATGACCAGAGTGAGATAGTGCCCGCAAGGAGGGGTTCGATTCATGTTGACAACAATTTGGAGTTGGGTCACATCGATCGCGAATGGGATCTTTTATTCTAGATTTGGTGTTCCAACCCGTGTTTCATGATCAAACTTATGAAGTTGTCTTCCATTTTTTCGTCAATTTTAATTTATTATGTTTTAATCTAATTTTATGATTGGTTTTAGGTTCATCCCACCCAATTAGGATTTATAATTATTGTTTAATATTTATTTTTTAAAGAAATGATTATTATGGTTGATTATTTTACAAATATGATTTATAATTTTTAAAATTTCAATATTTTATTGATAGATGTGACTAAGTCGATTATGTTATAATTAATTTTTATTTTTATAATATCTATTAATAAACTTGTGAATTCGATTGTGGAATACGGATTGAAGCACTAACTTTGGAATAGAGAATTTACTTGTCGACCGTCCCGACCATGAATTAAAGCTCTATGGATGAAATAATAGTCTTCTCATCGATGTAGTTCATTATATTGTTAAGTAGTTTTTCTTAATTTATCTGCGAAAAGGGATATGGAGGGACTTTTTTTTATTTATCATACACAATGATGATAATATAACAAGAAATATTTAAATTACTATAGTATTGTTATATATTATTAGAAGAAAAAAAATTTAATCTTTACTTTATATAATAAGAATATTTTTTAATCTTTAAATTACTATAGTATTGTTATATATTATTAGAAGAATTATCCTATGATAAACCAAAAGTTAATTATACATTACATTACATGATTTGAGATTTTGTTAGTCAAGAGTTATACATTACATGATTATAGAGTTTTGTTAGCTACGTACCTCACCAGTTCATTAGTATTTATTATTTATTCTTATACCTTTGATTTAATGCGGTTTAATTAGGATTTAATTCACTCGTTTAAAACTAATTTTAGAATTGTTTTTATATTTTTAGTCAATACTTATTTTTTAGGCTTGATTATTCCATAATTAGGGTATATGATTTTTTAAAATTTTAATTCTTAGCATTAAATATTAATTAAAATTGATTATGTTATATTAAAAACTGGAGATCATGACTGCCATATCTGCTGTGCCTACAGGGAGTGCTCGTATAAATTGTGTAGACTAATAACACTCCGCGTGATTACATCAAATGGAAAATATGTATTTTGCAGACGAAAGTACAAGGTTTCGAAACACAAGAAGCTAAAATAATTGAATATTGCTAGTTCAATTTTAAAAATATTATATAGTCCATATTTCCAAACTGCAATTAATTATGTTCCACTTACTTTATACCTAAATCAACTTGATACAAAAATCAATGGAAGCAGGTAAGATAGTCAATTAATTAACGCAAAAACTCCTGTGCATAAGATGTATATGAGACGGTCAACGTGCATTGACTCGGTCAAAGCGTTGACCAAAAAAATTGTGAAAATTGGTGATACTTTGTAGGGATACAATTGATACTTTTTTTAATTTCGAATGATACTTTTTAGTGTGTCAATTGATACTGATCTTAACAGTTTTTTTCTTTATTTTTTATTCTGCCCAATACTTTTTATTGATACAAATGATACTTTTTAGCCTTTGAAATGATACTTTTCAGTATTATGAATGGTACTAATTTTGACGGATTTTTTAATCAAAGCATTGATCGGGTCAACACGCGTTGACCCGATCAAACCGTTGACCGTCTCATGTACATCTTATGTACAAGAGACTCGCTCATTAAGTAAAAATCTAACGAATATGCAATACCTTTAATCAAGAAATTTATAGAGATAATGAGGGAAACATTATTTAATAAAATCATAATTATCTTAAGAAACGCGTAAACTGTGCCCATGTGAGGCGATAATCTAGCTTGTTTAATTATTATGGCTACTCTGAGGAAGAAGATTAGAAGAAGATGATTAGTTAATTAAAGAAATCACCGAATTTTCGATTAAGATGAGCTGACTTTGACATTGGTGTTCCATACATCCATTAATCTATTTGTTTCAATTAAATGTATGTAATAATTAATTGAGTTAATGCTAATTAATTTCGTTTTCTGGTCCAACGTTTTCAAATTTCAAATGGATTTTTGCGCGCTTAATAGTGTGTCCACCCCCAATTATACATCTCATTTCGGCATTTCACGTAAATTATAATTTGATCGGAAAATAAAATAAAATAGATACATAAACTAGAATGCCTTTATATATATTTAGATCATGTGTTATACTCTTTTTGTTTCGTTTTAATTGTTGTTTTAGTTTTTTTTTTATTTAGAATTAACAATTAATTTTATGGACTAATATACTAATCCTTCATATATGATATAAAATTTTATTCACTTATATTTTTCCTAAAATAGAGTTTGAAATAAGGTTAAAATTGTGAGAGAAGATGTGAAAATATGTAAAACAGCAAATATTTTGACACAAAATAAAAAAATTAAAATAACAACCATAATAAAATAGAGGGAGTACCGATTAAATGAGGAGTATTTTGCATTTCAAATTGTTATGATTAAGTAGGACATTATATAATTAAATACCTTCTAACTAAAGAAAAATAGCATTCTAGATTTCTAGTTCAGTCTCATAGGGTCCCATTGGAAACACAACTCCTGCATAAAAGGAAAAATATATCGAGTTCAAAATCTCACCACTCTCCCCTTTCTCAACTCATAAAAAAACCTTTAGTCTTGTATATATGTAATTGAAGAGGAAGACAAATATTTGGGTACACTCGTTATACTGAACTACTTTGATCAGATGAAAATTGATATATTTCAGTGTTAGAAGTAATGTTTTTTAGTATTGAAAAGTGAGACTTTTTTCAATAAAAAAACTATAGTAATAATTACAAAAATGCCACCATTTTTTAGTAGTATTTTTCAGTAAAATAAACGTGATACTTTTCAGTATTATACATGATATTTTTTTCAATTTGATATAAAGTCTCATGTACATCCTCTGAGTGCAGGAGACCAACTTCTAATAATACACGTACCTATCAAAACTCAAGTTACACCAAAAAATTAATTTTCAAGATAATGAACTTCTCCCGTTTGACTAATTCTTGCTAACACATATACTACGGATTATATATTTATCTTTATCACATGCGCGTTATTTGGTGATCAGAAAATTAACTATATATGCTAAGTTAGGTGGTAGCAACTAGCAACTAATTTAGGCATGCATACTGTTTAATCAAATCATAATACTTGATAATGATTTAATAAATGGTAGGAGAGATGGATTCAGCTACTATAGCTAACATTTTTTTTTTTATCTCCTGCAAAACATTAAACATATCGTATTAATTAATGTGCAAAACTGATCATGAAATGCAGTTTATAATCTATGATCGTCGTTTTGATTTGTAACGAAATTCCAAACAGTTTAATTTCTGTATGCCGATAAATCTCTAATATCATTAAAAATGTACACACACGTACACACATACACTTTTGTAATTATTACTACATTTTTTTGGATTGAAAGAAATATCAATTCTAATACTGAAAATATTACTTCTCACACTGAAAAATAGAGGTAAATTTTTAAATAGTTTTTGACTTAGTAAAAAATGTTTCTAGCCACCTGGACAAAATCACCCTCTGTCGTGTACCCTAATCGTGCAACAATGTAAAATTGTACAACTGCACGAATACACTTAGTCATGTAACTCCAGTCGTGTATTAGTGTAAATTTGAATTGTTACACGACTACACTCAGTCGTGTACCCTCAATTTGTGCAAATTTATAATGTTGCACAAATGGACTTAGTCGTGCACCACATTCGTGAAGCAATATTAATTTGTACTGTTACATGATAATATCTCATACGTGCACCCAAATAGTGCGCTTTAATCGTGCATCTCACAATTTTAATGAAGGGTAATTATTTTCACCAAAAAAGTGACTATAAATAATTTTTTTTAAAAGGTGGCTAAAAACATAATTTACTAAATAAAAATGGCTATATATATTTATACAACCCTATACACGAGAATTAATTTTTCATATATATGTCTAATACGTTAAGATTATAATTATCAAGAAGGAAATCAATGTAGTGATCAACACAAGCTAGACATATCTTGAATCTTGAAAGTGTTGATAAGATTCGAACTTATAATTACTAGTGCACCAAGTCGCAACTCCACCAACGTACTTAACCAGCCTATATAGGGGCATTACGGCCTAGTATAGCTTAAGACATGTTATTTTTGCGTAGAGTAGATACATATGGAGGTGAAACGGTTATTGGACATGCTTTACTCATAAATAATATATATAGAAGCAAAGATACCTAGAAAATGGTTGGCGCCCTTAGGTGTATGCAAGGCCATATTTTGTGATCTTACGTAGAAAACTTAGTGTAAACGCAATATTATCATTCGATCACTAGTCCTTTTCCATATAGAAATGGTTAGATTTAAGATTCATTTGTTTGTATCTGAGATTAGAAAATCTCTTTCTTACAACTTGGGAATTGGTCACACAATCTTAATTGCTTACAAATTTACACACATATATAAATGCTCAACTCTCGTGAGAAAAAGTGTGCCCCCCCTCCCCCTCATATATATACAAATTAGATATAGATATAACCAAAAAATGGAAATCATTAAAGTTTCATACACAATATTCTTGTTATCATGTTTTGTGAAATTTAGGTTATGTAATTGTGGGGATTTAAGGAAGAACTTTTATCGCACGAGCTGTCCACATGCTGAGCAAATCGTGCAAAACATAACTTGGAAGCATGCAGCAGGCAATGCTGCCTTGCCTGCTAGGTTTCTCAGGATGCATTTCCATGACTGCTTCGTTAGGGTAAAACTGACCTGTCGATAATTAATTAATTTCTAGAGAGAGAATCAGATTAACTCTTGATTCATTTGATTAATTTGATGATCGACCTCTGTCATTATTTTTATAGGGTTGTGATGGCTCGGTTTTGATAGACTCGACTGCGAATAATACAGCAGAGAAAGACGCGATCCCAAATAAGTCGTTGGCAGGATTCGAAGTCATTGAAGAAATCAAGACTCAATTGGAGCAGACTTGCCCTGGGAAAGTATCTTGTGCTGATATTGTTGCTCTAGCTGCTAGAGACTCGGTTTCCTTTCAAGTAAGTTAAGATAGAGCATGTATATATTACTTTAGTGAAATAATATATTTTTTATTACTTTAGACTGAATTTCTATAGAAAAAAATACAATGAAACATCACACATATATACATGAAATAATATATATTTACAAATATTTAATAGTAAATGGATTTTACCTCTATTTGCTCCAAAAACAATATAATAAAAAAGGATATATATATAGATATGATATGATGAATATTTATTTGTTTGATCAAGTGCGTTGCATGGAGGAATTAACGAATATTTATAAGTGTACATAGCTCCCAGTTTCTTTCTCTCTCCCAACGACGGACCCAAGGGGGGGCTGGTGGGGGCAGCCGCCCCCCCCTCAAATTTTGTAAAAAAAATTAATATATATATGTTATATAATTATTATATAAGTATAATTAATATTTTTGTCCATTTATTAATATCTAAGTATGGTTCATATGGATTTTAAATTGATGTAGTGAGAGGCCCAAAATGGTATAATACTAGATAAATAATTTTATTAAAAATTTAAAAGTATTTCCATCTTGTTTATATTGTTGTTTTACTACTTGTGTAAGTTCATTTTATTGTTATATTTTCCCTTATTAATTCTTATTAATATTTAAATTTATTTCATTATAATTTAGATATTTTTTTTATATTTATGGATTTGAGAATTAATGCTTCAAGGCTTTAATGTTATGATTTTATTTATACTTTATGATTTTACAATTTACCTATAATAGAATAATGTGTCATTATGCTCAAATTGTGCATTTAAATTATTTTTTTTACTAATTTTTGTTTAAGTTTTGCAATAAGTTTAAGTTAGGATTTTACATCCCCCAATGTACATTGAGAAAGAAATTGTCGAGATTTTTAATGTCGAGTCAATCATAGATGAATTTAAAATTATAAAAAAAATGTCAAATACAACTTATGATACCAAAATTTTAAATAAATATAGTTTTATTTTAATTGAGATAAGTAGTTGCATGTATATATATGTGTGTGCGCGCGCGCGCGCGCGCGCGAGTGTGTCACGTTATAACTGTTTTTCGCCCTCCCAAATCTGAATTTTTACGTCCGTCCCTGCTCTCTCCTCTTCTCTCTCTTCTCATCTTAACGAATATTATATCGCGACTACGTACAGTTCAATAGATCCATGTGGGAAGTGCTGACCGGCCGACGAGACGGCACCGTTTCGAGTGCTTCCGAGGCTTTGGCCAACATCCCTTCACCATTCTCCAACTTCACTACCCTCAAGCAATCTTTCGCCAATAATAACCTCACAGTCAAAGATCTTGTCGTTCTCTCAGGTAATTATATTTTCACCCTTGTAAAACAGTAAATATAATAAAAGCATAAGTTTAATCGATTCACGTTCCATAGTCTTTCAATTCATGATTCGAAATACAAAAACTATCAATTTAAGACCTTTTAGGTCGAGTATGCATGGACTCGGACTAGATAATTACCGACAGGACTAATCTTCAATAAAAATTACTTCATGAATGAGTTAATCAAATTTATTTAATGAGGAATTTATTTTAAATGTGAAAAAAAGGATCAAATTAAATTATTTATATCTAAGTTATTGAGTCTTAAAATATTGACATTCCCAATTTTTTTGGGGTCATAAATTGATCAAACTTATTCTTAGGTTTTTCAAGTCCATTCTACTTCGGCATTTGGTTTGCTAGCTATTGCACACTAATTAATAACTTGTTAAATTTTGATAAATAGGTGCGCACACGATCGGGGTCGGGCACTGCAACTTATTCAGCAACAGGCTCTACAACTTCACCGGAAAAGGCAACGCGGATCCATCGTTGAACGCCACATATGCAGCCACATTGCGATCGAAATGCCCGAGTTTATCGGACAACACGACGACGGTCGATATGGACCCGGGCAGCTCGTTAGCATTCGACAATCATTATTTTTCGACCGTGTTACAACAAGAGGGGCTTTTTGAGTCCGACGCGGCGCTTCTGACCAACAACATTGCCAAAGGGATTGTAAATGAGATGTTGATCTCTGCAGCTAAATTCTTCACGGAGTTTAGCCAATCTATGAAGAGGATGGGCGCAGTGGGCGTGCTTACTGGAAATGCAGGAGAGATAAGGAAGAAATGTAGTGTGGTTAATTAATTCATTCTTGAATATTTTGCTTTCTTTGATTATATTTTAATTTGTGTTTTTTAAGATATTATTATTGATGTATGCATGCAATAAGCAATTGAGCTTTTAAACTTTTTATAATCGGCTCAATATTTGAGCCTCCCGTTAGCCCTAATTCGATTATCGGATGTTAAATGTGTGTCCGAAATTTAAAACCTAGTTCCCTGATAAATTTTTAATTTCTATCAATTTTTATATCGTTCAATCCGGTGTTCCTCAACAAACCAAAGATACTATTGGAAAACCAATGGAGGGGTTTAGTATTGACTGAAGGTACTAATAGTGTACGTACGATAATTTGAGAGTAAATTTTGAGTTTAAATTTCATCATCATACCGAATCTCAATACCTTGAAATCCGGGATTTGGATTTTTCACAAACGATTGCTCATACTGATTAAGGATTTTTGAAGCCAATTTAGTCGATTTTGAAAGTTCAAGAGTCCAACATAATTGAAAGTTCAAATAGATCCCCATTTGGAAATCAGGGTATAATTTAGGTTTGTAATAATTTGGATGGTATCCCTATATATATTTTATATGCTTCACTATTAAGTATTAACGATATATATATATATATATATGTCATACCAAGTTATGAATGCAGTCTATATGAATAACTTTTCACCAAACACACTTCACTGTGACTTCCCTAAAATTTCAAAATCATTTGCAGTTAGAGACTCCAAATATTAGACCAATTAAGCTGTATCTAAAAAGAAAAAGCAAAGAAATCAAAAAGAAGAAAAAGAAGAAAAAGAAACTGACGAGCTACAATGTGCATGAATTAATTGCTCTCGCTGAAATTTCGTCACCATTCATGAACATGTATATGTATTATTGCAACATATAAAAAAGAATTTCCTTTCGCCAGGAGACAGCATAAAACATAGTAGTCGCAATTGCAGGAAACGTGCAACCGATTTTTCCCATTTTTTCATAAACGTACGTATATTTAGTTATTCAAGTAAAATTGAAGATTATTTATTAGGTGGTAAGACACTAATTAGACTTGAACGAAAAAATAATTTGTATTCTCTAACTAATGATTAATTCATTAATTAATCATTTAATCTCATATCGATTCTCTCTTCTTCTTCTTCTTCTTCTTCTTCTTCTTCTTCTTCTTCTTCTTCTTCTTCTTCTTCTTTTTAAAGGTTTCAATATAGCCCCTAAACCTTTGTAGAGTTGGCCAACGTCGTCAATACACTTATATAATATAAAAGGCCCATATTTTTATTATATTAGGTGAAGGATATAATTGTCCAACGTCAATACACTTATTATAAGGTATTTTTTACATTCAATATACATTTATATAAGTAACTTATCCGTTTGACATTTGCTAAAATATAAAATAATCATTTGCGAATCTTAAAAGTCCTCCCAGGCCCAACTCCACCACTAAAATAAACAATATACGAATAATCAAATATGCATAACATAATATAATAAATAAAAATTTAAAGGGTCAAAAGTCAGAGAAAAACCAGCATCGATATCTAATCTAACTCACTAAAATATTCTTGCACCATCAATTTTTAACAACCTAGTGTGATTAATGTTTTATCGATCAAGTTAGAATTGTATCCATTTTGTTACATTAATTTTCCCTTTCCCGAGGACTAAAATTGATCCCGAGTGATGATAATCTCGACAAGTCATTTACGAGTTATATCAGTGATTAATTTGGACAGTTTATAAATTGATTAGATGAAACATATAAGATTTTTTTTTTTTTCTAATTGATATGCATGCCGCTTTTAAGTTTTAACATTATATTTTTTTTAATATATATTACAAAATTACCATCAATATTTTTTAATTTATAAATTGCCACAATCATCTTTCATTTTTTGATTTTATACGATCGTGAATGTTGATTTAATCATATGTATAATAAATTTTAACATTGTATTTTTGCAAATAATTTATGAAAGGGGAGGTTTCCTGTGCAGGAGCCTCTCCCGTGAGACCGGGTGAGACGAGACCCACACGCACCCACATTTTTTTTTCTTTTTCTGTTTCATTTTTTTTTTTTGCCTTTTTTCTGTTTTTCTTTTTTCTTAAAAAAACACATATAAATCCCTAAAAAATCTCCCCAAATAAATTATAAAAAACACAAAATAAACCCTAAAAACACCCCAAAAAAAACCATAAAAAACATAAAATAAATCCCTAAAAACACCCCCAAAAAATCCTAAAAAAACAAAATAAACCCCTAAAAAACCCTCCAAAAAATCCTAAAAAATACAAAATAAACTCCTAAAAACACCCCCAAAAAACAGAAAAAAAACCTTAAAAAACACAAAAAAAACGAATTGGTACTATTTAGTGTTCGAATTGGTACTATGGGTGGCGAATTATTTTTTTTTGCGCAGGTCAGATGCGGGTCGGCCCGAGTCCGTCTCATGGGCCGACCCATGCACCTGATGCACATGAGACTTGGCGTTTATGAAAATGTCAACTCCGTTTTCAATTAATTGCATCATCTTATTGGATGGTTGAAATTTATCCCTAATTCACATATAGGGGTATGTAGAGAATTAATACTGAATTGAGAGAACGTACATCATTACTTACACATCAGATCCCCTATAACATTTTCTATGACATCTCCTATGTTAAATCTTCATTTTTTTTAATTTTTAATTTATTATGATTTAATTTAATTATTATTTTTTATTTAGAGTTCATCCTTTCCCAATCAAATTTTATTAATTTTTTTTAAAAAAAATTAGTTATGATATGCAACACAATTGAATACATGAGATCTGATATGCATTACTTATAAATATTATATTTTTTCTTGCGTAACATAGTACTGCTACATGACTTGAAATAGAAATTGATAGTTAAACAAATCATAATTAGATATATATATTTTTATTTCCAACTGTAGCATGGTTGGCACGCGGCGCCACATTCTACGCTGTTCAACTTCAAATGACGAATCAAATTATATATATCTACTATACTTAACATATTATTTTACTAGATCTACCATTTTGTTAATTGGGGACTCTTCATTTGAACAATTTGAAAATGATGGAGTTTTATATGAGATCCTAAATTTCAAATATTGCACTCACATATTGGAATTAACTTCAATTATAGAACATCTTTTTCGGATTTGAATAGCATTGCATAAAAATTTTTATATTTATTTTCTCTTGCATGTATGTAATTGAATTAATTAATCTCCTTTTTTTTTTTTGTCGATCTCTCATGAATATATAGTCTGCCTCTGTCAATCAACACCGACAAAATTAAATAAAATACAATATCGATGCATGATTTAAAATTAATATAAAAAAAGAATGACGAATTCTCAATTTTCTTGTAACATGCAACTTAATTGAGATATAACTTTTCCGGCGCTTGATTTCGGGAGCAAAAAAAGAAGATAGATAGATAATGAACAGACTTTTGTTTTTTTTGTATTACTTGAGTTTTAAGTGAAACCATGACGCCTATATTTTCCCTTTTAAAAATAAAATAAAATTCACAGGTTAATAAAATATTATATATACCATCGTTATTAAAGGGGATAAACCCTATCATTGTCCATAACTCTGACTCAATCATATACATCTTCATGGAAAGATCACAAGTCAACATTAATTCTTTATGAATAATTAAGATTGGGTAATTTATAGCTAGCTCTATGGCAGTTTTTTTTTATATTGTCAATTACGCCAACTTGATTGGTTTTGGGTCAGTATTATTAGATTGTTGGACTATTCGGATCGGATTAATTCGGGTTATATTAATTTTCTTCTGGTTAAAAATTTTCAGCTCTAATCCTACCATTTTCGTTATCGACTAGCCTATTTGATTAGAAAGTTTATGAAAAAAATTTCAACTTGTATGATCAATTCATGCCACCTAATTAATTGAATAAATTATTTAAGTTTCAACTATTTTATTTTTTTTGTGCCTAAATTAAATTACATCAAACATTATATTTTCATTATTTAACCAAAATATAAAAATAAACAATAGAAATTAGGGTTATTCGAGTCATCCACTAATTAATTGAATAAATTATTTAAGTTTCAACTATTTTATTTTTTTTGTGCCTAAATTAAATTACATCAAACATGATATTTTCATTATTTAACCAAAATATAAAAATAAACAATAGAAATTAGGGTTATTCGAGTCATCCAAAAATATCTTAATTATTCCCATGTAAAATTGAAGTGTTTAAGTCTAAGTAAATAAGGGTATTTTGGTCCAAATATCGAAAAGAGGGAAGACATTGTACATATTTTTTAACACAAGGAGATTTGATGCAATTTTAAAAACAGAAATAAATTTATTTTATTATTTCAATAATACAAGGGGGTTTGAATACTTACACTCATTAGGTGAATGACCCAATTTTGATCCATAATTTTCGGAATCCCCTGTTGGAAAAGCAAATACTTGGATACACCCGTTGTACCAAACTGCTTCAGTCATATGAAAATTTATGATATTTTTCAATATTGGAAATGATACTTTTAGTATTAGAAGAAATATTTTTTTCAATCCAAAAAATGTAGTATGAATTATAAAACTGCAGCCTTTTGTTTTTAGGTGAAAAATTTTAGTATTGCAAATGATATTTTGTAGTATATATTAGAAGTGTTCTTTTCTAACTAATATAAAACGTATGTACATTCGATGTACATGAGACTATTTCATCACGAATGAAACCTCGAAAAAGGTATATATATGTATTATTAGACAAGAGAGGTGCGTGGTAGCGTTCGAATCCCTTTAAAAAGAAGTCTCATTAAATATGCGCGCGATGAGAAATATGCAATAGAATAAAATTAATGTGAAATTGAAAGGGTTGGAGATTTTAAATCATTATATAATTTCATTACATAACATAAAAATATTATACACTATCTGTAAAATAGAAGAATTGAAATAATATTTATAAAGAAACGACACATTCAACTTTACATTCATCGGGATAATATACAAACGAGTTTTTCGTACGACCCACGACCGACGGCTAAGGATAATTAAATATATAATTATACAAGTTGACATTGAAAGAAATTTTTAATTCTATTATTTGTCACTTCTCTTCTTGATTTCCTAATTTTCTTGTCTATAAAAGGAAAACCACCTACAACCTTAATTTGTGTGCCTCAAACATTACCAATTCTCAATAATACTAGGTTTTATAACTTGTGAAAGCATTGCATTTATTCTACACTTCAAATCTCTTTTACAATGAAAATGAGAGCTTTCCTAAGCAATCTTCTTCTCTTCGCATCCCTCGTGGTTATGGTGGCGGCCGCAAAAAAGGCTCCGATTAAACCGGCCGGTCTGATACCAAACTTCTATAAGGTCACACGCACTTGTCCAAAAGCCGAGCAGCTTGTGAGACAAATTACGTGGGACAAAGTACGAAAAGATCGTACTTTGGGTGCTAAGATTCTCCGTGTACATTATCATGATTGCTTCGTGAGGGTATGTCACATCTAAACTTACAACTTTTTAATTATATACTACATATAGTTTAAAATTTTCTTTATTTTCTTTTCCAATATTGTGTCTTTGACTAATATATATACATGCATGTATGTATCTACAATCTAAATTAATTAAAATTTGTTTTATACTGATTAATTAATTGTAGGGTTGTGATGCATCGATACTCTTGGACACTGTTGGGACAACTCAATCAGAAAAGGATGCACGTCCTAATCTTTCATTGGGTGGCTTCGAAGTAATTGATGAAATAAAAACTAAGGTTGAGCAAGCTTGCCCAGGAAAAGTCTCGTGTGCTGATATTCTCGCACTAGCTGCTCGTGACGCCGTTTCTTTCCCGGTATATAATTACATTCAAAACTCAAGATTCGTTTCCCGATTCTCTCTATCTTGTTTCAATCTCGTATCTTATTTTATCGCTCATGATTTATGAAATAGAACATTGACTTAAAATTCTGAAATGCGGAACAAAATAGAGAATGTGAAATATATTTCAATTAATTTATTATTTGATATGGGTTACGTATTAACTTATTTAATTTTAATTAATTTTCTTGCAGTTTAAGAGGCCATTGTGGGATGTGCTCACCGGTAGAAAAGATGGCAATGTTTCTTTGATATCAGATGTCAATGGCAATTTACCCTCACCATTTTCGGATTTTGCAACTCTTCAGAGTATCTTCACAAAAAAGGGTCTAGACATCAACGATCTTGTTGCATTATCAGGTAAAATTAAAAAGTGTTACATCAAATTTAAAACTCGAGATAATTACTAGACTCTCGTTACATGTTACATTTAGTGAAATATATTTACACTACAAGTGTCGAATATTCGACTTTGACCATGCCCCATAAAACATGCAGGTGCACACACCATCGGAGTAGCGCACTGCGGCGCCTTCTCGAGGCGGCTCTTCAACTTCACCGGAAAAGGCGACGCTGACCCGTCGCTCGACTCGGAGTACGCCGCATTCTTGAGAACGCAATGTCCGAACCCGGCCAATCCGGCCACCGTCGTCGGCATGGACCCCAACAGCACCCTCACTTTCGACTCGCACTACTTCACCGCCGTGAACAAGCGGCAGGGCCTTTTCCAGTCCGACGCAGCCCTTCTGACCAACCCGGCGTCGGCGAGCATCGTGCAGCAGTTCCAGTCGCCGGCGGAATTTTTCCGGCAGTTCGCGAAGTCGATGGTGAAAATGGGAGGGATAGAGGTGCTGGTCGGAGATGCCGGGGTGATCAGAAAGAATTGCCGCGTGAATAATTAAATTCGTGATGGGATATTTATTTAGTTGATTGTTTGGGATAATCTTGTGTTTGTTTTCTTTTATTAATCTAAATTTGAATATTGTCAAATAAAATACATTAAAGTAATTGAAATTCGAAAGCATTTTTATTTTTTAATTACACGTTTTACATTATAAATTAGAATAGGTTCAATTAGTGTGTCGCTTTCGCGATCATAGACCAATTCCAAATGCAATGTCCCAAACTAGGTGCATTATTATTAATGATTAGTTATATATCATGAACTTCATACATGATATTTTATTAACTATATTTATATATTGAAATGTAATGCTCAGAAAAGGCATGTTTCAATCATTTGTTACATTATGTTCATCATATATATTGTATCTCATCTTATTAACCGATGAGATCCTCTATTTTAATCTAGTATTTTATTATGTAGTTCAACCATTATAATTTATTACACATCCAATAAAAGAAATACGAGATGGAATACCAAATTGAAATGAAGGATTCTGTTTAGTATATTAGTGAAAGTAAAACAACATACAGTGAGAAACTCAATAACAGTAAAAAATAAACGATCTTTCCGTATGAGATGTAGTGTTGCATTTTTATATATGTTTATTCTCAGGCTTTACTAATTATATTTTCACTATGTCTCATAATTGTAGTCTTTTATTCATTTTTTGGCGGTCCCATAATCGCATTCGGCTTTCTTTACTTAATATGCATTAAATTTTCATTTTTCATGGTGTACCCTTAATTAATATTCTTTGAAATTAACGATCATATTATTTTGTGCTATCAATAAGTAAGGTTATAGTAGGAAAATTTCATTTACTTTTATATTTTCAATACATCAAATATATTTTCTTAATAAGTGCAAAAATTGAGGGGGAGGGGGGCTACAATTATAAGATAGATGGAATAATTTTTAACGATTCCATTGATAAGTGATATTTAGCATTTATTTGTTTTTAAAAATTTATAAACTAATATTACCAAATAAAAAATATCAATAAAAAATTATTTTATTAAATTCCAGTGCATTGGTGATTAAATAAGGATGTGGTTGCTATAAAAGAATGAAATTAGAGATATGAATGGAAATGAACTTATGAATTGAATGATGATTCTTATGATTAGTATGTAACGGAATGTAATTTTCATTTTTTTTAATCTTATATAATGCTATTTTATATACTTTAAAATTTTCTTATAATCGAATAGAGAGTATGTAGTGGCTAATAAATAATATCATCATATGCATTGGTTTATTTTTTTATATTAATTTCTAAACATAATTTTTTTTAGTATGTGATTTTTTCTAATTTTTTAGCAAATTATAAATTATTTATTTTATTTAAAAACTTTATTCTAGAGTATTTAATTAATCAATATATAATAATTTGTATAAGTTAATTATTTTTTTTACTTTACAGAAAAATAATTTATCATTTCAAATTTTCATTTGAATATATTAAATTCGCAAACACTCATGTACATAAGATGTACATTAGATGGTCAACGCGTTAACCAGGTCAACACACGTTGACTCGGTCAAAGCGTTGACCAAAAAAATTGTGAAAATGGGTGATACTTTTTAGGGATACAATTGATACTTTTTTTTTAATTTCGAATGATACTTTTTAGTGTGTCAATTGATCCTGATCTTAACAGTTTTTTCATTATTTTTTATTCTGGCCAATACTTTTTATTGATACAAATGATACTTTTGAACCTTGAAATGATACTTTTTAGTATTATGAATTGTAACACCCCTAAAAAAATATAGTAATTAATTTTATTATATAGTAAGAAATTTCATGAAATTAGAACTCAAATTATTTTGGGCTTAGGAGGCACTATAAGACCAAGCAAAGTCTTGACCTTAGTTTAGTTTTCCATATTATAAAAATAGACATTAATGGGATCATTTTGGTATCAAAATCGTCCAATTTGGACTTCAATTTAGCTTCCAATGAAATTAATTCAATGTCATAATTTAAACTCAATTTATTTCTACAAACCCAATAATTATATTCATTTAAAGGCCAATCTTTCGGCCCATTTGTTCAAAGCCCACCTTTAATCATTCTTTAGCTAATCTATGCTTAATTATAAGTAGGCAAAATTAAGGCAATATTCATTTGGATAGTGATGTCCATCCTCCAATTAAATTTGGCTATTTGGAAAAAAATGGAAATGGATTAGTGTACCTAAGTACACGTGTAAGTATGTGTGTATAGAAGCATATTATATATATTTGGGAAGGTTGCTTGAGAAAGAAGATAATTAACCGAGAGAGGGAAGGAAGAGGGTTAGCAAAGGTAAGCTTTCCGACATCGTGTTCTTTATTCTAGCCAACAAAGTTTTTTTTTGGGCTAATTTTTGTTCAACTCAATGTTTCAAATTCTACAATCAGTATGTCATAGTAAACCACTCATTGCAATCTATCTATTTGTTATTTCAGATTTTTAATCTATCATGATTTAGCTTGTTGATTCTACATCTTAAGCTCTCTAGAAATCATATTGTGTTATTATCGTCTATAATCTCTTGACGTTATTTTTACGTATCAAATGATGTCCTAAATTCCTAAAATTTTAACCAAATATTAGCCATGACGTCTGGAACAGAGCCATGTAGAGATTTCCTCAAATTATAATCCTGAAAATCGGGAATAAAGCCAAGAAACGCTGCTGCCGTTGTTGTTCGCCGCTGTGCGATGCAGCAACTTGTTTGGTCTTTTCCCGATGATCTGACCATTGGATTTTGATGTATAATACACCGTTTCGAACCTCTTTTATCAGACTTTCAATATCTAGTCTCGGATCTTCGATCAAACATCATTTGGACCCTCATATTTTGGTCGAAAGTTCATCAAAAAAATCTGTCAGAAAAATATCTCAAAACTGGTTTTCTTCCTTTCTTTCATCCGCTTGCTCCTGGGCTGCTGTAGTGTATGTGAGTACTTTACATGTGTGTTGTGTGATCAGTTGTGAGTTGTGTATGTGTGAGAGTGTCGCTATCAGTGACAAGGGGTCGCCGGTAAATTGAGGGTAAGACGACGAGAGGATGATGGTGATGAGTTGATTATCATTTTGGGTGTAGGGAAAATTTAAATTATTGTGGGTTTTATGTGCTAAGGTTGATTTTAATAAATTGGCCCACGACCTTTTAAGTAAGCCCAATTTCCAAATTTTTATTTTCTTTAATATTAGAATTAAATTGGAATTTTTAGAAATTGCAATTAAGTCCTTATAATTTCCAAATTTTATATTTTGCCTCAAAAGACATTCTAAAGTTTATAATTCAGTCATAAATGTTAAACCAAGCTTCTTAGTGATTGAATTTAGTTTAATTCATCTTTATCCATTCAATTTTGTTCACGAAGTCCGATAAATTCTCAATCTAAATTGATTCGTTTTGTTAAATGCGCATTATTCGCCCGTTTGATTCCATTTCAATTCCAAATGATCCCAAGTCATAGGAAATTATTATTTAAGCTATTTATGACCTAGTTATTATTTTATCGGCCTATATTAGGATTCTAAGTTAGAATTTCAATTTTATAGGTCGAGACGAGCTGAAAGCATAGTAGCATCTCACGTATAAATTGCACTATTTATTGAGATCATCCAGGTGGGTTTTTCTATAACTCACAATTATATTTTTAAATTCGTCCATGAAAAGCATATTAAATGTTTTAATAGTATTGTTTACGCAATGATTGGATGTTATGAGACTTCATGCACAGAGGAATTCCGACTTACAAGTATAGACAGTTTACTTTGTGACTAAATATCTAGATAAGTAACCGTAAAGTATTCATGTGATCACATAGGGTCTCTCATCCAATGAAGAAGAGTAAACTTTGTTATAAAGTATCTTCATGGTTATTTTCCATGATTTATGCATGAAAGAATGACTTGGACGAATATTAATGCCCACTGAGTGTTTTCTGGCACTCAACCCAAATATTTTCAAATGTTTTCAGGTCCTGGAGATCGAGCTGGTTGATGACGAGCTGTTGGACTAGGTTAGACGGTTGACCTTTATGTGGCTTTTGCTAAAACCATCTTTAAACTTTTGTCAGTATTTAAATATTAAATGCTTCTGCTAATACCCTACAAAACTTTTAATTTTGAAAGTTATTGACCTCAGTGGTCAGTTTTTAATTGTATATGCAAATATTTGAATGTATAGAAGGGTTGACCGTTGAACTTTTAAACGTGCGACCTGATTGGCTATGTATATTGACAGGTCATAATGTGGTTATATGTGTGTTAGTTATTTTAAAATCCTTGTTGAAAATTGACTTTGAGAACGCCTGAGTGCGTGGTTTGAACATTTTTAAGTTGAGGTGTTGCCCATTTACAAATTATTTATAAAGTTAAATCTTATTTTTAAAATGTATTTATCACGTAAGCATGTACGTATATTTTTGGTGACGTTTTGGTCCTAGTGGAACTGGGGCGTTACATGAATGGTACTAATTTTGATGGATTTTTTGGTCAAAGCATTGACCAGGTCAACACGCGCTGACCCGGTCAACACGTTGACCGTTTGATGTATATTTTATGTACAAGAGACTTGCCATATTAAATTATATCAAAGACATTATTTTTTTGTATTGTATTATAATACATTTTTATGTTATATTTATTTTGGCATTAGTTTCATCTTTCTTTAAAAAATTATAAAAAGCATCAAAATTTGATTTTAACATATATTTTTAAATTAAATTTTGAAAATAAATAAATAATAATAATAATAATAATAATAATAATAATAAATTATTTAATCTAATTTTGATTTATTTTTTCTAAATATAATAAAATAATATTGTAAGACATAATTATATATATAAATATATTATGTATTAATTTTTTTTAGTCAATGAAAATAGCTAAACTCATAGAGGAGTAAAATGGTCATTTTCCTTCATTTGAGAATATAGATTCATTCGGGGAAGGGTGATTATCGATTTTATTTGATTATAACCAGTCAAATTTGGGATGCGAAATTGTTTTTTGGTGCTAAATTTAAGTATTTAACAGAGATGCACTCATGCACACCTTAGATATCAATTTGTAAATTTTAAAATATTAGAATAAAAATGTTAACGATCCTAAATGCTGAGTACTAAATCGCAATTAATCCAATTAAATATTGAGTACGTATATGTCATCATTTAAAAAAGGAAAAATCTTTATCTCATTGGTGTGGCGTTCTCTGGAAGATGAATTGATGGGGACAGCTGTATCCCACAATTACAGTCTGTGTAAGATTAAAAATCCCAGTTTTAACTTCCACATTCCAGTAAAAAAAAAAAACTTCCAAATTCGATTGAAGGTTTTTCCCATGGAGAATAACAAAAGAAGAGAATTTTCACTTCCTCCAGAAATAATTGGGCACATACAATCGTTTATGAATGGAAGAGAAGCTGCTCGAACCACTATCCTCTCCAAATCTTTGTACAACGCCTGGTCCAAGCGCCCCAACCTCGATTTCGATCAACGCGACTTCCGCTTTCATGAACGTCAGACATTCTCGGATTTCACGAGGAAGACTATGCAGAGGTACGAAGATTTGAACCTAAAGATTGTGTCTTTCACGCTACGGATGAATTATGACCGTCACAGTCCTTCTCTCGCTAAGGAATTAATCGTGCGGGCGATGAAATTGGGGGCTATTGATCTCAAAATTGAATTCGCAGTTGAATGTGGTGATGAGTATTCCCCCTTCGTTTTACCAGAAGAGGTGTTTGAATCCGAAACCCTAGATAGATTATCCGTGACTGGCGGCATAATTAATCTGTGCACGAATGTAGAGGTAATTCGCTCCAAACTTAAATCCCTTCATTTATCCCAAGTATTGGTTAAGAATTGTGATCTATTTAGGAATTTGATCTCGAGATGCCCCTCCATTGAGAAGCTAATATGTAATGATCTCTTGTTCTGGTTTGATGTGGACATGCTTGATTATCACAAGTTGGATGAAATGTTGGAATATGAGTTTCAAAAGCTCCGGACATTGTCATTGGACACTTTGAAAGATAGAGATGCCTGGTTTTTCGAAGAATTGTTGTTTAAATTTCCTTGCTTGAAAACTCTGGCGATTCGGAATGTATATATCTGCCGTAAAATACGAATTTGTAGCCAATCACTGGAGTGCATAAGCTTCTTAGATTATTATAAAGCTGTGACTGTGGAGTTTGATGTTCCAAATATTCGGAAATTTCACTTTGAGGGTTCTGCTCTGTCTTGCCTCACTTTCGAAACAGCTTGCAGGGATGATTGGGAGTCTGATATACATATAATGTGTTATCAGGGGAGTCATTCATGGCTCTTTTCCATGAGAAAACTTCTGCAAAATTTGATCCTGTCCAAGGTTTCTCTCTCTATACATGTTAAGTATCCCTCCAAGTATATCTGTGATTACACTAGATGTGAACCGATACCTGTAGTGGAGAATTTGAAGATTATGGATCATGTCCCGAATTCTGGCCTTCTGGATGGTTTTTTTTTATTTGTCGTCCTAAGTTTGTGAACCAACATTGCTTTGCACCCGACAACAATGACTTGCTTGAGCTCCTTTGCACGAAACTAGTAGACGAAAGAAGTGAGAATCACTGCATTCCTAACCTGGGTATGCATGGTCTGGAGGAAGTGAATGTGGAACTTTTTGAAGAGAAGCTTCGAGAGTGGCGGCTGTTGCCGTGGAAGATGTTGTTTGATGCTCCAACATTTGCTGAAAATACACAGAAAGTTCGCTTCCGGCTTAGATGGAGACTGTAGACTTCTTTCATGAATCATGATACAAGTATTTTGTTGATTTCCTTGTTGATCTCTCCTCTGCACCGTTATGTTTTGTAGTATTAATTACATATTTATAACTGTGTTCAGTTTAATGGAAATTGGACGGGTGATCATGTTTTGGTTTGGAAAAGACTGCTTGCCTTGATGAACCTTGATCACCACCTATGTATGTAATATTTTGCAGTTTTATTGTTGAATCTAACTTCAATTCGTATGAGATGCAATTCTCTTGAAAAGATTGTGTTATTCGTAATTTTTTTTTTTGCATATTTTTTTCCCTTGTCAATTTCTTCTTTCACCTCCAATTTTCTTTCTTAGTTCATTTATAGTTCATAATAACTCGAAAACGAATCATATTCTTCATCTGACAACAATATGACCCAAATCGATCAAATTCAAATCATATTCTGGAATTCGAAGGTTTCGCACCATAAATCATATTCAACACAATATTTATGTGATTTTATTTAACGTGTGGAAGCTACATATATTTCAAAAATAAAATAAAAATATATGAATAAATTACGATTGGTGCGATGCACATGGAACATTAAAATCATCTTAAATTGTACACAATAATACTAATTGAACATTAACAATATTTATAGACATTAATAATTAAAATTATAAATATAAATTATTTTCCAATTGTGTATAGATATTTAGATAATGTAGTAAGTTATTAGTATATTGTAACACTGATTCCTCTTGAATTTTGACATCCGGTATCATTTTTCAACTGATATGAAGACCTCTATTTATAGTTGTAGGGAGAGGCCTAGGGCTGGCATGACACTATCTCATTTGCTGTTGGAAAATTGATATATATTTTTGAAAAATATTTACTTGTTGCAAAGATTCTTGATGTTTATCATATAATAATATTTTTATTATTTAAATATTTTATCTAATTTTAGATTTCATAATATTCCAAAACTAAATAAATATATAAAAATTATTAAAAATATTATATATAATATTTTTAATTTTCGCCTCCAACATATATCCTATATATAAAACGTCTTTTTTACACAAATAAAAAATTGATCAGTCGTATCAAGTAAACTATAAATGGAACACAGATTGATAACTTATTATCCTGCAAATTAATACTATTAATTTACCTATTATCCCGCCTTATTTCATAATTTTATTACAGATATATACTTGAAGTACAAAATAATTTCGAGAATAGATATGGAAATATTTTTATTTTATTTTTTGTAAAATTGGAATAAAAAAACCAAGTATGACAATATTATATATACTAAAAATCATATTTTAATTAATTATTTATTTATTTTGAATTATATTATATTATTTATCAGTTAAACAATTATGATAATTATTATTTATATTTATGAAACAAAATTAAAGTTTTATCTATTTAAATATTTTCAAAAGTTAGATTAAAATTATGTATTATTATTAATTTTCTTTCCTTATCATCCTATTTCTCTAATTATTGTATTGTTTTTCTTTTTCTGCGTGGTTTTCTAGTCTTTCTCAAAACAACATTATTTATTTGGTGGGCAAACACTAACAATTTTTTTTTTTTTTAGCAAATACCACTCAGATTAAGGTCATTAACAAATGGGGGTGTTTGAGTTCTGGTGGGGATGGTCTAGTGGTGGGATGAGGTTGCATGGAGACCAAATGTCACGAGTTCGAATCTTCTCAATACCACAGATCGAGTGTGTGAGGAAAAAAAAAACGGGGGTATTTGCACATTGACCAAATTAAATGGTAGAACTATTTTGCACTTGATCGATTTAATTTATAATTGCTTAAAATAAATCAATTTAATTTAAAATTAAATCTATACATATATTAAAGTAAAATTATAGGGGTAAAATTGACATAAAAATAAATTAGTTAAAATATTGTTAATATTAATTGTTTGCCGAAAATTTGCATGAGTAGATGTGCAGTGTAGTTGGTTGAGTGTGTCGTTACATCCTTGAGCATGTGGGTTCATTTGATTCAAACTCACAGTCACACCCATTCATTTGAAACGTTCGCCGGCTCATTCAAATTTTGAACGTTTTAGATTTTTTAAATAAAAAGTATTACCATAACATTCATAATTAATAATTAATAACCATTCATATCTTTAATTTTTAAATTTTCTAAATAAAAAAATATTATTAAAACTTAATAAAATGTCCATCGAAAATACTTATATTTTTTTAAAATTATACTACTACTTATGGTGTAAACATTCATATTTTTAACCTTTTACAATTTTTTTAAATAAAAAAAATATCACTCAAACATGCATAGATATATAACAATTAACGACTATTCAAATCTTTAATTTTTTAGATTTTCTAAATATAAAATATCACCGAAACATAACAAAATATGCCAATATAAAATATTTAAATTTTTATTTTTTAAATTCTAATACTACCTATGATATAAACATTCATATTTTTAACCTTTTAAATTAAATAAAAAATATCGATCACCAAAACATGAATATGTAACAATTAAGAATCATTCACATCTTCAATTTTTTAGATTTTCTAAAAACAAAATCACCAAACATAGCAAAATGCCCAGCGAAATATTTGAATTTCTAAATTTTTAATTATAATACTATTTTTAGTGTAATCAAATGACTTATTATATAATTAATGGGCATTTTGAATGGCAATCATTAAATTTTTTTTTTTAATTCTAATACTACTCATTGTGTTTATTTCCTAAATTTTAAATTTTAATATGTATCTTTCTTTAATTGTCCACAATTGTAAATTTTTATTTATAAAATCAAGTCATTTGAAATAGTTTAATTTTTTTATAATATGTATTTTTATTTAGTTCCTAAATTTTATTTCTTTTTGTTTTTTCTCTATGCAAAATTTATCTTTTTATGTAATAAATGTGCATATTGTTCTTTTAACTTGAATTCATATACTTTTTACGGTGCAAATGAAATTATTTGTTATATTTTGTGCAACACTCCGTGTTACACAATTAAAATTATTAATTTTTCATAAATTATAGTTATGATTTCATCTGATTATCACGTGATCAAATGGACTTAAAATTAATGGCAGTTTTTAATGACAAACAAAAAAATGAAAAAAAAAATCCAAAAGAAAAAACGGGTAAGAGGGTAGAAAGTAGTAGTAGTAGTAGTAGTGAGTTAGATTTTTTTTAAGGACAACAACTTAGGCCGATTTGAAAAAGAGGACACATTTATCGCGGGCCGAAATTTAAGGACATTAACATTTAAGTGTTGCATCCGTAGGCCAATTTTCAGCCCGAACGGGCTATGGACGCAACACTTAAATGTTAATGTCCTTAAATTTCGGCCCGCAATAAATTTGTCCTCTTTTCCAAATCGGCCTAAGTTGTTGTCCTTAAAAAAACTCTAACTCATGTAGGAGAAACAATACACTGCCTTTTTTTTAAGGACAACAACTTAGGTCGATTTGGAAAAAAGGACAAATTTATTACGGGCCGAAATTTAAGGACATCACGTGCATCTCACGTGAGGTGCAACCCCTTCGAGCTGAAAATTGGCCCACGAACGCAATACTTAAGTGTTAATGTCCTTAAATTTTGGCCCGCAATAAATTTGTCCTCTTTTCCAAATCGGTCTTAGTTGTTGTCCTTAAAAAACTAACTAGTAGTAGTAATAGTAGTAGTAGTAGTACTACTACTACTACTACTACTACTACTACTACTAATAATAATAATAATATGTGTTTAATTGTTGACATATCTTTCAAATTCCCGAAAGATTTCAGCTAATTGAATTTTCTCTTATTACATTTTATTAATATATATATATATACACACATATCTATATGTATATATTAATATCGTTATTTTTAAGGGTTTGTAGATAATATTATTTTATTTTGTAATTTATAGTAATTGTATTAATTTCATAAATTATATTAATTAAAAAACTAATATCATAGTTATTAATAATTGTTATCCATTTAATTTAACAATTAGAAAATAAAGCATGTCAAGAAGTTATACACATATGTCAGATCACAATAAATCATTATTATTATTATTATTATTATTATTATTATTATTATTATTATTATTATTATTATTATTATATCGTGGCATGAAATCTATTTATTTAAATTTATGTATGGTCGTATAAAATATATTTTAATATGTTAAATATACATAAAACAGATAAATTATTTAATTTTATCTATCGAAAAATAATATTACTATATGTGGTATGTGTTCATACACATAAGTGTATATAAATATCCAATTGATTCAGTTTAAAACGTAAAAAAATATTCTAAGCGTGTTTATGGATATATTTGAAAAATTACAAATATAATGTTATATATATTGTAAACTATCATTTGATAAAGTTGTAATTTTTTCTTATTATATATTAATACTATTACAACTAACACTTCAACTATCATAAACTTTAAAATTAAAATGTGTAGATCGATTTCCGTACATCGTACGAGAGATATACTAGTATAATTAAAAGCATATTCTCTTCGTTTTCAGTTAAATGTCATTTTGAATGAATGCATACAAATTAATAAATTAATTAAGTTACCTAATATACCCTTGTATGAATATATTAAATAGTTAAATATATGTGTTTGAATGCATTCAATGAGGGCAAATGTGAGAAAATGTGAATTTTTTATCCCGAATTTATAAAATGATAAATTTTTTGAAATAAAATTAAAATGATAGAATGAGACTAATTCAGAAACACGAGGAATATTAGATGATCGTTATATAATTTTTAAAGATATATAGTAATATATTCGATTAATTATACATCGGTACCCAACGTTTGCCTGTTTCGACACTTTTGTCATGAAATCTTAAAAATAACACATCACTACTCAACGTTTGAATAATTAACACTTTTAGCACTAACGAAATTCTTCAACAAATCAAATAATGATGTTGATTACCAGAAATCTCACGTGGATTTTCCCCAAATTTAATAAAATTATGTGGAAAATAAATTTCTAATCTAATAAACAAAAACACTGTCGTTTCCGGCCGTCGACGAGATTATTTTGATCGTCCGAAAAATGTATTGATTATGCAAACATTGAGTAATGATGTATTTTTTTTCACTTAAACTATGATGTATATATGATTATTACTAATAAAAAATACTACAGTATGTTGAAATAAAAAAAAAAATTGAGCAACTATGCATGGAAGACAAATCGAGACGAAGACGACTGTAGAATTTGTGCGTGCCTCTGCATCTACATGCACAGTTTAATGAAGCAGATTGGAAGCAAGCACAGATAGTATATTCAAGCTGAGTGCACGTGGCAATCTTGTGTATCACGTTGCATGGACCTCTTCTCATGCAATCTCCCCCGTTGGATTCTTCATGCACGAGCATTGCATCCGTAGATTTAGTAGCGTGATTAGCACGCTTATTTTGTGTATAAATATCAGAAAACACAATCTGTAAAACTCGATTTATATATATATCATTGGTGTGTTTCGGACTCTTGAAGATGAATTGATGGGGACAGCTGTATTCCACACGATCTTTACATATTCTGTGTATGATTAAATATCCCAGTTTTTACTTCCAAATTCCAGTAAAAAAAAAAAAAACTAACTGAATCCGATTGAAGTTTTTCCCATGGAGAATAACAAAAGAAGAGAATTTTCACTTCCTCCAGAAATAGTTGAGCACATTCATTCATTTATGAAAGGAAAAGAAGCGGTACGAATCGCTATCGTCTCCAAATCTTTGTACAACGCCTGGTCCAAGCGCCCCAACCTCGACTTCGATGAACGCCACTTTAAAAGTAACACAATATTCTCGGAGTTCACGAAGAACACCATGAAGAGATACGAAGATTTGAACCTAAAGATCGAGTCTTTCACGCTACGGATGGATCATGACTGTTCCAATCCTCTCGCTAAGAAATTGATCGTGAGAGCGGTGAAATTGGGGGCTATTGATCTCAAAATTGAATTTTATGGTCCAGTTTGTTGTCACTTCAATTTACCAGATGAGGTGTTTACTTCCGAAACCCTAGCCAGACTATCCTTGACTGAGTGCGCAATTGATGTTGGGAGGAATGTAGAGGTAAATTGCTCCAAACTTAAATCCCTTCATTTATGCCGAGTGGGGATTATAAATGGTGATTTGTTTAGGAATTTGGTTTCGAGATGCCCCTCCATTGAGAAAATAGTATGTGATGGTTACTTGCTCTCCTTTGAAAAGGAGATAGATAATAATCACAAGTTGAATGGAATGTTGGAATATGAGTTTCATAAACTCCAGTCTTTGTCATTGGACATTCTGAAAGATAGAGATGCTTTGTTCTTTCAAGAATTTTTGCTTAAATTTCCTTGCCTGAAAATTCTGGCCATTCGGAATATTTATAACTGCGGTAAAATACGGATTTGTAGCCAATCACTGGAGTGCATAAGCTTGGTAGAGTATTATAAAGCTGTGACTGCGGAGTTTGATGTTCCAAATCTTCGGAAATTTCACTTTGAGGGTTCTGCTTTGTCTTGCCTCACTTTCGAAACAGCTTGTAGGGATGATTGGGAGTCTGGTATACATATAATGTGTTATCAGGGGAGTCATTCATGGCTCTCTTCCTTGAGAAAACTTCTGCAAAATTTGAGCATGTCCAAGGTTTCTCTCTCTATACATGTTAAGTATCGCTCCAAGTATATCTGTGATTACACTAGTTGTGAACCTATTCACCTTGTGGAGAATTTAAAGATTATGGATCATGTCCCGAATTCTGGCCTTCTGCATGGTTTGTTTTTGATTTGTCGTCCTAAGTTTGTGAACCGGCATTGCTTTGCACCCAACAGGAATGCCTTGCTCAAGCTCCTTTGCACGAAACTTGTAGACAAAAGAAGTGGGAATCGCTGCATTCCCAAGCCGAGTATGCATGGTCTGGAGGAAGTGAATGTGGAACTTTTTGAAGACAAGCTTCAAAAGTGGCGGCTGTTGCCGTGGAAGATGTTATTTGATGCTTCAACATTGGCAGAAAATACACAGAAAGTCCGATTCCGTCTTAGATGGAGATCGGTGACTTCTTCATGATAGAAGTATTTTGTTGATCTCATTTATTTTGTAGTTTTAATTAGGTATTCATAACTGTGTTCAGTTTAATGGATATTGGACGGGTAATATTTTGCAGTTTTATTGTTGAATCTAACTTCAATTCATATGAGATGTAATTTTCTTGATAAGTTTGTGTTATTCGTACTTTTCTTTTTTGCATATATGTATTTTTCCCTTGTCAATTTCCTCTTTCACCTCCAATTTTTCTTTCTTAGTTCATTTCTAGTTCAGAATAACTCCAAAGCGAAACATATTTTCATATCATATTCCATATCATATTCTGGAATTCTAAGGTTTCGCACCATAAATTCATTATCCAACACAATATTTATGTAATTTAATTTGACATTTAAAAAAATAAAATAAAAATATATGAATAAATTACTATTTTTTTTAGGAATAAATTACCATTGTTGCGATGCACGTGAAACATTAAAATCATCTTAAATTGTACACGATAATGCTAATTGAACATTAAAAATATTTATATACATTAATAAAATTATAAATATAAATTATTTTCTGTTGTGTATGATAATATAGTAAGTTATTAGTATAAAACGTCTTTTTTTACAGAAATAAAAAGATCAATCGTATCAAATAAACTATAAATGAAACACAAATTGTAACTTAATTATTAATTAACCTGCAAATTAATACTATTAATTTACTTATTATCCCGCCTTATTTCATAATTTTATTACAGACTAGCTAGTGTACACCTGTGCGATGCATAGTGAATATTATTAAAAGAGATTTTCATATAATTATAAAACTATATTCAATCATGCATGAATTAGTATATAAATTATATCAAATGAATTATGAAATTCTTATGCATTTTACGATATAGAATGTGTCAATAACCTCTTCCGACCTCATGCAAGAAAAGACCGTCGACTCATATAAGATGAATCGTTATAATATTTATGTCTTTATAAATGGATTGTCATATGGTATCACATGCATGTAACTTTATGATCCCAACGATACAGAAACAAAACACTTTGGACTCACGGATTGCATATGCATGTTTAGAACTTCACAAATCTAAAAAAATAGGAATGAGGTGTATAAAAAATTCAAGTACATTGTTTATAAAATATTTGAACTCATTAAAAGATGTGGATCTTGAATATTATATTTAATTAATTATGAAATTGAAAATATTTTAAATTAATATATTTAAAACAATTTATTCAAAATTTTAATATATTTAATTTAAAATTTGAATTTTAATATATAAACTCAATAAATTTTAAAATATCGAATATTACACTTGTTCCCAACTGAAAGACCAAGAAAGGTGGAAAAATTGTAACTCGGTCGAACAATTTATAGTTCATTCATGCACAACAATATTTATTAATTCTTCAATGCCGGATAAATTTCTGTTTGAAAATTTAAAATTTATAAATGTTAACTATTTAAAATATATTAAAATTTGATAATTACTTAAATATGTTCACTTAAAATATTAAAAATATTTAACATTAATTTGATAAAAATCAATTAATACATTTAATTTGAGAATTTAAATACACTGAATCAATTTTTATTAATATTAATTGATTTTTATCATTTTATTGTTATTTATTTAAAACAATTTGAAGCTAAAATATTTAACTCATGGTTTTTAAATACATTTTAAATAGTTAGAACTTATATATTTTATATTTGAGATATATATCTTTCATCGTTAAAATGCAGTGTAATTTTTAGGGGATGATTTGCTACGGATATTTCAATATATGTGCACATAGATCTTAGTACATGTGAAATTCGTTGCATTATCAAAATTCCTCTCATCATTCCTCCTCCTAATTAATTTCTTTATTTCACAAATATTGTAAATTTTACTTATCCTGTATAAACATTTGGATCGGCAATACATTGACTAAAATTATTCCTAATTAATTCATTAAATATAATCAATTATGTAAATTTATCTTTTAATTTGCAATTTAAATAAAATAACCATTTAACTATTAGGAAATAATTATTGATTTCCAATCTAACTAATTAATTATTGATTCATTTTATTATTAAAATACACGATATTGACCTTATTAATCAAGAAAAATAAATATTAAATTTCCTGATCTGGGAGATAGGTTGGTTTGTCCTGGATTGTTATTTTATCGTAGATGATTGTACTTGTATATGAGTCGAGATCCTCTAGTCCCACTTGTGTGTGCCAACTGTGTGCCACCATTAAAATTATATGTTGTTAATAATGTTTTTTATAAAAATAAAATTTATTTTATCATAACTAATCACAATTAATATTTATTGCAAAAAAATAAAATTTTAAAAAAATATATACCCTAAGTTTGGAATAATCAACCCCAAAATTCAATTATATTAACTAAAAAATGAAAATTCAATACTAAAAAATAATTATAAACTCTAATTGGGTAGAATAAATCTTAAATAATAATGTAAAATTATAATAAATCAAAAGAAATTAAAATTGAAGAAAAAAATAAAAGAAAAAGTAATAACTTTGAGGTGTGGCACACAATTGGCACACATAAATTGGGACTAGAGGATCTCAAGTGACTTGTATATATGCAGTAAGATAAAATTGGTAATTTCATATCAAACCCAAAAAGTAATTTGTTAACTTTATTTTTAATTAAAAAAATATTTATAACTTTTTATTCATTTCTAGCGATAGAAGACTTCTCCACTTCAAAATTTATTTTTTCATTTTATTTATTATAATTCTAAAAAACTTCCCAAGTTCAAATTCATTCTCAATCTTCGTTTGTTTGATGTTTTCTTTCTCATGGGTTGAGTTTGAATATATGATTCATTGTAGATTTGTAATTGATATTTACATAAGATTTTTGAGATTCTAAAGTGCAAAATTATTTACGTTGGTATTTGTTTACTTTTTTGTCGAAGTCTTTATAATTTTAGTGGTTATGATTTTTTTTTCCCATAATTGTTAGCTTAAAGCTTCAAGTATTTGTTAATGAATTAAATTTATTTCATTTTTGTGAGATATATTCAGTTACTTTTATTAAATTAAAGAAGTTTTAATTCTTTGGAATGTCAATATTAAAGACATACTATAAAAACAATCAAATTGATTTCTAAACAATTATTTTTATTTTTTTACTACAAAAATTAAAGTTTATTGTAAACTATTTATAGTATTTGCATCTAGATTAAGTTAGACTATTACACATGGGCGGGGTTTACCTAGTGCGGACCTCAGTAGCGGCTACAGATTATCATTGACAACAAAAAAATAATTAAAAAAGTGGACCTTCTCCGAGCAAAAAATAAAATATAACATGCATAAAAATTTTCAGTATTTTTTTTAGAGTATGAAAGCGAACCTCTCTATATATATAGAACTCACACATAATTATGGCTATAAATCAACTTACATGATTTGAAATTTAAATTTAACTTTTAAAACTTTATTCTGCCAAGATTCACGCTAACTGATTATTTATCTCCTTAATTCATGCTTTAATTAATGTGTGTGTGTGTACACACTAGAGTAAATTTCACTTTTGGTCCCGTTAGAATATAGTCAAAACACTTTTAGTTCCAAAAGTTATTTTTTTGTCCCAAATAAATTTTTTTCGACAATTTTGATCACATAAGATATTTTTTCGACAATTTTAGTCCCATAAGAATGTTTTCCAACAATTTTAGTCTCATGAGATATTTTTCCGACAATTTTAATCCCAAAACTAACAATTTTGGTGAATCTTTAATGTGTCTCATTCATATGAAAACAAATCATTCTATCTGAAATCAATTTGTGTCGTCTAGCACACCAAAGATCTCAATTAGTTTGGGACTAAAATTTTTGGAAATTTTTCTTATGGGACTAAAATTGTCGGAAAAATATCTTATGGGACCAAAATTGTCGAAAAAAATTCATTTGGGACCAAAAATGTAACTTTTGGGACTAAAAGTGTTTTGATTCTATTCTAATGGGACCAAAAGTGAAATTTACTCTATATACTATATCTTAAAGATATCTTAAAGAGAAAAGATTGTAATTATAGATATTGTGAATATATGGTAATTAAGATATATATGAATTAGGATGTGTATGGTAAATAATATATGTATATAAATTTTTGCAAATTTATAGCTAATCTATCTAATCTATGTTTTAAAAATAAATAAATAAAAACCAATCCATGTATATTTGTTTTAAATAACAAATCTACGTATGTTAATAATTAATTAACATAAATATGACAAATAATTAATTAAGTGTGTTAATTAATGATCCATAATCCATAAAACTCGGCCATACAAATACAAATACAGTCCATATTAAATCAAGAAAAACTAAAAGAAAATACAATAAATCAAATAAATAAATATAAAAATAAAAGAATAAAACTTTAGATGAAGTCATTTTGGGAACCTCAGCTTGCTTTTTTCAACTCATTACTTTTTTCCTGTCAACACGACAACATTAGAATAATAATATTTATAATTAAAAATAGGAAGAAAAAGCTCAAAGAGGGTTTTCTCCAAATTTTCCCAAAACAATAAAATTCAACATTATAAAAAATATTATACTCTCTCCGTTTCATAATGTTTGTTGTTTTAAGATTTTAATCTAGAATTAACAATTAATTTTTTACACTAATGTAACCCTTCCTTCTATATCAAATAAAATCTTATTCCCTTATATTTTCCTAAAAAATTAGCAAATTTTTCTCTCTCCATATATTTATAAGGTTAAACGTGGGAGAAAATATGTAAAAATATCTAAAACAACAAACATTTTGACACAAAAATAAAACTCTAAAACAATAAATATTATAAAACGAAGGGAGTACTATATATTTATATGGTGGAAAACACATTCAATTCTTGTTTTTTTTTCCAAAATTTAACATACAACTGGTACGTCTTTGACGTGAAAAATAGATTAATGGCTGAATAAATTTTAGAACATAATAATCGAGTATTTATGTGAATTAACTAATACACACTTGTATGAATACATTAAATAGGTTAAATATAAATGTATGAATGCATTAAATGAGGATAAATATGTGAAAAATAAAATTTTTATGTCTCGAATTTGTAAAATAATACTTTTTTAAAATAAAATTAAAATGCTAGAATGAGTATTATCTTTTGTATAGAAATAGATATATTGTGTTCTTAATTCACAATAATGATGATTAATTATGATTTACTGGATTTACGTTCATAATTAATGAGATTGCTTGATTCAACATTTTCCGTATTATGGATTGATTGCAATTGAATCAAAGTTTTTCCACATATACCTTTTATTAATTTAATGACATGCATAATTATTCGTAAAAATGATTGGAAAAAAGGTGGTGCATGACTTTATTATTATTATTATTATTATTATTATTATTATTAATCAACTTATTATTGTAAATTGGTAATCAGACATAAATCGATAAACCGGTGTACATTGTTAGGGGATTACAATTATAAAAAATTGAAATTAAAATTTTATTTTACTCGTAATTTGATTATTTATTAGACATTTAATTAAATGATTATTGATTTTTTTTTCATATTTAGTAAAAATTACAACTATAACACACACACACACATGTATATATATCTATATAATATATAATAACAAGACTACATCTGAAAATAGCAAAAGATAGTTTTCCCGCCATTTGCACCTTTCGAAAATGAGAAAATATTATTTTAGATTATAAAATTATTTATTTATTTCGGAAATAATATATTTCCATAAATATAAAAAATTTATATGTTGCAAATCCATAATGTGTGTATATATATATATATATATATATATATATTGATGGATTGATTTGTTATAATAGGTATATATAAGTTTTGGCCGAAAATATTTTCTAATGAATAATGCAAGGTAAAATATATGTTATAAATATTTTGTTTAAATATTATATATTATATAGATTATATATTGTATTTGATGTGTCATAACTATTCTCGACTATTTTATATTTTAATTTTTTTATTCTATATATAAGATTTTATATGAATATCCTCCTATCATTAAATCAATCCATTTATAATCAAATAATGTTATATATATTTACCTTATTTAATATGCTGGACTTTTAATTTTTAACATATAATTGCTCTATTTGGTACAATCCGCAAATTAACTCATCAATTTGGACAGATTTCTTTATTTCTTCATATATAATAACATAACAATAATTATATAATTACACAATTATCATCTATATACAGTAAAACCTCTATATAAGAATACTCTATATAAGAATAACCTTTTTATAGTAATAAAAAGTTGTGGTCCCAACTCGGGACCAGTTATAAATAAGAATAACCTCTACATTATTTTTAGGACCATCCTTAAGAAATTTACCTCCATACAGTAATAAAGTTACATTAAATTTCATATATATTTAAATATCTATATAAAATGTTTAGAACTATTTTAACTACATATGTTATATTAAACGTAAGATTGTATAAAATACTGTATCTAAAATTATTTGGGGCAGTGCTTTAATTTTTCAAGGTTAATATCATAACCTTTAACTTGCACGTTCGAAGTAATTAGTCAACACGATCACTTTCTTGTTGAATCTAAAATATTTCCGGTTTGTCCAACATGTTTGAAGCTTGTTGACACAATAGTTTTTCTATTTCTACACTATCATTCTCTGGATTATCACCATGCGTATCTTGCGTGATTCATATATGATGTATTATTCGGTTAGAGCATATGAATGAATCTTATATACCTTTTAAGTTCACGTTTTTAAACATGAATGAACATTTCCAAGTGTTGTATAATATATATTAATTTATTTAAAAAAATAATGATTTTTATATGTAAACTCTATATAAGAATAATCTCCCTATAGTAATATTTTTCTCTGGTCCCAACGATATTACTGTATAGAGGTTTTACTGTAATATATAATAATGACTACGCACGCGGAAATAGAAAATGTTGATTCCCCCATTAGCAACTTTCAAAATGAAAAATATTATCTTAGATTAAAATTATTTATTTTCATATAAATAATTAAATATTAATATATTTTCATAAATAAAAAAATTTATACGATTTTGATTAGATTTTCACATTTCATTATCGATAATTTTCGCAAATTTGATAATGAGCATTTATCCATGCCAAGATATCTTCATGTATGGTAAATTATATATTATAGATTGTAGAGGGTAGATATATTAATATGGATTATATTTTACACTAGGTAAACAGTTTATATTTTTTTTTGTATTTTAATATTATATACAATAGATGAGGGAATTTTATTTTATTATATTTACATCATTAATTATAATTATAACCCAAAAATCTGGAAGTATAAATTTACTTTACGAAATACTCATATTTATGCATATGTAAATTATATTATGAAACGCGAAAATCAGGGATATTTATTTAATAACTATAAAATATATCATCTATTATATCTCTGAAAATGGTAATTATAGTCAACCAATTATGAAAGCTTACATATCTACATAAAATAATTACGTAACCTAAAATCTAAATTCTTAATAAAATATTTCTTTCCTAGGCTATCATTCTCTTCATCCAATTATATGTTAGTTTTCGTCCATATATAAATTTTGTAGAGACCCTACAAATTACTCAAATATATTTTCGATGTCAACATTATGTGTGATATATTATATCAATGTTATTACATTTTGTATTGCATTTTTATTTGTTTCAATAAATTAATGTTTGATTTCTATCTATCAGTTTAAACAATTATGATAACTATTATTTATATTTAAGAAAAAAAAATTGAACTTTTATCTATTTAAATATTTTCAAAAGTTAGATTAAAATTATATATTCTCGTTAATTTTTTTTCCTTATTACCTTATTTCTCTAATGATTGTATTTTTTTTTTTCTGCGTCGTTTTCCAGACTTCTCAAAACAACATTATTTATTTGGTGGGTAACATTTTTTTATTTTTATTTTTGTAGCAAATACCAAGGTCATTTACAAACGGGGGCGTTTGCACATTGACCTAATTAAATGGTAGGACTGTTTTGCACTTAATCGGTTTAATTTATAATTGCTTAAAATATATCATTTTAATTTATAATTGAATATAACTAAAATCACATTAGACAATAGTTATACAATTTTTAAAGATATATAGTAATATCTTGGGTTAATTACAAATCAGTACTTAACGTTTACCCGTTTTGACACTTTTGTTCCGAAATTTAAAAAGTAAAAAAATCAATATCCAAAGCTTGCATAATTAACATTTCTGACATCAACGAAATTCTTAGGTAGATCAAATAATGATGTTCATTACAATAAATCTTACGTTGATTTTCCCGTGATTTTTAATAAAATTATGTGGAAAATAAATTTATAATTTAATAAACAAAAACGATGTTATATGGTCAATATCCAAGGATATGAATTACCAAATTGGATAACCACAGGAAGAAGAAGAGAAAAAGGAACTTCATTTAATTAGAATCCAATGCGTATCCAAATCAAATAATTCACTCCGATCGTAGCCATAATTTGCATCATTACTAGATTATCAATAATCACCAAAAGTAGAAAAAACTAAAAAAATCAAAGAAACAAAAAAATGCAAAAAAGAAAAAGAAAAATAGAACTAACTTGTAGACGTATTTACAGATTTGCAGGAGGCGAAAATCCGATTGAAGGTTTTCCCATGGCGAATGAGAAAAGAAGAGAATTTTCACTTCCTCCAGAAATAGTTGAGCACATTCATTCTTTTATGAAAGGAAAAGAAGCTGCTCGAACCGCTATCGTTTCCAAATCTTTGTACAAGGCCTGGTCCAAGCGCCCCAACCTCGATTTCGATCAACGCCACTTTAAACGTTACGCAATATTCTCTGAGTTCACGAAGAAGACCATGCAGAGGTACGAAGATTTGAAGGTAAAGATCGAGAGTTTCACGCTATGGCTGAAACATGACGGGAGTCCTACTCTCGCTGATGAATTGATCGCTGATGAATTGATCGTTTAAAAACCCGAGAGATTCTGAAAATGAGATTCATAAGCTCCAGTCTTTGTCGTTGAATCTGAGAAATAGAGAGGCCTTGTTTTTCCAAGACTTGTTGCTTAAACTTCCCTTCCTAAAAAATCTGGCAATTGGTCGTATTTATAACTGCAGAAATATACGAATTTGTAGCCAATCACTGGAGTGCATAAGCTTGGTAGAGCCTTATGAAGCTGTGACTGCAGACTTTGATGTTCCAAATCTTCGGAAATTTCACTTGAAGGGTTCTGCTTTCTGTTGCCTCACTTTCGAAACTACTTGTGGGGATGATTGGGAGTCTGATATACATATAATGCATCATCAGTGTAGTGCTTCATGGCTCTCTTCCTTGAGGAAACTTCTGCAAGATTTGAGCCTGTCCAAGGTTTCTCTCTCTATGCATGTTAGGTATCCCACCAAGTATATCTGTGATTACACTAGTTGTGAACCCATACCTGTAGTGGAGAATTTGAATATTATGGATCATGTCCCACATTCTGGCCTTCTGGATGCTTTGTTTTTGATTTGTCGTCCTAAGTTTGTGAACCAGTATTGCTTTGCACCCGGCAACAATGAATTGCTCGAGCTCCTTTGCAAGAAACTTATAGTCGAAAGAAGTGAGAATCACTGCATTCCCAACCCAAGTATGCATGGTCTGGAGGAAGTGAATGTGGAAGTTTTTGAGAAGATGATTGGAGAGTGGCGGCCTCTGCCATGGAAGACGTTGCTAGATGATGTAAATACACAGGAATTTCGCTTCCAATTAAGATGGAGACGGGAGACTTGTGCACCATAGAAATATTTTGTTGATTTCCTCTGCCCTGTTTTGTTAACAGTTTTCAATGTAGTGGAAATTGGAATAGACTGTTTGCGTTGATGAAACTTGATCACCACCTATGTATTATGCTGCAGTTTTACTATTGATATGATGACCATTTTATTTTTTGTTGGATGAAGATTAAGTAATTTTCTTGAAAAGATTGTGTTGTAATGTGCTGCAGTTTAATTTTTCTTCCTTAGCACAGTGCTGCATGGTTCTCTTCGTCGAACAAGCTTATGAGAAAGCTTAGCCACGTGTCCAGAGTTTCTCTCTCTATACGTTTTAGAGAGGGAATTGAGAATCCACCTCCCGAGTCTCACTCTTATATCAGTGAGCTATGCAAGATATGTTGTGAATGATGCCTTTTTTTACCAGTTGCACATTTTTATTTTATTTTATTTTGTTGATTTCCTCTGTTCCATTCTGATTTTTTCTCCGACAAATGCGGTTTTTTTTTCGTGCGTCGTTTTCTTTACTTCTCAAAACAACATCATTTGGTGGCAAATGTTAAAGTAATATTAAAAAAAATATATTTTTGGTGCGATTACCTCTCAAATTAATGTGTTTGAGACTATGTTCATCAGTAACCACTCCAACCATCCAACCTTTTTAATATTTAATTCATTTCTCTCTCTTCCACGTCACTATTACTCATCACAACCCAACAACATTTTATTTTGATAGTTTATCAATGGCCACCCAACCATCCAACCACAATATTATATATAATTATTTTTAAATATAATTTTATGAAGTATATCAACTTATTAAAATTAAAATAAAATAATAGCACAAATAAGAAAAATATTCATAAAATTACAAATAAATAAAATTTTAAAATATTGGTTGGGATCCATGAAACATAGGAGAAAGATGGAGGTTTGAGATTGAAAATTGATAGACAAGTATAGAAATGAGAAAATTTTCTTGTGTGTATAATTATGCCGATACGGGCTCTATTTATAGAGCATGCAAAGAGAAAAAATTTGGTGTAATTATTTTTATTTTTCATAAAATCCAAAAAATATTAAAAATTAATTAAAAATATATAAAATAAAATTTTATAGCCAACCATTTTTTGCCATGTGTCTTTTATTGAATAAGAAAATGGGACACCACAAGGTTGCTTTTGCTCTGTGGTGGATCTGGGTTGATCAATTGGTTGCCTCCTTTTTTGTTTTTTTTAATCTCTATTATCCTAGGTGGAGGTGACCATGGGGAAACCATGGTTACCAATAAACATAGTCTAACAGAAGGGTTGTTTGCACATCGACCAAAATGTTGGAGCTTTTTTGGACATCATCAATTTATATTATAAATATTACTTAAAAAATTAACTAATTTAATTTATAATTGAATAGCATTGGAATCATATATTAGATAATAGTTACTACCTCCGTCTCAATTAGATAGTCCAGTTTATTTGTCTCAATTATATAGTCCACTTTATCCTCGCACTTAGATTAAAAATATTTATAAAAATAAGATATTAAAGTTTAACTTCTAATATACTCTTATTTAAAAGAGTAAATTGCCTTAAAATACATAAATTTTAGGGCGTTTTTGATTTTTCACACGTTTTTAAAAATGTAGTTTTAATAACATGAAATTGCCTTAAAATACACAAACTTTGGACTGATTTTATTTTTCACACGAATTAAAAAAATATCAATTTTAGTTTTTAATTTTTTTATTTTTTGAGTAATACAGAAAATTCATCAATTATTACTATAGAGTTGTTATAGTAAACACTGTGAAATATTTTGAATTTTCTTAATTCATGTAATATATAAAATTTAGGTTCGAAAAAATTAAATAAAATTACTATTAGATCTTTTTAGTTCTTTATTTGAAGAAAAATTATAAAAAAAGATTTAAACTAGTGTAATGGATATAAATAATAGAATTTCGAATACAACTATCATCAAGTCATGAATAGTGATTTATGACGTATCGTATATGTTGATGAATAATATTACACAATCAATCAATTAAGTTAACAAATAAATTGATCACGTAGAAACTACATATTAATTTTTCATATATGTGTTAATAGCATCTTTTGATATAACTTTATATGTTAGATAATCTCAAATGATTTTATAATTGAACATTTTTATTTATATTAATTGTTGAACAAATTCTTAATTCGTCTATTTTATTATTTTTTAAACCTATTAATAATATAAATATGTAACGGCTCCAATTTTTCCAAACGTCATAATGATAAATTTACACATCACACACACCCTAAAGTCATAAAATGATTTTTGTGCATATTAAATGAATTACATAAGATCAAAAAAATCATAACTGTTAAATGATATTGATTAAAATTTATATCTTGTTTAAAAATTAATTTTGGAAAATATAAAGTAAAGTATTTATATCACGTTTGCCACATTATAAGAAAAAAAGTAAAAGAAAAAAAAATCTAAAATTGATCTTTCTTTAGTTCGCGTGAAAAAAAAAATCAACCCAAAGTTTATGTATTTGAAGGCAAGTTGGTGTCTATGTAGATGTACACGTGGCAGTCTCCGACTGCCACGCCAGATTTAACTTGTCGTAATTTGAAAATCATGTGAAAACCCAACAAGGGCTAAGTTCATGTTATTAAAACTACATTTTTAAAACGTGTGAAAAATCAAAAACACCCCAAAATTTGTGTATTTTAAGGCAATTACCCTATTTAAAATGAATAACTTTAAAAAATTTAAGTTGTTGATTTTTAATTTTTAAGACCTAACAAGGATATATTTGTATATTACTATGAACATTAATATTATTTATAATTATTAGACTGTATAATTGAAACATATCAAAATAGTAATAGAGACTGTGTAAATGAGAGGGGGTAGTATATAATTTTATAGATTTCATTGATGAGTGAGATTTAAAATTTATATGGTGTGTTTTTAATTAAAAAATAATATATTCAAAATACAAATTACTGATTACACAATTTTTTTATTAAAATATAGCGCAGTAGTAATTAAATATGATCTGACTGGTGTGGCCTACTCTGGAAGATGAAGCGACATGACCACCTTACATATTCTGTTCTGTCCATGATTTCAAATTCCAAATGCTCGACTGTGGTTGTGCACACCACTGAAAAAACCCATCGAACTCTGGTAGAAGTTTTTACCATGGAGAATGAGAAAAGTAATGAATTTGAGCTTCCTCCAGAAATAATTGAGCACATACAATCTTTTATGAATGGAAAAGAAGCTGCTCGAACCACTATCCTCTCCAAATCTTTTTACAACTCTTGGTCTAAGCGCCCCAACCTCGATTTCAATCAACGCGACTTCCGATATCTTACATTCCCCGAGATCACGAAGAAGACTCTGCAGAGGTACGAAGATTCGAAGCTAAAGATCGAGTCTTTAACGCTGCGGATGATAAATGACTTCGACAATCCTCCTCTTGCTAAGGAATTGATCGCGAGAGCGATAAAATTGGGGGCTGTTGATCTCAATATCAACTTATGGAGTCGAAAAAAGTCGTTCGTTTTGCCAGATGATGTGCTTAGGTCCGAAACCCTAGTCGGATTATCCGTGACTGGCTGCAGAATTGATCTCGGAGAGGTAACTTGTTCCAAACTAAAATCCCTTCATTTATCTCGAGTGCTGGTTAAAAATGGTGATTTATTTAGGGATTTGATTTTGAAATGTCCCTTGATTGAGAAATTAGTATGTGGTGGCCGCATCGTCTGTTTTGAATATGATCACAAGTTGGAATGTGAGTTTCATAAGCTCCGGTCTTTGTCGTTGGACACTCGTAGAGATAAAGATACCTTGTTTTACCAAGGCTTGTTGCTTAAATTTCCCTGCCTCAAAAATCTGTCCATTAGGATTATGTATAACTGCAGAAAAATACGAATCTGTAGCCAATCGGTTGAGCGCATAAGCTTTGTAGTCATGGGTCTAGACTACTATAGAGAAGTGACGTCGGAGTTTGATGTTCCAAATATTCGGAAATTTCACTTTGAGGGTTCTGCTTTCTATTACCTCTCTATCGAAACAGCTTGTGGGGATGATTGGGAGTCTGATATACATATAATGCGTTATCAGAGGGGAGCTTCGGGGCTCTCTTCGTTGAGAAAACTTCTGCAAAATTTAAGCATGTCCAAGGTTTCTCTCTCTATACATGTTGTTAAGTATCCCTCCAAGTATATCTGTGATTACACTAGATGTGAACCTCTACCTGTAGTGGAAAATTTGAAGATTATGGATCATGTCCCAAATTCTGGTATTCTGGATGGTTTGTTTCTTACATGTCGCCCTAAGTTCGTGAGCCCGAATTGCAGAGCACCGGGTGCCAACAATGACTTGCTCAAGCTCCTTTGCACGAAACTTGTGGATAGAACGAGTGAGAATCACTACATTCCGAACCCAAGTGTGCATGGTCTAGAGGAAGTGATTGTGGAAGTTTTCGAAAGGAGCCTGGCAGAGTGGCGGCCTCTTCCATTGAAGACATTGCTAGATGCTTCAGCGTATCTTGAAAATACACGGAATTTTCGCTTCCGACTGAAATGGAGACGGTAGACATCTGCATGATATATAGAGTTATTTTGTTGGTTTCCTTGTTGATCTCATCTGCCCTGTTATGTTTTGTAGTATTAATAACTGTTTTCAGTTTAATGGAAATAGGAAAGTCCATGTTTTGGAATAGACCGTTTGCCTTGATGAAGCTTGATTACCAGTCACCACCTATGTATATAATATTTTGCAGTTTTATTGTTGAATCCAACTTCAATTCATATGACCATTTGGGTTATTGTTGGATGAAGATTAAGATGCAATTTCTTGTTTAGATTGTGTTGTTCCTACTTTTTGTTGTTGCATATGTATTTTTTTCTCTTGTCGATTCTCTACTTCACCTCCAAATTTTTTCTTTAATTTCTCAGATCATTTATAGTTCAGAATAACTCGATCGAAAACAAATCATGTATATAGTCTTCATCTGACAGCAATATGACCCAAATCAAATTCCTAAGCATATTATGGAATTCGTAGGTTTCGCACCATAAATCATTATTCAACACCAAATTTAATTTGACGAGTGATACCTACAAATATTACCAAAATAAAAATAAAAATATATGAATAAATTACCATCGGTGCGATGCATGGAGCACTAAAATCAATTTAATTGTACACAATAATACTAACTGAACATTAAAAATATTTATATACATTAATAAACTTATAAATTATTTTTCTATTATATCCTATAAAACTCGAGACTTTGTTATCATATGTCAATGGCAATTTACCCTCACCATTTTCGGATTTTCAAACTCTTCAGAGTACGTATCTTCACAAAAAAGAGTCCAGTAATCAACGATCTTGTTGCATTATCAAGTAAAATTAAGATGAATTACAGTAAAACTCGAGCTAAAATATTCGACTTTGACCATGACCCCCTCCACCCCGAAAAAATGCAGGTCCACACGCCATCGGAGTATCCTACTGCTGCGCCTTCTCGCAGCAAGCATTGTGCAGCAGTTCCAGTTGCCGGCGGAATTTTTCCGGCAGTTCGCGAGGTGCTGGTCGGAGATGCCGGGGTGATCAGAAAGAATTGCCGCGTGAATAATTAAATTCGTGATGGGATATTTATTTAGATCGTTTGGGATAATCTCGTGTTTGTTTTCTTTTGTTAATCTAAATTTGAATTTTATCAAATAAAATAAATTAAAGTAATTGAAATTTGAAAGCATTTTTATCTTTTATAGACCAATTCCAAATGTAAGGTCCCAAATTAACTAGTGCATTACTTATATTATATTGTATGAGTAAAAATCTAAAATACTCATTGACAAAACATATTTTACCCAATTTAAGGGCTTCTCCAACAAAAGCTCCACTCTGTAAATACAGAGTATATGTTCTCAAAATCCCACTCCAACAGATATTTTAAACTATGCTTTATTTTAGGACATTTCTACAGTGTAGTTCTATTTATAGAGCAGCACTGTAGAGATGCTCTATCACTGTTTATCGATTTTTTTCTTCTACTTTAATTTATATATTTCTTAAAAATATTAAAATAAAAAATTGTATATCAAATTAAAATGACATCAAATGAGAAGGATCATGTTTTTTCTAAATTTTAAAATTAAAATATAATGACATTTAATAAAACTAATAACATAAAAACCAATGAAAATACAAGTAAAACTACTAAAATTTGTTCTTTGCAATATTATGATGAAATGTTTCTATTTTGTATTATTATTTAGTTTAAGAAATTTTAATAGTTATTTTTCTTGGAAAAAATTTGATTAAATTAAATGCATAAAAAGAATATTATAAACTATTCCTTTTCAGAGTAGAATTTAGATAAACTATTACAGTTGAAGTGGAGATTTTGTTGTATAATAGACATAGTAGTACTGTAAAATAAAGTAAACGGCTGGAGATGCCTAAGAAAAACATTCAAAAATATCCACTTTCCAATTATACCATTAGGGACCCATGTGATTTTGACCACTTTTTAATATTTTCATACATGTATCAGAAGCTTTTCAGAATGTGTTAGGAGCTTGATCGGGATTGCGATCGGGATTTTCAATCGATAATGTCTCCCGTAATCATGATATGATCTATATTCTCAATAGTAAATCCTCATCGTGATCGTGAATCCCATCATGATCGTGATACGATCGGGATTCGTGATCGGATCATAATTTTGGCCGGTACAATTCTCAGCATGATGAAGATAATAAATTCGTTCTGACGTGTATATTTGGTTAATTTCAAGCATAAAAAATTCGACTATAAATTTCGTAATGTTTAAAATTCAAAAATTGAGTATACTTTAGTAGTACATCCACATATTTTTTGTGTAATTCAAGTACATTTGTGTAAGGTTAGTTTAAAAAATGTGTAAGATGCCCACATGTAATCACCTTTTGACATTTTAGATAAATTGACTATTTTTTGAATGTTTTTCTTTAGTTGGGTAAAATATGTTTTTATTTCAGAAAAGTGGGTAGTTTTATATATTTATATATTGAACCGTGATGCCCGTAAGAAGCATGTTTCAATCATTTGTTACATTTAATCTTATATACTCCTCGTTTCCATTTAAATGTCATTTTGGATGAATACATACAAAATATTAAATTAATTGAATTACCTAATATACCATTGTGTGAATATGTTAAATGAGTTAAATATAAATGTTTGAATGTAAAAATGTGAATTTTATATCTCGAATTTGTAGAATGACACTTTTTTTGAAATAAAATTAAAAAGCTAGAATCACATTTATATAGAAACAAAGGGAATATATCACATTTCATTCGATTAACGGACGTGATTTATCATTTTATTTTGGTATTTCATCTTTTATTTCAACCATTGAATGCATAATAAGTGTAGTTGGTATTCCTTCTTATGTATTTAATATACATCTAATGATTGAAATAAGAGATGAAATTCTAAATTGGAATAGTTGATCCCGTGTGGTATATTAGTGAAAGTAAACACAACATATAGTGAGGAACTCAATGCCAGTAAAGAGTAAATAATCTTTCAGTATAAGATTTCCTACTGTATTTTTTATGTTTATTTATTCTTGGGCTTTACTAATTATATACTCACCATGTCCCAAAATCATAGTCAACTTTTTAGCTCTACTTGATAAGCATGTATTAAATTTTCATTTGCATAAATAAGGTTATAATAGGAAAATTTTATTTAATTTTATATTTTCGATACATCAAATATAATCATAGGAGGAAGGCAGTAATTTTTATTGATTCCATTGATAAGTGTTATTTAGCATTTATTTGGTGTTTTAAATTTAAAAACTAATATTATCACATAAAAATTATCAATAAATGAATTTCTTTTATTAAAATCCAGTGCATTTGCAATTAAATAAGACTAATTACACTTGAGTACATATCGTTTTAGATTATTAACAATTTTAGACTATATTTTAGAAATTACATATGATATCCAACATTTATATAATTTAACAAATATAGCATATGGGCAAATTATTCACATCCCAAGTCGGAACTTGATTTTTTCAGAATCAATTTTAGTTGATTATATACAAATCTCTTTGATTTCATCAAATTTGAATTTTATTTTCATGTTTCATCTTGTATTAGAGTACAACCATTAGATTCAAGAGAATATAAGATGAAACACGAAATTCGAATGGAGGATCCCATCCGGAAAATTTGTTCTTGTGCTAAAATTAATCCAATTAAATATTAACTATATCTCATTTAAAAATAAAAATCTCTACCTCATTGGTGTGGCAGAATCGGGAAGATGAATTGACGGGAACAGCTGTATCCCACTGCCCACACGAAATGTACATATTCTGATTCCCAGTTTTAACTTGGAAATTCCAGTAGAAAACAAAACCTGTCCGAATCCGATTGAAGGTTTTCCCATGGAGAAAAAAAGAAGAGAATTTTCACTTCCTCCAGAAATAATTGGGCACATACAATCGTTTATGACTGGAAAAGAAGCTGCTCGAACCACTATCCTCTCCAAATCTTTGTACAACGCCTGGTCCAAGCGCCCCAACCTCGATTTCGATGACCGCGACTTTGGACATCACAGTTTCTCGGAGTTCACGAAGAAGACTATGCAGAGGTACGAAGATTTGAGCCTAAAGATTGTGTGTTTCAAGCTAAGGATGAAATATAGATATTGCGATGTATCTCTCGCTAAGGAATTGATCGTGAGAGCGATTAAATTGGGGGCATTTGATCTCAATATTGAAATTTATAATCCATATTCCCGCCCCTTCGTTTTACCGGATGAGGTGCTTGGATCTGAAACCCTAGACAGATTATGCGTGAATGGGTGCACAGTTGATCTTGGGAGGAATGTAGAGGTAACTTGTTCCAAACTTAAATCCCTTCATTTATCCCAAGTGGTGGTTATAAATGGTGATCTATTTAGGAATTTGATTTTGAAATGTCCCTCCATTGAGAAACTAGTATGTGATGGTCACTTGCTCTCCTTTGAAAAGGAGATGTATAATAATCACAAGTTGAATGGAATGTTGGAATATGAGTTTCATAAGCTCCAGTCTTTGACATTGGACACTCTGAAAAATAGAGATATCTTGTTTTTCCAAGACTTGTTGCTTAAATTTCCTTGCCTGAAATTTCTGGCCATTCGGAATATATGTAACTGCGGTAAAATACGGATTTGTAGCCAATCACTGGAGTGCATAAGTTTCGTAGAGTATTATAAAGCTGTGACTGCGGAGTTTGATGTTCCGAATATTCGGAAATTTCACTTTGAGGGTTCTGCCTCGTCTTGCTTCACTTTCGAAACAACTTGTGGGGATGATTGGGGGTCTGATATTCGTATAATGTGTTATCAGGGGAGTGCTTCGTGGTTCTCTTCGTTGAGAAAACTTTTGCAAAATTTGAGCATGTCCAAGGTTTTCTCTCTCTATACATGTTAAGTATCCCTCCAAGTATATCTGTGATTACACTGGATATGGACCTATAGCTGTAGTGGAGAATTTGAGGATTATAGATCATGCCCTGAGTTCGGGACTTCTTGATGGCTTGTTTTTGATCTGTCGTCCTAAGTTTGTGAACCAGCACTACTTTGCACCCGGCAACAATGACCTGCTTGAGCTCCTTTGCACGAAACTTGTAGACAAAACAAGTGAGAATCACTGCATTCCGAACCCAAGTGTGCGTGGTTTGGAGGAAGTGACTGTGGAAGTTTTCGAAAGGAGCCTTGCAGAGTGGCAGCCTCTTCCATTGAAGACATTGCTAGATGCTTCAGTGAATCTTGAAAATACACTGAATTTTCGCTTCCGGCTTAGATGGAGACCGGAGACTTCTGCATGATAGAAATGTTTTGTTGATTTCCTTGTTGATCTCCTCTGCCCCATTATGTTTTATAGTATTAATGAGCTATTCATAACTGTGTTTAGTGCAATGGAAATTGGACAGGTGATCATGTTTTGGTTTGGGCTTGCCTTGATGAACCTTGATCACCACCTATGTAATCTTTTGTAGTTTATTATTGAATCCAACTACAATTCGTATGACCATTCGGGTTTTTGTTGGATGAAGATTAAGATGTAATTTCTTGATTAGATTGTGTTGTTTGTTCCTACTTATTTTGTTGCACGTATGTTTTTTTTTCTCTTGTCGATTCTCTCTTTCACCTCTAAATTTTTTCTTTCTCAGTTCATTTATTATAGTTCAGAATAACTCGAAAACGAAAAATAGCCTTCAAATGATAACATTATTATTATGACGACCCAAATCAAATTCCTAATCATATTCTGGAATTTGAAGGTTTCGCACCATAAATCATTATTCAACACAAAATTTAAGTGATAACTATAAATATTTCACAAAACTTAAAAAAAAATTGAATAAATTATCGTTGGTGCGATGCATGGACATTAAAATCTATTTCAATAATACTAACTGAACATTAAAAATATTTATACACATTAATAAACTTATAAATTAGTTTTCTGTTATATATATAGATAATATAGGAAGTTACTTATTATATCCTATAAAACGTATTTTTCACACAAGAAGAAAAATCAATCATATCAAATAAACTATAAATGAAACACAAATTGATAACTTATTAACCTGCAAATTAATATACTTACATATTATCGCGTTTTATTTCAATCTCTCGTATCTTATTTTATTCCGGAATACAACATCCTCTATTTCAATCTTGTATCTTATTTTATCTTGAAAAAAAAACATTAGATGTTGTATGAATCCGGTGGTGTCGGAAATTGAATCTCATGATATTTTTACAAAAAAATGGAAAATTTATGATATTTTTTGGCATTTTTTTTGAAGCTGAGCACATTTAAAAAGAAAATGGTCAAAGAGAATGACATTATTATATATTTAGCCTTTCAAATCTCAAATACTTTCTCAAAAAATAGAAATAAAAAAAAAATCTCAAATACTCCTGTGTTTGTGCAACCCTAAAAAAACCCATCGAAATCCGATTGAAGGTTTTCCCATGGAGAATGAGAAAAGAAGAGAATTTTCACTTCCTCCAGAAATAGTTGAGCACATTCATTCTTTTATGAAAGGAAAAGAAGCTGCTCGAACCGCTATCCTCTCCAAATCTTTGTATAACGCCTGGTTCAAGCGCCCCAACCTCAATTTCGATCAACGCGACTTTTGTTACGGTTTCTCGGAGTTCACGAAGAAGATAATGCAGAGTTACGAAGATTTCAACCTAAAGATTGTGTCTTTCACGCTTTGGATGAAATATGACTTTGGCAGTCCTTCTCTCGCTAAGGAATTGATCGTGAGAGCGATGAAATTGGGAGCTATTGATCTCAAAATTGAATTTTATAATCCATATTCGCCCTTCGTTTTACCAGAAGAGGTGTTAGGATCCGAAACCCTAGCCAGATTATCCTTGACTAAGTGCACATTCGATCTCGGGAGGAATGTAGAGGTAACTTGTTCCCAGCTTAAATCCCTTCATTTATCCAAAGTGGCGGTTATAAATGGTGATTTATTTAGGAATTTGATTTTGAAATGTCCCTTGATTGAGAAATTAGTATGTGATGGTCACTTGCTCTCGTGTGAAAGCAAGAGAGACGAAAATGAGATTCATAAGCTCCAGTCTTTGTCGTTGAACTATCTGAGAAATAGAGATGCCTTGTTTTTCCAGGACTTGTTGCTTAAATTTCCCTTCCTGAAAAATCTGGCAATTCGGTTTAGTTATAACTGCAGAGATATACAAATTCGTAGCCAATCAGTCGAGAGCATAAGCTTCGTAGACAGCTTGGAGTACTATAGAGAAGTGACTGCGGAGTTTGATGTTCCAAATATTCGGAAATTTCACTTTGAGGGTTCTGTTTTGGATTGCTGCTCTTTCGAAACAAGATGTAGGGATTGGGAGTCTGATATACGTGTAACGTGCTTTCGTTGTAGTGCATCGTGGCTCTCTTCCTTGGGAAAACTATTGCAGAATTTGGGTGTGTCCAAGGTTTCTCTCTCTGTATATGTTAAGTATCCCTCCAAGTATATCTGTGATTACACTAGTTGTGAACCTATACCTGTAGTGGAAAATTTGAAGATTATGGATCATGCCCCAAATTCTGGTCTTCTGGATGGTTTGTTTCTTATATGTCGTCCTAAGTTCGTGAGCCCGAATTGCTCTGCACCGGGCAACTCTGACTTGCTCGAGCTCCTTTGCACGAAACTTGTAGACAGATCGAGTGAGAATCACTGCATTCCGAACCCAAGCGTGCATGGTCTGGAGGAAGTGACTGGAAGTTTTCGAAAAGAGGATTGCAGAGTGGCGGCCTCTGCCATGGAAGACATTGCAAGAAGCATATATCGTGAAAATGCACAGGAATTTTCGCTTCCAATTAAAATGGAGTCCATAGAAATATATGTTGTGTTGATTTCCTCTGCATTGTTATGTTTTTTGGAGTTAATAGTATTAGCTTTTGTGAGCTGTGTTCTGTTTAATGGAAATTGAAAAGGCCATATTTTGAAGAGACTGAGACTGCTTGCCATGTAATTTTCTTGAAAAGATTGTGTTTTTCTTATTGTTTTTGTTTTGCGTATTTTTACAATATTTACATATGGTTTAATTAAGGGTGATTCTAAATGTTCCACATTTTTTTTCTTTATACACCACACATTTTTTCTTTACACACCACAATAAATATCTTTTTTATCCTTTCATTTAAAAAATCAGATTTTAGCTATTAAAAACATAAAGAAATAAATAAAAAGGAAAGAAAAAAAAACTAGATATAACGTGCAACTGCCCTTCTTCTCCGACAACCCGCCGTCGATGACTACTGCTAAACCCTGATTCAATTCGACGACAACAACCCCTTCTTCTCCGACAACCCGCCGTCGATGACTACTGCTAAACCCTGATTCAATTCGACGACAACAACCTCTGACTACCCGTTGACATAAAGAAAAAAAAATTGAAAAAAAAAATACAAGAAAAACTCGTAATTTGAAAATACAACATGGAATGTAATACAGAGAGTGCTCAATCTATTTAATTTATAATTGCTTAAAATAAATCAATTTAATTTATAATTGAATGAAATTAAAATCATACTCAAACATTTAAAGATATATAGTAATATTTTGGGTTAATTACAAATCAATACCTAACGTTTGTCTGTTTTCACACTTTTGTCATGAAGTTTAAAAAGTAATACATCAATACCCACGTTTGCATAATTAACACTTTTAACACTAACATAATTCTTCGACAAATCAAATAATTACGTGGATTACCAAAGATTTTACGTGGAATTTTTCTGATTTAATAAAATTATTTGGAAAATAAATCTCTAAACTAATAAAAAAAATGACATTGTTTCCGACCATCCACGACTTTATTTGCTCATTCGGAAAATTTCGTTAGTGCTAAAAGTATTGATTATGCAAACGTTGGGTAATGATGTGTTTCTTTATAAACTAGTATTTTTCCTGTGCGATGCACAAATAATTATTATTTTTTTAGATTTATTATTATGATTATTTTTTATTTTTATATGGTGTGCTTAATTTTTAAAAATTAATAAAATGATATGTACATGTGTTAATTAATTAGACAAGAAAATTAATTTTGTATAGTTATAACAAACAAAAAGAAAATTAAATTTTAGAAACTAAATGAAAATCCATGATAGAAAGATCGAATTGAAATATTTCCAACATAACGATTTTATAAATAACAATGTATAATTGTCCACGATTATAGAACATTTGGTTTCTTTGAATATATGACATGTATAAAAAATTTAATTATTTAATTCTTTTAAATTATGAAATTGAAATAGAAAAAATAACAAATTATTATTATTATTATTATTATTATAGTGCAATATAAATGAAAGCTATTTTTTAGGCGATAAATATTAATGTAAAGTATTACAAATCATCCATCTATGCATAAAAAAATAAAATTTAAAATTCTACAAATCTCAAATCCAAATAAAAATAATAATAAAAAAAATTGTAAAAATTTGTTAAAATACAACGGTTGTAATCTAAATTGTCGTGGAAAATAATAATAATAATAATAATAATAATAATAATAATAATAATAATAATAATAATAAATGTTAATACTGTTGTCTATTAATTAGAAACTGTTGTCTAAGGCAAAATGTGTAATACACAACGATTTACATCAGAACTGTTGTATATTATTCAAAAATTGTTGTCTAAGACAAAAATGTGTAATAGACAACGCTTTATACCAGAACTGTTGTCTATCACACGATTTTGCTTTAATATATATATATATATAGATTCCGCGACAAAACTGTAAAAAGGAGTAAATGTTGGATACTGATATAGTATTAATACTAATAAAAAAATTTCTCAAAATAAATGCTGATAAAAAAAAGGAGAATTGTCGATTCAGGATCCGAAAGATGAATAATCTATCGATTTAGGACCTGAAAGATGAAAACTCTCAATCCATGACCCGAAAGATGAAAATTATCAATCCAGGACCTCAAAAATCACGAATTTTGATTTCTATTTATTTTTTAATTAATTTTAACAATTTCTTTATTAGATTTAATAGATAATTAATGAAGGAATTTTCATTGAAATTAATATAAAATTAATTAAAAAAATAAAATAAATAAAATTTGTGATTTTTGAGGTCCTGGATTGATAATTTTCATCTTTGGGGTCCTGAATTGAGATTTTTTCATCTTTCAAGTCCTGAATCGATAGATTGCCCAACTTTCAGGTACTGAATCGACGTTCTCTTAAAAAATAATATATTTAGCGCAGAAACCATATATGGATGGAAGACAAATCCACACGACCTTATCATATACTCTCCATGATTTTAAATTTCAAATACTCGACTGTATTTAGGCCGTCTCCCTTATCACTATAATAGAGTCATTTCCTTCTCTAGCATCACGCTAAACGACGACACTCCATTGCAGGAGAGGAGAGAGGGACGGCATTAATAACGTCCATCTCTCATGGAACGGGAAAACTATATTTTTTTTTTCAATTTTTTATATTATTTTTTATTTAGTATTTTGTTTTTTTACTGTTTACGTTGTTTGTAATTTATTTTGTATTCTAAATAATATGTTGTAAATTAATATTGAAATTTATTATACATGATAAATTTAATTAAATGCAACTGGTGAAACACAAAATTAAATTAAATAAAAATTACACCACCAATAAAAACTACATAAAAATACCAAAATGGATAAAATTGCACCAACACTAATATTTTAATGAATCATAATTTTATATTATATTAATTAAAATATATTTATTTCTAAAAAAATGTTCGATAATTATTATGAAATGTTGAATTTAATTATAGATATCCCTTAAATGAAATTGCATAGATTATTATATGTTAGTAATTAGAAAATAATAATTATAAAGGGAATAAAAAGAATATTATGGATTGCTGGAGATGAAATAGGAAATTTACTATATTTTAGTGATTGTAATATTGTATTATAGTGCAGACGGGTGGGGATGGCCTCATGTACAACCCTAGAAAAAACCCATCTATATTTGTTTGAAGTTTATCACTCACATTGCCCCTTTTTTTAATTATTTGATCCATGTAGTCCCCTTGAGTCCTTGATTATTTAAAATGGTTTACATTGTCTCTTCTATGAATGGAAAGATTTGGCACCATTAATAAGCACACATTTTTTCTAATGCACTAAGATTTTTTTTTTACATACTTTTACACACAACTTTACAATCATCCAAAATTGCAACAAATTAATAAATTATGATTAGTATTAATAAAATAATAAATACCCTCAAATTTATTGTTAAATTAATGAACACATAATAATAATATAATATGAAAAATTCAACATTTATAATATATATATATATATATATTGAGATAATTTATAAAAGTATTTTAATCTAAAAACTACCATTCACGTATTTCAAATTTACAATTAAGTGTTCCAACTCTATTTTCAATGGTAAAACGTACCCACAAATCAATTAATATCACTATATAATGACTTTTGAAGATGAGAATTTAAGAAAATATGAAAGGCATAAATCTTGCTCTCATTCCAAAATATTAAATCATCATAAATAAATACTCGATCTCTATTGTAGAATTTATCATCAAATCATCAAATTTTAAAATTCAAAATAATTTCATAAATTATCTCGATATATATAATATTTTGAATTTTTCACATTATTATTATTATTATTATTAAATTTATGGGCATTTATTATTTTATTAATTATTAACCATAATTTATTAATTTGTAGTAATGTTAACTTTTCCATCCATAATAAGGGTAATGTGAGTCATTTTAGAAAGTCGAGAGGGCTAAATGCACCAAATAATCTAAGATGGGGCAAAGTGAGCTTTGTAGAATAGTCAAGGGATTATGTGGCCCTTAACCCTTAAATATATCTATATCTGGAAGATGAAGCGACACGACCTACATATTTTATCCATGATTTTAAACTCCAAATGCTCGACTGTGCTTGTGCACACCATAAGACAAACTTAATCAATTTACACAAAATTGTATGGTAATTGAAGAGATCAAAACAACATACCTCCGATCATTGTTTATGCTTGTTAGATTTGAGAGATTCCACGTTTAACTTTATTGAATACAGGGAGAGCCTTGAACTTCAAAACTTAAAATCTTGGCATATAGGTGCTTTTAATTTAACCGATGGAAAAACCGTTCACTTCTATCCATCATAGATGGATAATAGTAAGTATTGATAATTGAAAGTAAATACTTTGCTTAAAAATAGGGATATGTAGAACCACTCTAGGAGTCTTAATATTTAAATTTATTGAATTGATCTCGGGGAGGTATCTTGTTCGAAATTAAAATCCCTTCATTTATCCCGAGTGATTATATATGGTGATTTATTTAGGGATTTGATTTTGAAATGCCCCTTGATTGAGAAACTAATATGTGGTGGCCGCATCCTCTGTTTTGAATATGATCACAAGTTGGAATGTGAGTTTCATAAGCTCCAGTCTTTGTCGTTGGACACTCGTAGAGATGAAGATACCTTGTTTTACCGAGACTTGTTGCTTAAATTTCCCTGCCTAAAAAATCTGTCCATTCGGATTATGTATAACTGCAGAAAAATACGAATCTGTAGCCAATCGGTCAAGCCCATAAGCTTTGTAGAACGCTGGCGTAGACTACTATAGAGAAGTGACGGCGGAGTTTGATATTCCAAATATTCGGAAATTTCACTTTGAGGGTTCTGCTCTGTATTGCCTCACTTTCAAAACAACATGTAGGGATTGGGAGTACTCTGATATACGTGTAACGTGCTTTGAGTGTACTGCTTCATGGCTCTCTTCGTTGGGAAAACTATTGCAAAATTTACGTATGTCCAACGTTTCTATGTCTATCTATTTTAAGGGTCCCTCCAAGTATATATGTGATTACACTAGATATGAGCCTATACCTGTAGTGGAAAATTTGAAGATTATGGATCATGCCCCACGTTCTGGTATTCTGGATGGTTTGTTTCTTATATGCGCCCTAAGTTCGTGAACCAGAACAGCTCTGCACCCGGCGGCTGCAATGACTTGCTGGAGCTCCTTTGCACGAAACTTGTAGACAGAACGTGTGAGGATCACTGCATTCCGAACCCAAGTGTGCATGGACTGGGGGAAGTGATTGTGGAAGTTTTTGAAAAGAGGATTGCAGAGTGGCGGCCTCTGCCATGGAAGACATTGCTAGAAGCATATCGTCAAAATGCACGGGAATTTTGCTTCCAACTAAGATGGAGGCCATAGAAATTTTGTGATGTGTTGATTTCCTCTGCATTGTTATGTTATTTGGAGTTGATAGTATTAGGTTTTGTTTACTGTGTTCTGTTTAATGGAAATTGGAAGGCCATATTTTGAATGGACTGTTTCCTAGCTTGTAATTTCTTGAAAAGATTGTGTTCTTCTTACTCTTGTTTTTGCATATTTTTACGATGTTTTTTACATATGGTTTAATTAATGCCTTCAGTTAGCAAATTAAATTATCTAGTTCACTTTATTTATCCCACTTATGTGAATTTTATTAGTTTTTTTTTTTTTAATTTGAATTTCTTTTGGTTTAGTTTAATTTTGCAATTATGATTTAAACTTTTTTCTACCCATAGTTTATAATTATTTTTTAGTGTTTTATTTTCAATTTTAATTAATATAAGTTATAATTAATTATTATAGTTTATTATTCCACAATTAGCTTATATAATTTTTTAAAGTTTCGAGTCTTATTATAAGCGATAAATATTAATTAGATTTGGTTATATTATAATATTTTTAAAAATATCGTAACGGGTCCAACATACCTATCTCATATTATAAACTCGTGGGCCGTGGCCGTGGGTAAAATCAACTTAATATGAACATTTTATTAATTTAAAGTACGAAATACATAAAAAAAGTGAGAAAAACTTATATGAAATTGTCTAACGGTTCTCTTATGTTAGATGGATCAAAGATGATCCAAACCTACTTAAAAAATCTCATCTAAACACGCCCAAACATGCAAAAACAATCCGTCCACACGTGTATCACTAGGTATAAAGTATAGTATTACTATATATGAAATTAAGTATTACGAATTATATGTCGAAATATCACTTAATATAAATTGAAGTATCATCAACTATGAATTATTTTTACATGTTGAGAAAAAATTAAATGAATTATGAATTATTTTCTACATAAATCATGGTGTGGGGTTATGTTGGTTGATTCTCCATACATCACGTATCACTATGTATGAAGTAAAATATCATTAATTATGTGTCGAATTATCGATTAATATGAATTGAAGTATTATCAACTATGAACTGTATGAAGTAAAGTATTACTAATTATGTGTCGAAGTATCATAAATCATAATATGAATTTTTAATTTAGTTGATTCATTTATCTTTTTTTTGGAATATATTTGTTGATGCTGCAGACAACAAGTACCACTATTTATGAAGTAAAATATCATAAGTAATGAACCGAAATATCATTACCCATGAAGTATCATACCTGCCATTTTCTTTTTTTTGATTTTTTGATATTTTTAATTTTTTCATTTTTTTTAATCTTCATTTTATATTGAGCCCAGCGAATGATCCCACACGTTAGCGTCGGACGAATGCATTTTACAAGATGCCAGATACAAAAATTAAATTAATTTAATTTAATTATAATGTTCACTAATTTTATTTGAAGATGTATATATATATATATTTATTTATTTATTTCAAAAAATTAAATATATACTTATAAAAAAAATTAAAAATAAAAAAGTGAAAAATAAAAAAATAGATGGAGAGGGGAAGGGGGATCGCTAAAAGGAAAAAGAAAGGGGGAGAGACCAATGAAACAGAGCGTAAGAGATATCTTTTAGGTTTAAGTCAATCTTATAAATGCTCTTTTCTCCATAAAAAAAAAAATAAGAAAAAGAAAAGAACTAAACCACCCTGTTATTCCAAATTCATTCCTTTACATGAAGAATCAGAAAACAAGTGGCGCCGGCGGCGGTGAAATTGCATCACTTCCTCAAGAAATTATTCTGAAAATACAATGTTATCTAAACGGAAAAGAAGCTTCTCGAACGAGTGTCCTCGGCAAGTCCTGGTACAGCGCGTGGTGCACGCGCCCCCACCTCGACTTCAATCAATGCGATTTTCGAAGCTGCAACAGCGATGCATTCTCGGAATTCACGAAGAAGACTCTGCAGAGGTATGAGGATCGAAACCTAAATATCGAGAGCTTCACGCTACTAATGGAGACTGAATTTAAGGACGAAGCCCACTGCCAAAATCCTTCTCTTGCTATGGAATTGACCGTGAGAGCGTTGAAACTGGGGCCTTCTCATTTCGAAATCCTTCCATGGAATCAAAATTTCGTTTTACCAAAAGAGTTGTTTGAATCCGAAACCCTAGCCTCATTAGATGCGAGTGGCTGCACCATTGATCTGGAAGAGGTAACTTGTTCACAACTTATTTTCCTTCATTTACGCGCAGTGATTGTAAAAGGTGATGCTATGGTTAAAGATACATTGTTTTCCCTCGACTTATCGTCTAAATTTCCCTACCTCAAAGACTTAGCGCTATGGAACTGCCATGGATACAAAGATATTCGAATTTGTAGCCCATCGCTCGAGCGCATAAGCCTCATGGGGTTCAAAATGTTCAGGGCGGAGTTTGATGTTCCAAATATTCGGAATTTTCTGTTTAAGGGCTCAGTGCTGTCTTGCCTCACTTTTGAAAACACTCGTTGGGAATGGGAGTCTGATGTGCGTATAATCTGCGATCAATTCAGCGCTGCATGGTTCACTTCGTTGAACAAACTCGTGAAGAGTTTGAGCCAGTCCAAAGTTTCTCTCTCTATATCTATGATATTTCCCTCGAATTGGGAGTTGTGTGATTGCGTTGAAGGTTTGCCTGTAGCTGCAGTGGAGAGTTTGACGTTATTGGATCATATGCCTAACATGCTTAAAAGCCGTAGACTGCCTCCTAATTTTTTGAATGGTTTGTTCATGATTTGTCGCCCTAAGTTGATGATCCAATCTTGGTTCCCGCGTAATGCGTGGAAAGACCATAATTATTTGCTCAAGTTCGTTTGCAAGAGACTGGTTGTGAAACTAGGTGGTCGTAGAAATGGGAATGGAAATTGCTGCTTTGTTCCAAACCCGATAATTGTTGGACTGAAGGAAGTGACGGCGGAGATCTTCGAAGAGAGGGTCGGAGAGTGGCAGGAGCTGCCGTGGACGACGTTGTTGGATGCTTTTGCATATCCGGCGGAAGAAAGGAAAGTTCGGTTTCGACTAAAATGGTGAGGACTAGAGCGCCTTCTTCTGTAGCAGCCAAATGTTTTTTTGAATTTTGTTCTTTGTTGATTTCGTCTGTTCCATTCTATTTTGTGAACATTAGAGTTGCTATAGCTTATGTTCACAACTCAAATGGTGGCTTGACTAGCTAGTATAGAGCCTTCTGCAGTCCATTGATACTATTTTTTGTGGTTTTTTATTTTTATGTTTGATTCGATTCCTTGATGATTTCCTCGGTTTCGTTCTATTTTATGAAGATTAGAGTTGTTAGATTATATGTTGAACTTAACGGGGGATTTGCTGTGATTGTACGAGGTTCTTTTTTGGATTAAGAATTTGGAGATGGTAAAAGCCATGTTTGAGATAGATTCTAAGTTTGTGGATGATCGTATTAATTGGCTTGATCCTAATCGGTTTGAGTTTGGTAATCTTATTTTTCTTGTTTGGAATTAGTTTTTTTAGCTATTCTATTTTTTCGCTTAATTTAGTTCATCATTTGGTTAATATTATGGCACATTGTTTATCTTTGTTGTGGTATTGACCTAGCCAGGGGCACTCTCCTATCTCCATCTCTCTCACCCCCGCCGATAAAGGCCGCGTCTATTCTTTCACCCCCGTCGGGCTCCGAAAAGGTAAGACCGGCCTCTCCCCTGCCTAGGAGAGTCGGCTCTGGTATATCTCTCAAATCCTAATCTCTGTGTGGTATCTTGCGATCCTGCTTCTATTCTTTGCTTCCGCTTTATTTTTTTCTGGGATCACCTTGGTATTCAAAACCACTCTCTTTTCTTGCTTACGGTTCGGATCGTCTGGACTCCCCTGTGGGTTTCCTCGTGCGAGTTGCCCGGATAGCAGAATTGAGTAAGGTGCTCCAGGAGGGGTTTTGAGGGGTTATCTGTCTGTTGTTGTGATCTCTGTGAAATTTTGTGTGTTTGGCTGTCTATCTGCCTTTTTTTTTGTGGATTTTGCCTACCTGATTCCTGATTTTTTGTTGGAATCTGAGTGGAACTCTAAGAAGTTAGAGTTTTCTGGTGACAGACTCTGTTTTAGGGTCAGTAGCTCAACTGAAATCAAGTTTTGGGGTTGTCCTGAGTGATCCTCTGCTCCACAGATAAATCTGTGCTGAGAACTGGGCTAGCCTCAGCACTATATCCCCCAGGTGCACTTGTTTCAGTGCCTATGGAGGTCTCTTCCTATGTTTGAGTGGTAATTTTGCTGTTTTAAGTGTTGCAGCTGTGTTGTTTGAGGTGGAATTTGTGTTTTTTGCTACCTCGGTGTCTGGTGTAATCATGAATACTCTGAATGCTGTTCCTTTTAATGGAAAAGATGATTTTGGTGACTGGCAAACTAGAATTGAATGCATTTTAACTAAAGAAAAAATCCAAGAAGCCATCTTTGCAAGAATTGATGAATCTGAAACAGATAAAAGCCTACTGGAAATGAATGCTAGTGCTAGGGCCACTATCTTGTTAAATTTGAGTAGTGTTGTGGTCAGAAAAGTGTCACATCACCGTTGTGCTAAAGATTTGTGGGACAATTTGACTTCTCTGTATGTTGCAACATCTGAAGAGTTTGCTTATTCTCTGCAAAATAAAATCTTGACTTTTCAAATGGATTCTGCAAAAGATATTGACTCTAATATGGAAGATTTTAATAAGCTTCTTAAGGACCTAAAACTTGCTGGTGATCATACACTTGAAAAATATGCTCCCCAAATTTTGCTTGGTGCCATCCCTGAGTCCTTTTCTGAAGTAAAATCTGCTTTAAAATATAGAGATTCAAAAGGAACTTGTGAAATGATTGTGTCAGGGCTAAAAGTAAAAGAAAATGAGATTAAAAATATGAATTCTAAGCCCCTGTAGAATGAAATCCTATATGTCAACATGAACACTAATAGAAGACTCTTTATTGGGTATAATCCTGAAAATCCTAGTGTTCTAGCTGCTGAAAGACATAGGAGGGAAATGGACTTAGAAAAAGCCCAAAATTTTGCTCACAATCATCCTCTCATGCTACTAGAAACCAAAACCTTACTCAGAATTTTGCTCAAAGCTCTTCTCATCATGCTGCCAAAAACTTTGCCCAGCATAATCAAAATCAGAACTCTGATTTGAAACCTAGAAAAACTTGCTGGAACTGTGGGAAATCTGGCCACTTTTCTAACAGGTGCAAGCAATCTGAAAGGAACAAAGGGTTTGTGAATAACCATACAAACACATGTTTCACAACTTGCATTTTCTAAAATCTAGGCATGTTGCACTGGCTGATGGCCAACATTGTGATATTGTTGGCAAAAGAGATGTTTGTTTAAAATTTGAAAATGGAAGTATGCTCACTTTGCATGATGTGAGATATGTGCCCAAACTGAAGTTCAATTTACTTTCTGTATCAAAATTGGCTGACCAAATGCTTTATGGATCTGTAAACAACATGAGTTTAAAATTTGAAAGAGATTCTATGCTTTACTTTAATGCTCCCAGAAAGGGAGATCTCTATGCTGTGCTAGCTGTCTCTGTACCTATCCAAGTTGCTAATGTTGTGCATAATGATAAAACAGCTCTTTGGCATGCTAGATTAGGTCACATGAGTAATAAAGGGCTTGACATATTAAACAAAGCTTGTGCATTTAAGCATGATAAAGTATCAAGTATGCAATTTTGTGAACCTTGTCTGATGGGAAAACAACACAAGCTGCCCTTCCTTGTCTCTATGCCTTACCCTAAAACCCATGTTAGCTCTGAGATCTTTGAGTACTTGCATGCTGATGTGTGGGGACCTGCCAAGGTTCCTACACATGGTTGAAATGTTTACTTCTTGTTTGTAATTGATGATTTTTCAAGAAAAACTTGGGTTTTCCTCATGAAAAATAAATCTAAAGTTTTTGAAAAATTCTCAAAATGATCTGTTGAAATTCAAAACCAGACAATGAAAAACATTAAATGTTTAAGAACTGACAATGGTTTGGAATTATGCAACCTTGCTATGGACAATTTGTGCTCTGAAATGGGCATTAAAAGACACAAATCTGTGCCTTATAACCCACAATAAAATGGGGTTGCAGAAAGAATGAATAAGACCCTCCTTGAGAGGGTCGGAAGTTTGTTAGCTGGTTCAGGCCTTGATAAATAGTTTTGGGGGAAGCTTTGATGACTGCATGCTACCTCATCAATAGATCTCCCTCTGTTCCCTTATTGGGAAAACTCCCTAAATCTGTCTTCTAGGATAAACCTATTTGTCTGTCAAATTTAAGAATTTTTGGATGCAGTGCTTATGTTCATCAAAAATTAAGCAAAATTGAACTTAGGGCTAGGAAATGCATCTTCCTAGGGTATCCTGAAGGGGGGTAAAAGGCTATAGAATGTGGGATAAAATTGTGCCTGGCTTCAAAACATGCATAAGTAGATATGTCTCTTTTAATGAACTTGTTTTTCCTTGTCTGAATAAATCCTCACTTTCTGTTGCTCCCAGTGAGGTGGAGAATGTACATGAATTTATGTTTACACCTGTTGCTTCTAAGGTGGATTCTCCTTCCCCTACTTTTTCTGAATTTGATGTGCCAAATCATAATGAAAACTTAAATGATCCTTTGACTGATAAAATAGATGCTAATGACTCTGTATTTTATGCAATCTAAAGTGCTTATGTTTCTTCTTTTTTATGTGGATGACATGTTGTTGATTAGTCCTTGCTTGAAGACTGTGAAGTATGTCCAGTCCTGCCTATGTGCTAACTTTGATATGAAAGACGTTGGAGATGCAAGGAAAATACTTGGTATGAACATTGATAGAGATAGGCACAAACATATTCTTGTTTTGCATCAATCTGCATATATTGAGCAAGTTTTGAAAAAATTCAATATGGAAAACAGTAAACATGTCTCCACACCTTTTGCATCCCATTTTATGCTAAGTTAGGAGCAATGTCCCAAAAATGAGTCGGAAATCAATGAAATGGTTGATGTTCCTTATGCCAATGCAATAGGATCTGTTATGTATCCGATGATTAGTACAAGACCAGATATAGCCTATGCTGTTTGATGCCTAAGTAGATATATGGCAAATTCAGGTCTGTCTCATTGGGATGCTTTAAAATGGTTACTTAGATACTTGAAATCCACAGTGTCAAATGGTTTGATTTTCTCTAAATCTTCTGATGGAGTGAAATGTGTTGGATTTGTTAATTCTAATTATGCAAATGATAAAGATCAAAGAAAATCAACAACATCTTATGTGTTTACACTTTGTGGTTCTTACATAAGTTGGAAGTCACAATTGCAGAGCATTGTTGCTCTGTCCTCTACAGAGTCTGAATACATAGCTGCCACAGAAGCTGTGAAAGAAGCCATCTGGCTTAATGGTGTTTTATCAGATGGTGTTTTATCTGAAATAAACTACATTGATGACAAACCTATGTTATATTCTGATAGCCAATCTGCAATTCAATTATGCAAAAATCCAGTATTTCATGATAGATGATAGGACGTATTCTACTTGTTATTATCACTACTTTTTGGTGCTTTTCTCCGTATTATTTGCCCTCTATTTTGTGTATTTTGGATATATGATGTGTTGTTGAGTTGTGTAGGGATGTGGTGTAAAAGTGGAGAAAAGAGGCATGTTTTGATGTGAAAAGATATAAGTGAAGAGAAGTGCATGGTTCGAGTTCGAGCAGAGCGAGCTGCAAGGGCATGCAGCAGAATGATTGAAGCAAGGTTCTGGAGGCCCAGTCCAAAACACGTTTTAGTTTATTTTGCCATCATCGTACACACTAGAGACGAGAACGCAGCAGCGACAAGTTTTAATCCAGTTTATTTTCTTCTTTCTCGATATCATCATCGCACCATTAAAAGATTTCTTGTTGTTCGATTCTAGCATGCAACGTAGCTAAATTACTCGTATTCCGGTGACGACGACGAAGCTCCGCTTATATAACTATGAGATCTAATTGTTTGTTCATAATTAATTGATGCATGTATTTGTTATTCTTGGAATTCAGGTCGTAATTGTTCTAAGTCTATCGAGTAGTTGCAAATATTTGGTAGGTTGTGATTAATTACTAGCCAATTTAAATCGGCCATACGTAATCGTGGTTTAGGTTTAATAAGTGGTAAAACGGTTGCTCAAATAACTAGGGGAATAACAGAATTAATTTTACAGTCCTGCGTCAGAGTCTGTAAGTTAAGAATCGGGTCTTTCTCGTGCTCATTGCTGTCGGCTCATTAAACTTATAGAGCGTCTCTTACAGTTGTCAGTCGATTAGGGAAGTAATTAATGAAGCATCTTCTTAATTATCGAAACAGTATGGAGAGATGAGGTCATGTCAGAAGCGTCTTCGGTGACTATAACTAATTTGCATGTCTTGATTAATTAATTCTTACATCTGTGATCGGTGTTATAAGTGGAGTGGAGTTCGTTGGATCCGGAATACCCTTTTATAATTGGTTTAAATCAGATCATTTGCATAAATATTTTCTCTAGTTGGTTATTTCATTCTTCAATTTATTTTGTTATAAAATTCACGCGATTCTGGAGGTTTGGGCACGCAGACTGAAAGTCAAGAGTAATTCTCGCCGGTCCTTTGGGAGACGATCCTGCTTGCCACTGTACTCTGCAGTGTGGGCTTGCTGACAAAAGTCGGAACTTTTATTTTTGGTGAAAAATGACGCACCAATAGAACAAAACACATTGATGTCAGATTTCACTTCATAAGAGATATTGTGGAATAGGGAGATGTGCTACTTGATAAGATCCCTTCTGAGTTCAACCCCGCAGACATGGTCACCAAGTGCCTTCCAGTTGCAAAGCTGATTGCTTGCAAGGAATCTTTGAACATGGATTTGGTTGAACAAAGGATGGGTAATGAGTACTCTTGGCCTTGTGCCTAGATGCTCAACTTGCCTCTGAGGGCAATAAGATTCTCTGGTTATTTTTTCCCTTTTGGTACTGATGGTGTAACTTGTTCAAGGAAGGTCAATGTTTTGTGACTTGAGATTGTTACAATAAATTGGGTTGGACTCTAGTGTTGAGACTGGAGTAAATGTGCATAGCATGTATTCCTCCTTCTTTAGTTCTGTCTCTGTGATGAACTTAGAGAAAAAATTGGCTATGATGAAAATTCCAAGGCTGGCAGGTGCTTCCATGGTGACTGAAAAGATCAATTGGGCCAAAGGTGGAAATGTTGAAATTGGCCCACTTGCCTTTTCTGGCCCAAATTTGCTTCTCTTCTCTTTTATCCTTTTTTTCTAGCCCAAGCCCAAAGACCCTAAACCCTAGCCCATTACCCAGATCCCCTCTTAATTAACACTAACCCTAATTTGCTTTTCCAAAACAACCGCGCCTCCTATATCTCTCTCGATCCTTCTCCTTCTTAAAAAAAAGCCTCACATCTGAACCCTATCTCCAACCCTAGATTAGCTGATCTCTCTGCAAGGCTGCCTAACTTCTCTGTTTCTTCGGGCGGTTTCCTGACTGTGGATACCTGATTGGCCCATGAGTTGAGAAGGCTGTGTAGTTTTGAGTTGAGCTAGCTTGTGAGAGCTTCTTGGGCAATCGTTTCACTATCTCCTTCTTGGTCTGGATCTCTTGAGTCGCTAGAGCCATCATTGCCGCCGCCAGTGGGAAAATATGAGCCTCTAGTGCCTTAGAGCACTTTTTCCCACCTCTGATTCTCTGATTTATCTATGATCTTCTGTTTGTTTTAAGATTCTCTAGTCAGAGTGGCAGATCATTGTATTTTATCTCTCTTTCTGCCTATTTTAACTTGTGCATGTCTCTGTGTGTGCAGATCTACCTCTGCTCAACCAAGCCTGTGAAGAAACCTTGTAGATTGTGAAGATCTACTTGTCTGAGGTTTCTCTGGTTGAAGCCCTACTTGCTTTGAAAACTTAAAGGTTCTCTAGTTGTTTGAACAACAAGTGAGAGGGACCGCAAGGGGTAGGAAAGCAAGAAGTGAACCCCAAACCAGGCCGATACCACAACAATCTTGACAACTGATCTTGTTCTTGTTCATTTTTAATTGATCGAGGTGGTTAATTCATTGTCAAAAAAAAGCATAAGCCAGTAATTGTTGCTATAGTTCGAAATGGAAGTGAACAACTTGTGGTGGTGTTAAAATATGTACATGTGAGCACATTAGATCATTCTCAATTTATTGTACGAATTTGTAGACATTAATATATATTAAAGATGATAAAAACTCAGTAGACATTATTCCCAATTCTCAATTTATTACACTTCGCTTACTCAATGCACCATTGATTTTACCTTTTGCATCACATACATTTATATTCATATCCTTTTAACTAAAAATATTTATTTTAGTAAAAAAAATTTGAAAATAACAGCTCTCTTTTTTTAAATTTAATTTAACCTAAATAATTAATTATAAAGGTATAATCAAATAAAAAAATGAAACGAGATATGCCCGTCTTCCCCAACATTCCACCGCCGCCACCGTTCTTCCTCCCCCACCTCTTTGGCCAACCTTCAGCTGCCGTCACTCCTTCTCCTTCTTCTTCCCACATTTATGCTAGAATTCGGTCCCCAACCTTCTCTACCCTTCGTCGCCAATCTAGGAAGAAAGAGAGATATTTCGTATGTTGATCGAGCTGTAAATGCCGAACAATATGAATGGAGTTTGGAATTGATTTTCGATTGATACTTAAGATGTTCAAATTTCAAATGTGGTCAAGTGGTTCAAAAAGCAGTTTTTGAATGTGGTTTAGGTGTTCAAAAGCATATTTTCGATTGGTGGTTGCTCGAATTTCGAATGTGCTCAACAAATTCGAAAATCAGTTTTCGAACATGCTTAAGGGTATTCAAAAATAGATGTTCGATCTTTGTTGGGGAGTTCAAAAAATTGAGTTTTTTAACCGAGTTTTAACAATTCCGGTGAAGTTTATGCAATTTGACATAAATTGTTTGTGTTTGTTGAAAACGTCGAAAATGTTCGTGTTTGTGTCTGCTGCTGGGTCTTTCCCGATATCCTTTCCACGTTCAGCAGTCCCTATATTAAGTCATATAAATGGCTTTATGTCGGGCTAGAGACTAGCATTGCTCTAGCCATCTTTTGCTTTGCAGTGGGATTCTTGGTGGAAATCTAATAGTTGTGAAAAAGAACTAGCACATATATATGTGTCAAATGGGATCAAAATTCTGAGTAATCTGATAAGCCTTTATAGGGCATGTGAGCATGGTGGAGTTTTCTATCTTATTTACGAGTACTTGGGAGAGAGATCTCTCAAGGAGTGGCTGTGTAGAGAAAATGTTTGAATTTCTACAGACAATCAATTCTTGATAGTTGCTCAATGAAATGATTTTTTTTAATTTATAGTGTAGAAAATAGTTTTTGTGGGGTTAGAAAGTAATTTAGAGGGTATTTAAGTAACTTTAAAATTATTAATTTTTTATTTTTTTCATTTGGAGTGCAAAAATTAAAATTTGTAGTACAAATAGCAGTTCCCGTAATTTATTATTAGTACGCGAGTAATTTTTTTTATTGTATTATAATATAGAATTCTTCAAGTACAATAATTTCGAGGATAGATATGCTTTTTTTGTAGTTCTTTTTTGTATATCTGAAAAAATCACATAATATTTGATATATGAGTTTAGATATGGTTTAAAATTGCTTTTGTTGTCTCAATAGAAGTTTATTTATACACACACGCGCGCACCACATGCACATATATATATATATATATAAGGGTGATTATAATGTAAATGAATCATAATGTGAGAACTAGGAACCCATCGTACGCCACAAAATTAATAAAAATTAAAGGTCTGGATTTGCTTAAAAGATGGTGGCAATTTTGTAATATTTGATAAGTTTTCTAGGTAAGGGTATTAACATAATTCGGTAATGTTTATAAAAAAATACTGTGTAGTTCATAACAATATCGTCGTGCTAATGAAGTATTAATATCATGCTAACGAAATATTATCGTAATGCTAATAAAAGTTTTCTTATATTATTAATGAAAATTTAAATTCTAAAAAGTAATTATAAATCCTAATTGGATGGAATAAACTATAATTCAAATGTAATACACTCCAATGATCTAAAAAATAGAATTACATTTTAAAAATAATTATAAACCACCCTAATAGCAATATAAATATACAACATTAGCATTATGATATTATTTTATCAGCACTGCGAATAAACTATGTTAGCATATGACAAATGTTTCGTTAGCATACGTTACATAATGCTCACGAACCATTATTAAAAGATAACGAAAGCATTTACGTTGAACACGAAGAAAAAAATGAATATTTTGTATTTTTCATATATATATTATTTGCAGAAATATATTCATGACCGATCTTGAATTAAAGAGCATGAAAAGAGCTTTAATTTGATATTTTATTTGCATAATTCTGATTAAAAACGAGTGTGATATGATCGTTTAAAAATTTTAAATTTTTTTTAGAAATAATGACATCAGTATTTTTATGAGGACTAGACAACTATACATCACCTTCTATTTTTTGCGTTGAATTTGACATTAAATCTCATAAGATGGATTTTTAATTCACATACCACAAAAAAGTGTATTTTTTATCCTCTATATATATACTATGCCATATGCATGTTTAAGATAGATTTGAAATAAAATTATTTTACAAGAAATTGATATGTGGCGGCGGCGAGATTTTAATTAAGGAATATATTTTTGCGAGAGGTTTACTTATATATTATCATATACACATACATACAAATCCTCAAAATCTCACAGAAAATTTCATCATCATCATATTATATATCAACTCACTCACGCATAAAAATAATTAACAACAGGGGCAAATTGTATTAATTTTATATCAATGGTCGATATCATATATAATTTTTTTTTAAAATTTGATGACTATCACATTTCACACATGCGTTGAGCTAGAAAATTAATTTCTGAAATTAACATAACCTTAATTGAAAATAATGAATTATAATTTTGAAATAAATATATACTCTAAAATGGAATTACTAAATCTTAAAATTAAATAAAATTAAATTAATTTAAACCCTAATTGTGAAATTTAGCTTAGTAATTGTGTTTTTAAATAAATCAAAAGGCGGTTGTTTTTCTTCAACTTGTTTTGTATAAGAGTTCTTTTTACGACGAGCCACACTCCTGTAGGACGGTCTAACGGGTCGCTTCCGTTAGACGGATCCTAATCCGATCCGGATTTAATTTTTTTATTATTTTTTTTTTGTTTCGGCCATCCCAGCCCCCCAGCCCCAGCCCAAGCCCAAGCCCAACTCCCTCTCTCGCGGGCCCTTTTATCTATTTTTTTTTGTTTTCTCGCAGCCCCACCATCCACCCCACCCCACCCCCACCCCCTCTTTCTAACACTCAAGGTCTCGACCTTTTTTTCTTTTTTTTTCTTTTTTTTTTTGCGACACATATATACACTTTTTTTTCTTATTTTTTGGTAGTTTTTTTTTTCACCTCCAATTTACGCTTCACTACAAAGAGTTAGAAGTTGTGTGTTTTTTTTATAATGATTTTATTAATGATACTTCATCCATAATTAATGATACTTCACATTAATGTTAATGATACTTAACATAAAAGTTATATTTTCATTAAAATGAAAATTCCCGATGATTAAGCATTAATTATTAAATTAACAATAGAAAAGTATCATTAATTATGAAGTAATTATCACTAGTAAAAAAAAAATGAAGCATCACTAATATAATGAGTAGTTACTACTCACATGTCAGTTAATGATACTTCATCCATAAATAATAATACTCACATGTAAGTTAATGATACTTCACCCATAAATAATGATACTAACTAATGATACTCTACTCATAGTTAATAACATTTATCTATGGTGGATTTGATAATTAATGTATAATCATCAATAATATCATATTATACTCCACTTCCGAGTTAATGATACGTCATCCATAATTAATGATACTTCACAGACAGTTAATGATACTCACTAGATATATATCTAATGATATTTCAATTAATAGTTAATGATATTTTGCCAAATTTATATATAATATCTAATGATTCTTAACTTAATAATTAATGTATTTTGCCAAATTTATATCTAATAATACTTCGCTTCATAGTTAATGATACTTCACTTCACTGTTAGTGATACCTTACATATAGTGATACTTTACTTTATACCTAGTGATACTTTACTTATACCTAGTGATACTCCAGTAACTGCGCGTGGGAGCGCGGGTAAGACACGGGTCTGCGCGCGAAATTGGGCTTGGGGGCGGGTTTTGGATGGGTTTGGGTTTTATTTGACCCGTCTAATGTAAGTGACCCGTTAGACGGTCTCATACAAGTTTTTGTCTTTTACGACGGAGCAACTTCACAAACAGCCATTTTAATTTCGTTGATTTCCGTCCTAAGAGTACTTTTTTTATTTCTTCTTGTCTGGTTTTTTTTCTAAATACTTTATTCGTATCATTATAATTGTTATTTTTTTTTGTATCAAAATATTTACTATTTTATATATTTTCACACACTCTCTCTCAATTTTAACCCTATCCCAAATCCTATTTTAAGAAAAAAATATAAGTGAATAAAATTTTATATCATATATGAAGAATGAATATATATATATATTTTTTTCCCAACAACACACGGAGTACACTCACCTAATGCTAATACCTGACCTCGTGTAGTGCGCTTAATAATTATTTTTTTAAAGTAAATATACACTCTAAATAGAATTGGTGAATCGTAAAATTAAATTGAATTAATTAAATTTTTTATTCGACGCCTCATACAATGCACTTATCTAGGGTTGGGGAAATATACCGTCATACCGTACTTACCATAATGGAAAAAATACCGGAATACCGAACTTTAAGGTATACCGGCATTTTCCGTAAGGTATGATACCGTACCGAGATTTTTCGGTATAATACTTAGTAAATATGTTATACATTTATAAATATCTAGTAAATTTACAATATCTAACACTTATAATTAATCTTATGTTATACTTAATGTATAGTAATTCTAAATATGTTCTTAATTAATACTTAGTAAATAATTCTTACGATATCTAAGTAAACGATTTAAAATTTGTAATATATAGTAAGTTTATAATAATTTATACAATTTATATTAATTATAAAAATATGATTGATGTATAATACTTAGTGAATATGTTATACATTTATAAATATCTAGTAAATTTACAATATCTAACACTTATAATTAATCTTATTTTATACTTAATGTATAGTAATTCTAAATATGTTCTTAATTAATACTTAGTAAATGATTATTATGATTTCTAAGTAAACGATTTAAAATTTGTAATATATAATTAGTTTATAATATTTTATACATTTTTTATTAATTATAAAAACATTATTGATACATAATACTTAGTAAATATGTTATTGGAGTTTATACAATTTTATATGATTGATATAATTAATTTTTTATTCTATTGGAGTTTAATTATCGTAGCATGAAAATATTTATTTTATTTTGTTGAATTTTGATCGTCATTGGGGTATTTCATATATTTAGTAAATATATGAGATAAATTGTAAGATAGTAGGATAAGGTATACCGATGTCGGTAAGGTATACCGAAATAAAGGTATGGTAAATGTATGCTATTTTTTCATACCGAATTTAATCGCATTAACTTTTTTTCGTGGGTGCAAAATTACCACATGAAATTTTCTGTTGCATTCTGTGCGTTATACTTCATGTTACACTTTTAAATTAGGAAATTTTTTTTTATTTTTTTTGTGACTTAATTTAATTTTATGATTTTTTATGAGAAACATCACCCATTTTATAATTATTTTTTAGTTTTAAATTTTTAATTTTTAATTAAATAATTTATTATTATGATTGATTATTTCAAACTTAAATTTCATAATTTTTTTAATTGATATTTTTTATAAATATTAATTATATTATAATTAATATTTATTTTATAATAAATACTATTAAAATTATAGATTTTAGAATCAAATACGAAGTAGATTAGTTCGTGACACTAACGGGTATTAAATAACGGTTGCGAAATATCTCAAGGAAAAAAAATAAAAATTACTTCGACGTTATATAATATATTCTAACTAACCATCGGTCATTCGAATCCCATTCAAGGTTTTTAGCAATGGAAAAGTCCCAAAAAACTGCCGGCGACGGCGAATTTGAATTTCCCGAAGCAATTATTCAGCGCATACAATCTCTTCTGAATACTAAACAAGCTGCTCAAACCGCTCTAATATCCACATCTTGGTACCGCGCGTGGTCCACGCGCCCGAACCTCGATTTCGACGAACGCCGCCACTTTCGACGCCGCAGCGGCGTCGGATTCTCGGATTTCGCGATGAAGACTATGCAGAGGTACGAGGATTTGAAGCTAAGGATTGGAAGTTTCAGGCTGGAGATGCTTGGAGCTGAGCCACACGACCAATCTCTTGCTAGAGAGTTGATTGTGAAAGCGATGAAATTGGGGGCTGATGATCTCAATGTCGGATTCGTGACTGCGTATCCGACGTCATTTGTTTTGCCAGAAGAGGTGCTCGGATCCGAAACCCTAGTCAGATTATCTGTGACTGGTTGCGTGATTGATGTGGGGAGGAATGTTGAGGTAGCCTGTGCAAAGCTTAGGTCTCTTAATTTATTTGGGGTGATTATGAATGGTGATTTAGTTAGGGATTTGATTCCGAGATTGCCCTTCGTTGAGAAGCATATATTGTGTCGTCGAGACGAGATGTCTAGTCACACGTATTATGGAAGGTTGGAATTGAGTCCATTTTCCGATGGTCGGATTAATCGGCTGGTTGAGTGTCAAGAGCTTAAGTATGTACCGTTCGACTTAGTGACAGACGATGTCTTGTTTTTACATGAATTTCACTGACCGGGAAGATATTCAAATTTGTAGCGGATCACTTTTGCGCGTAAGCTTGACAAAGAGCACATGAAATTTTGTGTTGCATGTCTGCGGCACACCGGTGTTGCACCTCCAAATTAGAGTTCACTTTTAATTTTTTTTTCTTTTTTTTTTTAGTTAGTTTAATTTTATGCTTGTATATTGGGCTCAGCCCGTGCAATTAGAATTTATAATTATTTTTTAGTATTTAATTTTCACTTTTCAATTAATAATTAATTATTATGGTTGATTTTTTTAAAATTATGTTTTATAATTTTTTAATTCATAAGTTTTTATTGATAAATTTTGATTATGATTATTTATTATATTATAAATAATATTTATTTTAAAATAAATATTATTAAAATCATAAATTTAACGGAAATTTCAACCTGGCAAAGAGTGATAGTGTGATATGTTCACAGCGGAGTTTGATTTTTTTGATGTCCTATATATTCGAAAATTTCACCTTGTGGAGTCCGCCTCGCTTCTGAAGGTGATTTTATTAAGTTTTTGGTGATTGTAAAAATTTCATGTTAGACCGACTAATCACATATAGACTATATGCTCTTCGATTTTAATTATTTTTTTTATTAATTTCCTAGCGATTTCCTCTGCCCATTATATATGACTATATGGGATTGTTTGCTAGATAGTATAAGGGTGAGATAAATATCGATGACACCCTAATACTTTATTTGCTAGCAATATTGAAGCCCATGATTATGCAAGGGCCGGTAAATGTTACCGGCCCTTTCATAATCATGGTGAGATATTTAATACCATACAGAAGTATTAAAAATTGTAAACTAAAATAACTTGCAGATATTAATTAAAAATATTATTATAGAATATTCACACAATATATGTTAACTAATTAAATGATATTTTAGAAATTGAAATTTTATGGAGAATCTAATACATCTAAGCAAACAATATATTATTAATACATATATTTTAATATACCAAAACAAATATGATATTAATATATTATACGGTAAACACATCCCATGTCAAACACATCCAACCTTTATTGTTTTCCTTCTTGATTCTTCCGTCCAGTTATATTTTATGGAGTTAGCGAATTGATCGAATTTGCTTTTCTTAACGGTGTTCAATTTTGTGAAAATTTTGGATAGGCCGTATCTGGGAATTATAAATCTCAACATAGATTTTTTTTTATATAGTATTTCAGAAGCATTTTTTTCAAAAATAAAAATTACCAGAAACTAGAAATTTATTATATAGTTATATTTTTAAGGGACCAGAAGCAATTTAAAAAAGAAATGCAGTGCCTTCAAACTGTAAACAATATATTACATGCAGCGCACACTGTATCATGGGAAATTTTGAAAAAAAATTTGAAATGAAAATAATATTACGCATAACATGGAATTTTACAAAAAAAAAAAAAGATATATGTGGAGAGAATTCAGTGGAAGATATTTTCACGAGAGATTGACTTGTATATTATTATATACACATATTTATCTATTATAATATATATAAGCATATTTGTCATCACTATCTAAAGCATACGAAAACTATAATCCTAGATTCCTAGTACATACACTACAAAACCAAAAAAATAAAATAAAAATGTTTATATGTCATCTGATCATATTTAATTAGCCTAAATTAAATCTCCCTAGTGTATATCTCTATACTTCCATTGTAATCTTCAAGATTGGTTGTCCTATTATATCTAGTTTTTCCTAACTCTCATTGTAATCTTCTAGATTGGTTTTTCTATTATATCTAGGATTTTCCTTATTTGATAAATCTAGATTAGATTTGTGTTTTTAATGTATAGATAGATAGATACTCCCGCATCTGTATTGTAAATAAACTAGTATTTCTCTCGTACGTTGTACGGATTTAATATTAATAAATTAATATTTTAAATTTTGAACATAGCCACATTTTAAATAAATGAGAAAATATCATGGATTTCAAATGTATTCAAAATATTTATGATTGGTTAGACATTTTCTTCACATACTTTGATAATTACGTTTAATATGTGAAAGTATATAAATATATATGTAGCATTACTGAATATCACACCAGTTAAACTATAAAATAGAAAATTATTAACCATAATATTGATATTGTTTTATTAATTTTTCAAAGTTTAAAACTAAAACATGGTATTAATTGAACAAATACATAATTTGAATTGTAAAAAAAATTAGGCCCGATATAATTTTATCATTATAGGCTTTATTTTTTAACATAATAATCATAATCAATTTTTTTATTGAACAATATATAAAATCGATATTATTTTTGTTTCAACAACCATATATTAAATTCTCTTATTTGAATTTTCTTTAAATTTTGACATAACAATTTTTAGTTCCATATTGTGTAATTATTAGTATTGAAATATATAACTTCACACAACTATTTTTATCACCTAATTACTGTAATTACAAAAAAAAAATAGTTTAGGGCTTCGAAAAAAAAAATACGTGACATGTGAGAAAGCCTATTACATGTTAAATAATAAATTTCAACAATTTTAATATAAAACAAAAACTTAGATTTTGAGAAGAAATGTGTGAGTGTGTGACCGCCTTTATTCCATATGCAATATATTCATCCTTCATCCCTACTTATAAGGATAGTGTGAATCACCAATCTTTCATGAGTACTAATGTAATCAGTTATAGTGTATATTTTCTTTTAATATTTTAATATGAAAGTGATAGATTAAAAAAAAACATATAAATAAATTTAGAAAATGAATACATAAAGATACGATCAATTATAATATTAAATAGTTATAATTTATTTTAATTAAAATAAATGGTGGATTTGACTATACCTACGGGTTAAAAAGAGATAAATAAAAAAGTTACAATATTAAATAAATAAAGCTAATATTAGCTATCATAATAAATGGTGTATTTGATCACGTACCTATAAAATATTAAGTAACAAAAGAAAAAATTATAAGGGGGTCGAAATAATAAAAAAGATCCAAAAAGGTGGAAAAGTTGGAAAGAGTATAAATAAAAGAAAAGGTCCAGAAAAAAAGAAAAAAGAAAAAGGCAAAAGGCAAAAAATAAAAAATCCAAAAAATAAATAATAAAGAAATAAAAATAAAAAATTGAAACAATAAGAAAGGGAAAACTGGGATGCAATCCCTTAACCCTTTATGATGATCGCACAACAATAAAGCCACTACACCAAAGTCTAGTTTTCAAAAAAATTCATTAGAAAACTTTTTTTTAAAAATAAAGTTTTTGCCGACTCTTTTCAATGACAAATTTACCTGTGATTCTCCTTTAATATATGTATAGATATTGAAAATAAAAGAAGTTTTCTTTTTTCTTTTTTCTTTTTATAACAAGAATAACCAGTAGTCAATAAACTCACTCCTGTACGCTAGCTACTCCTATCCCACTAAACCATTACAAAGAAGTATTCTTCTCTATAATACTATTATCAACTAATAAAATAACTATATAGGGAGTTGTCGATACTAAAATTCCTTGCACTTTCTCAAAAAACCTAACACAATCCACGAATATATGATTTATATCAAACATTTGATAAATCAAATTGAACTCAAAAATGAAAATTTCATTTTTTGGATGGAACACAACTTACTCTAAATGGATCTTTCATATATCATTCCTATATAGATCGAGAGTTAGAGTTTTTTTAAGGACAACAACTTAAGCCGATTTGGAAAAGAGGACAAATTTATTGCGGGCCGAAATTTAAGGACATTAACATTTAAGTGTTGCGTCTGTAGGCCAATTTTCAGCTCGAACGGGTTGCACCTCATGTGAGATGCACGTGATGTCCTTAAATTTCGCCCCGTAATAAATTTGTCCTCTTTTCCAAATCGACCTAAGTTGTTGTCCTTAAAAAAGGTAGTCTATTGTTTCTTCTACATGAGTTAGAGTTTTTTTAAGGACAACAACTTAGGCCAATTTGAAAAAGAGGACAAATTTATTGCAGGGCCGAAATTTAAGGACATTAACATTTAAGTGTTGCGTCCGTAGCCCGTTCGGGCTGAAAATTGGCCTACGGACGCAATACTTAAATGTTAATGTCCTTAAATTTCGACCCGCAATAAATTTGTCATCTTTTTCAAATCGGCCTAAGTTGTTGTCCTTAAAAAAACTCTAACTCTATAGATCGGCAAAGGCACCGTTCGACTCTACCCACCCTAGAAATATCAATAATAGGAGTAGGGATGTCAATCGGGCCAACCCATTCATTTTCGGGTCAACCATATTCAGTTTCGGGCTAATTCGGTTCGGGCCTATTCCGTTAAAAAAAACCGGGTTAAAAATTCTTAACCCTAACCCTAATCCTTCAGTTTTCGGGCTAGCTAGTCGGGCCAACATATTAACCAAATTTTTTCACATGTAATAAATATATTTTGATAATTCTAATTAAAAATGATCACAATATCTTATTTTGAAGTAAATAAATATACGAAAAAAATATAAAATGAAAAAAATATGACGAATAACAATAATCTTCAATCATAATTTGTTCTTTCAAAAATAACAATTTCAAACTACATCATGAATCTAATTATAGTTCAATCTTCGATATAATTTGAAATACAATCTTCTTCTACTTCAACAATAATATTTGAAGCTCCTTCAACTTCATGTTCATATTTCATTTTTAAAATCTTCATAATTTATTAAAAAAATAACAACATTATCATACTACACAATTGAATAATTTAAAAAATGATAAATAATAGCTCGCTAGTAAAAAAAGATATGAGAAAATAAAAAGGGTAAAACTAATATAATTAACATCACACGGTAAGAACATTCGGTTAATAAAGAAAAAACCAAAAGTAAGTACATTTCATGATAATAATATTCAACTTTAGTTTATTTTTTCAAAAATAATAATTTCAAATTACACACAATAACTATGCTCAATCATCCATATAAACTATTGGAATTACATTATTTTTCTACTTTAAGACATTTGATGGTTCAAATTACATATATCTTTGTGTAATTTGTCATATATTAAAAAACCGATAACATTAGAATGTATATACAATTAAATTATTGAAAACATGTTAAATAATTTAATTTTAATACTTTAAAACTTCAATAATATGTAATAATAGATGGATAATGAGTGAAAGATAATTTTCTCAACAAAAATAAAATAAAATAAAATAATAAATTAAAATGAAATTTATCGACATTCAAGAAGCAACAAACGAATAAACAGCATGTATCATCAAACTCCAATATTAAAAAATTATCAAATATTCTAATATATTTTACACATCATACTAATCACTTATAGTCCTTATATCATTGATAAATGCAATAATGTATGTCATAAATAAAAATATAACAATTAATGAAAATTTGCATCATTAAACTATTAATTGTAACTTTAAAAATTCATAACTCTTATCATATTTGGAATCTGTAAATGCATAATATATAGATGGAAAGATAATTAAGTTAGCTTTCCAACGCCTTTGACCGTTTGTGAATCAGATTTTTCCAGAAAAAATCATGACAAAAACAACGGAGGTTGCCAGGTCCAGTCCGACGGGCCAACCCGCGGCCCAATCGGGCCATGTCCATTTGGCCCGCCAGCCTTACCGGTTTAGCCCGTTCGGTTTTTTTTTTTTTTCGAACTGTAATTTTTCGATCCTAACCCTATATTTTTCTCGATCTATTCGGACAATTCATCAATTTGGGGCTAAATTGACATCCCTAAATAGGAGTGAAAACGTAAGCAAAATATTGGGGCAAGCTAGAAAAATAATTAAATTTTGTGACATAATCACTTTCTTTGTCAAAAATATATCAATCGAAATCATTGTATCAGTAGTTCCCAAACCGCAGAGAAATTAAAGCAATAAAATCAATATATCAATTGGAATTATTGATATATTTTAGCGCAAGTCGCTGAATATTTAATGGATAGCTACCTGAATATCGATTCTGTTTTTTTTACTCACACACTCCCGATTTTATTTAAGTTTAATAAAAAAAATTACCTTTTCGACAAAAAAAGAAAAACGGAATTATTGAATCGAGATTAGAGAAAATACTGATTTTGGTCCCATAAGATATCGGGTATTCCGATTTTGATCCCGATACTATCATTTTTTGTCCCAAACAGAGTTAGTATCGATTTTGATCCCGCTTTTGGCCTTAAAATCATGGGACCAAAAATGATATTCTTAAACCTATGGGACTAAAACTAGGCGATTTTTTTGAAAAAGGACCAAAAGTAATAGTATAGGGACCAAAATCGGAATATTCGATGTCCTATGGGATCAAAATTGAAATTAACTCTCGAGATTATATCATCCTAATATGTTATGACATGTTTTTTTTTTTTTGGCACAACTAATATACAGTATATGTCATGACAATAATCGCAAATAAATTATTTGAATCAAGATTTTCCAAATTAAGGTGGCCATTTTAATGAACGGTCTAACATAAGTAATATGGTCAATATTTATTAAAAAAATGAATTTAAAAAGTTATACGCCAAATCCCATATTCAAGTTTTTGCAATGGAGCAGCGCCGGCCAACTCCCGCCGCCGACGATGAATATGCATTTCCCTGAAGTAGTGATCCAGCGCATACAATCATTTCTCGACGGAAGAGAAGCTGCTCAAACCACTCTCCTACCCACATCTTGGCACAGCGCTTGGTCCACTCGCCCAAACCTCGATTTCGTCAAACGCGACTTTAAGAGACGCGGGTTTTTCCAGTTCGCGGAGAAGACTATGCAGAGGTACGAAGGTTTGAACATGACAATTGAATCTTTCAGGCTGGCGATGATTCGATCGAAGCCCGAATATAATTATATCGCAAAATATTTGATTCTGAAAGCCATGAAACTGGGAGCCGTCCATCTCAAAATCGAATTCGAGACCACAAATCGGTCGTTCGTTTTGCCGGATGAGGTGCTTCGATCCGAAACCCTAGTTGTTGGGTGTAACTGCAAAAGAAACAAGAAACAAACAATATAGTGCTGCTGCACTTTGATAGAATATATGAAAATATGATTATTGGATTTTTTGTTGTGTACTTGAGACTTCAATTACATAGGAATTTATAGATGATTCTAGACCCTTCATGATCCACATCAAAGTAAATATAAGACTCTTGAACTACAACATTAAACTGAAGCATAACTTCTTATTTAATAATATTTATTGTTGCAAATTACTTTCAACACTCCTCCTTAATTTGCAATCTTGAGCACATCTCTAGACTTCTCAAACTTCTCAACGGGACAACTTTGGTAAGAAAATCTGCAAGTTGCTCCTTTGTTCCAACAAACTCCAGCTTGATTTCTCCTTTGCTCGCCATATCTCGAATGAAATGATGACATAACTCAATGTGTTTTGTTTTTGCATGAAACACCGGATTTTTCATCATAGCTATTGCTGATATATTATCATCACAGTAGATTGTGGTAGGCTCAAGTTGAACTTGCTGTAAATCTGCAAACAATCTTCTCAACCAAATTCCTTCACAAGTTGCATCATAAGCAGCTATGTATTCTGCTTCAGCGGACGACAACGCAACAGATTTTTGCTTCTTGGAACTCCACGAAATCACATTACTTCCAAGAGTAAATAGGTAACCAGACGTGCTCTTTCTATCATCCAATGATCCTCCCCAATCACTATCTGTATAACCAACCAATTTACACTCAGTTTCTTTCACATATTTGATGCCCATCTTTCGAGTTCCTTGCAAATATCTCATTATTCTTTTTGCTGCTGCAAAATGAAGCTTACTTGGATCATTCAAAAATCTTGAAACCATACTTACAGCTTGAACAATATCCCGCCTTGCATTTGTTAGGTAAATCAGCGACCCAACAAGACTTCTATATATTTGAGAATCAGTTTTTTCACCACCATCTTCTTTGCTTAATTTTTCACTTGTCGCCATTGGAGAAGAAACTGAATTACAATTCTGCATGTGGAATTTCTTCAAAAGATCATCAATGTACCTCTCTTGAGAGATGAAAATTTCTCCTATCTTTTGCTTCACCTGAATTCCCAAGAAATATTTCATAATACCCAAATCAATCATCTCAAATTCGTCCATCATTCTTTGCTTGAAATTATCAACTAACTGCATATCAGTACCCATGTAGATTAGATCATCTACATAGATGCATACAATCAAAAAATCATTATTTTGCTTTTTCACATAGAGAGAAGGCTCATTTGGACTCCAGTGAAAACCGTCTTTGCGAAAATAGCTATCAATTCTGCTATTCCAAGCTCTTGGCGCTTGTTTAAGCCTGTAAAGAGCTTTCTTAAGGCGGTAGACTTTATCTTCATTTCCCTCAATAATAAAACCTTGAGGTTGTTGAACGAAAACTTCTTCCTCTAGCTCTCCATTTAGAAAAGCTGATTTTACATCAAGTTGGAACAATTGAAGCTCCAACTGTGCTGCAAGAGCAAGAACAACACGAATAGTTTCCATTCTAACAACCAGAGCAAAAGTTTCGGTGAAGTCAATTCCAGGCTGTTGAGAATATCCCTTCGCGATAAGTCTCGCCTTGTGCTTTTGGATGATTCCATCTTCATGATGTATTGTTTTGTAAATCCATTTCAGCCCAACAACATCTTTGTGATTTGGCCTATCCACCAATTCCCAAGTTTTATTCTTCTCTATCATAGCAATCTCCTCCTCCATTGCTTTTCTCCAAATTTCTTCTTTATCTGCAACTTCAAAACTTGGAGGTTCACAAGTAAAAAGAACAAGTTCAGATGTCTCATAAATTTCTCGTAAGGAATGAGTTTTTCTTATCGGAGAACTCGAGCTTTCATCATGATTTGGAGATCTTTGGGCACTCGGATCTGGACTTGGAGGTGGAACATCACGTTCATCAGTTTCATCATCAACATTTTCAGCTTCATAGAAGTGATTTTGAGACACCATTTCAGAATATTTTCCTTCCCAACTCCAAGTTGCCGTTTAATCAAAAATCACATCTCTTGCAATCTCAAGTTTGCAAGTGGTAGGATTATAAAGACGATAACCCTTCGACTCGTCACTATAGCCAATGAAAATCATTTTTTCACTTTTTTCATCAAATTTATCTCTGTTTGGAGTCGAGATATGAGAATAGACAATGCTGCCAAAAATCTTCAAATGGTCAACTACATGCCTCTTCTTATGCCAAGCTTCAAATGGAGTTTGATTTCGAACCGCTTTTGTAGGATAACGATTTAGAATGTAAATCGCTGTATGGACAGCTTCTGCCTAAAACATTTTGGGTAGACATTTGCCAATTATCATGCTTCGAGCCATTTCAACAATTGTGCGATTCTTCCGCTCGGCTACACCATTTTGTTGGGGACTTCTTCGAAATGTGAGTTGTCTTTGTATGCCATTATCTTTGCAAAATTCCATAAATGGAGTGAAAATAAACTCACCCCCACGATCAGTTCGGAGAGTTTTGATTTGATGATTAGATTGCTTTTCCATAAACACTTTAAAATTGAGAAATGCAGAAAAAGCCTCCGATTTTGCATTTAGAAAATATATCCACATCATCCTTGTGAAATCATCAACAAACAAAATGAAGTACCTTTTTCCACCAAGAGATAAAGTTCTTGAAGGACCCCAAATGTCTGCATGAATCAGCTCCAACGGTTGTTTAGCCCTCCAACTTGTTTTTGGAAACGGAAATCGATGCATTTTTCCGTATATGCATCCTTCGCAGACTTGAGTTCTTGATTCAAGATCTGGAAGGCCAATTACCATGCTCTTTTGCTTGAGAAGTTGCAACCCTTTCCAATTTAGATGCCCATATCTTAGATGCCAAATTTGAGTTTGATCGATGCTTTCTCCGGCATATGCCACTCCTTCTTCTTGAGGCATAACCAGATAGAACACCCTATTTGAACTCATCGGGATTGTAGTAATGGTGCAATTATTTTTCTTATCGAATATGGTACATCTCTCATCATCAAAGAGGGTAGAATAACCTCTTTGTGTCAGTTGTCCAACACTTAGGAGATTACTAGTGAGGGCCGGCACGTATAGTACATCAGTAATGATCTTTTTGTTATCTCCTTTGGTGCGAACAACAATAGATCCCTTTCCTTCACATTGAAGAATCTTTCCATCACCAAGCTTTACTTCGGACTTGATATTCTGATCAATATCAATGAAAAAATGTATATTTCCCGTCATGTGGCTGCTGCAGCCACTATCCACATACCATTTTTCTTGTGGTTGGTGTTGCGCTGTCATGCAAGTAAAAAGTTGTTCACCTTCATTTTTTGATCATTCATCTTTGGATAGATTTGCTTCATCCTTCTCTACTTTATTTTGATGAAAACAGTCCCTCTGTGAGTGATTGTGATTCTTGCATCTCTTGCATTTAAAGAAACAAGCATCGGTATTATGATTAGTCTTCTTGTAGATTTTGCAAAATAAACCAGAATCACTAGCTTGATGAAACTGATTATGACTGCCATGATTTCTGCCTCTTCCTCTTCCTCGGAATGATCCATTCCTGCCTCGAGATGGACCTCCTCTTCCGTGGAAAAAATTTCCTCTGCCTTGTTGTCTCGACTCAAAAGCTTGTTCAGGTGGCAAATTTGTGGATCTGCCAATTCTTTCTTCATGCACTTGAAGAGAACACATCAAATCATGTACAGTATATGTTGATAACTCCTTAGACTCCTCAATGGTAGCAACTACGTAGTCATACTTCGAAGGAAGACTCCGAAGAACTTTCTGAACAACCTTCTTATCTTTAATTATTTCTCCAAGACTTCTTATTTGGTTCACGATCTCGGAAACACGAGTAAGATAGATTTGCATAGCTTCATTATCTTTCTTCAATAAATTATCAAAATCTCTCCAAAGAGATTGCAGCTTTATAGAAGTTACCTTATCGTTGCCATGAAATCCCTCGATCAAGATACTCCAAGATTGTTTGGCTCTTTTAACACCATGAATTCTTGGGTATATGGATTTGCTTAATCCTTGTTGGATAAACCTGAGAGCTCCTGCATCTTTCTTCAGATGTTTTTTTGTAGTCATTTTGTTGAGTTTCAGTCCAGTCTCCATTGTTATTTTGTTGTGGTGGTTCTGGAAAACCATCTTCCACAACATCCCATAGATCTTGAGACAAAAATAGAGTCTCCATTTGACTGCTCCAATAATCGAAGTGAACTCCTTCGAATATTAGAACTTGATTGGAAGTATAAGAGAACATGGAAATCGTAGAACTTTGATTTGATACCATTTAGACAACCAAGCTCTTAGATACCACTTTTATTGGGTATAACAGCAAAAGAAACAAGAAACAAACAATATAGTGCTGCTGTACTTTGATAGAATATATGAAAATATGATTATTGGATTTTTTGTTGTGTACTTGAGACTTCAACTACATAGGAATTTATAGATGATTCTAGACCTTTCATGATCCACATCAAAGTAAATATAAGACTCTTGAGTTACAACATTAAACTGAAGCATAACTTCTTATTTAATAATATTTATTGTTGCAAATTACTTTCAACACTAGTTAGATTATCTGTGACCGGGAACGCAATTGATCTCATGAGGGTTTAATGGAGAGGTAATTAATCATTCAAAACTCAAATCCATTGATTTATTCAAAGTGATTATAGATGGTGAGTTGGTGACATAGTTAAGAATTTGATCGTGAGATTCACCTTGATTAAGAAACTATTGTACCGTCGAGGTGGGAGGTTTGGAAACATGTATTATGAAAGGTTGGAATTTGAATTGAGAGAAGAAGATGTAGTTGAAGTTGAGGGTCGTAAGCTCGAGTATTTAACGTTGGACAATGTGAGGATTGAAGATGCCTTGTTTTTCAATGACTTCTTGTCTAAATCTCCCTGCCTCTAAGCACTTGGTCATTGATCAGAAGATGTAGGACTGCAAAAATATACGAATTTGCAGCCCTTCGCTTGAGCGTATAAGCTTGCTAGTAGAGAGTGAGATGTTAAAAGCGCAGTTTGATGTTCCAAATATTCAGAAATTTCACTTTGAGGGCTTCTCGGCCAACCTTAAATTCGAACCAATTGGCAGGGGATGGGAGTCTGACATACGTATAATGTGCGATGAGCCTTGTTCTTCATGGTTCTCTTCGTTGAGAAAACTTTTGAGAAATTTGACTGCGTGTATGTCGAAAGTTTCTCTCTCTATTTATTGGGAGTTTCTAAATGCACCCTAAAATTACTTTTTGCACCACAAAATAAATTAATTTATTAATAATTAATTATAAAATTAGTTAAATATCCTTATTATATATAAAATAAAAATAACTAATAAATAAATTTAGAAAAATTAAAAAGAAAAAGAAAAACGAGTCTGGCTTTCTTCTCCGGTGGACTGCCGCCTGCAGGCATCTTCTTCTCCGGCATTCTTTTCCGGCCATGCCTACTGTTCATCATCGACGACCACCTTCCATCCCGAGTCGACACGATGACAACCACTACAAGATTGAACAACACCATCACCATAAAATGAAATCAAGAACACCACCACCATCACCAAAATAATGAAACAACCACCCCAAAAATTCGAACTTATAGGCCCGTTCGAACTGGATTGTTCGAACACGAATTTACACGTTCAATTTGCAGTGAGGTGGTCGTCGATGACTTGCTCTCCAATTTGCAGGTTGCAGTGAAGGAAATGAGGGAGGAAGACTGCTCTCCAATTTGCAGAAATGGAGGATGGAGATGAGAGAGAAAGTGTGATGGGGAAGAAAGAAGGAGGTTACACGTGATTGTCCTCACTTTGAGTCGGGATGGACGGTGGTCGTCGATGAAGGGCGGTAGGCATAGCCGGAGAAGAAGGCCCAAGCGGCAGCTCTCCGTCGGAGAAGAAGGCGCAAGCGGCAGCTCTCTGCCGGAGAAGAAAGGTACCGATTTTTCTTTTCCTTTTTCTTTTTTAACTTAATTCTTGAATTTTATATTTTATTTTTTAATAAAACAAATATTTTTTTAATTAAAAGAGCATTAATGTCAATGTGTGTGGTGCAAAGAGTAAAAATAGTGGTGCATGAAGTAAGTGTGGAGCAAAAAGTAATTTTAGTGGTGCATTTAGAAACTCCCTATATTTTGAGTCTGACTATCAGGACCGTATCTATAATCACACTAAGTAATGCGATCCTCCCAGGAGTATTAGGTTACAACAGTAAATTTGGTGGAAATCTCGAACCCTAGCCTCACAAGATGTTGAACCACGATCCAATTGGATCCGCAACCCGCGATCAATTGAAGACACGAACCCTCGATTGATGGTGACGCCACAAACAGTGATGGATTGTCTGTTTGATAAGTCGGGAAGTCTCACGGTTAGAGATGTCAATTGGGCCAACCCGTTTCGGTTTCGGGCCGAATCGGTTAAAAAAAATTTTGGGCCAATAATTCTTGGCCCTAACCCTAACCCTTCGGTTTTCGGGCTAGCCCGTCGGGCAAACATGTTAACGAATTTTTTTTACATGTATAAATTATATTTTGATAATTCTAAAAAATGGTCACCATCTCTTATTCTTGAAATAAATAAATACATGAAAAAAAACATAAAATGAAAAAAAAATATGGCGAATATAAAATTTCATTAATATCATAGTGCATCAAATAAAGAAATCAACAGTATATGAAATGATAAATTGCAATAATCTTCAATGATAATTTGTTCTTTCAAAAATAATAATTTCAAACTAAATCATAAATCTAATTATAGCTCAATCTCCGATTTAGTTTAAAGTACAATCTTCTTCTACTTCAACAATAATATTTGAAGATCTTTCAACTTAATGTTCATATTTCATTTTTAAAGTCTTCATTATTTATTAAAAAACATAACAACATTATAATATTATACAATTAAATAATTTAAAACATGATAAATAATAAATAGCTAGTAAAAAAGATATGAGAAAATAAAAAGTGTAAAATTAATATAATTAACATCACACACTAAGAACATCCAAGTAATAAAGAAAAATCCAAAATTATGTACATTTCATGTTAATAATGTTCAGCCTTAGTTTATTTTTAAAAAATAATAATGTCAAATTACATCACAATAACTACACTCAATCATCGATATAAATATTGAAATCACATTATTTTTCTACTTTAAAGACGTTTGGTGCTTCAAATTATGTATATCTTTGTATTTTTTCTCATACATTAAACAAACATCAATACTATACTATCTTTGTATTTAGAGTGTATATAAAATTAAATTATTGAAAACATGATGAATAATATAATTTTAATAATTTAAAACATCAATACTATATAATATTAGATGGATAACAAGTGAGAGATAATTTTCTCAACAAAAATAAAATAATATAATAAAAAAAAAATTAAAGTGAAAGGTCTTGACATTCAAAAAACAACAAACGAATAAACACCATGTTTTATACATTATACTAAGCACTTATAGCCCTTATAAGTTATAACATTGATAAATACAATAATGTATGTCATAAATGAAAATATAACATTTAATGAAAATTTGCATCATTGAATAAAACTCATTTACTATTAGTTGTAACTTTAAAAATTCATAACTTTTAGCATACTTGGAATTTGTAAATACATAATATATGGATGGAAAGATAATTGAGTTAGCTTTCCTACGCTTCCAACCGTTCGTGAATCGGATTTTTCTAGAAAAAGTTATGACCAAAACAACGAAGGCTGCCAGGCCAGCCCGACGGGCCAACCTGCGGCCCGACCGAGCCAGCCCGTTTGGCCCGCCAACCCAACCGGTCTAACCTGTTCGGTTAATATTTTTTTCAGGCCAAAATTTTTCGGCCCTAACCCTATATTTTTTTCAGTCTGTTCGGGCCAACCCATTAGTTTCGGACTAAATTGACATCCCTACTCACGGTGTGTGCTTGAGAAAGAGGGAATTCTCCAGAGAGAAATAACTCGCTAAAATAAAATTTGTATAATGAATAATGTGTCTTGTATTACAATAGGATCAACCCTTATATAGTTAGGCCCAAAATAAATAATCCATAAATAAAATCCTAACAGAAATAGGGAAATAAAACATAAAACACGCCAATCCGGAACACGCTCAAGATGGGCGTGACACGGGGTCAGTCGCGCTCAGTCCAAGGCTCAAAACGTCGCTGGCGCGACCGGTTCACTCGCGCCTCGGGTCGCACCAGTCCCATAGCTCGCAATGTCTTGGGCGCGCCCGGCTTCTCTCGTGCCTCCACTCGCGCTGTAGCTCACGCCCGTTGGCGTGACCGGCTGTTTGCGTCCCGACTCACGCTGTAACTCATGTCAGTCCATTCTGCAGCTCGATATCACTGTCTTCCACTTGAGCTCGGGTTCCTCTCTTTCCACAGGTCGCTTGAACGACTCTTAGCTCCAGACCTCTTGAATGAATCCATTGAGGCTCTCCTTGAACCTCTTAGCTCGAGATCTTGTCATTGGTCCCTGAGGCACCCTAATTGGGCCAAGTCCTTCCTCGACTCGGGTCGCATCATTCCCCTCCTCTTGAAAAGGATTTGTCCTCGAATCCAGCTCATCACTTACATAAAAAGGGCTCAAGTCAGCAACATTAAACAAAGTACTGACATTATACTCACCTGGAAGATCCAGCTTGTAGGCATTATCACTTATACGCGCCACCACTTGAAAGGGTCCATCGCCTCTTGGAAGTAACTTGGACCGCCGTTGTGCTGGAAATCTCTCCTTCCGCATATGCAACCAAACCCAATCACTAGGCTCAAACACAACTTTCTTTCACCCTTTGTTGGCCTTCATTGTATACTGCTCACTACGCCTCTCAATGTTTGCCCTTGTCTTCTCATGAATTTGTCTAACAAAATCAACTTGACTTTCGCCCTTAAGGTTAGTATGCTCTTGAATAGGTAATGGAATTAAATCCATATTAGTCAACGGATTAAAACCATAAGCTACTTCAAACGGAGAAAATTGAGATGTAGAATGAACAAACCTATTATAAGCAAACTCAACATGTGGCAAACAATCTTCCCAAGTTTTAATATTCTTTTTTATTAATGCTCGCAACAATGTAGACAAAATTCTATTAACTACCTCAGTCTGACCGTCAGTTTGGCGGTGACAAGTAGTAGAAAACAGCAATTTAGTACCTAACTTACACCACAAGGTCTTCCAAAAGTAGCTCAAAAACTTTGCATCTCTATCATAAACTATAGTCCTAGGCATTCCATGCACTCTAACAACTTCTTTGAAAAACAAATCAGCAATATGGGATGCATCATTAGTTTTGTGACATGGGATAAAATGTGCCATCTTTGAGAACCTATCAACAACCACAAAAATGGAATCTCTACCACTTTTACTCCTAGGTAAACCTAACACGAAATCCATAGAAATGTCAATCCAAGGATATGTAGGAATGGGCAAATGAGTATACAAACCATGTGGTTGAACTCTAGACTTAGCTTGACGACAAGTAATGCACTTACTACAGACATATTCCACATCACATTTCATATGAGGCCAATAAAAATGTTCATGCAAAACAGATAGAGTCTTAGCTTCAAACGGCTACAGGCATTAAAAATGACACCGGTGATCTCTTAACATCACCAATCATATATAGAGGGTGAAATCATTTGGCCAAAAATAGAAGACTTTCGCCAATCTAACTTTGCTATTTGTGCAGAAAATGAGCTATTTCTTTCTCTCTCTACAGCTCAAAGCTCAAGATTCTTAAGTGCGAAAAGTCTTAAACTGAGAAGGCGTGCTTCAAGTTCAAAGCAAGCTGCTAAGCTGACGCTGAATTCCAGCAAGAGCAAAACTTCTCAGTTGTGTCCTTAAAGATCAACCACCCAGCTCAAGAGAAAGGAGCATTCCAGGTTGATAACAGTTTCAAGACTGTTTTCTTGAAGATCGAGCGAGATCTAAAATCGTGTAAAGACGGGCAATAGCACCTAAAGTCTCAGCGAGCAGTTGGGACCAGTAAGTGTGAGCTGTCGACCCAGAAATCTGCTGAGGAGGAGCGTGTACCGACGGGTCCGTTCTTCCGGGATAGCAACAGTTGGAAAGGAGGCCGCGCTCGGTTTGAAGGGTGCCGTTTTCAGGTCCAATGGGATTTCTTCACTGTGTAATTGTAATAAAGAAACTTTACACTTGCATAGTGGATTGCTCTTCTGCGGAAGGAAGAGATGACGTAGAAGCGAGGAGCTTCGAACCTCTATAAAATTCTGTGTGTGCTGTTCTTACTGTTTTACAGTTTTGCAAGTTATTCAACTGCACACATTCACATACACAAACTGAATTGACAAGTTTTAGCTACGTCTTCAAGCTATCAGTTCCAAACTGATCAGATCGCCTACTAAGCTTCCGTCAGTCTCTCTCAACTGATCAGTCAGCACAGATAAATCACAAAAGCGAGTCAGGGCCCTATCTATTCCGCAATCTGTTTTAAAAGTTTTTGAAGTCAGTTTATTCACCCCCCCTCTAAACTGACAAAGACTTGCACCGGGACCAACATATTTTCCGTGTCAATCCTTTCATTTTTTTTATAATTTTAAATTTTTAATTTTTTATGATTTATTTTAATTTAAATTTTCTATTTATAATTCATCCTTCCCCAATAGGATATAATAATAATAAAAAAAAAAACTTAGTTATGACACAGAAATACAGTACGGATGAGCACAGGAAATCTGATCCTATAAATCAATGCTTACAAATACGTTGCATTTGAGCGGAACATATTCTTCGTGTCCAGTCCTACAACATTTGGTATGTCATAATTAATTTTTTTAATATACCATAATTGGGGGTGGATGAACCCTAAATAATTTTTTAATTAAATTAAATCATAATAAATTAAAAATTAAAATAGTAATTTTTTTTTTTCAAAATGAAGGCTTGCACAGGAAATACTACATGAAATATGACAAGTGATCTGCCGATCTGGTGTGTGCATTTGAGATCCTATCTTGCACTCACTGATATATCCCTTACTACACGATTAATTTTTAGTATTTTTTTTATTTCAATGTATTGTAATTCAATTTAATATTAAATTTTTATTTCAGTTTCGTCTTTTCAGTATGGATGTCTACATTTTACTGTTCAACGTCACCACTCGTGTATCATTGAATATTTGCTTCAATTTTTGTGGGTAAATATCGTACGAGACCGATTGATTGGCCCAATAAATGCATTCTATTCAATCTAAACACGATTAAATATTACAAAAACTCATACTGCAACAAAAAGCATATATGAAGTCTACGACTCTAGTACGAGAAATATGAAACAAATTGAAAATAGAATATCTATATATATAGAATTTGGTTCAAATAGATACTAATATTCGTATCAGAACTAGGACGGTGCTTATTTACTATGATTTTAATAGCTTATTGTATTATATTTTAGTGCTAATTTTTTTTTTAAAATTTATAGCTTATCTTCTTGTATTTTAGAACTAGTGCTAATAATACTAAAAATACAATAAAATAAGCTATAAAATCATAATAAATAAACATCTTTCCTAATTCTCACACGAAGCATATTCCTGATTATAACCCACTATATGTATGTATGTATGTTCATCCCCACCTCAAATGGAAGCGAATCTTGATCTTCTGTTTTGAATCATGGAGCGGTTCCTTTAAAAGGAGAGGCCGCCACTCTGCAAGAATCACTTCATAGGTTTCCACGCTTACTTGCTTCAACCCAAACTCCCCAAATGTATCTTGGTCGGGAATGCCAGAATTTGGAGTGATCATTTCCTTCATCAGTTTCTTGCAAACAATATGATCAAAGGAGTCATCGTAAGAGCGAGGAGCCCAATAAAGAGTAATGATCTTGGGGCGACAAAGCCTAAATAAACCAACCAGCATACAAGTATTAAGCAAATAAATTGATCTTTCAATCGTCAGATTCTCCAACCCTAGAGGTTTAGGTTGAATATTAATATATCCCTCCTCACCATTTCTCCTCCAATCCCAATCTTTTACAGAGAGACTGATTTTTGATGGGCTCAACTGTGTCAATGACTTGTTCAGTTTCAGGAACCACGAACGGCTAAGAACAGAGCCACCGTACCTTATCGATATATAAGAGTATTCCCATTCCCTCGAAGATTCAATAGAAAGGGAGGATGGTATAGCCATTCCTGAATAACTAAAACTAACGAGGTTTGGAACATCGAACTCCGACGTCAATGGATTCACCTGTACAAGGCTTATGCGTTCGAGCGAAGTGCTAACAATCTGTATAGTTTTGTAGCCATGGCACCCAACAACGCTCAGATCCTTCAAGCAAGGAAATCTGGAGTCGAAGTCCGTGAAGAACAAGGCATCCACACTCACCTTCTCCAGAAACAGACGCCTCAGCTTATGAAGCTCATACAGATTACTCGCACTCAAAGCTATCATTTTAACATTACCATTGCCTGAGATCGAGATTTTGCAGTTGGATAGTGACAATTCCTCAATCAAAACGCAGCAGGAAATTACATCCCTCAACATATCATCACTTTTCATATGCACTCTGTTTAAGCTGAGGGATTTAAGCCTCCAACATCTTACATTTCCGTCAATTATGCGCCCACTTAGAGATAATTGGACTAGGGTTTCGGATTCGAGCACCTCTCGTGGCAAAACCATCGTGACTGAGCGCATCTCCAGATCGAGATCGGTAGCTCCCATTTTCATGGCTTTCACAATCAATTTGTTGGCGAGAATCTCATTTCCCCTCGTACAACGCAGCCTCAAACTCTCGATATTCAGATTTAAATCTTGGTACCTTTCCATGCTCTTCGTCGCGAATTTCGCAAACCTTGTTTTGGATGATTTTGGATCGCCATATGTGAAGTCCTGTTGATCGAAATCGAGCGTGGGACGAGTTAACCATGCTTTGTACCAAGATTTGGAGAGGATAGTAGTTTGAGCAGCTTCTTTTCCGGTGAGAAACGATTGTATGTGTTGAATCATGGCTTCCGGCAACGGGGTTTCGCCATTGACGTCGGTTTTGAGTCTTGTGACCTTCTCCATCTCAAGCCACAGCTAGCAACAGTGATTGCCGATTTTTCTTTTTTTGAAATACACCAATCAAGAGTAGAGTCGGAGATTTATTTATATTAGGGTAAAAGTTGCTTGATTGTCTCTCCTTTTTTTTTAATCCCTTATTTATTGTTGCTAATTAATGGATAGACCAATAATTGATTCGGATCAGATCCCCTATTTCGATTCGTACTACATTTCGTATTCTATAACTAATATTTTAATTATTTTTAATATACGTTCATTGGGGAATGATATGAATCATAAATAGAAAATTTAAATTAAAATAAATCATAATAAATTTAAATTTTTAAAAAATATTTTTTTTAGAAAAAAATTAAACAATTGAAACGGGAAATGCAAATGCAACCGGAATTGTCACAGTGATCCCATTTCTAATTGATTGCCGCTAGCGCTACGCCTTGGAAAGTGGACTTGACTGAAATTTAGCTGCGGCATCAGTTGTGTACAGCCGTTTGGTTTTGGTGTATGTGAAAAAATAAAATTAGTTGGATATAATAGGATTGAACTCATGTTTAGATAAAAATAATTATATTTTTGAATTGATTGATTGTGATTTTAATAATTTAGAATATATAGATTGTAATTTGAATTGAAGGATTATTATTAAAATATAAGATAATTCTTAAATTGTCCTCCATATAAAATTTTATTAATAGTTCTTAAAGTTGCATTTATTTTTATTTAAAGAAACTTGAAATTATGAAATTGCACATAATCAACCAAAGATATTGAAAAATAATTAATCAAACATGAAAAATAATGAACATATAAAAATTAATTTCCCTTTATGAAATATATTTGAGATGAGGACATATATGTATTTTATATTTATCTAAAAATGGTGTTTGATAGGATAGATATAATCACCCCAATTATTTTGGAATGATGAGTTCTCAATTGAACATGTGATTGGAACATGTACCAATTATCACGCTTCCATCCATTGAACCAAACATGTGATTATATGGGATAATAATGTTATCAATCCAACATGAACTACCCTAATTCATCAAACCAAACACCCCAAGTATGTGGAGGCGTGTAGGAGTTTCAATGATGGTAAAGTGGTAGTATACTGATCGGCCATTTTTTAACACAACCTGTAAGAGGACGGGACTGTGTAGACAGTAGTGAGCAAGTGTCGTTTCCACATAGATTAAATTAGACCTAATTATGTGTGCTACAACATCGAACCTCAATCATCTAGACGGCAAGAAAAATGGAAAGGTAACTAATCTGAACTAAGGAAAGCAATAAATAAACAGGAAGAATAAATGAAGAAGGGGACAAGAAGGTAAAGGTACTCTCGGGATTGAATTCTTCGGGTACTTATGATCAACATGGATTTTGTATGCATTTTTGTATTTATTTGGATAATATCCATGCAAAGGTTGGTGTTGAGTCATCGTTTCGCATTTTCTTGTGCAATTTCATACTTTTGCTCTTTGTGTAGAAGTTTAAGCTATAAAAGGGATATTTTTGGGATCCAATTCAATTGGAAAATAAGCTAAAAAGATAGAGGATCGAGTTGGGGTCATTCTGCAACTTGTATCAGGTCAATCGGATGAGAAACGAGCGAGAACGGAGCAAAACGGTGAGGAGTGTCGGGCGGCAGAAGTTCACGCACGGCCCGTGCAGAACGACATCCTTAGCGCACGGCCCATGCAGAACGACATCCTTAGCGCACGGCCCATGCATGAATAAGGCGAAATCAGTTCAGAAACTGTCGCATAGCCCATGCGCTAGAACATCCTTAGCACACGGGCCGTGCGTAAAGAGTCAGTTTTTGGCAGATTTTTATCTCTTTCCTTGTTTGACTCTAAAACCCATCCAAACTTGTCCCAACAAATTAAGGCTCTTCCTTGGACAAAAAAATACACACTTTTACAAAAAGAAAGAGCATAGAAGAGAGCGAGTGGCAGAGGAAGACACAGATTGAAGATTTAAACATCCGGTATAAGTTGTTTTATGTTTTTAATTTAATTTCGTCATGTCTTTCGTAATTTGTTCTTTCATTTTCTTAGATTGTAATTTTACGATGAGTGGCTAGAACCCTATTAATTCTAGGATTCGCAAACATGTTGAAGTTATGAATTTATTTTAATTCTGTTATTTTTCCTTTCTGATTATTGTGTTCAATTGTTCAAATGCTATTTTATTTCATGCATGGATTAATGGCCATAATTAATGCATGCTAGCTAGTTGATTTGAGACCTGACGGAGATAATTAACTAGTGGAATTAATTGAACAATTTTGATATACATTCTGTGGAATTTGTAGGAGGTTAAATCTGTTAATCTATTGGGAGTTAGCAATTAATCTAGAAACGTGAGTGATAGTTAATTTGCTAATCCACGACTACTTTGAGACCTGACGAAGATAGGTAGCAAAATTTCTGGAAAAATAATACTACGAGTTAACAAAATATTTATCCTTTAGTTTTTGCGACATAAAATTTCATTCCTCCGACTAAAGCGTTCACCTGTTCTCATCGAAAGCATACATTAAATTACAGTCGGATCTCCAATATTTTAATTAGCTTGCAAGAAAAACTCCATAAATCAAATTAATTCTGCAAAAGCTTCTACTTTTCAGTCCCGAGATCCTCAAAACCCCGCATACCTTTCCTCTTCTTTGATGTTAACTTCGTCGCCGCCTTCACCCCCTTCTCCGCCACCCACAGTTCCCCTCCTCCCCCACCGTTAGCAGCACCTCCAGATTTTTGAGATTTTTGTGTGTATCCAACTATTAATTTTTAAGTGTACTTGTGACTTGTGAGATTGTGATTAATTGACCATGTGCGGATTGAGTTAAGGCATTTTATTCTTGTTTATCCATATCATTTGTGATTTATTGAATTTCGGTGTTATTTTCCTTTAGATATAATTATTTAGAAAAATGAAAAAGTCATTAAAAAAATTATGTAAGACAGTAAACTGAACTATTAAATTGTCCCACATTGGTTGAGTAAAGTGGCATCCCCTTACTTGAGATGAGAGCAATCCTCTCCTTACAAGCCGGTTTTGTAAGAATTAACCCAATATCTATTTCTAACATTAATCAAAGAATTGTGTGAGGTGAGAGCAATACTCTCCTTACAAGCTGGTTTTATAAGGATGAGTTAGATTAAATATCTATTTCTAACATTAATCAAATAATTATGGTTCAATTTAACACGGTTATATCAATTACTTTAGATTCATCCATTTTTTTATTTTTTATTTTAAATTGACATTTCAGTCTTCTTGATTCAAATAAGTTTTGTACCAAATTAAGGGGGTGTATTGGATTGGGATTTTGATGGATTTTGTTGGACTTTAAAATGTCCATGGATTTCTATGGATTTTATAAATCCATAGACTCCACATGGAGTCTCCCAAAACTCCACGCAGAGTCTGGCGGATTTCGGACCGATTTTGAACGATTTCAATGGATTTCAAATCCATCTCGCCAGCGCTCGTTGGACCACAACGATCGGTGTACACGGTAAGAAAAATTGAACCCAGCGGCTGCTGGAATCGAGAGGCCTTGATCCCAGCGCCAGCGGCCGCTGGAGTGCCATCATCGGCAAGGCCAGCGGCCGCTGGGGTCAGATGACGGCTGGGGTGCCCGATTTCAACTCCTCACCGGCCGCTGGGACACCGCGCTCGCCGGGTTTTTTAAATCCATCAAAATCTCGTGTCTGGAGGTCGGATTTCATCCTTCATAATTTTCACATGAAATCCAACCGAAATCCATCGAAGTCAATGACTTTTTAAAGTCCGTGGATTGTTGAATACCTCAGAATTTCAAAGGACTTTTAAAAGTCTGGATTGAATACACCAGGATTTCATTGAACTTTTAAAAGTCTGGATTGAATACATCAGGATTTCATTGGACTTTTAAAAGTCTGGATTGAATACACCAGAATTTCATTGGACTTTTAAAAGTCTGGATTAAATACACCCGAATTTTAAAAGTCCAATGAAATCCATCAAAATCCACAACCAATACACCCCCCTAAATCAATCATTTGCACACCCTATCCACAAGGAGTGTTTTAAGTATAGCTTTATACAGTGGATATAGAAGCATTCTGTACGTGATGTTTTCTTGGAATATTAAACAAACATTTTTAGATAAAAATAGTGAAGATATTCCATCTTCATTTATTATTCTCTTAAATAACTTGAACTCTCCCTTCTACATACATATAATGATTGATTTGTTGGTGGCCACATCAGTCGTACACTCGTACTTGTGTGTGTGTATTTTCATTTATATTTTTATACGTTTAAATTACGTGAAAAACCAATAAATCAATGATAAATAAACAAAAACGTTATATTTGAGATCCTATGCTGCATTCACTATATATCATTTATAACACAATTAATTTTTAATTTTTTTTATTTTTTATTTCAATTTATTGTAATTTAATTTAATTAAAAAATTTTATTTAAGTTTCGTGTTTTCAGTATGAATATCTACATTTTACTGTTCAACGTCACGACTCGTGTTTTATTGAATACTAGTGTTACACCCGTGCGTTGCACGGGGAATATTTTCAATGCTTAATATTCAATTTTCACACATTTTCAATTGTACGAGGCCGATTGATTGACTCAATTCATGCATTCTATTGAATCTGAATGTGATTAAATATTACAAGAACTGGTACCTAGTAAAAAAAAAAGAGGCGAAAACTATTTTAGCCACTTAAACTTTTAAAAGATTTATTTTACCCACTAACTTTAAAATATACTTATTTTAGCCACTTTGGACGAAAATGTCCCTCTGCGCGCTGGCATTGCGCGCAACACGCATGAGCAAAAATGTCATTCTGGCTAAAATAAATATATTTAAAAGTTAGTGGCTAAAATAAATCTGTTAACATAAAAACTCATGTATACCTTATGCATGGGTCGGCCCATCAGACGGTCCGACCCGCTCCGACCTGACCCGTCCCCGCGACCCGATATATAAATAAAATATCTGACCCGGTTCTCCCATTTTCCCCCTTCTCCCCCATTGCAATTAGAACCCTAACCCTAGTCGTCTCCTTTCTCTCCCGTGCTCTCTCTCGATATTTCTTCTTTTCCGATCAAATTCCCACCGAACTCATCGATTAGCACTTCATCACCGGTGATTGAAGGTTCTCTTCATGCTCCGGTAACACCGTTAGAATTTTGTAAAACCAAAATCCAATCGCCTGTCTTTCTCTCTTTCAATATACTTCTAGGTTTTCCAATTTCATCTTCTGTTGCGGTTGATTCATCGCTTCGCCGTCGGAGATTAAATCTTCTCTTACTCCGCTCATCTTCATCTCTCGATCCGTCTGGTTTCAATCTATTTTGTCGGGAAATTCGTGATATGGATTTATCATTTTTTCATTTTATTTGTGTCTTTTAATTTTTTCCTATGTATTTGATAATTTGTCTTCGTCTTCTTATTTCTTTTGTTGAAATAGTGTTTGGCAACTGTAAGAAATTATTGTCGCTTTTTTTTCATTTATATTGTGTATTGTCATAGAATATGTCAAGAGATGAAATGGGCGTGGCTAACAAGGCGTGGAGGTGCGGCGGCAGCGTGAGGTGAATAATGTGGTGGCTGAGATTTTGCATCAACAGAAACAGAAGCTGCAACATTCGCCGCGGAATCAATAGATAATATTTGATTTTTCGCCATCTACACCCATCTTATGAAATTCGAGTTAAGAAAAGTTGGATTGATTGTCTTGTGTTCCTTATGCTTGATCAGATACACATTATATCTTTTCTTAACATCTGAGATCATTTTTTGTTTGTGTCCATTCCTTTTTGCAGATAGTTGATGGTGAAGTTTTATTAGCAGCTGCTAAGTTTTACTCTATTATGTAAGCGCGGTCGAAACTTAACCGAAGTTGTTTGATTTTTCGCTCGTTTTTATTGATGCATCCTAAATTATTGGGAAAAAATTCAAACCTAAATGATATATCATTGATCCATCAGTAAGTAATCCAAATCTCTCTTGTTGTCTGAATCTTTTCCATTCTGTTGTTTTATGCATGTCTTTATTAATGAACAAACAACGTGTTGATGATGTCGATACCTTGTTGCGATACATCAGTTATTACACGCAAAACATGTATAAAGATTGTTAGAACAAGGGACAGATTACTATTTGCAATAGAGAAATCCAATGCTTGTTGTTAATGTAGATGTCTCATTGAATTTGTGGTGATGATGTCGATACCTCTCTCTTGAATTTGTTGTTAAGTATCATTTACAATTCTTATTAGTACTAATTGAATCAGAAATATGTATCAAATTTTTCATAATTTTTTATTTGTTATATTTTTGTTAGATATTATGTTATGTCTTTAGAATTCAGTCTAACCTATTTTCCTCTTTCATTATTTGAATGTGTGCGTATTTGTGTATGAAGTATCAATTCTTATATTGATTAGTACCAAATGAAATGATTATAAGTATCAGAGTTAAGTCAGATTTTATTTTATGTTTTTATATGTGTGCATTTCAATTTTTGTATGGAGTATCAATTTTCATGTTGATTAGTACCAAATGAGATGCTTATAAGTATCAGAGTTAGGTCAGATTTTATTTTATATTTTTATGCGTGTGCATTTTCATTTTTTGTATAGAGTATCACATGGAAAACTGAATAGTACTATTTGATTTGATTGTATGTATCAAATTTGAAGTATTGTGTTGTATAGTATGTTGTTTTTTATGTGTGCATGTGTGAGTTCAGTATTAATTGGCATGCTGGTTTGTACTAGTTTGATTTGATTTGTATTCCCCTAACTGATTTTCTAACTTCATTTTTTTGGTTTGTAGTCCTTTTGGTCGAAGGAAGCTTCGAGCCATGTACTATGCCCGTATCGCCCTTGCTGAAATTAATAATTTAAGATTTGAAGTTTATAAGTCGGTGATTGCATTCATGAACAAGAAGAAAAAGTGATTGAGAATTTTGTATTTATTTTTAGATATTTGTGGTGTTATGGCTGGATATTTGATACATTTGAACAAACACTTTGATTTGTTTTGATTTGGTGGTTTGAATTTGTTACATGTGGGGAGTTGGTTATGGTTGAAATATGAAGTTGTTTGTAATGTTGGACATGATTAGATGGGTTAAAATTTTGTGTTTGTGTTATTTGTGGTATTTGTGATAGTGAATAGATGTTTTGGATTATTTATTTTGATTCAATGGAATTGCGGTTAGTATTATTTTATTTTAAATTTTGTATCATTTAAGATGTTATTTTGTGGAATAAATTTTGTATAAAGTATACAAGTTTATGTTGAATTTTGTCCTTCTAATAACTAACATAACATGTATTAAACAAGACCCGTATTTATTTTCAGAGACAATCGTAGTATTATTTGTTAAGTTATAAAGTATCAAATGTTCAATAAAAAAGTAACCATTTATTCCATGTTAATGTATCATTTGATATTCGTATTCTGATTTCAAGGAAAGATAAATTTATTTTCAGTAATGATATTAGTATCATTTATATAGTTATAAAGTATCACATTTTAAAAAAGGTAACAATCGATCTAGAAGAGTATCATTTATTTGGCATAAAGGTATCAATTGAAAAATAAAAATGTATCGTTTAAGAATCAAATGTAATATCAGTTTAAGAAGCAACTTCAAATGCCAACATGTGTATTTTTGTGCATGATTTCCAATTCAAGAGTTAATTCACTCTTTTAGCTGCTATCAAACACGAACAACATTTTTCATCACAACTCAAAAAATCAAAATAAAAAATCAGTTTTGAAAAATTTATAATAAAGTTCCCTTATTTGGCCATTTTTCACATAAAAAAAAAAACAACTTGAACAACCAGTAAGAGTAGACTAACTAGAAATCATGCATAAATGAATTTCTAAGAAATGAAATTACATTATAATAGTATTCCAAAATGATAGATTTCTTACATAATAAAATGCCATCAACATTTTGATTCAAATTGAACTCTTAAAACATCCCAAGATAAATTTAAAAAATGAGGAATCTTCAATCCAAGAATCTGCAAAATAAATTTAAGAAGTAAGTCAGATAGATAGAAAAGTACCATTTAATAAGCATGAAAGTATCAATTGTGCTAAAGACATGTATCAACCTGATATCCATCTAAAATAAACGAGGGTTGAGAGTTTTGGAGCCAAACTCATTCAACTGAGTAGAGCTTGCTTCACCATTATTCTTTGTGTATTTTTCCTAATACCAAATCCAACCTTTCTAGCATGCTTACAGTACAATTCGTACATTTCATTAAAGGTTTCTTTTTGAACACCAATGAGAGATCTAGACAAGTTCACAGTATCACCTAATGTGCATGAAAGTATCAATTAAAATATTGTACAGTATCAAAGTCGTGTGAGTATAACCTGATCAGTTGATGGAAAAATTTAACCTTCGTATTGTGCTCGTATAGGGATTGGCTCATTCTCAGAATCATCAATTATCACAAGAGCTTATGTATTATCTCCTACATTTATGTTAATTTCATTCATCCTTCTAAGTCTAATTTTCAAATTCCCAACAAAAATTCCCAAAATTTGAAATCTTCAATTCTTAGAATATACAAAATTAATTTTACAACTACAATCCATACAATTGAATAGATTTGATTGAATTTTAGACTCACCTTCAAATTTTCGAGCTGTAGAAAAATGGATAAAAATTGAATTTCTTCCACGACGAAGATGATATCGCCATCGTGGGCTTCCGGCGCGGTAGCCCTGAGCTGTCGACGTGGTGGTGATGGTGGCAGTGTCGGCATTCGCAAGAGGTTGACTCCTCTCTGTCGCCTCAGCCGCGATTCTCTTCTCCATCTCTCTCTATCTCGCGTTTCATTTTTTTTTTTTAAATTAGGGCTTAAGTGTTGGGCTGCTCCGGATAATGGGCCGACCCGTCTGATAGGCCGGCCCATCAGTCTCCTGCGTAGGAGAGTCCCCATCTTTTAAAAGTTCAGATGGCTAATTTTTATATTACCACAAAAAAAAAACCCACTTGTACCTAAGCAACAAAAGGCATATATATTACAAAAACTCATACTTACGCAACAAAAGGCGTATATTACAAAAACTCATACTAAGCAACAAAAGATATACATGTTACAAAAACTCGTACCTAAGCAACACGAGGCATATATATATTACAAAAACTGGTGCCTAAGCAACAAAAGGCAATACATATATTACGTCTACATTGAAAATAGATCTTATATATATATATATACATATTCATCCCCACCTCAAATGGAAGCGAATCTTGATCTTCTGTTTGAAATCATGGAGCGGTTCCTTTAAAAGGAGAGGCCGCCACTCTTTAAGAATCTCTTCGTAGATTTCCACTCTTACTTCCTTGAGCCCAAGCTGCCCCAATCTATTTTGGTTTGGAGTGATCATTTTCTTCATCAGTTTCTTGCGAAGAATATGAAGCAAATGGAGAGTAATGATCTTGGGGCGACAAAGCCTAAACAAACCTACCAGCATACGAGTATTAAGCGAATATATTGGTGTTTCAATCGTAAGATTCTCCAACACTAGAGGTTTGGGTTCGATATATGTATACCCCTTCTCACCAATTCTCCACCACCAATTTTTTATATAGAGAGTGATTTTTGATGGGCTCGACTGTGCCAATATTGACTTGTTGAGTTTCATGAACCACGAACGGCTAAGAACAAAGCGACTACACGCTGTCGATGTATAAGAATATTCCCATTCCCTTGAAGATTCAATAGAAAGGAATGGCATAGCCACTCCTGAATAACTAAAACTAACAAGATTTCGAACTTCAAACTCTCCCGTCAATGCCTTGAACTGCACAAAGCTTATGCGTTCGAGCGAAGTGCTAACAATCTGTATAGTTTTGTAGCCATGGCAGCCAACGAGGATCAGATCCTTCAAGCAAGGAAATCTGGAATCGAAGTTGCTGAAGAACAGGGCATCCACACACACCGTCTCCAGATACAGACGTCTGAGCTTACGAAGCTCATACAGATTCATCGCACTCAATGTACACATTTTACCATTACGATTTACTAAGATCGAGCTTCTGCAGTGGGAGAGTGACAATTCCTCAATCGAAATGCAGCAGGAAACTATATCCCTCAACATATCATCACTTTTCATATGCACTCTGTTTAAGCTAAGGGATTTAAGCCTCCAACATCTTACATTTCCGACAATTATGCGCCCACTTACAGATAAGCGAACAAGGGTTTCGGATTCGAGCACCTCTCGTGGCAAAAGCATTGTCACTGAGCGCATCTCCAGATTGAGATCTGCAGCTCCCATTTTCATGGCCTTCACAATCAATCTGTTGGCGAGAAACTCATTTCCCCTTGTACAACGTAGCCTCAAACTATCGATATTCAGATTCAAATCTTGGTACTTTGCTATGATCTTCATCACATATTTTACAAACCTGGATTTGGATGATTTTGGACCGCCATATGTGAAGTCCTGTTGGTCGAAATCGAGCGTGGGACGAATTAACCAGGCGCTGTACCAAGATTTGGATAGGAGAGTGGTTCGAGCAGCTTCTTTTCCGGTGAGAAACGATTGTATGTGTTGAATCATGGCTTCCGGCAATAGGGTTTCGCCATTGACGTCAGTTTTGAGTTTTTTGCCCTTCTCCATCTCAAACCACAGCTAGAAACAGTGATTGCCGATTTGTTTGAGAAATAGACCAAGCAAGCGTAGAGTCTATATTTGGATAAAATTAAGTTGCTGGGATGGAGTCTCTTTTTTCACGGATGGGATCCTCTGTTTTAGATTTGTTGTTTCAATTCGTATACCACGATTAAATTTATGAGGTTTTCTTCTATTTTTTTCATCAATTTTAATTTATTATGTTTTAATTTAATTTTATGATTGTTTTTAGGGTTCATCCAACCTAATTAGGATTTATAATCATTTTTTAGTATTTAATTTTTAAAGAAATGATTATTATGGTTGATTATTTTAAAAATATGATTTATAAATTTTAAAATTTTAATTTTTTGTTGATAGATGTGACTAGGTCGATTATTTTATAGTTAATTTTTATTTTTATAATATCTATTATTAAACTTGTTAAATCGATCGTGGAATACGAGGTGGAACATCAAATCTGAAATAGAGGATCTTGTCCCTTTTTTTTTATCCCTTAATTATTTATTTATTGTCGCTAAATGCTAATTAATGGTTGCCACTTACCAGTACTACTGCAATTGATTGCAATGCTGGGACTTGGAAAGTCGCTTGACTGACCTGAGACCCTCTAATTTCAAATTTTAAGATAAGATTTTCTATTTCACACCATGGGTTCTAACTCGTATTTTGTGATAGAATTTATAAATTTAATAATAGATTTTGTAAAAATAAAAATTAATTATACCATGATTAACTTGGTCTAGTCTATCAAAAGAAGATTGAAATTTAAAAAATTATAAATTATATTTTTAAAATAATCAACCATAATAATCATTTCTTAAGAAATTAAATACTAAAAAACATTATTAATCCTAATTGGATGGGATGAATCCTAAAAAAAATCATAAAATTAAACTAAAAACACAATAAATTAAAATTTTCGAAAAATGGAAGAAAAGTTAATAAATTTGATCGTCGAACATGGGTTGAAATACCAAATATAGAAAAGAGGATCACATCCGCCAAGTTTTATGTATCGAACATCAAAATTATTATTATTATTTTATTTTTCTTCATTTTTAATTTATTTTGATTTAATATAATTTACATTCTTATATAGGATTTCTTCTACCCAATTATGGTTTATAAGTATTTTTTTAGTATTTAATTTTTATTTTTTAGTCAATATAATTAATTTTTGGGGTTGATTATTCCAACTTAAGGTATATAATATTTTAAAATTTTAATTTTTAGTAATAAATATTAATTAGGATTAGTTATAATATAATAAATTTTATTTTTATGAAAAAATTATTAATATTGTACAATTTTGATTTTGAAACACAATTTGAGACTAGAAGATCTCAATTCTTGGAAAGTCGTCTTGCCTTGATTCGAAATTTGTCGTTCGTGGCAGTTCTATTTAATTTGATTTTATGTGTATTGATTATGATTTAATTTAATTTTACACTTATTAATTATAGTTAACATTTTCGAATTAGGGTATATAATTATTTATTTTTTTAGAAAATAAAAAATAATTAATAAAAAAAATATTAAAAAATAATTACATACTCTAATTGGGAAAATTGATTCCTAATTAACAAGTGTAAAATTTAACTAAAATACAACCAATTGAAATCCAAAAGAAAAACAAAATAATAATTAATATTTTAAATGTGTAGTATAAAATATTGCAGAGAGTGTAACAAAGTGTGGGTAAATTTTATTGTAAGGTGCATGTAGTGCATGCACTAGTCTTGCAAGTGACACGTGTCCCCAGCCCACCATTTTTGGGCTATTTGCAACCCCTTTTTTTGTTCGGAAACGAAAGTTTCGGCCCGAAGTTCGTGATACTTTAACTAACATATTGTGACACTTCGACTATTTATTATGATACTTAATTACCTATTGTGACAGTCCAAAACTAAAATTATTTTATCAGCTGACCGATAAAGATTGGAAATAGAAAAAATTAACTGCAAATAGTAAGGGGATGCACACAATAGAATTTACCCAAAGTGTGCCGGGCGGAGGTGTTTGGAAAATTCTACGCTACTCTCAAGGTAGTACATTTTTAAGTTTTTTCACCCCATTTTTTTCCATATCTCTCAACTCTCACTCATTTTCTAAAATAATAATCAATTTGATATCTCTTTTTTTTTTTTTTTTTTGCTTTCATTTTTTACACTAAAAATCATAGCTCCAATTTTTACATATCTTCAATTTTTTAATGACTGTGATTTTAATATATCCAATTCTCCAATTTATCATAATGATATTTCTTTAATGATTTGAAATAAAATAACTTTGTAGAGATTTTAACATACACTATTTTTTCTTAGATTTTTTTTTTCAGGAAATATGAATCAAATTAATTTTTTATATTGAATAAATAACTAAATATCCCATATGTTGTAAAATAATTGAATACATCGGATTAATCGACACCTTTTAAATAGGATTAAGTAAAATAATTGAATACATCGGCAAGTCTTATTTAATACATCGACAAGTCTTATTTAATATAATAAATTTTATATTATGTATAGACAACATTTTTGTTTTTGCGAGAAATCAATTTCAGTGAAAGAAATATACCGACAACTAAAATTTTATTTTTACAATATAATATAATATATTATATTATATTATATTTTTCAAACTAAAATATTTTACCGATGTCAATTTAACTCATAAAATAAATTTGCAACAACAATAAAAAATATGCCGATAAAGAATATTTCATTAAAATAACTCAAAAATATTACCAACTTATGTGCCGATATGGAAAAAAAATTCAAACACCTTATTTTTGCACATTTTAACTAATTAAATAGCAAATATTATATTTCAAAAGCCTAAACTAACAAGTTGTTATGGAAATTTTAAATTATTAAATAATATTTTAACATAATTACATTTTATAACATTATTTCATTTAATTTAATATCAATTCATACGAAATTTATTTAAATTTTATATCTTCATTTTTTCAAACTAATTAAATATTTAATAACCAATGTCATTTTCTCCCATAACACAAATTTTAATAACAATAAAAAATTTGCTGATACTGAATATTTCATAAAAATAATTAAAACATAATTGTCGACGTATGTGCCAATATGAAAAAATTATTTTTCAAACGCCAAAATTATTTTTTAAACATCTTATTTTGCACATTCTAACTGCATAAATAATATTTAAACATAATTAAATTTAACAAAATTGCGTTCATTTTTATGTAACAAAATAAAATAGGAAATCCATTTGATTCGTATTCTTGCAAAAACATGTTACGGAGCAAATTATTTAAATTTTACAAAATAAATATTTTATTCCATATTCCATTTTCTCCCTACTAAAATATTTTAATACCAACAATTAAAATGTTGCATATACATCATTTAGATTTACATTTTATTTTTACGAGCAATCAATTAAGATACCAACTAAAATATTTTAATACCAATTAAAATGTTGCCTATTCGAGATTTCATTTTCTCCCCACTAAAATATTTTAATACCAACAATCTATATTTTACACCTTTTCTATTTTGATAATTAAGAAATTTAATTTAAACTAAACTCAGTTACGTCAATAAAAAATTTAAGAGGTACAATATCATTCATTCTCATGTCAAAAATAGTGAAATAATTAAGTTTAGTAAAAAAAAAAAGAAATAAAAAATTTAGAGTGTCTAAAGAAAGATAAACATATGAATATCAATTTTATGGGACACAAACCAAAATATTAGACTATAGGGCAATACTTGGATTAGCCTGGAATTTTGCAATAAGTGTTTTTCAAGTGAGTTTTGATGACTGGTACGCAATGATGGCGATGGAAATGAAAGGACATTTAGCTTAATAGGATAGCTATCATTCTATTTTCTCATCCAAATATAAAATATTGCAATTGGAACGTCACAACTTTGCACTATTCTTTGATAGACCTCCATTTTTTTTATTATTTTTTCTTTCTTTCTAAAATTCATTCCATCTGGTTGATATTATTTTAGATTATTGAAAATTAATTATATACCGGTAGAATGAATAATTGTAAAATTAAATTTAAAAAAATTAATTAAAAATATAAAAATTAATAAATTTAATTATGTAGCATGAAATAATGCACAAAAATGTAATAGAAGATATCAACCGTGAATCTTGAGTGCAATAGAATGATAAAAATAATTGCTAAAATAAATCACACGTATATATGTAGAATCAAAAAATTCCGCAATTAATTTCGTCTGGATCCGGGCTCCGTCGATCTACAAAACAAAGGCAAAAAGATTTGTGAAGTCGAAAGACCGTCGGGGGTTGACGATCGAACGGACTCCGACGCTCAAGTCAGAATCGAGACTAGGAAAAATAGATGAATAAAGCAGTAAGTAAGGTAGAAGAAAAGCCATAAATTTGAATGATTGTGTAGTGTTTTAATAATAGATGATTATTCCCCCCCCCCCCCCCTCATTATAAAATGGACGTATATATAGAGGAAGGTTTAACCAATTTCCCCTTTTCAAGGGATCATTTCTATCCCTTTTAGGGTTTTTGACGGGGTCACACTTATCTTCAACGGACATGTTTGACTTGGTCTTCTTTAAGAGTCTTGTTCAAACTTGGTCGAGGCCTCCGGACCTCGAGGCTTCTGGACCTCAGGATATCAACCTCGAGGCCTCTAGACCTCTAAACCTCGAGACGTCGGCCTCGATTAAGGCTTCAACCTCTTGATTTCGGCTCTTAAGCCTTTGACCTCTTTATGGGCCTTAAGCGGAAAAAGGCCTCTACAATATATATAACTGCAAAAAAATGTACATTAAAAATATATACTATTATGACTTGGGGAAATTCTAAACCGCTCCCACAAAATAGGATCATTGTGGCACATAAAAGTGTCACATTAACTATTTTGTGGGAGCGGTATAGAATTTTTCCAAGTCATAATAGTCATAATAGTGTGGGTGCGGCATAGAATTTCCTGTGACTTGAGTGGCTTGAGAAGCACCTCAGATCCATGTCATTCTGCATGACATCATGTGTCAAGCAAGCATTTTTTTTTTAATTTTGTTTAAACAAATAAAAACTTGAAGTTTATGTTCTAGTCGGAAAATGTCCAAACTTCACACTCCTCCCACCGTCCAAAAAATATATTTTATTACTTGTTGTAAACTAAAGAGAGCCGAGAGAAAATATGAATTGTGTGTATTCAATATGAGGACCAAATGCCTCTATTTATAATAATACAAGAGCTAGGGTTTTAGAGTTAGATACTTGACCATCACTCATATCATATATTTACAACACTCCCCCTTGAGTGACCAATCTCTAAAATAAATGTTGCCTCATTAAAACCTTGCTAGAAAAACCCATTGGGAAAAAATCTAGTCGAAGGAAAAAGAGTACAACTGCTCCCCCTGATCTTGAGATCATTGTAGATCTTGGAGTCGGCGCATGCCGATCTTGTGTACCAATTTTCTGAATGTTGATGTTGGTAATGCCTTTGTGAATAAGTCTACCAAATTGTCACTTGAGCGAATTTGTTGAATGTTGATTTCGCCATTCTTTTGGAGATCGTGTGTGTAGAATAACTTGGGAGAAATGTGCTTTGTCCTATCACCTTTGATGTATCCTTCCTTGAGTTGCGCGATGCAAGCAGCATTATCTTCATACAAAACAGTTGTAGTGATCTTTGATGAAGTTAATCTGCATGGCTCTTGTATGTGACTTGTCATATTTCTCAACCATACACACTCTCGACTTGTTTCATGGATTGCAATGATTTCAGAATGATTTGAGGATGTTGCAGTCAAGGTTTGCTTCACAGACTTCCATGATATAGCAGTTCCACCACATATGAAAACATAGCCAGTTTGTGACTTGGCTTGATGTGGATCGGATAAAAATCCTGCATCCGAATACTCTACCAGAGAAGAATTGGAATTTTTTGAATAATATAATCCAAGGTCTATGGTACCCTTCAAATAACATAGAATGTGCTTAACACCATTCCAATGTCTCAAAGTGGGTGCAACGCTATATCTTGCGAGAAGATTTACAGAAAAAGCTATATCTAGTCTAGTATAATTAGCCAGATAAGTTAATGCTCCAATTGCACTTAGATATGGTACTTCAGGACCAAGTATCGTTTCACCATCTTCAATAGGTCGAAATGGATCTTTTTTCGTATCAAGAGATCTAACGACGATTGGTGATGCTAATGGATGTGCATTATCCATATAAAAGCGCTTTAACACTTTTTCTGTATATGTGGATTGGTGAATAAACGTTCCTCCTCGGACACGTTCAATTTGCAAACCAAGACGGAATTTTGTCTTTCCCAAATCTTTCATCTCAAATTCTTTCTTCAAATATTCAACAGTTTTATTGAGCTCTTCAGGAGTCCCAATTAAATTCAAATCATCAACACAAACTGCTATAATTGCAAATCCACTTTCGGTTTTCTTTATGAAAACACAAGGGCAGATATCATTATTTTTGTATCCTTCTTTCAACAGATACTCGCTCAATTTATTATACCACATACGGCCAGAGTGTTTCAGCCCATACAACGATTTTTGCAGTTTAATCGAAAACATGTTTTTGGGTTTTGATTTTAATACTTCAGGCATTTTAAATCCTTCAGGGATTTTCATATATATGTCATTATCTAATAACCCATATAGATAGGCAGTTACTACATCCATAAGGCGCATAGCAAGCCTTTGTGACACAGCCAGACTAATCAGAAATCTGAAAGTAATCGCATCCATTACTGGAGAGTATGTTTCCTCATAATCAATTCCTGGTCTTTGAGAGAAACCTTGTGCTACGAGTCTTGCTCTATATCTCGTAACTTCATTTTTCTCATTTCTCTTTCTAACAAATATCCACCTGTATCCAACAGGGGTTTCAGATTCCGGAGTTATGACTATAGGTCCAAATACTTTCCGGTTATCATAGGAATTTAATTCCATTTTCATAGCTCTTTTCCACATTGGCCAATCATTTCCCTGTTTACATTCTGTAATAGATTTTGGTTCAGGATCCTCATTTAAAATTTGATGAGCTATGTGAAAGGCGAATATATCATCTACAATGATATGTTCTCTCTCTAGTATCTGATTGGAAGATAAATAATTTATTGAGATCTCATGATTTTTAGATACATCTAATTCTTCAGGAATTACATCACTTTCATTTGATTGATTAATTATTTTCGTCATTGTTTGGTTTCCATCTTGCCCCTTTCTTTTCCTAGGCACATAATCTTTGGAACCAATTGGTCAACCACGTTTTTGACGAATTTTAGACTCATTTGCTACCAAAGCTATTTGTCCTTCAGGGACATCAATTTTGGCTGGAGTATTTGCAGCATGTATGTGAGATTGTGTCACTTTTCTTGTATCTACAAAAGCATCAGGAAGTTGGTTTGCAATCTTTTGCAAATGAATAATCTTTCCTTGTGCTTTTCTGGATGTAGATTTGTTCCACCTAATGTTGGAAATGTCATTTCATCAAAATGACAATCTGCAAACCGTGCAGTAAATAAATCACCCGTTAAAGGTTCAATATACCTTATAATCGAAGGTGAATCAAATCCAACATATATCCCAAGCCTTCGTTGGGGACCCATTTTTGTTCGTTGTAGGGGTGCAATTGGGACTTGAACCGCACAACCAAAAGTTCGTAAGTGAGAAACATTTGGTTCTCGACCAAGAATAATTTGCATTGGGGAGTATTCATGGTTTGCCGATGGTCTAATACAAACTAATGTTGCCGCATGTAATATGGCATGACCCCAAGCAGTAGTTGAGAGTTTTGACTTCATAAGTAATGGTCTAGCAATAAGTTGAAGACGTTTAATAAACGATTCTGCTAAATCATTTTGAGTATGGACATGAGCGACTGAATGTTCAATCTCAATTCCAATAGCCATACAATAGTTTTCAAATGCTTGAGACGTAAACTCACTAGCATTATCAAGACGAATTCTTTTAATTGAATTATCTATAAATTGAGCTCGTAATTTTATAATTTGAGCAAGTAGTCTAGCAAATGCTGCATTTCTAATAGAAAGCAAGCATACGTGTGACCATCTAGAAGAAGCATCATTCAATACCATAAAGTATCGAAAAGGGCCACATGGTGGATGTATAAGTCCACAAATATCTCCTTGAATTCTCTAAGAAAGATGGAGATTCAATATTAACCTTCGTATATGAATGTCTAATGACTAACTTGCCTTGCGCACAAGCATCACATGGGAATTCATTTGTCATAAGAATCTTTTGATTCTTCATGTTGTGCCCATATGAATTATTGATTATTCGGCGCATCATAGTTGCTCCAGGATGTCCAAGCCTATCATGCCAAAGCAAAAAGCTTTTTGTGTCATTGAACTTCGGGTTCATGACATGGTTTGTCTCAATTGCCTTTATGAATGTGTAATACATCCCAGAAGGTAGTGTTAATAATTTTTTCTTTTGTTCGCTTATGGTCGGATATAAAAGAATTTATGCAGAGATATTCTTTTCCACCTTCTGATATAGTCTCGATGTGGTATCCTTTATAGCGGATATCCTTGAAACTTAGTAAGTTTCTTTTTGACTTACAGAATACAGGGCATTTTTAGTATCTAATTTAGTATGATTTGGTAAAATGATACAAGCTTTTCCGGAGCCTTCAATGATGTTTGATGCACCTGATATCGTGTTAACATTATCCTCAGCTAATGTTAACTTAAGAAAATATTTCTTATTTTGGAGAATGGTGTGTGTAGTGGCACTATCAGCAAGACAAATATCACAAGATTCCATTTGAATGTCTGAGATGTTTTTAAAAGAAGATCAATTATTATTGAGTAAAAATACGAAAGGAAAAAAAACAATTGTTTTTAACGAAAAAACAACGATGTGAAAGTAAATAAGCAATGTCTTTTTATCAACTAGAAATAAAAGATAAATGACTAAACAATGTCCATATGATCGTCTTCAAGCACACCACCACCAATCAACTGATCCATGTTATCTCCTTTTAGATCATCAAAGAAGTCAGAGACATCTAAGTGAGTAGTATCAATTGGACCATCAAAGTCAACGACATTGGTTTCCTTCTTGTCTTTTTCCTTGATCGAATCTTGATATAGATCTGCAAGGTGTTTTGTCATTTGGCAAGTACGTGACCAAAGTCCATTCATGCCACATCTATGACATACAGCTTCCTTTTTGGATGAACTGTGCTCATTGGATGTTTTCTGCCTTTTGTTGCTAGAGGTTGCATCATTTGGTTTACCGCGTCCACGACCGCGACCATATCCACATCCACGTCCACGCCCACATCCACGTTGGTTCCCACGACGTCCATTGTCATGGTTGAAAGTTGCATTGGCTTCAGGCAATGCAGTGGAACCAGTGGGGCGGAGTTCGTGATTTTTCATGAGCAATTCATTATTTTGCTCGGCAACCAACAAACAAGATATTAGTTCAGAGTACTTTTTGAAACCACGCTCCCTATATTGTTGTTGTAATAGCACATTAGAAGCATGAAAAGTGGAGAATGTTTTCTCAAACATGTCAGCATCAGTGATATTCTCTCCACAAAGTTTCAATTTTGAAATAATTCTAAATAATTCAGAATTATAAGCACTCACAGACTTAAAGTCTTGCAGTCTAAGATGCATCCACTCGTAACGAGCTTTAGGAAGGACGATAGTCTTTTGATGATCAAACCTTTCTTTCAGGTTTGTCCACAACTCACTCGGATCTTTGACGGTCAAATATTCCATCTTTAGATCATCATGAAGATGATGACGAAGGAAAATCAACGCCTTAGCGCGATCCTGTTGAGATGCTTTATTTCCTTCTTTGATTGTCTCCCCTAGACCCCTTGAGATCAGGTGAACATCAGCATCAAGAGTCCATGACATATAATTCTTGTCTGAGATGTCAAGGGCGATGAACTCAAGTTTGGCTATGTTTGTCATTCGTGCAATTCTGCACAAAGAATCAAGGATATATTATCCACATGTTTAATTTATTTGCTCTTTAGAGCATGTAATATTCTTCAGGAATATTACTTGTGCCACTTTAATAGCATCAATTATGATCTTGAATGTAATATTCTTCATGAATATTACTTGTGCTACTCGAATAGCATCAATATTTAATTTTTCAAGATTAAATCGGAAAAGATCGATTATTATAACAATAAGAAAAACAGACATAATATATTAAAGCCAATAAAGATAGAGTGAATGTGATTTCCAACAAATAACACAAACAAGTTGGGTTTAGTTAATTAGTGTCTTTACCATTACAGACGGAAAAAAAATGTTAAATCATAATCAAGTTTTAGTATTTAATTCACTATATAGCCCAAATCGATGATAAATAATTATTAATTATGCACGTAACTTTATTATGATACCATAATTATGAAAGTATTATATATATGTTTATATAAATATATTAAGAATCCATAACATAATGATAGCATAAGATACGGCAGGATTCATTCGATTTTTTTTCAAAAGCAATGACTTGATTAATTATAAGTGCCAAACCCTTTCAAATCATAGCTCCTCATCCTCGGCTTGAACCCACAATTTGCCGAAACAATCACACCACAAAATGTTTAAATCATCCAAGCGGCAAAAGGAATAACGAGACAAAACAATATTAAAAGTTTTATATAAATCTTAATTACTGATGAAAAATATTTAATTCATGTCATCTTTCAATCTCATCATTCACAATATAAAATTTTGATTCACATCAAATTTAATTTCATAATTTTGATTTAAAAGTTACCTCGCAGGAAAGACACGATTCTTTCCTATGGCATACCTCCAATATTAATTCAAACTCAATTGGCTAGAGACTCGTGCTGATAACGTGTTGTAAACTAAAGAGAGACAAGAGAAAATATGAATTGTGTGTACAATATAAGGACCAAATGCCTCTATTTATAATAGTACAAGAGTTAGGGTTTTAGAGTTAGATACTTGGTCATCACTCATATCATATATATCTATTAGATATATTTACAACATTACTCCTAATTACACGTGCTTAAATTTTTTTCTTGATAATCTATGTTTTAATTTTTTATTAAAAATCGGTCAAACATATATATTAATGTTCTAAATTTTGACATTTTTTTCCTAAAAACACCCTGAACTTTGACCATTTTTCTAAAAAAGTCTCCAACTTAAAAAATACTAAAAAAATATCCCGAGTTTTCTATTTTTTTTTTTGTAAAAATATCATGAGATTCAATTTCCAGCATCAGATTAATGACGGAGCATACTTGAATCTAACATTTCAAAGTGATGTAAAATTTTTATTTTTTTAAAAAATAAATAAATAATGACAATAATATTTTCCACTTTCCTCTTCAAAATCGTAACTTCTCATTCTCCTGAATCTCTCATTACTAATTAAATTTGAAGGGAAAAAATGATTTCTTTTCATTCCTTTGAAAATTCTCTCTATCAATGGAAAAAAAAAAATGATTTCTTTTCAATTCTCCCAAAATCTCAATCCAGATAAACCAATCCAATTTGAAGAAAAAAAATGTATGCCCTTCAAATTGAGATTTAAAAAAAAAAATCCATATCACTTTGACACGCTGGAGTTTGATATGGTTCATCATTAATCCGGTGCAGGAAATTAAATTTCATGACATTTCTACAAAAAAAATGAAAAGTTCAAGACATTTTTAGAAAAAAAAAATGTCAAAATTCAGGATAAATTTTGGTATTTTGTGAAGTTTATCACATTTTTAGAAAACATGACATAAGTTTATATTTGATCTTAAAAATCTATACTATACATTAAAACAAAGTAGTGCATAATTTTCGTAAAGAAGATTTCCAGCTCAAAAATGTCAAATCATAAAATAAAAAAATATTTACATTTTTCAATTGAGAAAAATATAAAATATTATTTTCATGCAGTATTGGAAAGCTTAAATAGCTCACACATAATCATTCAACAATTTTTTAGATCGGACTTCAGAGACTAAACCATATTACTTAAAAAAATAATATCGTCTTATACATAGCCACATAAGACACGGGTGTTAAACTAATTAACAATAATTTGGATCACGTGTTCGAATCTCCTCAATATCACAGGTTGGGTGTGTAAGTTAACAAATAAATAAAATCCCTAGTTAGCAATATTGATATAGTAGAGAATATTGATGCGGATAGCCAAAAATTTTCCACTCAACCTTAAGCTAATTCAATTTATACAAATACTAGATTCGGCTGCAAACTTGCGCTCTTAATTCAATTTGAGACCTGTAATTAAAACCATTATGAATGAGTGAAAATCTAGTTCTAATTAAAATCCAAAAACAAAAAAGAAACCAACAGTTTATCCCAATTAATGCACTCCATTCAATCAGAAAATATTACAAAAACTCTCCCCCTTGCAAGATAACAAGAAATATGAGGAGATGACATAAACAACAATTGTTTTTTTTAGGGAAGACATGAACAACATTGTTAAAAATAGAATTAGATCTGTGCATATATATGTGGTCATCATCCCCACTCCAACTGAAAGCGAATCTTCTGTTTGCTTAAACCATCTAGATCTAAAGGTTCCTTCAACAGCGGAGGCTGCCACTCTGTAAGAATCTCTTGGTAAACTTGGACGTTTACTTCCTTGAGATCAAACTGCCCAAACATACTCTCGTCTGGAATGCCGCAATTTGGACCGTTGATTTCCTTCTTCAGTTTCTTGCAAAGAAAATCAATGGACTCATCGTTTCGGCTCCAGTACTCTTTGCTAGGCAGAGGAAGCAAAGTAATCAACTTGGGACGACAAATGGCAAACAAACCAACCAAAAGAGCATCCAAACCACATCTTGCTTTAATGGCCACATCTTCCAATACTAAATTTGTTTGGGCATAGCTTCAACAGCATTACCTCCCTCCTCATCACTATTTCTCTTCAAATACCAAAAAGCAGAAGTGTTTAGAGAGAGAGAGATTTTGGATGGGCTCAACTCTGCGAATAAAGTTTTCAATCTCATGAACCACGAACGAGCATGATCAGGGCGGCTGTGAATTATAGAAATATAAGACGAAGATGAGCAATCCCACGAAGATGCAACAGAAAGAGACGGTATTCCCACACCTGCATAACTAAAATCAACAAGATTTGGAACATCGAACTCGCCCCTCAATTTCCCCATGAACAGAACAAAGCTTATGCGCTCAAGCGAAGTGCTTGCAATCTGTATAGTTTTGTAGCCGAGGCAGCGAACAACGCTCAGATCCTTCAAGCGAGGAAATCTGGAATCGAAGTCGGTGAAGAACAAGGTATCAACATACACCATCTCCAGAAACAGACGCCTGAGCTTACGAAGCTCAGGCAGATTCATCCGATTCAATTCTATCTTTCTAGACTTGGAATCGATCGAGCAGGTGCATTTCGAGAGAGAGAGATCTTCGATCGAAATGCAGCAGGAAATTATATCTCTGATCGTATCATCACTCTTCATATGAACTCTGTCCAAGGTGAGGGATTTAGGCCTCGATCCCACCAACTCTCGCAGGGAGATGAATTTGGCTGAGCGCAACTCAAGACTCAGATCTGCAGCTCCCATTTTCACGGCGTCTGCAATCAACTTATTGACGAGAATCTCAACACCCTTTCTACAACTTACCGTACGTAGCCTGAAACTCTCGATTTTCAGATTCAAGTCTTGGTACCTTTGCATGCTCTTCGTCGCGAACTCGGCAAACCCGACTTCCGGTGATTCGCGGTTTTTGAAGTCGCTCTCATCAAAATCGAGCGTGGGGCGAGTTGACCAGGCGTCGTACCATGATTTTGATAGAAGAGTGGTTTGAGCAGCTTCTTTTCCGGTGAGAAACGATTGTATGTGTTGGATCATAGCTTCCGGCAATGGGGTTTCGCCATTGACGGTTCTGAGTCTTTTGCCCTTCTCCATTTAAACTGTAAAGAATAATCAAAATATGCGTAGATCGAGATATATATATAGTAGGGTAAAGTGTAAACGACGACGCTTGGTTCTCTCATTTTTATTGTTGCGAAGTTATATTAATGGATAGTTGGATACGTGTACAGCTATATGCTGCAATTGATTGCCGCTGGGATTTGGAAAGTCGCCTTCATTGTAATTCGCCGGCGGCGGTATGTGGGTGGATTGATAGTGCATAGACACGTGAAATCCACTTGTTTAAATTTCCTCCTGCACTTTTTCATATTTTATTTCGTGTTATATTATCAAATTTATGATTTTAATAATATTTATTATAAAATAAAAATTAATTATTACATAAATAATCATAGTCAATATTTATTAATTAAAAATTAAATTAAAAATTATAAAACATAATTTTGAAAAAATTCAACCATATCAATGAATTATTAATTGAAAATTGAAAATTAAATATTAAAAATTAATTATAAATCCTAATTGGGTGGAACAAACCCTAAAAACAATCATAAAATTAAACTAAATCACAAAAAAATAAAATTGAAGAAAAAAATATAATAAAACTTATAATTTGAAAATGTAACACAAAGAGTTTACGTAACAGGAAATTCCATGCCTTCTTGCACTATTAGTATGTGATATTTTTATGTTGCGTTTTAAATCTATAATTTTATAATAATTTTTGTAAAAATAACAATTATTTAATTTTAGAATTTTTAATTAAAAATGGTTGATTCTTCTGAAATTATGGTATATGATTAATTTTTAATGCTTAATTATCTTTTTTGAATTAATAATTCATTATTATGGTTGATTTTTTTCATAATTAAACTAGTATATCTCCCGCGCGATGCTCGGCACTATTTTATTTGATTTTATAATAATTGAATGATTAGATATATTTTTGCATTACATGTATATATAAGTGTGTGAAGCAAACGTATAAATTTTTTTAAATAGGTTTAAAAACTAAATTTTATTTTTCATAGATATAAACATTAATTATCATAATTATTTAAGCAAATAAATAACTTAATATCATCTTGAAGTAATAATAATTCGAGTATGCTATAAATAAATGGCATAAAAGAAATTAATTGAGCACATGTGGTCTATGATTGTATAGTCAAAGTTTGCACCGAAAATTTTTAATCTAATTTATCCAGCATACAAAAATAACAACAAAATTCAACAAATATAAGCGTGCAATGTATGAACTTTTTCTGTTATGCTATTATGATTTAAATTGACTTTGATATTTTTATATTTTAATTAATTCGAAGTTAATATTTATGGTATTTAAAGAAAAATAGAAACAGTAAAATTTACATAATTATGTGAAAATGAAAATTTACACAATAAAATGCTTAATTGAATATAAAGTTTAGTTGGTCATAAACTTTTCCACTTGATCGATCACAATATATATTATATTTGGAATAAATTAGAATATATATAAATATAACTTTTATTGAAAATCGAACTTATATAGTTTATTATGATAAATTTTGTAAATCGGATTGTTAAATAATATGTACCTATTATGAATAAAAATAAATTAGCAAAATAAAAACTTGAAACCATAAAATAATTGAAAAATAATTAAATAAAAATAATGTAGTTGGTCATAATGAGATTTGAGAACTTTAGCCATTAACCTCTGCCAAACACATAATTGTGAAATTTTTGACATTGATTTTCTTTTGTACAATATTTTGAGGATATTTTTTATTTATAATTTTATCCCTATGATTTTGCACTAATATATGTATAGATAGATTGATAGATTGTTAATGATGTATTAAAACTTGACCTTTTCATTCTGCCTATGAAAATAGTTTATGATTGAATTACATGAGAAATAAAGTATGCATTGACTTGAAACGTTATATTAATTACTAATGAATGACTAAAAAAAACTAATCAGGAGGTTAAAAACAAAAATGAAGCATTAAAACAATACTAAAGAAAATATGAATTACTAATGACATATGAATTAAAAAAATTATACATTTAGAATAAAAAAATAATAAATAAATGAAACGGAATAGACATTGCATTAAAAAAATTCAATCAATATAAAAAAAATGTAATAATAATTAAATCATTAAATAAAATAATTATAAAAAAAGGTTATTGTAGGAACATTTAAGGAAAGTCCTAAGTTTGGAACGAAAAAAAAAAGATGAATTATGGAAGCAAAAAAATCGAACCTATACCACTAAGAGGCAAAATGAATTTTAATTTTCCTAAAAGAAAAAAAAAAGCAAAAAAAAAAGAAAAAGAAAACATTTAACGAAAGCCTAAGCTGAGAGAAAAGGAAAAAAAAAAAACGAACTGGAAAGCAACAATTAAATTTATATCAGTTACCATCAAAAGGCAAAATGAATTTTAGTTTCAAAAAAGAATAAAAATAAGGAAAAAACTGAAGAAGAAAAAAAACACAAGAAATGAAATAAAAGAACAAAAAGTAATGGAGGGTATATTTTCAAAAAAGGGGAAAAAAAAACAAAAACTGAAAAAGCAAAAAAAAAAACACAAAAAAGGAAAAAGAAAATAAAAAAAGCAAGAAAATGGCCACAAAGATTCAATCCTAGGCCATCCAGGATTGTGAGAGAGTCCAACCACTGCGCCACAATGAAGACTTGAAAAATATTTCAACAAAAAAGTGTTTTATTTCATGTTTCTTACTAATTTTTTATGACATTTTTACCCCTACGATTTTGCTTTAATATATGTATAGATTTATAACTTCTAAAATTTTAATTCATTTTTTATGTTTTTTTTTTGTAATGTATTAAAAATTATGGGATCAAAAATTATTTTCATAATTAACCAACTTTATTTTTTATAGTCAAATCTTATATTTTCATATCTTTTATATTTTATAATATGAAAAACTTCAACCTAAATTATTCTAATTTATAATTAGATAATTCTATTAATCAATTTATAGAAACGCTGATGGTGTAATTTTTTGGTTTGTCAATATATCAAAAATTTAAATGCAGGGTTTTTTTTTTTTTGGCATAACACAAATTCAATAATTGCTTAATCGTTCAGTATTGTTAGCGGCTAGAATTTCTTAAAAACATGAATCCCATCCCATTCTCTAATAACGCAAATAATACGATGCTTAAAAATATACCAAAAGAATCGATGTGGAAGCATGCATACCAATAGCAAAAGAAAGCATGAAAACATTCGAATTAACTGCATATTCAGTTTTGGAATCATCATAGTACATTCTCCATGACAAAATACGTGGTTAAAAAATCTATGTCGTGAAGTCCTTAACACAGTACAAAAACCAACTGAGGACGCTTTCAAATTATATGATTATCTCAAGCCCACAATATTGGCGACTAGATAATCACTTTAATGCAGTATTCATTCTACTAGCACAATGACGTCCAGATGGTATAGCCTAGCACAGTATGATTTGTCATATTTGATGTGGTATTTTATACCTCAAATAATAATCGTGACAAGTGTAAATGTACACGAATGTAGCAAACAATGATACGAGTCGAACCTCAAGGAATAAGAATTATATTTTAACAATGCAAGTAATGTTAACCCAAGTTAAATTCACTATTTAAACAATCAACAATTCATGGAATGATTTGTTTCTACTTTAAGCACTTAAAGCAAGTTCTACGCCAGTGTAAAATATCAAGAACTTCGAAGGAAAGATTTAAATGATAAATAAAAAGGGCTCTAGGGTGCTAAATCATAAATGATGATACTCTCAACAATCACATGAATCACATACCTCTCATCTCTCAACAAGATTTGGATAACAATTCATCTAAGTACTTTCTCAAGCAACTTAAACATTTAGGCTAATGTGAAAATCTCTATCTCTAGTGAACATTTCACAACCAGCTTACTTAAGTTCCAAATCACCATCATCTTCCCAAATACTCTTCATTTTCTCAAAATCACAAGCAAATAAACTTATACATCAAACATTCATACAAAATGATTTTTCCCAAACACATTAAGCACAAAGATGAATTCAATGGAGGCCACCCAAAAGCATTCACTAATCAACACACTGATTTATAAGTAACAAAGAGGGGAAGATACATTAATCACACAATCATCTAAAACAACAATCATCAAAGGTTCCAACACCCAAAACCAAGAAGATTTAGCTACTCATGCTTATATAAATGAAAACAAACACATGTAAAGAAAACATAGGTAAAGATTAGAACCGAGTATATAACCATACGAAAATCAAAATTTGTAAATTTCAAGAACAACTATGCCCCAAACCAAAAAATTAACAAAATAATTAGTTAAAAGCTCGAACCTCAAGGCTGTCGGAAATCCTCAAAAGAGCGTCGAAAAGCTTGGTTTCTTTTGGCTTCAGTTTTTGCCAAATAATTTGATTTTGTCGGCCGTCTTGATGGAGCTTGTTGGAAATAGAATAAAATAAAGATTTGCCATATCCGATAAATCCGGATATAGATTAGAATGAATATTGAGTTGATTTGTTTCCTAGTTCGTACATATCTTTTCCTCCTCTATTAAAAGAGGCTGTACACAATTTATTGAGTAATTTGAATGAGAACCAAATCTATCGTTTCCTCAATATGCTTCCTACAATTGTCTTCATGGTATCAGAGCAGGTTCATATTCAGACTTAGAAAAGAATTCATCACAGTCCATAACCTCTCTCGGCCAAATAGCAAGAAATCTGCAAATAGCACCAAAAACACAACCAAATGTCAGACCCAACACCAACAGAAACAACCTCGAATAACAGAGGAACCCAAGATGAATTAGCCCTCCAACTGGCATCGTTGCTCAGAAACAGCCTCAATTTACCCCAAACACCAAGCACAGAATCCATAAATATTGGGTTCAAATTAAACGAAGATAATTATCCCCTATGGTCGGTTCTAATCAAGAAACCGATCGGAGGCCGATGCAAGGCCTCATACATCACCGGCAGTCCACCGGCACCCTCATCGACAGATTCATCGTACCCTCGGTGGGAACAAGAAGACCAGTATGTGTTCACCTGGCTCGTCCAAAATATCGAGCCTCATCTCATCAACTCAGTATCCAAGCACTCTACATCCAAGGCGGTCTGGGACAGTCTCGCACTCACATATGGGAGCGGGACCGATTCCCTCCAACTATTCGACTTGCACAGAAAAGCAAATATGATGAAACAAGAAGGACGAACATTAGAAGAAATTTGGGCACAATTACAAGAAGTTTGGATGTCGATAGATAGACGAGAACCCAATCCAATGGAGTGCAAAAAGGATATAGACATGTATAACCAAATCATACAAAATCAGAGAGTGTACCAGTTTCTAATGGCATTAGATGAGAAGTATGAACCGATCAAGAAGGAAATCCTCAAACGAGAGCCCTTGCCCTCAGTCGAGACAGCATACTCGATGGTACGCCGGGAGACCGCCAGGGATCGAATTCTTCGACCAGCAATTTCCGATGAAAAGGGAACATCATCGGGCATTGGGCTAGGGCTCGCGACAAGGGATCGACAGAATAAGGGACCGCCGCCGAACAAAAACAAGAGCCGACAGTCGGACGATGACAAGAGCAAACTCGTCTGTGAACATTGTGGCAAAAAACGACACACCAAAGAGAATTGTTTCCACTTGATCAGTTTTCCAGACTGGTGGGATGAGACGAAACGGATGAAACAGACCCAGCCACACTGCCGCGGAGGAGCAGCAGCTGTGGCGACCACCGTCGACCGAGTCGCCGACGCCGGAACGGGCAACAGAGATCCGATAGGGGCCAGGCAGCAGGGGGAGACGGAGGTCGCGGCGGCAAATTGGGTGGAGGCGGCTAGGGTTAGTTTCGAAGAAGGGAAAGGTAATGGAGATCCCTTTTTTAATGCTAAATGGACGAAATTGCAGAGAAGCCCCCACAGTTTTCCAGCCTTGCAGAGTAGTCCCCGCAGTTGTGAAGCCTCTCAAAATCAGCACCATATTCCTTTACTTAAGGATTATGAGGCTAGTGCATTAAAAATGGACGACCGTGACTCTAAAAAAATTAACCAATGGATTTTTGACTGTGGAACAACGGACACCATGACATTTGACGCTTCCGATATTATAACAAGGACACAGCCATTGAAAACACATGTGCAAACTGAAAATGGGGAACTTGCTCCGGTTCTTGGCGCCGGGACCATAAACTTATCTTCCACACTTCAATTGTCGAATTGTTTATTTGTCCCGTCTTTATCTCACAAACTTTTGTCTATCAGCCATGTCACTAAGGAATTGAACTGCACATTACTAATGCAACCCCATTTCTGTCTTTTACAGGATATCAGAACGGGGGTGATTATTGGGCGTGGCACTGAAAGAAGTGGGCTCTACTATGTGGATGACATTTCTCCAAAAGGCACTGTGATGCTAACTCATGGATCTGGAAACCGAGAGGCTTGGCTTTGGCATCGCCGGTTAGGGCATCCCTCTGTTAGTTACTTAAAAATGTTGTTTCCAAATTTGAGTGTTTCTCCAGACATGCACTGTGATATCTTTTTTTGGCTAAAAGCCATAGACATTCTTTTAAACCCAATAATACTCGTGTTGATTCTGTCTTTTCATTAGTTCATTCTGATATATGGGGTCCTGCATCGGTTATTGGGGGTCCGGGTTATCAGTATTTTTTATTATTTATCGATGACTGTTCCCGTATGACTTGGATTTATTTTTTAAAAAATAAATCTGAGGTTTTTGAAAAGTTTTCGCATTTTTTTGCTCTTGTTCGTACCCAATTTCAGCGAACAATCAAAATTTTGCGTTCTGATAATGGGGGTGAATTTGTTAACACTAGACTGTCTCAGTTTTGTTCTGCTCATGGCATTGTTCACCAAACTACCTGTCCCCATACCCCAGAACAAAATGGCACAGCTGAAAGAAAAAATAGAATCCTCCTCGAAATGGCCCGAGCTATGTTGCTCGAATCTCAAGCTCCATCCCATTTTTGGCCTGAAGTGTTGGCTACATCAATATATCTGTTAAACCGTTTGCCTACCAAAGCCTTACAGTTTCAAACTCCCATCCAAGCCTTATCCGAACAAGCTCAAGTCCCAGCTCCTATGACCTTGCCACCAAAAGTCTTCGGATGTTCTGTCTTTGTCCATATTCCCAAACAAAGCCGAGATAAATTCTCCCCGTGCTCTGTCAAGTGTGTTTTCGTAGGATATGGTGTTCACCAAAAGGGATACCGTTGCTACGATCCTACATCTCGTCGCTTATTCACCACTATGAACTGTGATTTCTTAGAAGGTGAATATTTTTACCACCACCTTAGGAGCCAGGGGGAGTTTGTGGGAACTAGTGACTCCATAAGTTGGTTAACAATAGACCCATTGCCTAATGCTGAGCCGCAATCGGGACCTAATCCGACAGAGGAAGTTAACAGTGCCGCGGAGAAACGGTCAGACGCAAACATACAGTTCGCTAATGACAGTCACGACCAACCATTATCCCCTCTTCTGATATCTGAGGTACAAAACTCTGTTGATAATTACAGTTCAGATTCTTCTCTTGAAACTAATGAAAATGACAGGACCGGAAGTGGTGAAGAGACAGGTAGCGACTCTGCTGCAAATGAAGAAGTGGAACCCCAAACTGAAGTAAGAAGATATGTTCTTCCTCCCAGGAGTACCAGGGAAATTCCTCTTAAAAGGTTCTCTCCCGAACACGAGAAGAGGAAAACCCGGTATTCAGTGGGAAATTACTCTACAGGGATTCTCACTGACATGGCTAGAGCATTTGAAGCTGCTATTTTACGAGAGGTTGACATTCCAACCACTGCTGAAGAGGCTATGAAGCACAAATGTTGGAAAGAAGCTATGGAAAAAGAACTAAATGCACTAGCCAGAAACGACACTTAGGAGAAGTGTATGCTGCCAAGAGATAAGAGACCTGTAGGATGCACGTGGGTGTTTACGATTAAGAGGCGACCAAATGGCGAGATTGAACGATACAAAGCTCGGCTTGTAGCAAAAGGCTACACCCAAACATATGGGATTGATTACTCAGAGACATTCTCCCCTGTTGCGAAGATGAACACTGTCCGGGTATTACTGTCGATTGCAGCGAACAAGGATTGGCCACTCTACCAATTTGATGTAACCAATGCCTTCCTACACGGAGAGCTGAAAAAAAAGGTATACATGGAGGCACCTCCAGGACTTTCAGGGGAATTCAAACAGGGTGAAGGATGTAGACTGAAGAAAACTTTGTATGGTTTGAAGCAGTCTCCTCGAGCATGGTTTGGAAGATTCACAGATGCCATGATAAAATACGGGTACAAGCAAAGCAATTCCGACCACACGCTATTCCTGAAGAAGAAAAATGGCCAGGTTACATGTCTTCTTATATATGTAGATGATATGATTATCACTGGTAATGATACTGCAGAGATCAAGGAGCTCCAAAGGAATTTATTTCATGAGTTTGAAATGAAAGATCTAGGCACACTCAAGTACTTTCTCGGGATTGAGGTACTGAGGTCAGAAAAGGGCATATTTTTGCGACAAAAGAAATATGTGCTAGATCTACTTGCCGAGACAGGGTTACTTGAATGTAAGCCGGCCGACATACCAATTGCAATTAACCATGGACTGCAGTTATATGAGGGAGCTAAACCAGCTGAAAAAGGAAGATATCAACGTCTGGTGGGAAAACTCATCTATCTGTCTCACACCAGACCTGATATCTCATATGCTGTTGCTGTTGTGAGCCAGTTTATGCACCAACCTCAGATAGATCACATGGAAGCTGCATTGAAAATTGTTCGATATCTCAAGGGGACTATCGGATATGGAGTATTGCTTAAGAAGAATGGACACCTTGACATACATGGGTATACTGATGCAGACTGGGCTGGAAACCCCATGGACAGAAAGTCTACGGACGGTTACTTTACCTTTCTCGGAGGAAATCTTATCACTTGGAGGAGTAAAAAACAAAAGGTTGTGGCGTTGTCCAGTGCCGAAGCTGAATTCAGGGGGATCAAAAGTGGAATCACTGAAATATTGTGGCTAAGAAAATTGATGGCTGAAATCGGCTTCCCACCACCATCTAAAAGTCGACTATTCTGTGATAATACGGCAGCAATTAGCATCTCGGAGAATCCAGTTCAACATGATCGTACTAAACATGTTGAGGTTGATCGCCATTTCATCAAAGAGAAATTTGAGAGTGGGATCATTGAACTTCCATATGTCCGTTCTGAAGATCAGTTGACGGATATTTTAACCAAGGCAGTGAATTCCAAGAACTTTGCTGAAGTCCTTCACAAGTTAAGTATTGGAGACCCGACTACTTAACTTGAGGGGGAGTGTTGGAAATAGAATAAAATAAAGATTTGCCATATCCGATAAATCCGGATATAGATTAGAATGAATATTGAGTTGATTTGTTTCCTAGTTAGTACATATCTTTTCCTCCTCTATTAAAAGAGGTTGTACACAATTTATTGAGTAATTTGAGTGAGAACCAAATCTATCGTTTCCTCAATATGCTTCCTACAATTGTCTTTAGCTATCCTCTTCTCTCCAGACGACAGCCACAACAGCCATTGGGATAAAAAGATGACGACGAGGTGAATTTATGGTCAAGAAGATGGAAACGGGGTGAAGAAAATTTCAAGGAGGGGAAGATGAGCAGGATCAATTTTGGGGAAGATGGCGCACAGTAGTGTGTTTTAATTAGGGAAACAGATTTGATATAACATTTTTTTCTTTTGTTTTAATGTTAATTTTAATATTAAAAAATTATGAAAAATGGTATTTACTTTACCACAGTTATACTTGAACCGTAGTGAATAGAAATATGCACATAAACCACTGTTAATTAATATGGGTCGTGTATTCATGAATGCATACCACGGGCTCTTTAAAACCGTGGGGCTATTTTAAGGAAAATGTGCTCATACACCACGGTTTTTATGAAAACTATGGTGATTGATTAATTTACCACGGTTAACTGCAAAAACCGTGGTTAATCAACTGTGGTCTATGTGCACGTTTCTTGTAGTGCCCCGATAGTAAGTTACTCCTGCCTTAGAGAAAAATAGAGAATAGATGGACCGATATCATGATTCAGGATGATAGGTACTCAGTATTCTAATTAAAATGCAAAAAATAAAATATAAATGAAAATCAATTTTTGAATTTCTCAAAAAAGAAAGAAAGAAAAGTAATTTTTGAAAAAAAAAGGGGAAAAGCAAAATAAAATCCAAAGTTTATTTTCAGACTATATGGATGGCTGCATTTTAGTGTGTCCGATGTCGCCACTCGTGTCGTGTTTCATTGAACATTTATTTCAAATTTTCTGGGTAAAAATACGAGATCTATATGATTTAATTGATGCATGCATTCCATTCAATGGGAACAAGATTAAATATTACAAAAAACTCGTACATGTGCATCAAAACAGAAATATGAGAATTGAAGATCTACCAACATTGAAAATAGAAAGATTTTATATATATATATATATAGACACACACACACACACACGCTCATCCCCACCTCAAATGGAAGCGAATCTTGATCTTCTGTTTGAAATCATGGAGCGGTTCTTTTAAAAGGAGAGGCCGCCACTCTTTAAGAATCTCTTCGTAGATTTCAACGTTTACTTCCTTCAGACCAAACTGCCCCAAAACATTTTGGTCAGAGATCATTTGCTTCATCACTCTCTCGCTCTTCCAAATCGTATCAAGGGAGAACTGATCGTGAGGGCTAACATACCGATAAAATGTAATGAACTTGGGGCGACAAAACCTAAATAAACCAACCAGCAGAGGAGTACTAAGCGAATACACTGATATTTCAATAGTCAAATTATCCAATACTAGAGGTTTAAGTTTAATACATCCATCACCAATTCTCCCCCAATGCCAATCATCTATAGAGAGAGATTTTTGATGATGATGATGATGGGCTCAATTTTGTCAATGACTTCTTCAGTTTCTGTAACCACGAACGGTTAACAGAGCGACTACGCGTTATAGATATACCAGACTCACATTCCCTTGAAGATTCAATAGAAATGGATGGTGAAACCACACCTGAAGAACTAAAACTAACAAGATTTGGAACATCAAACACCCCCCTCAATGCCTTTGAGGCCTCCATAGAGCTTATGCGTTCGAGCGAAGTGCTACAAATCTCTATACTTTTGTAGCCATGGCAGCAAAAAAGCTCAGATCCTTCAAGCAAGGAAATCTGTGATTGAAGTCGGTGAAGACACTCACTGTCTCCAGAAACAGACGCCTGAGCTTATGAAGTTCATACAGATTACTCGCACTCAAAGTAAACATTTTACTGTTACGATTGCCTAAGATCGAGCTTCTGCAGTGGGATAGTGACAATTCCTCAAAATTATATCCCTCAACATATCATCACTTTTCATACGCACTCTGTTTAAACTGAGAGATTTAAGCCTCCAACATCTTACATTTCCCTCAATTTTCCGCCCAATTACTGATAACCGGACTAGGGTTTCGGATTCGAGCACCTCTCGTGGTAAAACCAATGTGGGTGAACTCATCTCCAGATTGACATCGGTAGATCCCATTTTCATGGCGTTAACAATCAGTTTGTTGGCGAGAAGCTCATTGGCATTACCCCTTGTACAGTGTAGCTTCAAACTCTCAGGGCTTGTTTGGTTTTATTTCCAATTGTAATTTTTAGTTTCTAGTGTTTCCGGCGTGATTTACGAGGTGCATTGGTTTTGTAAATTTGTATTGATTTTTATGTGGAAAATGAGAATATGTTTGGATGAATGATGTGAATTCCAAATTTTCAATAGGGTTATAGCCTTATAGGATTGAAAATTAAAAACTTGTTTGAATCAAAAATTAAGAAGTAGCAACATGGCGTAATACTATGCACTATAAATGACTTTACATTTTCATTAGAGTTATATATATAACTAACTAATTCAAATAAATGATGGATATTTTAATCTAACTAAATTAATTTATAACTCTAATATTTTCTGCTGATTTTCTAATGCAATCCGTTCATATTTTAAAATCTTAATAGAATATCAATCTTAATTAGCACGCGCACTCAATGGTTTTTAAAATTTGAGAATGCAAACTTTTGAATTTTGATCGAATTTTCTTATGCATAGATATGTAGTCTACATATGTTGCTTACAAAAACTAATAAATTATTCTTTTGGACTACATTATTATTATTATTATTATTATTATTATTATTATTATTATTATTATTATTATTATTATCATCATCATCATCATCATTATTGCCCAACATGATTTCATTATAATTTAAGTATAAAATAATTTACAATAATTTATTGATTTTGTATTTCAGTTTGATCACTTAAAATAAATAATTACATTTTTTTATAATTGTCATATAGTTAAAGAAATCAATTATATTGCTAAAAAAGAAATCAATTATAACATGGATTTTACAAAAAAAAGGGAAATAGAAGTATAGACTGATAAATCATCTAGCCAAGTGAGCTATTCATCTACTGCAGTCCACTAAGCAGATTATTACAAGTTTTGGAAGGAATTTCAGATAATGCTCCTTCATATCAGTAGCAAATAATTCCAGTTAACCAAGAAGACCAGTTTATGCATATGGTAATTTAGGGTTCTTAGAAGAGCAACAACTCTAATAAAGGAACTCTCATGCTGCCAAACTGAAATACAAAATCAATAAAGGTGATAAGGCAGACTAATTTGAGTAGCCTTAGAAATGGTTTAGCTAGGCTTAGGAATGAAAAGGGAGAAAGATTTGTCGGGGTGGAAATCGAGCTGCCAAACTTATTCTCAATGGGTTGTACGGTAAAAAGTGGAAATTTTTATTTGGAAACATAACCAAACAAGACCTCAATCTTCAAATTCAAATCTCGGTACCTTTTGGAGGAACGCACCAAGCAACCGTAGAGATATACTGTATATTTTATAATAGGGTAAAAATGTTGATCTACTTGGCTCATCGACTCCACGCGCCAACTTTTTTTTTTCAATTCTATTTTTTTTCATTTTCTTAATTTTTTAAAATTTTCTATTTTTTCAAATATTATATAGCTTAAAATGTAATTAGTGAACTCTAATATTATAGTAAATTAATTTATTTTTTTAAATAAATATAAATATATACCCTAAAATGAAAATATTAAACCGTAAAATTAAAGTGAATTACGCTCGACAATTATTTTTCAAAACAAATAAAAACTCTAATTGTAAATAAGAAATCATAATTTAGAAATAATTACGTACCCTAAAATGAAATTATTGAACTTTAAAATTAAAGTGAATTGATGTTTTTAAAATCTGTAACTCTGCGTGACACTAACGTATGAACTCGTATATTGCGTTCGATAATTAATTGAGAATAATAAATCTCAATTTACATGTATTAAATCATAATCTGAATATAATTAACTCGTATAATTAAATAAGCAAGTTAATACTTTTAAGATTACGACTTATACTTTTTAATAAGTGAAATGAGTGATATATTTAAGGGCAATTCTAAACATAGCCACGTTTTTTCTCAATATAGCCCCATATTTTAAATAAAATAAATATATTATTTATATGTACTATTTTACCCTCCTGGGCCCTCAATTAAAATCCTGGCTAAAAAAAAAAAGAGAAATGCATAGCTCCATTCCTATAGAACTATCTTAAAACCCTTACTGGGAAATTATAAGAAATTGTATAGCCATTCATATAGCCCCACATGAAACCAGAGAAAAAAAAAAGAAAAAAAAAACTCTTAAGAAATCAGAGAAATTGTATAGCTCATATGAGGTACGGTTTCTCTAAAGCATCCAAATTTGGTTTTTATAGTTCTTTTGGTTGTTGGAAAATAATTTCGAGGTTTTGTTTGTAATAAGCAGCGGGATTAATTAGTTTTCAATTGATTGCCCTGATGGATAAAGCCAATTGAGCATTTGATATCTGCTAGGAAGTTGTTAAAGTCGAGTTTTAGAGAAATCGAAAGATTTGGGGTTGTCGTTGGAGAAAGTTGGACCTAGATTAGATGAGATTAACTGTAGATTACCATCTATGGAAGTAGCAATCCGACCGATTCAATTCGGGTTTCTCAAGGTTTTTATTTCCATCAATGGCCTTGAGAAATCATCGTCCGATCCTAATCTAATATTCCTGGTATTTCAGTTTATTTCAAGTTTGAAGAACCTTTGGGAATTGGAGGCTGGTGAGTAAAAAAGTAATCTTGATGGCGGGCTACTTGATGTTGCTTTACATTCTATCATATAGCCATCTTTTCAACTTGGTACATAGAAAGTCTATTCTCGATCATTTTTTTTTACAATTTCCACAATGATGAAAGATGACTGAAGAAGAGCGACACAAACATTGTTTATTTTATTTTTCTCCGGTTTCTTGAGCATGGGGATATACACTTTTTTTTGCTAATAAGGGCTTAATTAAGTACAGCCTATAGAAATGAGGATATATAAGAGTTTTTTTTTTGTTTAATAATAAAGGTTTAATTAAGTTAATCAGCGGCTATTGGAATGGGGGGCTACACGTTTGTTTTTGTTTTTTTAGCAAGTATTTTAATTTACAGGGCTATGAGGGTAAAGTAGTACGTACATATAAATAATATATTTATTTTATTTAAAATATGGGACTATGTTAAGAAAAAAAACATCACTATGTTTAGAATTGCCCTATATTTAACTAATCATTTTTTTTTCCGTCTCTAGATGGGTCAGGGCGGGCTAACTCAGCCCACCAAGAGTGACTCACTCGTTGACGGTTGTTTGAGTTTTTTTTTTATGTCGAGGGTAACTCGCAGTCACTATCGCAGTGTTATTTTATTTGAGCCTATTTTGAGTTATACACGATGTAGGACAGAGAGAATTTGGGCAATTTCTGCCTATTTACTACGTAGTAATTGCTAATTAATTTGATTGCCTCTCTGGCGCTGGCACTTGGCAAGTCACCTTGATTGAAATTTGGCTGTCGGCGACAGTTGTGTATAGATTAGATTAGTGGGAATTTTTTTTACTACGGTGGCGTGTTGGAGTGAATTTTAATGACCCTGGTAGATTGATAGGCAATGATGGCTATGGAAATGAAACTATGGTCCATACGTATATAGGGTAGCTATGATTCTATTTTCACATCCAAATATTACAAGTGGAACATCACAATTTTGCACTATTCTTAATCAAAATCCCAATTTTTTCATGGACAATCACCAACGCAATTTTGAGTTTATTTTTTTATTTTTTTTTACAAAATCACCCCAATACAAAAAAAAAAAGAAAATCATTTTAGTAGTACAATTCTCCGATCCGGATCCTCTGCCATGTTTAAAACACAGCAAGAAATATTTTGCTCTCAAATGACGACATTTTGGCAAATACGTAGCGTTTTGCTTGTTGATTTTTTTACTCTTCCAGGTGTGAAAATGGCATCGTTTGGCAAACTCATGTGAACCTTGTTAATTTTGACAAAAACTTGTATGAGACGGTATCATATACGAGACGGATGAATACATGTGAGTTAATGATACTTCACTCATAAATAATGATACTTTACCCATAAATAATGATACTCACATGTGGGTATAAATAATGATACTCACATGTGAGTTAATGATACTTCACCCATAAATAATGATCCCCGCATGTGAGTATTGACCCATCTCATGTATGAGACGGTCTTATCTAAGTCTGCCCTGTTAATTTTTCTATCCTCCAGTCAGTGAATCAGCTTGGAGAACTCTCAAGTGCGTTTTCGTGGCCAACTCAATTCAACCCTTCCATGATTATTTGCAAGTTTGAGATTTGATAGTATTTTTCAGAAGTTTATGTCTTATGTAGCATTCAAAATTAAGAATCACTATATTGTTTTATTTTGAATGAGGAATCATCACAATCTAGGAAGCATAGATGCTCTCCAAGGGGTTAACGTATTCATAAAAAACGTATTTAATACAAATATGAAAAAAATAGGGTTTAAATACGTATTAAAAACGTATTTTAAATTTATTTTTTTAAAAAAAAATACGAAAAAAATCGGTCAAAATACATTTTCTTCTAAGTCAAAATACGTATTTCCTCCAAATAAGTAAAAAACGGCAGATTATGAGATTCATTCCTAAATCTCTCAACTCTCCTCCACTCCAAGCCTCCAACCCGTTGCCTCCGCCTCAAGCTATCGCCACCGCCAGCTATTGCCGCCGTCATTCGCTTGATGAGCTGGAGTTGGAGAGCATTTTCTTCATTGAGGATGGAAATGAGGATACAATGAATACTGAGGTTGATGAGGGGGATTTCATGACTTGATAGTTTGCTTTGAATTCGAATGACTTTGTTTGTAATATTAGTATGTTTTGAATTAGAAGTGTGAACTTATTGTTGTAAGACAGTTACCTTAGACTTTTAAGTTTTAATTAATTAGTTATTTGCTTTATTTTGAGATAAATATGTTTATATGAGTTTCATAATATTATTATTATTATTATTATTATTATTATTATTATTATTATTATTATTATATAAAATATTACAAATAAATATAAACGTATTTTTAACGTATTCGTATCTTGATTTTTTGAAAGTAAACGTATTTTCGTATCGTATCGTATTCGTATTTTGTATTCGTATTCGTACCGGTGCTAGATCACAATTGTAATAATAGAAACCTGTACGAATTGACGATGACGCTAGAAAAACAATTAACAGAAGCCTTGCTAATTGAAATTCTAGGCTCTTTAGGTGTACAATTTCGAAAATTTTATATATATTTTTCTTCAAATGTTTTCTTGAGAAAAATCGACTAGAAGAAATCAATTTCTGGTAAATAAAAGGAAGAAGAGATACAACACGAAATACAAGAAGGAGGAAATGTAGAAGAAACTTCTCCAACCTTATTCACAGCAAGAAAATAATCGGAATTCTAGTCACTGGAGGGAAGAAAGTATAAGAACGTATGAGTTTGTTTTTTTTTTTTTGTTTTTTTTTTTTACAAAATGGTGATGCTCACAAGCTTAAAAAAAATCTCTTTTTTCACAAAACGTCATCATATCGTTTGAGAGCACAATATTTTTTGCTGTATTTTAAAAATAGCAGAGGATCCGGATCCTACAATTCTCCACCATCAAATAACCCTAGATTTGATTAGATCTGATAGCCACAATTTAGTTAATATTTTAGTCAGAGTAAGGTGGTAAACTTGTAATTAATATTTGAGAACTTAATGAAGACGTACGTGGTTATTTTCGTAATTTAGTAATTCTGTTATGTTTTTCAGATTTTGGGCTCAATTCCCGAAATTAAATAGACACCACTTTAAAATTGCTGTCTTTTTCAGTATTGTATTAATATACTGACATGAGAGATATATGTTGCTATCATTTCGATATTATGTTGCTAACATGAAGTAGACTCATATTGCTAACTTGACGAGATTATAATACTAAATAACACGTATTAAACACTACATATATAACATTGGACCACATTTAAAATAATACCGAGTAACATGTGTAACATTATTCATACATACAACATATTGCTAATATGTTAGAAATATACATACTGCTAATATGTGACCAATAATTTGCTAATATGTTAATAATAATTAAATAATTACATTTTTTGTACCCATCATGCATTCAAAGAAATCATACATTCTTTAATTGTAGACAATTATATATTGTTATTTACAAAATCGTGTCATTTGAAATATTCTAATTCGATTTTTTTAACATGAATTTTCGTTTAGCTCCTAAAATTTAATTTTCTTTTTATTTGTCGTAAGCACACAAAATTGTTCTTTTTATCTAATTAATTAATTAATGCTTGTGCATATCGTTTTATTAATCTTTAAAAATTAAACACAACATAGAATTAAAAAATAATCATAATATTATAAATATAAAAATAATAATTATTTTTACACCGCACGTGAAAAATATCAGTTAATGTATAAAGATTTTACTATATATCGGATGAGGAATAAAATTATTAGTTACTTAGACTACTCTTATCGTCATATATATAAATGAGCGTGCCCCTCCATTTGGAATGAAGCGTCCCATTCATAATCGTTGCGATCAACTAAAATTCTGTAGTCTAAAGTGTCTCATCCAAGAGAATTAAACGCTACTATACAGTAATAAATGTGTTCTTAATCTTAATTAAATATGTTCCAAGGAATCAATCAGTTCGAATATATTTTTTTTTCCACTAAAACAATTCATTTAATGATTATAATTGTAACACTAAGGGGGTGATATGTATGATATATATAATGAAATTAGGTATGAATTGAATGAAATGAGTCTGAATGGAATAACAATTGTTATGATTAATATGTCTACGGATTGAAGAACGAAATGAAATATTAATATTTTTTTATCTTATATAATGAATATTTTATGTAATTTCAAATCTTCTTATAATTGAATAAAATGTACGTAGTAGCTAATAAATATTATCAACACAAGCCTTAATTTATCTTTTATATTTCTAAACGACATTTTTCTTTTTTAGTATATGGATATTTTCTAATTTTTTAGTAAATTTTAATTAATTTATTTTATTGAATAACTTTATTCTAAAATATTTAATTAATATATCATTATACAATAATTTTATAAGCTAATAAAAATATTTTTACTTCATAAAAAAATACTTTAACATTTCAATTTTTCATTTGAATATATTAAATTATATCAAATATATAAATATTTATTTTTTAAATATGATAAAATAATATTATAAGATATGATTATGTATAAATATATCATATATTAATTTCTTTGGTCATTGGGAATAGCTAAATCAATGAGGGGTGGGTGAAATGACTATTCTCTTTCTTTTGGAAATAGAGATTCCATTAGGAATGGTGATTCCCAATTTTGAATGATTCTAATCCTCGGAATAGGAATGAACATGAAAATGATCATTCTATTCCATTCCACCGTACCAATCACGTCCTAACAAGTGATGATGGTTGACTGATAGGTATAGTAAAATTAAGGGCAAATGGTAAAAAAAAAAACACACGAACTATATGTCCAATCTCACTTAGATGTACGAATATTTTTTTGGCCCAATTACACACCTAAACTATTTAAAAAGTACAATCCGCGCACCTCATCAACTATTCAAAAAAGAACAAACTAGTACTTGAGGTTGGCACCATTAATTTTTTTTTTCATTAATTAAAATGTGTAAAGCTCAATTCTATCACATATGAATGCCGATCAGACAAATAAAAATCATGGCCTAATGCCACACTATGGAGTTTTAAACCCCTCTTTTAATTTCAAATTCCAATATCGAATTGGTATCGAGATTTAAAATCTACTTCATGATACAAACTCTTCTCATCGATATTTCTCTATGTCATTATTCTATTGTTTGACATTCGATTGACAAATTAAGAGTATAATTAGAAAGTTAATGATAATTCTAACCATACCACCCGACATGGTATTATATATCTGAATCAATCATAATTAAGTCAAATAATTTATGCGTATTTTATTTAACGGAAAAAACTAACGGTGTTAAGCAAAAAATGTGAATTTGATATATTTTGAATAGTTAAAAAGACTGATTGTACTTTTTAAATAATTTAGATGTGTATTTAAGCCAAAAAATAATTTGTACGTCTAGATGAGATTGGACATATAGTTCGGGAGCTTTTTTAGCCCTTTGCCCTAAAATTAACAATAAGAATTTATTAAATGAGAATTTAATTAACAATTCGATTATTTGCAATTGACCCCCGCTCACAAGTTATTCTAATATAGTACGTACCTACTACAATATTCTAATTAAAATCCAAATATAAAGAAAATGAAAATAAAAAAAAAATTGTAATTTTGGGTAAACGTGAAAGAAACTCAATATACGAAACCAATAGATAAGCCCAATTATAACACATTCCATTCAATCTGAACATGATTAAATATATTACAAAAAGCTCGTGGTTTTGCAACAAAAGGCAAAATGTGTTGCATCCTGCACCCAGAAATATGAAGAACATGATTCACTTAAAATAGAAGATCTGGTGGAATCGTCACCTCAAACCTGAATTGGAAGCGAATCTTTCGCTTGTTTTCTGGAGTTGCTGAAGCATCTAGTGGTGCCATCCGCCACTCTGCAAGACTCTCTTCGTAGACTTCCACATTCACTTCCTTGAGATCCAACAAGTTTTCAGCCATCACTTTCACCTGCTTCTTCACTTCCTTACCAATACTATCAACGGACTTACTGTCTGGCCACCAATCTTCGCAAGACTCAGGGACGTCCCAATGAATAGTGATGAATTTGGGACGACACATCCGAAGTAATCTACCCGTCACAGAAGCATTGTACGAACAAATTGACGGCTCAATCGTCAGATTCTCCAACACCAGAGATTCCGGCACACCTTGATGAATATCTCCCTCCTCCTCACCAACTCTCCCCAAATGACTAGAATTTAATAAATTTATATAGAGAGAGATTTTTGATGGGCTCAACTTGATTTTTGATGGGCTCAACTTTCTCAATGACCTTTTCAGTTTCAGTAACCACGAACGGCCGACAACAAGGCGGCAACGCCGAGTTAAACGCACATGAGACTCCCATTCCCTTGAAGATTGAATGGAGAGGGATGGTATAGCCATTCCTGAATAACTGAAACTAACAAGATTTGTAACATTGAACTCCCCCTTCAATGACTTTGTGGCCTCCACAAAGCTTATTCTTTGGAGCGAAGTGCTAACAATCTGCATAGTCTTGAAGCCATAGCAACGGACAACACTCAAATCCTTCAAGCAAGGAAATCTGCACTCGAAGCCGCTGAAAAACGAGCTATCCACAGACACCGTCTCCAAAAACAGAATCCTGAGCTTACGAAGCTCATAGAGATTCATCGCACTCAAAGTGAACATTTTACTTGAGCTTCTGCAGTGAGACAGCGACAATTCCTCAATCAAAAGGCAGCAGGAAATTATATCCCTCAACACATCATCACTCTTCATATGCACTCTGCTTAAGGTGAGGGATTTAAGCCTCCAAAATCTTACATTTCCCTCAACTATGCGCCCACTTACAGATAATCGGACAAGGGCTTCGGATTCAAGCACCTCTCGTGGCAAAGAGCGCATCTCCAGATCGAGATCGGTAGCTCCCATTTTCATGGCCTTCATAATCAATTTATTGGCGAGAGTCTCATTTCCCCTCGTACAACGTAGCCTCAAACTATCAATCTTCAGATTCAAGTCCTGGTACCTTGCCATGCTCTTCGTCGCGAATTCCGCAAACCTGGTTTTGGATGAGTTCGGATCGCCATTTGTGAAGTGCTGTTGATCGAAATCGAGCGTGGGACGAGTTAACCAGGCATTGTACCAAGATTTGGAGATGAGAGTGGTTCGAGCAGCTTCTTTTCCGGTGAGAGACGATTGTATGTGTTGAAGAATGGCTTCCGGCAACAGGGTTTCGCCTTTGGCGGTTTTGAGTTGTTTGGCCTTCTCCATCTCAAGCTACTGCGAGAAATTAACAGTGATAACTGCTATTTCTTTATGAAGAAGACATGCCAAGCAAGCGTAGAGTTAGAGATGTATTTAAATTTTATAGTAGTAGGGACAAAGTTGCTGGTAATTTACTGTTGCTGCTAATTAATGGATTCCCCAGTAACTGATTGCCGCCGGCGCTGGAACTTGGAAAGTCGCCTTGATTGAAATTTTGCTATGGGCATCAGTTGTGTATAGATAAGTGTGCGGAGGAGCCTAGGAGTTTTAGGCGTTGTTTATTTTTATTTCCCACGTTAATTTTCAATTTTCAGAATTTGCGATTGAATTTATGATTTTTGGAAAAATATACTCCTTGTGTCCCATAATTGTAGTCTATTATTCTTTTTTGAGATGTCCCAAAATCATAGTTCTATTCTAAATTTGGATTGTATTTAATTATTCTTTTATAAATATAACCCTATTTAATATAGTATGAATGAAATCAATATAGTAAAAAATAGGTGCAATATAGAATAATTATTGTAAATTGTATATTTCCAATACATATTAAATGTGATTTCTTAATCTGTGTGAAAATGGGAAGTGGACTATAATTATGGGACGGAGGGAGTAATGTTTAGAGTTATAGTTTTGAAAAATTAAAATATGTTTGTTTGATTATATTTTCAATTTGAAATTTATGGTTGAGATGAAAAAAAAAATTATGTGATTATAGTGAATTAATGAATATTTTAATAATAGATCTCACTATAACACACACACACACACACACACACACATATATATATATATATATGATTAAATAGGTTATATAAGATTGAAAAAAATGAAAATGAAAATTTGAAAATAGATAAAACAAACAGAAAAGAGGTGGACTTGCATACACAAATCTGACGTAAGCCCTATGTCAGACAGGCCGGCCCATAAAAATTTAGATCTGCTCAACCCTAAGCCACAAAATAAATATAATATCTATTGCAGCCCACGTGAAGCTCGGCATCGCTGCTCAACCACCACGAAGCCATGGTCGTTATCGTTGAGCGACGATGAGACAAGGTCCTCATCGTTTCTAAGCCACTGCAAAGGGAAGATCATCATGGCTGTCTTCGCTCAAGCATCGCAAAGATTCTGTTGATCCCGCCGTTGAACCACCACAAAGACAGGTCACGTTCAAGTTGAGCCAACAAATTTTCTTACGATTCTCATATATTTTTAGGTAAACAAACTCAACTTTCACAATATTATTATTCAAGAAAATCACAAAACAAGATGAATTTTATGATTATAATTTAACTAATTTTCAGCTATAAGAGTTTTTGTCCGTAGAATTTTTAGCTCTTCAATTCATTTTGTGTATTGCACGTAATTACATTTGTATAAAATTATTTTACAAAATTTCTATAAGAAATTCAATTTTTTCATTATTATTTTCATTACTACTGAGAACATGAATAAGCTATAGTCATACTTAATAAATTTGGGGATAAATTTGATGAAACTACTGTTTTACATCTATTGAAAAAGGCAAAAAAAATCTTAATTCATATTTTAAGTCTTCAACATTTGTGATACTTTGTTGTACACTCGGTGATACTTTTATGCAATACAAATGAAACTTTACACTTTCATGGCTCTCTAGTCGGTTTCAAGAGACAAAACTTTGAAGAGATATATGAATTGCATTATCTACATGTGAGGGATGAATGAGTTTACTAAATCCTGCAAAAGCAACAACAAAATGGAGGAAAAATAGAATTAAAGACAAATAAAAAAAGGCGAGAAGAAGAACACCAATAATGCTGCAAAGACCACTCAATCAATTGAGTTTGGCTTCAAAACTCACAATGCTCGATTTCTTTAGATCTATATCCGAATGATACTTTTATGTATGACATATGATACTTTAAGGTTGTATAAGTGATACTTTTCTTTAAGCTAAATCATAATTTTTCCGTAATGTTTTTTTTAATATAATTTTTTAGTAATGGTATACTTGAATAATGAGAGATTTTATACAGGAACATGAATTCGTACAAGTTGTAAATGAGTTTGTGTTATTAATCAATTATTAGTATAGAATGATACTTTTTTAAAGAAATTTATGGGACTTCACTTCAGATGTTAACTATTGATTTTCCCAAACATACTTAATTGTCTCTTCCTTTCTCACAAAAAAACATAGTCTTGGCTACGGTTGCATTTCCAAGGAGTATGCGTTTTTTTTTTCTTTTCCATATGATACTTTTTAATATCTCATGTGATACTTTTCGACTATATATGTGATATGTTATTATATCTAAATCAAAATTTTATTTTATTTCAATGCAATGTTGTTGAATGAACTAATTTCTGGCTCATAGTCATTTAGTTATGAACAATATAGTGATTATTTATAAAACATAAAACTTTTACTGTAGCCAAAATACATGACAATTGATAGTTTTTTAATGACAATTGATACTTTTTTAATATTAAATTGTACTTTTATGTTGAACGTATTATTTCTGTAAAAAAATTCCAAAATTTTTGAAGAACTAAAACCATTTTGAAATCAAAGAAACATGGAGAATTAGCATTATAAAACTTAAATAATTCGTATACCCTAAAATGTTGGTATGTTTTCCTAATGTAACAAGACATAAAGTAATACAAATTAACATCAATATTAATACATCAAGCAACATCTACCTGCTCATCATGACCAAAACTAACATGAAAACCATAGAGTATTCACCTATACAACCATATACATGAATAGAAACATGTTTAATCTCAAAATAAATCAACAAAACCAACATAACCAAGAACAACATTCTCCCCCATACACCAAAAACAAATTAATTACATGACTCCAACCATCATCCCACAACATCCCAAGAACAAGTACAAATCAGTATACTAATCATTTCTTCTTTCTGTTCATAAATGCAATAACAGATTTGTGGACGTTAAATCTCAACTCATTGGTGACTGCAAGGGTAATACGAGCACAATAAATGGCTCATAATTTCCTTCTACTGAGAGACTGCAAAAAAAATGTTATAGATCAATTAAAAAAAGGAAAATAAATCTAAAATTAAAAAAAAGTAATATATAAATGATTCACCCTTCAATAAATTCATTAATACACATTGCCATCAAAATTCTCCACGAAATTCATAATAAAAACATCACAATCAAACTCAGCAGAAGCAACATTCACTAAAGTCATGATATTTCAATTTTGATGTCTTTGGCAAGAAGAATAAGAACATAGCAAACTGATCAGCCAAATAAATTGCAAATTCTTGTTATCATTAGCACATAAATAGATGTTTCAAACACAATACGAACACTCTTATAGGTTGGACTATCTTGCGGCTAATTAAACACGACAACCCACTCATACATTGTAGCCACACAAAACTCAGTATGAAATATAGTGGAGTTTGCAAAAATGAATAGGAAAGAAAAATGTATCGTCTCCAGAAAAATGTTTTCCTCTAAAGAGCAATATATATCTTAATACATTAAAAATTTTATCTACGTGGGAAAAACAAATGTATCTTCTACATACAAAAAAGTATCATACTGGCACACCCGTCGTTTTGGTGTGCAAAATACACTTGCGGGCAAATAGTCCACAAATGCTTAATCTGCCCTCAACGGCTAGTATAGCTAGTGAAGACGGATGTCGATCCCACGAGGAGTGTTTATAACCTTCTGTCTTTTCTTAGTTTTGGTTTGGGTCTTCAGTGTCACTCTAAAAACCTTGCTAATAAACTTAAACTAACTAAATGCTGAAAAGGAAATCACAAAAGAAAATATCAGTAATAAAAGTGCTCAAGTCAAAACATCAAGTCATTCGGTAGGTATGCGCAATCCCGGACAAAACATATGTAATTACCACTACTACCCGTTGTGCCCACACTAGAAGAAAGGTCAAAAACCCAATCCCTATGGCCAAATATGGGTAATTGTCACTTTGAGGGTTAACCGGTTATAGGAAATGGATACGATCGGCCACTCCCCAATCACTTCTTACATTATATCATCTAGATGATACGATCGGCACCTAGGGACCTAACTATACAGGAACCTAAGGAGAGAATCACACAAAGGTTTTGCAAGTATAGCAGCTTTGAGGGCAAAAGCGACCCGATTCTAGTAGGTTTGACACGGTCTTGTGCCTGCATATACTACTCAATCTCAACTACCAAGGCTGTCACCCCCGGACTTGTTACTATGCGGGTATCGAGGCATGGGTCACCTATACACTCCCACGTAACTAACACTAGTACCAGTTAATCAGAAATGCGCGCTTTCATCTCCAACCACCCTTTACCTATGTCTAAGTGAAAAACAAGTTAAGATTGTGAACCCTTAAGGCGTTAAAGTTCGATTACCTCATGCACATATTCTACCCTTAGACCATTACTTTGACTTGAACAGTGGATACTTAGCCACTAAACATAGAAACGAAAATAAAAGAAATAATAAAAGACATCTTACTTAGAAAGGAAATAACTCGATTAACTTCTAGGCCCAACCCCAGTTTTGCCAAGAGAACAACTGAACTACCTCTCCGCGGGCAAATCGCCAGCTTCAGGCAGACAGAATATCCAGAAAAGAAACTAAGTACTAAAACGAGAAATTGTATCTTGAGATGCAAAAATGACTGTGTCATATGAAAAACAGGTAAAAGTATTTATAGCAACTGAATTAAGGCTTCAAGCAGCCCAGATTTCACCCACGCAGGGGCTCTTGCACTCCTCCACTTTCTCATGTTCATGCTCCATGTTCTTCTTTGATTTTAGGAGTGGTAGCAACAAACCCTAGCGCCTCCAGTAACTTCCTGACGTCCCCACTTCCTTCCCAACGTGTTTAGACCTCCCCAAGACTCGGAACTGACCGCCACATCACCTCCACGTGCATATAGGAGCTGGCCCGCGATTCTGTTGCGTAATTCTCGCAACAACTTTGACTGGGTCCTCGACAGGCAAATTAGTCCTTTGTGCCCTCAACATAAATAGCACCTGTCTGTGCCTGTTGTGGTGGTTTTGTGCCCTCATCCTCCTGTAATCAGTTTTACCCCCAAAACTAGACTAGACTCTATACTAAACACTTAAAAAGGGTGTAAAAAGATAAAGAAAAAAGCACGAATATGAGTCTTCATCACATACATATAGCATAAGAGTATCAACTTTATAGCAAAAAAACATAAATCATAAAATTTAATTTAATTATCACTTCAAGCACAAAATACAGACCTTCCTATATGGTGAACTATCTTAAAAAATATTACCTTACAAAATATATTACTCATCCATGTTTCTTCCAATTCATTACCAGGAGTAGCACACATCCCAAAAAAGACCCAAATCCAGAAAAATCAAACTCTTAATGGCAATGAAATTATATATATATATATGTATGTATATATAATGAAAAAAAACACAGGTACAAAAAAAAATCAAATCTAGATAAAATAAAAGTCTAAGGACAATGAAATTATAAATAAAAAATAAAAAAAAAACTACAAAACTTAAGAAGCTAACCTCTAATGGCACTGAATCGAAGAAAATAATCGGAAAACTTGATTGAAGTAATGATTCCGCCTCTTCGCTTCAAATTGTGGTTTAAGATTCTGAATTGGAAGGCACAAGAAAAGGGGTTGGGTTTCTCAGCCTCTCCTCTCTCCGCTTCGATTAGGGTATAAGATTGTGAATGAGAAAATCAACGAATTGGTTTTTTTTCAATATATACAGCGAGTTAAAAGGCGGGTCGGGTATAACTGGATCCGACCCATCTGAAATAATGATATATACCTACTGCAGGTAAGTATTTGCGAACAGAAAAATTTCCATTTATAAATGAAAACAAACGCCGCCTTAATGACCGGTAAAGTGGTAGGCAGCGATGGGGATGGAAATGAGGGGAAATTCTACCCTACCCATTTGGACTTCCCTGAAAATGAGACGCTATTTTAGGCGGTGGGTAGGATAGCTATGATTCTAAGTTTTCTCATTCAAATATAGCTATTGGAACATCACAACTTTGCACTATTCTTAATCATAATCCAAGATTTTCCATGGACAATCACCAACACAATTCAGTGCTTTGTACATCACTCCTAGTGTTCACATGGCTGTAAATGAATTAAACAGTTCGTAAGTTATTCGGATATCAGTTCTAAAAATGATCGATTTGAATTCAAACTTTTTTGAAATTCAACAAAATAAACGAGTCGAACTCGAGTTTAAGAGTATTCGGCTCGCTAAGTTTATAAATAGTTTGAATTTGAATATAAACAAACTTGTTCGCAAACACACTCACCAACCTAATTGTCAACCTCTAATCGAACATATGTAAAAAAATTAAAATAAAAAATAATAAGTTTTGTTGACATGCATGGAGGATCCAACCTTCATCAAAAATTACAATTTACTCTCTTCATCATTATCCACTAAGCAAGATCATGATCTGTTAATATCGAATTAATCTTTTTTATTTTATGATCATCCTCTATAAATTAAATTTATTTAAATCTTAATCTATATATATATATATATTTATACACACATAATATTACTCGATAATTGATAAAAAAACAAAATTTTGTAACTATGATATAATTGAAAATAAAAGAAAATTAAACAAAACAAATATGAAACATTAAATTGTGCTTAATAACGATATCAGTTTTATGTAATTTGCTTACTACTTATTACTAATAGCTTATGAAGTATAAGTAATCGTAAAAACAATTGACTATACAAAATATAAAAAATTAAGATTATCGTAAATCAATATATTATATTTACCAGCATTGAGTTAGACTTATGATTAAATTTACTATTTCCTCTCTACGATGCACGAATGATACATTTAATTAATTATTTTTATTTTATTTTGAATCATAATTTTAAAAAGTTGAAGAGCTCGAAATTAATTAGGAAATTAAATCAATTTAGCAAGATCTGGAGATACTCATTAATTAGGGTTCACATTATGTGACAATGGTTCGTTAATGCTCTTTGTGACATTCAGTTGAGAAAATGCTGCAAAAATGTACGTGATGATGCTCATTGTTCTAAAAGTAGAAGTACTACATGTGGTTTGATTGAAAAAAATGGATAACTATGAGTTTGTTTTTGTGTTGTACTTGATGCAGTATTTACTAGGAATCACATACGAACTGTCTCTTAATTAACTTACAATAAAAAGATCAAAATATTGTTCAATCATATCATTGATTCACACCGCGAAACAACAGTTACAAAGATATCGGGTCACTCCTTTTTATTTTGCCATGGCCCTGAACCCGCCCTGCTAAATAGAAGCTACTATAAAGGAGATATGGTTTAAACCTCCACTCTTCAAGTTTGAGGTCTTCATCTTCCGATGCATTCACCATCGCTTGAACGGTCTTCATAATATCTCCGGCATCATCACCGATATCGGTCACCATAAACGTCAAGAGGTCCATCCAGTTGGTGGAGTGAACAACTTTCTCCAAATCCTTCAACTCGTATCTTTTCCCAAACTTCTATATATATATATATATATATATATATATATTATATTTGTGTGTTATTTTAAACAACTAATTAATAACCTTTTAATCTAACTTAATTAATAAACAAGATTAATTAATATATATTATATAATTAACCTGAGCGAGAGCATTGATCTCCTGAACTGCAAAGTTTGTTGATTTTATCACACTATCTCGATAATCCATATTCTCCATCGATCTGGCAAAGTTTTCCATCGGGAGAAAAACAGACTGTGCAAGTTCTGGGGGATAACAATCCACATCATAACCCTGCACCAAACCAAACCAATATTTAATCAAACCATTCAAATAAATAAGCTAAGATCGAAGTAAATTAATTAAATGAAAAACTAATCAATAATCAATGACCCACCCTGCTCTTACGGACTTCTCGGAGGTATCTCATGAGAGTTTGGTGGACTTTTTCGATCCTTTAACGCATTCTCAGTCGGGGTAATATGCGCAATCTTCGATGTGATTGTGTTTCTCGAGCTTCCACTTGTCTACGTAGAAATGTATCATTCTGCGTTGTAGGGTACCTTGCCTAGCTTGGGGCTTCACCTTCTTGTTTCCCAACACCTTCTGTCCACCCTCACAGTTGTTCAAGCAACTAGGGTTAGTAATCTTGCTGGATTTAGTCTTTGGAAGGTCTCAGGGTAGAATATCTTCACAGACACTTCCTCCAAAGCCAAGATACACAAATCTGCAGAGAATATAAGTTAGAATGAGCAGCAGATCAAGCAAATGAGAGCGGAAACTCAAAGAACAAGTAACATAAAAGAAAAAGTAGAAGATATAGAGCATCAGAGAGTTTGAAATTGGGAAAGAGGTGTCTCAAGGACACAATGGCTCAGATCTTTCCCATCGGGGGCACTGCAACTTTCAGCGATAATAACTCAGGCCACAAAGGGGATATCAAGTGAGATCAGTGGCTTCGAAGCTCTCTATCTCACTCGCAAGGGTTAAGACTCTCAAATCCTCTCAACTCACAGCCAAACAGAAACCAGATGGACAGTATTTCAGCTAAAGAAACAGAGAAGGGTTTGCAGAGTACAGCACAACTCAAGAGATCGGAAACAGAGAAGGGTTTGCAGAGTACAACACAGCTCAAGAGATCGGAGATGAGGCTTGAGAGGAGATGAAACGGTGCGAGGGTTTAATAGAGAGAGGGAGAGATCAGTTTAGAAAAATTAGGATTAAGAGAAATATATATAGTAAATTAGGTTTAGTGAAAGATTGGGCTTGCAGATGGACCGTGGGAAAAAAATAAAGGAAATGGGCGAGACAAAATAAAGAGTACGACCAAATCACCACATGCGCGCGTGCAAATTGCGGGCTTTGCTCGGTTGGTTTCCACTCCGACGCCCAAATCTCTCCCATCCTCAATTCTTTTGCTTTCCAGGTTTAATCTCAAAGATGGCGTGCATGGCCTTATTTAATTATAAGGGATTTTTATAGTTTTTTTTTTGGTTTGCTAATTGCTACAATAATTTGATTTTTTTTCACTCAATTATATTTTGATTGCTTTCTAGCTAACAATATATTGTAAAAGTATATGGAGAATTTGCTTGAGATTAATTTACGTACCGTCCATTTTTTTTATCTGTATATTAAATTAGATTTTGGAAACTTTTAACAATATATTGTTGAGATATATAAACAAAATCATGTTACGTGAATTTATTGTTTACTTTTTACACCTGGTGTCACACTTTGAGTTTATTAATTTTTCTTTCATTTTTTTCTTAAATTTCAATTTTGTGTAGTTTAGTTTAATCTCAAAGATGGCGAGCATGGCCTTATTTAATTATAAGGGATTTTTATAATTTTTGGTGTGATAATTGCTACAAGAATTTGATTTTTTTTTTCACTCAATTATATTTTGATTTCTTTCTAGCTAACAATATATTATAAAAGTATATGGAGAATTTGCTTGAAATTAATTTACGTACTGTCCATTTTTTATTTGTATATTAAATTAGAATTTGGAAACTTTTAACAATATATTGTTGAGATATATAAACAAAATCATGTTAGGTGAATTTATTGTGTACTTTCTACACTTGGTGTCATACGTTGAATTTATTAATTTTTCTTTTAATTTTTTAATAAATTTCAGTTTTGTGTAGTTTAGTTACAACTTACATATGTGCACATATCTACATTCTTCTAAAGTTCTCCTTATCTAGAATATTTCATTTCTTTTAATTCATTTCAATTCTAGATTCTTTTTTTTTTCTAAGTAGTTCTAGATATTTCTTCAAAATATCTAGAATAATTTTTTCTGCCTTTTTTTGTTCTTCCATCTGGAGTGGCGTAAGCCCTTGATAAACACCTATCTAATTAATTAAGAATATTAATAATTTGAGTTAGCTAGTATATATGTACTATGCCCGCGTCTTTAAATTTAAAACGATCAATAAACAATATATCCAAAACGACTATTGTGTTATTCACAAATACTCCCATTTTTTTCCCAATTCTTAAACACCTCATTAACCAAAAGTGATCCAATAATTGGCTGACACTTCAATTTGGCTATAACCTCGCTGTGATTATTGCTAGGGATTTTATCATAGCTCTTGATAAAAATCTTGGTACCCACAAATTAATATATATATATATATATATATAGCATATTAAAATTAAATTAAATTAAAATTACTAACATTTTTTAATTTTGATGTAATATATGAAGTCATTGACTTACGGTTGTTGGGCAGGATCTCTAAAGTTCTGAACTCTCCCCACAAATGAGTATTCAGCGTGGGTGGAGAGTCCTTTTTCCTGCACATAAGCAAAAGCGTTCTTGTAGGAGTTCTGGAGAGATTTTTCAGTTAAAATCATCTTATCATCTTCGAATTGGGCACTGTTCGAAATATGAACCTTGTGCAAGTGATCAAGCAATTCTTGCGCCAAGCCCAGAACGCCATCGTGTGCATCTAGATATAATTTCGCGTAGATGGCGTCCACAATTGTGAAAGCATAGCAACAATCTGAATATATAGGTGTAAATTTCATGAGGTTAATATATTATATAACAGTTAACAAGTTTAGACTATATATATCACAAGTCTTTGATAGTTTTAATAAACTATAGGAGAACTTGGCGCCGATATCATAAATTAACAAAACACCAGAACAATTAATTAGGAGAGTTGTCTTTTTTAATAAAGCTCCAAAGAATCAAAACTGAAATTTTATGACCGGAAGAGATATGATGATCTCGGGACCTAGCTTCTAGGGGAAAGAATAATCATAAAAAAGAATAATAATAATAATAATATTAATAAAAAGGGAAATAATATATAATTGTTTGTTGAAAATTAATTTCAAGAGGATTTAATAATATCCCTTATTTCGATTGGAAGAAAAACATGAGTAAGAAGAAGATCATATCCTTGGAAGAAAAAAAAAGAGAAAAAAAGTGCGTGATAAAAAGAATGCTCATGTTAAGAAGTAGTACTATATATAGTTGAGAAAGTATTGTGTGCATACTTGTTCTTTCCTGAGTCCTCACCGGGGCGATACAACCATCCTGCGCGGTTGTAAGCCAACAAAATTCCGCCTGCAAAAAGATTCAATCAACTCATCAAATCTCTTTATTTAAGTAGGCAAATCAAAACTAAAATTAAAAAAGAAAAAGAAAAAATTAATCAGTCTAGCTAGCTCACCTTCAGATCATCACTCTTGTAAATTGAGTTGCCCATACGACAAGCCATGAAAATCCTGCATCATGACACTTAATCCATTAATGGTGCATGATCTCTAACTAGGCAACAACGGTCGATTTCTCATTAGACAACGGATAATCTATTAGCTTTTTTCTAGTAGTGTAAGCAGACAACAAACATGCTTCATGATGTGTGTTAATTAAACTAATTAATTGTTTGTCCAAAATAATTTATCATATATATAAGAAAGAAACACATTTAATTGATCATCTAGCTCTCAAAAGTTTTTCTCATTTCTTCAATTTAAAAGCAATATTCTTGAACTGTTTGACAAAAAATCTTCAAAAATAAAAAAGCTCACATAGAAATTTACATTGCCTAACACATCTTTGTATGGCATAACCAAATTGTAGAGAGACATGGAAGATGCTTACTTGGGACAAGAGGATAATGTACCTACCCACAGCCGAGAAGTTTGTATTAACTCAATAGAAATTAAGGGGAAAAAATTAACAAGATAAATTTTACCATCGATCCAAGCATATTTATATAAAGCACACCCAACAAACACACATACATGTGACCGTACGTGCTCACTAAAATGTTATCAGTTGCACCTACACACACATGCTATACAAACATACATACATACGTACATATTCTAAGTAATTAATAATGTGGGTTTCAAGCTCAACTCATGTTGTGTGCGAATATTTTTACAAAACCTAGCTTGTCTGAATTTTAAGATGTGTTTTTGCTGAAGCTCGACTAGAAGTGTGCAAAATCGAAAAATCAAACCGAACTAAACCGAGCTATTTTGATAAAGTTAGTTCCTTAATTTTTTTCTTTAATTTTAGTTTGATCAGTTGTTTAAATATTAATTATTAGCTAGTGTCACAAAACTCGTTCATTATTTTTTTAATAATAAATTATATATTGGTGTGATTTCCTTAATTGATATATAGTGGTCGTGGATTATTGGCTTACTTCTTTTCGCCTATTAATTATTTTGCAAATGTGATTGTGATTGAGTTTTGTGTTTAAATAGATATACGTGCTGCATGGAAATGTCTATATATACATAACCGTGTGTGATTTTTAAGATGATGCAATAGTACCCCTAAATTACGAGTTTCACACCTAAAACATTAGTAAAGTCAATGGAAAAGAAAATAAGATCGAATTCTTAAGCAAATTCTCATTTCCGCGTGGTGATAACATAAAAGCCCTAAATATATTTTTAATGCGATATGATCTCACAGTTTTCATAATATATAAAATATACTTATTATATGTTATTAAAGTATACATATGTGTGTGTGTGCGCGCGCGCGCGCAGTATATATAAAGGAGCATTAGCATGTGAGCATAGAGGAGTATATGTGAATATATTTATTATACTAGAAAGATGCACGTAGTTTGCACATGATTAAAATAGTTCTACTAAAATTACATTTAACAGTTTATCAAAGAGAAGCATTATAATATCATATTATTAAATATTTCAAATATAATATTTGCATAAATATAATATAAATTAATATAAAATGAAATAAAATGTGATGTATACTTGTTGAAATTTATTGTATTAAAGCGTATATTATATCACACTAGTAAAATGCACGTACTTTGCACGTGCTTAAAATAGTTATACTAAAAAGATATTTAACAATCTTATTAAATATAAATATTTTAATATTATTATTAATAGATATTTTTAAATGTAAAATATATTGGTTGAAAATTATTTTATTAGTGTCTATATTATATTAAAATATTCCTATTAAACTAGAAAAATGCACATACTTTGCATGAGTTTAAAATAGTTTACTAAAAAAATATTTAATAATTTGATATAACACACATGTGAAGAGTAAAAAAAATAAAAAAAAAATTAGAATCTTGTAATTGAACAATTAACAAGGCTTTGTAATCAATGTAAAAAATTATAATAAATTTAAACCTTAAGTAATAGCCTAGAATTGATTTGGACTTCAAAAAATGAAGTGGATTTGTATATATTTATTTATATATGGAAAAACTTAAAATAATTAACATAACTAGTTACATATAAGTTAATTATTTTTTGGTGCCCTTATATATTATTGGCCTATGTGCGGCACACTTTTCGCACGGCCTCGGGGCCGCCACTGTCTACATATGGAGCCATAATTAATGGTTGTGATATGGATCAGCACTTGGTACGTAATTCTAAAATTGCCAAACCACATGACTCAAGTTTTATAAATTTGCGCACACATCAATACAAGAAAATAGTTACATTTTAATATTTTTAAAAACACATGATAATAACTATTTATCTAATACTCCTTCCGTCCCATTTTGATAGGCTGATTGGAGTTTTTCGTGAGAATTAAGAAAATGATTGGGAAAAATAATTAATCAAGAAGCTTCCTAATATGCTCCTATTTAATTCTTTTGATATTTAATTAGGGGTGGGTCGGTACGGTATACCAAAAATTTCACGCCGTACCGTATACCGTACTGAAATTTCGATATCGAATAATTTCATACCGTTTTCATACCGAAACTTTGGTATACCGAACTTCGGTATATCGAAGTTTCGGTATGCGCCGTAACAGATATTGATATCGTACTGATATTTTCGGTATATCGTATCGTACCGATATTATACGGTATACCGAACATACCGAACTTCCAAGTAAGGTACACCGAACTTTCACGGTATATCGAAAATACTGAAATTTTAAGGTATACCAAAAATACTGAATTTTACATGTCGTGCCGATCCGAATTCTACAAATAACAACATAAAAATTAATGTCTCAACAATCAAAGTACCAACACGAAACAAGTTTAATAGTCCATTTTTTAACAACCATAATTCAAATGTAATATTATTAAATGAAATAACATAGCAACTTGATGTTGAGTAGATCTCAGTAATTTTTAAATATACTTAATATTTGTATAGAAGAATCAAATATAGTCTTGATGATGAGAGTTATTCACTTTAGATGAAACTTATATTATGAGATTTTTTATATAAACAATTCTTGATTATGATTTATTAAAATAAATATTCACTAATTTTTATTAAATTTATTTACTAAAGAGTAAAGATTTAATTATTAGTATTACATGATGATAAATTTTTTAGATATAGATATAAATATAATTTTATATAGTTTATAATTTTTTATGCAATATAGTGAAAAACTAATTAATGGACAAATAAAGTTTTATTTCATCATTTATATACATAGATCTCGGTAATTTTCAGATATATTTGTTATTTGTATATTATAATATAGAAGAATTAAATATAGTCTTGATGATGAGAGTTATTCACTTTAGATGGAACTTATATAATGATATTTTTTATATAAGCAATTCTTGATTATGATTTATTAAGTTAAATATTCACTAATTTACATTGAATTTATTTACTAAAGATTTAATTATTAGTATTACATGATGATTAATTTTTTAGATATAGATATAAATATAATTTTATATAATTTATAATTTTTTTTATGCAATAGGGTGAATAACTAATCAATGGACAAATAAAATTTTATTTCATCATTCATATACATAGATCTCGGTAATTTTTAAATATACTTAATATTTGTATATTATAGTATAGAAAAATCAAATATAATCAAGATTAACATTTAACTTTTCAACGGAAAGTGTCATTTATCTAAGCTTAGCTTAATTTTAGATTAGTAAGTTTTGGTTCAACTTTTCAATGGAACATCTTATATTATTGCATTGTATTTCAATTTCTAATATATATATATATATATATATATATTTGATTAAATACTTGAGTTTTTGTATTTTCATCATCATCACAAACATATATATAAATTATTTATCATTCATATATACGTACATTAGTCATGTACATATTTGTATATTCATTTTCTATTTATTCATTTTATTTTTAATTATACTCATAATTGTAATCTTGTTAGATAATTATATAATTCCTCATATTAGTTTATTATTTTTCATTAATCATGTTCAAAAGTCATTATATAGATATTAATTTTTTTTTTGTATGATAAAATTGTTAAATGTTATATTATTGCATTGTATTATTCTTTCTCATTTTGAATCATTGATATATTTAATTAAATATTTGAGTTATAATTATGAATCCAAATTTTAAATAAACGTTATATACAATATTGTAGAATCAAATGAATTCAAATATAATTATATGATTAACTATTTCTTATTTTATTTTATTTTATTTTCCTTATTAATTATTTTACTCATAATTGTAATCCACATTAGTTAAGTAGTTCATTCATATTAGTTTATTATTTTTCAATATGAGTCATATTCAAAAATCAATATATAAATAGTGAAGTGTTTTTCTTATATATCTCATATATATTTATTAATTTTCAAATATTGTATTTTTTCTAAACTTTTATAAAAAACTTACTAAATATTATTTTATTGCATTGTATTTCTTTTTTCTTTCTTTCTCATATTTATAAATCTAAATTTTAAATATATGTTGCAACATTATAATTACAACGTTGAATTATAGATGTGTTTTTTTTTTTGAAAAAGACGGTATGTATCGGTATATCGATATACCGTACCGTACCGAGACATCAATATACCGTCTGCATACCGGTGTACCGTGGAGTTTCGATATATACCGGTATTTCGGTATATAACGAATATCGGTATATACCGGTATTTCGGTATACAGAAATTTCGGTATACCGCGGTATACTGTAATTTTTAAAAGTTCATACCATTATCGTACCGAAAATTCACGGTACGGTATCATACCGTACCGAAAATCTCGATATACCGAGAATTCGATATTTTCGGTATTTTTTCGGTACCATAAATGCGGTATTTTGATATTTCGGTATATTTCCCCACCCCTATATTTAATTAATGCCTAATGTAAACATATTAAATAGGGGTATATATTAGTAAATTAGCTAAATATATATAAAAACATATCTATATATCGGGATATGCCAAAAAAGAAAATAAGTCTATCAAAATGGGACAGAGGGAGTATGTATTTTCCTTAAATGTATTTTTTACATCTTAATATATATAAAGACAAGCAGTTATACTAAAAATAGTAACCCAGTTTCCCGCCAAAAACACATTACCATAAATGGAAATATGTATTTATTAATTAACTTTACATATTATATAAAATTAATTAATTAATAAATATCATATATAAGATATGATATGTTATATCTTAATATATTATATAATATGATATTTTTTACAAATGATATCCAATTTTAAGATATACATTAAGATGCATTAACATATATAATATAATATCAAATGAACTAACTTTATCTTAATATGATATATATTAAAATAAAATATATAAAATGTATATTAAGATATATCTTATTCTTTTTATTATATTGAGCAAATAATTAATGGGTGGTATACGCTATATATATCTTCATATGAATACATACATATGTACACATAGAAATATTGCATATATATGTACCTATCTAATTATTTATACATTAATATGTAGATTAATGTTAATCAATAACACACTTTTCTATGTATATAATTAACCCAATAATTACACCATTCAAATTCGGAAATCTCCATACTATAATATAGATGTCATTTATTAATACTAATTTGCATATATACACACATATATAGATTGTACGCATACATATCATCAATTGAATATGTCATATTTTTATATATGGATAATGGATAATTTTGTGAACCTATGGATACTTAATTAACGTTATATATACCAGTAGACTTGATTGCCGCAAATCACTCTATAGTAATTATATCAAATTATCAATCTCTTTGATTCCATATCTTTGCATTTATGAATCATTCAATGTTTCAAATTGAAATTTTTTGAATTATAATTTTAAGGGACCGAAAGAAATAGAGATGATGTTTAAAGAAAAGATATGATATTTTTTTTTTTGTTTTTCCAAGTTATGAAAGTTGGGGGCTATTATATTTTTATTAGAATTTTAAGTTTGGGAACCAGAGGATAAGAAAGTCTATTTAATTGATATTTATATTATATTAAATTATGGGGACTATAAAGAATAAAATGGGAGATGTGAATAGAATTGTCATTTTTTAATTAGCATGTTTATATCATAACAAACTTCAAATATTCGAGAGCACATATTTGAATATTTCAATACTGCCTCATTTGGTCCAATAAATACAACACATTTCAATTTTTTTTAATATTTTTCATTAATAGTTAAATATCATATGTATACTTTATATATAATACATAAAACATGATCAATGTTTAATTTGACATTAGGTATTGACTAATGTTTTATAATGATATAATTTAATACATTCATATTTCTATGTAAGGAGACGTAAAATCATACGATGTTAAAGATGAATTTTGAGGTGTTCTATACAAATAAAAGAGATGGTGGCAAAATCTTAAATTATTAATTAAATTGTGGAAGTGTTGCTCAAGATGTGACAACCTTTCCTCGATGATGTCCTATCCACTTCACACTATCTGGAGAGATGGCAAAGATGTATATATAATAATTTTATTAAATGTGTTTTACGGTGTCGTATTATCTTCTTCTTAATTTTTCGCATTATACCTAAAATTATGATGAATTTTAATTACTCTTATAATGGATTTCGGGCAAACAAATTATGGTATTTATTTTATTGGGCATGATAATAGAAATTGTAAATTTATTCATGGGTATGAATTCTATGCTGAAAAAATAGCAAATAAACTTGAATATAACATTATATTCTTTATATATTTTATAATTTTTTATATTAATTATTTAACTATAATTTAATTATTTTATTTATATGAATTATTTATATATTTTTGACCGTGCATCGCACGAGATGTAATACTAGTTATATTGATAAACTTCACGTTGGATATATAATAATTGGCGCGCATTAATTAACAAAAAAAGTAATAATTTCAATAACAAACATCCTCTAAGAAGAACGTCTGAAGCTTATTTTAATTTTCCCCAACTTTCTACTTCTTTTCCTTAATTTTTGAAAATGTAAGAGCGCCATTAATTATATATATGAGATGTGTGTGTGTGTGTTTTTTTGTCATTATTTAAGTTGAAATTATATTAGCATTTGGGGTGGATTTGCTTGAATCGAAGTTGGAAGACATCTTATGAATAATGTTGGAGAAATATATATTTAATTCATGTACTTTTAAGTTTTTTTTTTTTAACTTGATTTTTGTTTTTTCATTAATATTAAAATTGAGGTTCTATAGTGGGTAATTCTATATAAAACCACTGTTTTACTCATCATAGCCTTCATATTAAAATATAATATAAACATTATCTAAAATTATTAATTTACCCTAAATAAGTAACATATTGTAACCTATAAGTAGCCCCCTTCCCCACAATTTTGTTCTGTTCTTCGCAGCCTCAAATTGTAGGTAATTTCTTATTTTATTCAATTCACGACTCTCCACCTCTTTTTTTTATGAGATACACAACTCCTTAAAATTGAAAAAAAAAGTTACAGAAAAATAAGAAGAAGAACCCTTCATGCTAGAATCAACAATCATTACATTGATATAATATCAAATAATTTCTAAAAAATTAAGAATACAAGGAGTGTTTTTCCTTGATTATCTTACGTAGCAGGCATTGAAAGAAAATAAAATCAAATTAACATTCTTTCTCTTTAAAACATCTTCTAACAGGTATACATGAGAAAATGAATATGAGAAAAAAATGAAGATCTAAAGAAAAAGTAATGAAATTAGTTCATTTCCAGAAACCCAAAAATTTAACATTAAATTTGGTATCAATATTTTGGATTCAATCAATCCACTCTGGATATTTTTGCATCATCAAAACTAGATCTATCATCACCATTTATATCATAAAAAGTTATCATGCATCCAACACCTATCAAAATCTACACTACTAATTATTTTATTATAATTTTCAAAGATGCCTTCTTTTTGAAGGCTTCAACAAAAGTTTTAGATACGACAAATATTGGAGTAGGTTTGATTCCTTGATTTCATTGATAAGTAATGAATTAGGCAGGGTTTTGATCTGAGGGAAAAATGTTCAGGATTTTAAGAAAAATCTGAGTTGTGCGAGGCTGCTATACGATACTTGTGGCGACGTAGGAGCATCGTGCCGGAAGAAAGATGAAGAGAAGCTGCAAATTCTAATTAAGGGAGGGCGGCTACCAGCTACAGCGAAGGAAGAACATAAACTAAAATTTGGAGAGGTATAGGAGTTATGCAAAACGTCATTAACTTAAAAGGGTAAAATAGGCATTAAATAAATTATTTCATTATAAATAAATATGAGAGAAATTTTTATCTAGACAATTTAATTATAAAATTTGGGTAGTTGGACAAGTTTTAACATCATATGAGTTATTTGGGCAATTTAAGTCCTTTGACCACAAAAAGCTGAATATTCCCGTACTTTTTCAGAAAAGTACCTTACACACTTGTACTTTCCATAACGATAGGTTAGTTGAAGAATTAAACGTTAGTTTATTCATCTATAATGATAGTTCATAGATATATAACAATAGTTGAACGATAGGCCTAAATCTTCCATAACGATAGATTGATTCAAGCTATAACGATAGTTTATTAAACTATAACGATTGTTCATAAATAAATGAAAATAGTTGATTTATCGTTATTTGAATTATCTTTATGCATAATAATTATCGTTATGCATATTTTATTTTCCTTATTCCTATAACGATAACTTTCTTTAAATTAATAATAATTAATTTAATTATTATTTTTCGTTAGGTTAGTTTCATTATTAACTTTCGTTATTAATTATTTTATTTTCGTTATCCATAACGATATTAATTATTAACTTTCATTATTAATTATTAAATTTCATTAATTTAATTATTATCTTTCGTTAGATTAGTTTCATTATTCACTTTCGTTATTAATTATTTTATTTTCGTTATCCATAATGATATTAATTCTTAACTTTCGTTATTAATTATTAACTTTTATTAATTTAATTATTATCTTTCGTTATTAACTTTCATTAATAATGAAAGTTATTAACGATATGCATTTAATTAGTTATTTTTTAGAATTAAAAAGAGAGAATAAAAATGCATAATGATAAAATTCTAAAAGTTTTATATAACTTTCGTAATTAAGTTTCGTTATGCATAATTAAATGCATAATGTTACTAATTCTAAAAATTTCATTAGGTCAATCGTTATTGATTATCAATTTTTGTTAATGCATAACGGTAGTTTTCGTTATTGTTTTTTTTAATTAGCCTCTTTTTATACATTTACACTAATAGGAGAAATATTTATCTAAACAATTTAATTCTAAAAATTTCGTTATGACAATCGTTATTGATTTTTAGTTTTTGTTAATACATAACGATAGATTTTTAAAAAAATTCATTACACCAATCGTTATTTATTCTCAATTTTTATTATGTGAAATTTCGGTAGGGATCGATCATTTTTTTTATTTTTATATGTTAGGTGTGGGTACATTTATTATTTAGTTATTAAAAAATATAAAAGGTACACTTATTCAATGATTGGGGTGTAGGGACAAGTGTGTCATAAGGGTATTTAAGACATTTACACTCCAAATTGTCCAAATAACTCCTATAATCTTATATCTTGTTTTTTTCACAATTACTATTTTGTTTTGCCTCTTTTTATACATTTACACTTTAAATATCGTGGGCTTTAGTGAGCAATATTGTAGGCCAGTCCGTCGGTGACACTACCTATATACAACGTTGAGCCGATGTCATTACACTCATTTCAAATGATTGGGCTAGCCTCACATACAACAATAATGGGCCATGAATCATGATTAATCCAATCCCAATTTTAAATTTATCAATGAATATATTTTAAATAATTAGAAGTGAACAAATAAACAAATTATAATATTATATGTAAATTTAAATATTTCTCCTATACGGTCACGACCCCACATTAATATATGATTAATGCGACATGTGACTGGCACGACTCGATCCCAAGGAAGGGTAGATCAAGGTGCGAACCGAAAATATTTAAGTAAAGAAATGAACTACTATATTTCAGGATCGATATTTGGTTTGAGAACTCTAATTCTGAACTGATTTCCAATACTTAAAAATGACTAAATAATAATAGTATTTAACATTCTACCGTGTTATTGGACTAGTCTAAAACCAAAAGCTGCAAATGTTGGACTTGTTATATAATTGAGTTGCGGAAGCAAAAGAAAGACATTCAAAATACCCTCAGCACTTCTCCCTTCAACTCCATCTCAACCTGCACATTTAAAAACAAATATGTAGGGCTGAGTACAAGGGTACTCAGTGAACACATTGCCAAAGTAATTACTGAACTGAAAACTGATTTTCTTGTCATGCATCTAAGTAAACACACAGGGGTTTTATCTGAAAAGGCCCTATGCTTTACTAAATTATTTTTTATCTTTGAGCGCTCTTTTCTGTTGTATGATCATCCGTATCCGAACTAAATATCGAGGAATAGCTCCGCTTAAGCCTTTTCCACGGCGTCGAGGAATAGCTCTGCTAAAGCCTTTTCCACGAATGCTTATCTGAACTAAACACCGAAGAATAGCTCCACTTAAGCCTTTTCCATGAATGTTTAGCATCGTCGATGTCTTAGTCAGGAATAGCTCTGCTTAAGCCTTTCCCTCTTTCTAATATCATCGACTTAAGTGTACACTAACCTCGGTTAACACGCTAAGTTAGCATGAGGCCCGATCGATTTAAGAGTTAGAAAGCTCCTTGCAAGCTAACTAAATGTCTTAAATACCCTTATGACACACTTGTCCCTACACCCCAATCATTGAATAAGTGTACCCTACCTATATACAACGTTGAGCCGATGTCATTACACTCATTTCAAATGATTGGGCTAGCCTCACATACAACAATAATGGGCCATGAATCATGATTAATCCAATCCCAATTTTAAATTTATCAATGAATATATTTTAAATAATTAGAAGTGAACAAATAAACAAATTATAATATTATATGTAAATTTAAATATTTCTCCTATACGGTCACGACCCCACATTAATATATGATTAATGCGACATGTGACTGGCACGACTCGATCCCAAGGAAGGGTAGATCAAGGTGCGAACCGAAAATATTTAAGTAAAGAAATGAACTACTATATTTCAGGATCGATATTTGGTTTGAGAACTCTAATTCTGAACTGATTTCCAATACTTAAAAATGACTAAATAATAATAGTATTTAACATTCTACCGTGTTATTGGACTAGTCTAAAACCAAAAGCTGCAAATGTTGGACTCGTTATATAACTGAGTTGCGGAAGCAAAAGAAAGACATTCAAAATACCCTCAGCACTTCTCCCTTCAACTCCATCTCAACCTGCACATTTAAAAACAAATATGTAGGGCTGAGTACAAGGGTACTCAGTGAACACATTGCCAAAGTAATTACTGAACTGAAAACTGATTTTCTTGTCATGCATCTAAGTAAACACACAGGGGTTTTATCTGAAAAGGCCCTATGCTTTACTAAATTATTTTTTTATCTTTGAGCGCTCTTTTCTGTTGTATGATCATCCGTATCCGAACTAAATATCGAGGAATAGCTCCGCTTAAGCCTTTTCCACGGCGTCGAGGAATAGCTCTGCTAAAGCCTTTTCCACGAATGCTTATCTGAACTAAACACCGAAGAATAGCTCCACTTAAGCCTTTTCCATGAATGTTTAGCATCGTCGATGTCTTAGTCAGGAATAGCTCTGCTTAAGCCTTTCCCTCTTTCTAATATCATCGACTTAAGTGTACACTAACCTCGGTTAACACGCTAAGTTAGCATGAGGCCCGATCGATTTAAGAGTTAGAAAGCTCCTTGCAAGCTAACTAAATACAGATAAAAATATCATACAAAACAAAATATTTTATGCATGACAATATTTATTTGCATCAGAAATAATTAACTGTCGGTGAGTAAAAACTCAAATAATTATTTATTCTACGAGTCCGCTGAAAGAAAAAGCCCACCTTTCACCGATGTTTTAATACGGCAGCTCCTAGTTCTTCAAAGGTCTTATCCCATGCGGATCTGCTAGCCTTAAATATATAAAAATATACTTAGCATGTTGATCCTAAAACTGACAGGACTCAACACGACACGAAGGCCTATTAGGGTCTAGTATCTATTTTAAATTTTCTCTTAACTTAAGAGTTAATCTCGATCCTAGCTCTTAAACACCTTAATACATACATCATCCTTATTTAAGGTATCAAAATACCTTAACTTCCATCATAACTCGATTCTAGAAACAAGATCAACATTAATCTCATAGACTGAACAACGTTCTGCACAACATCCATCTTTGCAGAATTTTCTGAATTGACTCACTAAGGTGCAGAGGACGTGCCACACATCGTTGGAAAGCCACGTAAGTCTAGAATTTTACAAAATTTATAGTGACTCAATACGATAACTAACGAAAAAGTTATAACCGATTTACTGGAAGGTGGCAGAACTGCCACAAATTTCCGAAAGAAAACATATGACCTGATTTTGCTGATTTTTCACAATCGACTAAAAAAGAATTAGAGACTGAGACCTATACCATTCGAAATCTACTTAAGTCTAGTTTCCAGTAAAATTTACGGTGACTCAATACGACGTCCAGTGAGGTAGTTATGCTTTTTTACCGAAACGTGGTGAAACTGCCGTACACTATGTTGCGCGGGTGCACTACCTGCGCACCGCGCTCGCGCGCTCACCCCGGGGCTGCTGCCCTTGCGCACCGCGTGCTTGTACCGAACTGAGGCTGAGAACATGAGAACGATGATAAACCGCCATGAAAACTCGATACACAACTTCATATCACCTCTCAAAACTCATCTAAACATGCTTGTACATAACCAACTCATTTCTATGATTTAACATGCTTCAAAAAACTCAAGACATGATTTCTGACACAACACCAAACCTATTTATATAACTCAGACAACTGGAAATATATATATCTATATAACTCATGGTTTTCGAAATACCTCTCAACAATAACAATGGAGAAAAGTTGGAAGAAACTTGAAGGAGATGTCACGATTGAAACGAAGCTTCCAACGATGACGCCGGAAATAAAATGGTGAATAATCGGCTGAAATGCAACTTGAGCTCTTCTCAACAATGGCTGCAACTTCTTGCTTCTCCCACTCTCTCTCTCTCTCTCAAAAACTTTACAACATATGAAGAGGATGAAATGGAATGCAATGCTACAGCTGCACTCTCTCTCTCTCTCTCTCTCTCTCTCCTTTACGTAGAAATGAGGTGAAAGGAAGATGATGAAGCTGAAATGAAAAGGAAGAAAGAAGAAGTTGTTGTTGTTTTCATCTCCCTTTCTCTCTCGAAATTTTGTGTATAGAAATGAAGATGAAAAAAAATGGAATGAAGAAGAAGAAGAAATGAGAGCTGTTGCGGCTGTTTTCTCTCTCCCTCTCGATGGTTGTTGTGTAGAAAAAGAAGTGAATGAAAGAAGATGAAAGGTGGTGAAGAAGAAATGGTTGTTGCCTTGCCATATATCTCTATACAATATATATATATATATATATATATATATCTATTTACTATATATTTTGGGGGACAAGGTGACGTAAGAGGCAGGGGAGAGATGAGGGGAGGTATGGCCTCCTATGCCTTGGGTTGACTTAAACAATTACCCGGTTTAAATACCGGTTGTTCGATTATCGTGATATTTTTTATTTCCGAAAAAATCCCGAACTTACCCAAGCTTGAAGAAATAATTCACTTATTTTAAAATAATAATTTATCTGAAATTACTTGGTTTTAAAATACAACTTTGAAATACTGGTTTTAATTTCTCGACCATTAAACGTATGAAACTTAGAGAATATCTAATTCTCTTAACTTGAACATTTCATTTAAATTATCTGAATTTAAAAAATTGCATGACTGGAGAATATCTGATTCTCCCAGTCCCGAAAATATTTATCGGAATATCTGATTCATGATAAACACACACCGCAATTTAAAAGAATAGGAATAAAAAATATCTAAAATTACGATTCCAACTTTCCATACTGATAAGGGAATATAATCCAATTGAAAGGAAAATAATTAAGCCACCTACGGAAATTAATTGACTTTGAATTCAATGGAGCTTAACGGATACTTTTGACCCTAATCTGACTGGAAATTACTATACTTGTACAATAATCACACACTTAACTATAATTAAACAGTAATTAAGATGCGGGGTATTACATTCCATCCCTCTTAAAATAAATTTTGTCCCGAAATTTACATACTTTAGAGGAAGAATTCTGGGTACTTTGCTTTCATCTTATCCTCGAGTTTCCATGCGCTTCTTTCTAACCATGGTGACTCCATAGGATCTTGACTAGAGGAATAAACTTGTTCCTCAACTCCTGGACCTTTCGATCCAAAATGGCTTCTGGTCTCTTTTCATAAGTTAGATCTGGATCTAACTCAATCTCACTATGCTGGATCATATGCTTGGGATCATACACGTATTTCCTTAACTGAGAAACATGAAATACGTCATGAACATTACCAAAACTAGGTCGTAATGCCAATCTGTACGCCACTGCGCCTATCCGCTCAAGGATCTCGTAAGGTCCTATAAAACATGGTCATAACTTTCCCTTTACGTCGAATCTTATCATCCCCCTAGAAGGAGATACTTTCAGGAAGACCTTATCTCTTATTACAAATTGTAAATCTTTATGGCGTTTGTCCACATACGACTTCTACCGACTCTGGGCTTCTTGAATCCTCTGATAGATTTTTCTGATAATTTCAATTATTTCTGACAGTGAGTCTGGCCCAAGAATCCTTCTCTCACCCGCTTCATCCCAGTAAAGTGGTGATCTATACCTTCGCCCATATAAAGCTTCGTGTGGCGCCATATTGATGGTTTCCTGATAACTATTGTTATAGGCGAACTCAATCAATGCTAATATTTCCTCCCAGCTTCCACCTCTGTCTAGGACCACTGTTCTCAACATGTCCTCTAATGTTTGGATCGTCCTTTCAGACTGACCATCTGTTTGTGGGTGAAACGCTGTACTGAAATTGAGTCGAGTTCTCAGCTTCTTCTGTAAACTAATCCAAAATCTTGAGGTAAACTTTGAATCTCTGTCCAATATTATTGACACTGGAACACCATGAAGGCGTACAATCTCTCTGACATAAATCTAAGTTAGCTTATTCGATCCATCCATAACTCGGATCGGAAGAAAATGAGCTGACTTTGTGAGCCTGTCAATAATGACCCATATGGTCATATTCCCTCGTCTTGACTTGGGTAAGCCTGTCACGAAATCCATCGCTATGTGTTCTCACTTCCACTTAAGAATCTCTAACGGTTGTAGTGCACTATAAGGCCTTTGGTGCAATGCCTTAACTTGTTGACATGACAAGCATCGCTCAATATAGGAAGCTACATCCCATTTCATTCCTTCCCACCAGAATTTCTGCTTTAAATCTTGATACATTTTTGTACTTCCCGGGTGTATAGTATATGGAGTATCATGAGCCTCACTCATGATCTTGTTTCTAAGCTCAACACAGGGTGGAACACATATCCTGTCTTTATAAAGGATATCATTATCCGATGCTTCCTTGAAACTTTCTATTTTTTCTGATCTGATCTTCAAGCGTATCTCTTCCATGGCTTGATCTTTTTTCTGTGCCTCAATTATCTTTTCTCGAAGATCTGGTACTGCTACTAATGTTGCAACATGACATACAATCGTCTCAGGCTGGTAAACCACCTCTAGCTGTAGGCTTTCAAAATCCTTGATGAGTTTCTCCTCCTGAGTGAGGAGAAAACCCAACCTGCTTGTTTTACGACTCAAGGCATCTGCTATCACATTAGCCTTGCCTGGATGGTAACTGATTCCACAGTCATAGTCCTTTACCAATTCAAGCCATCTGCGCTGTCTCATATTTAAATCTTTCTGTTCGAAAAAGTACTTTAGACTCTTGTGATCCGTGAAAATCTCACACTTAACTCCGTATAGATGGTGTCTCCAGATTTTCAAGGCATGCACTATTGTTGCCAACTCTAAGTCATGCGTAGGATAATTCAACTCATGAATTCTTAACTGTCTGGATGCATACACTATGACTTTACCTTCTCGCATTAGGACACAACCTAATCCATTCTTCGAAGCATCCGTGTAAATCACAAATTCTTTATCACTAACTAGAATAACTAACATTGGAGCAGTGGTTAATCTTTTCTTAAGCTCCTGGAAACTGGCTTCACATTCTTCTGACCACTGGTATTTTATTCATTTCCTTAGCAATTGTGTCATTGGCCTAGCTATCTTGGAGAATCCTTCTATGAATCTCCTATAGTATCCAACTGATCCCAAGAAACTTCTAATTTCATTAGGAGTAGTTAGAGACTTCCATTCTTATACTGCCTCTACTTTAGAGGGGTCCACTTTTATGCCTTCTGCTGACATAATGTGTCTAAGGAATATCACTTTCTTTAGCCAAAATTCACACTTGCTGAACTTGGCGTAAAGTAGCTCATTTCTTAGTATTTCTAACATTGTTCTCAAATACTCTGCATGATCCGATTCGTTCCTAGAGTAGATGAGAATGTCATCTATGAAACAAGGACAAAATGATCTAGAAATCAATGGAACACTCGATTCATGAGGTCCATGAATACTACTGGAGCATTTTTTAATCAGAATGGCATTACTGTAAACTCGTAATGATCGTATCTAGTTCGAAAAGCTGTCTTGGGTATGTCTTCCTGTTTGATCTTTAGCTGATGATACCCAGACCTTAAGTTAATCTTTGAGAACACGCTTGCTCCCTTGAGTTGATCAAACAGATCATCTATCCTAGGCAAAGGATACTTGTTCTTCAACGTCAACTTATTCAGCTGACAGTAATCTATGCACATCCTTAATGTGCCATCCTTCTTTTTCACAAACATGACTGGTGCTCCCCAAGGTGACGCACTAGGTCGGATGAAACCTAGGTCTAGTAATTTCTGAAGCTAAATCTTGAGTTCTTGCAACCCCTTTGGGGCCATTCTGTACAAAGCTTTTGAAATCGGGGCTGCTCCCGGTTCCAAATCTATTACAAACTCGACCTGCCGGTTCGGTAGAAATCCTGGCAATTCTTTTGGGAAAATGTCTGCATACTCTTGTACAACTGGAACATCTTCCATTGTCCTCTCTATATCATCTATCTTGTTTAGATAAACCAGAAAAGCTTGATTTTCTCTCTTGATCATCTTCTTGGCCTACAGGGCTGAAATCATTGGGGTGAAATTTCTCATCTCTATGCCGTGAAAACTTGTTGGCTCTTCTCTTGGAACTTGGAATGATATTTTCTTTTCGCTGCATAGGATCGTAGCATGGTTTTCTGACAACCAATCCATTCCTAGGATTACGTCGGTATCCCACATCGGTAGGACACTTAGATTATCAGCCTTAATCCTAGTTGATCCTAAGTCTATTTCTATGTTCGAGCAAACGTGAGTCGCAGTCATAGCTCCACCAGTTAGTGTTAAAATCTTCATCTTATGACTAGTTCTTTCAGTTTTAAGCTCTAACTTATCACAACATGCAAATGAAATAAATGAGTGCGATGCTCCCGTATCAAATAAAATAATTACAGACATGCCATGAAGTTTGCCCATACCTGCAAGGTTACCCTTCTACTTTTCTTTCCCGGAGGAACTAGAATTCATTGCGTAAGACCTAGAATTCCTTTGTTGCATCTATCTCTGTTGTTGTTACTGCTGCTGTGGTTGCTGACTCTGTTGACCCGATACCTACAGGGCTTTTAGCTACTGAGGGTTCCGTTCCTGCTGTGTCTTTAGGCAATGCCTTGTATAGTGACCTTTCTGGCCACAGTTATAGCAACTTATACTGCCCACCAGGCAGTTTTCCTTGTGCGGCTTATTGCACTTTGGACATAACGGATAGTTAGTTTGTGCTAGCACAAACCTTTCTGGGGCAGGGGCATTCTGTTGTCCCTATTGCCTATTTCCCTCCCAAGGCTTCCTATAGCCTTGGTTCCTATTCTGGTTACCTCCATCATTCCACTTTCTCTTCTCTCAGAAGTTCTGTGATGGAGTCTGGGTTGGTGTTGGTGCTTGTGTTGGCGTTGGAGCTGACACTGGAGCCTTTCTTTTTTCAGGCATTACTGCCTCGATTCCAATGCCCTGTTCAATCACTTGGCATAGGTTAGGTCTTCCCGACTTGCCAAAGATATAGCAATCGCATGTCTTAGTCTTGATCTGAACTTAGATGCCATCTTCTCGTCAGTATCTACCTGGAGAGGTGCATACGTGACAACTCACAGAATACTCACTCGTACTCTGTGACGGACATCTTCTCTTATATCAGAGTATGAAACTCTACTTCTTTCTTGACTCTGAACGTCTTAGGAATGTATTTGTTGTAGAATCCAGTTTTGAACTGATCCCGTGTATAAGCATCAAGTTGCTCCGGAGTCATGGTCCTCCTTCTAGACTCCTACCAGAAATCTGCAGATCTGGTTAACTAGAATGCTACACAGGAGAGTCGCTCCTAGTTGTCACAGTGGAGAAAATTAAAAATCCACTCCATCGCCTGGATCCACGCCTCAGCATCGACATGGTTTTCTACTCTATCAAATGATGGAGGGTTCTATCGCAGAAAAAGCTCCTCAATTCTGCACTGTGGAAGTGGGAGAGGTGTCTGCTCTCGTTCCTCCTCGTGTCTTTCTTGTTATTCTTCCACCACTCTTTCCTATCTTTCTTGTCTTGGAGGTCTCCCTTTAGGCCTATTCTGTCTTATGGGATTCACATTTGCATTTCTTTCACGTGCTGCTCTGGGTGGTACAATTCTATAAATTATAATTTCAAATTATAATTAATAACTAAGTCGCTGCCTACTGCTGTATAATAACTCATGCTTTAGCTGATCCTTAACATATCTTGAACACGCCAAACACTTTGAAACCCTGAAACATAAATCAACAGCCCTTCTAGTCTTATATATATATATATCAGGGAAATTATCTCTAATGAGGTCTTACAAGTACATTTTCTGATGCATGGGTTCTGCAAAAACCAACCATGCATGGACGACATAATGCTTACAAGCTACGCATTCATGTCTCAAAAGGTGGGAATACCTAAGTCCCAAGAATGGTCCTCTAGGGAACACATTCAACTACTGAAATGTACATAACAAAATAGATCATCCTGATACAAAATACAACTGATATAGCACAAAAGCTAAACTAGTCAGATGAGCTACTGGGCTACCGACTATCCTGGATCCTCCAAGAGGTCCTCTTCCTTTTTTGGCTGTGGATCCTCTGAGGGATCCTCCTCTAACTCATCCTCAACTGCCAGTACCAGATGATCTGCAGCTGCTGCACTTCTCTCCTCAGCTCTTTGGCGGCGCACCTCGTGCACAACCTCTATGGTCCTCTCCGGAGATCCTGCCACTGCCTGGGAGGAAGCTCATTATCTAAATCCCCCATGACTGCTCGCCTCACTCACGAGGGTCCCACCTCTTGAATATTCCTGCATCCCTAACGGGGTAGGAGATTAATGTCCATCCGTACTGCTGGCTCCGGAGGTGGAGCTACCCGTGCCGCTAAAATGGGAGGGGTAAGACAATCGTAAACTCCCCTAGATGGCTCATCCCTGAGAAGATAGCTGTGCATCTGAGCATATGGGCCTGGAGGAGGTACACGCTATTGGTCCCGGGCGAGTCGGTATCAGTTTAGAGGGGGGTGAATAAACTGATTCAAACACTTTTACTTTAGATGCGGAATACAAGGCCCTTTGACTCGCTTGATGAAACTTATCTATGCACAAACTTGATAATTAGTTAAGACAGTTTGAGTGCAGCTTGTGTGATATTATGTGCAGTTCAGAGATATGCAAGGATCAATATAGTACAGCACACAAGTGATTTATAGAGGTTCAAAGTCTCAAACTTCTACGTCCTCTCTTCCTTCCGCAGAAGGGTAACTTCACTATATAACTTGAGTTTCTTTACAAATTACACAATGAAGGACAGTTGGCTGAACCTAATAACTGCTCGCTACCTCAGCTGGTCGACGGCTCATACTTGAAGTCCCTAACTGCTCGCTAGCAAGGTAGGTGCTATTGTCGTCTTTATAAGGTTTTAGATCTCTTTCGATCTTCAAGAGGTGAGTCTTGAACAGGGGGTATCAACTGATGTGCTCCTTTAATTGAGCTGAGTAGTTTATCGTTGAATAGCTGAAACTGAGAAGATTGCCCTGGCTGGATCGTCAACAGCTGGCTGAATATCTAGATTATGTGAATTTTTCTTCTTAGTTGGACTTTCGCAGTTTCTGTCAAATGTTGCACTTGAGCTTGGGTGGGGGGAAGAAAGAAAAGCTATTGCATGTATATGCGAAGGTTGGCAGTTCTGGATTTCTCAGCTCAGTTAGATTATCGTCCCAGCTGGCAGTTCTGAGCTTGTCAGCTGAGTTTGACTATGGCTCCAGTTGGCAGTTCTGAGCTTATCAGCTGAGTCTGGCTATCACTCCAGTCGGCAGTTCTGAGCTTATCAGCTGAGTCTGACTGTTGCTCTAGTTGGCAGTTCTGAGCTTATCAGCTAAGTCTTACTGTTATCAGCTAAGTCTTACTGTTACTCCAGTTTGCAGTTCTGGGCTTATCAGCTGAGTCTGACTGTTGCTCCAATTGACAGTTCTGGGCTTATCAGCTGAGTCTGACTGTTGCTCCAGTTGGCAGTTCTGGGCTTATCAGCTGAGTTTGACTGATTTCTCTTTGAACTTTCTTGTCAGTTCTGATTAATCACAAGCTGACTGACTACAGTTATTACTTTCAGCTGATCTATCTTGCTTACTGTAGTCTGACCATCAGTTGGATGCTTCCAGTCTCTAGCTTAAACTGTCATTCTATCAGTTTCTTCAGTTTTTAGTCAACTCATTTCTCCCTCAGCTCAGCTGACTTGGTTGTCAGCTTGTTTTGACTGGTATCACTCTTCAGCTGAGTTGAACTTAGACGGGATGACATGTCTTCCAACTTGTAGGCCATTCTTTAGATCGGTTAACTTTGACTCTACTTGAGTTCTTCTTTGATGATGCCTTGGGCTGGTCAGTTTCGATCTATAGCTTGAACTCTAGTCAATTTTTCATAAATAATTTTAACATCTCATCAAAACCTGATCTAGGGGTTCCTTGATAGTTTTTCCTAACAATTTTCCCCTTTTTGATGATGTCAAAACTTTGTTGATGATGATGGAAAAACTGCAAGTGTAGCAAATGCTTAAGTAGAATCTTAAAATCAGAGCAAATTTAGAGCATGTAGAGAGACAAATTGATTCATGATTTTTATTCAAGTATCAGAGCATTTGTCATTCATGCTATCATTCAAGTATCTAAGCGTGTCAATTTCAAGAGCAGTTTGAACTTCAAATTTCAGAGCATTCTACTTTCATTCTTTTCTCTTAAGCATGCTTTCATTCCAGTATTAGAGCATTATGCTTTTTCATTCAAGAGACAAAGCATTCAAACTGAAGTATCAGAGCATAACTAAAGTATCAGAGCATAAAGTATCATGTCAAAACATTCAAACTTGAAATATCAGAGCATAATATCGAAGGTTGAAGCATAGTATATCTGAGCAAGAACATTATAATCATGTCAAGCTTGAAAAGCTTGAAGTAAAATCATGATCAAAACTTGTATTATATATTCACTTTAAAGCATAATTTCAAGAGGTAGTAGTTAAGACTACTAATCTACTTCCTGAAAGTTGCTCCAATTGCTCCTTTTCCTTCTGCTCGATTCTCCTCTTTCTTGGACTCCTTGTTGTCTCCATGCTTTCCCCTGAAGCTGATCTTCTCCCTCATGATGAATTTCTCTTTGAATCTGATCCCAAAGAGTCAGACATCCATCATCATACTGTCCTTCTTCCCCCTTTTTAGCATCATCCAAAAGGTGGAATGGATCACATGATGTTAGTGGCAAGTTTGGCAGGAACGTGAAGGCAGTTGCCAAATTGTCATCAGGGATGGAGGGAACTGAAGGAATTTGCATAGACGGAAAAAGCCATGCATAGGCGTCTTCAGTTGGCATGAACTGACCTTGATCAGAGATGTCTTGCTCTCTGAAGTTCATGGGGGCCAAGTTTCTGAATATCTCATCAGTTGAAGGAAAGGGTGGATCACCAACGAAGGGTGTGCACGAGGAGTTGGCCGGTTCATTGTCGGGAAGAGGGGCATCGGCTGGTATACCGAGCTGGAGTCACTTGATCATCGAATCCATGATCTCCGAGAGCGTTGGAGGTGAGGAGAGTGGATGATTCATCCAGTTTCGACTCCATGTTCCTTCGCTGATCCAGAAGGAGGAGCCACGGGTGTGGATGAGGTGAAACATAGTTGACTCATCCAGTTGAAAGCGCCATATATGGTACTACAAGTACCACCGTAGTTGCGCGAAGAGGGAGGAGTCAGTGTCCTCAATGAGACCAAAGCAGCTTCGGAGCTGGTGGTCTAGAACTGCTTCAAAATCAACCTCAATATAGTCACTTTGGACTAAAGGTGGAGGTTGGGAGCTGGCTGATATTGTGGGCTGATCACTCAGCCTTAAAAGAGATGCACTCTGAAGCATCAGCTCTCTTTCGTCAGTGGAGCTGACGGGTGCCTCCAAGGGTGCCTTTCCACGATCTGAGTTGGAAGGCCCTTGTGGGTGTGAACGCTTCGGGATCTGATGGCAATAGATATTGGGGAGCATGTCCCGTCTTCCGAGTAGTTCACCAGTTGGTATGATCTCATCAAACTGGCTTTGTATGATGTGGCTTATGCGATTTATAAACCCGACTTTTTCTCGGAATGAGCAAGTTGACGGATCATATGCCGCACGCTCTACGTTAGCTCTCAGTTGCGCAAGGATGTAGGAGGCCCAATCGGCTTGACATCCAAAGTATAGAGCGACTGTGAGATGGGCTTTGATCTCAGAGAGATGAACTATCTCGAAGTTGCCATGTAGGATATGACCGGTGATATCCAAAAGTTGGATGATATCACTTGGCATGCTCTCCTTTAGTCTGTGCGAACTGTCATTGTGGCGCACGTGAGGAAGCTTCCAGATTTCCCATAACGCATGTTTGGATGGCAGATTTAGGTCCATCACGTCTGGGCCTTTGCCAGGGAGGTGAAGAGTGGACATCATCGTTTCCTTTGTGACCATGATCACCTGATTCTTTACGGTGGAGATGATGTTGTCGCCGTTGATGGTTGCGTTGTAGTAGAACTCGGCAACATAAGCAGGTATGTTCTTGACCGGCAACAGTGTCAAGAAAGGGAGTAACCCAGTTGCCTCTAATGGTCGATAAATATTTTGAAAGACATCCGGACCGAGACGCGCATTGAGCATCTCTAGATTTTGAGATTTGTCATTTCTCATCTTGCGCTCAAGAGCTTTAATATCCACCATGGGAAATGGGGGCTTCATTTCTGCAAAAATATGATATTCAGTTTAGAAATGCAAGAGTTTTGATGAGAGAGAGAAGGCTTAGCAAACGATCGAATAAGAGAGAGAGAGATTTTCAGATGATCGGAGCCTTCATCTCTTTGCACATATTTATGCATCTTTGCATGCAAGAATCGAGGGTACTCGATTGCTTTTCTTAGCTGATCAGCCATCCGATTTGATGGTTGATTAGCTGAATTAATGATGCATGTATCTCAGCCGTTCAACGGTTAAGTGACTTTCTGATCTTGTGGTTGAGAGGTAGCCATTTTGAAAATGGAGTAGTTGCCATAAATAGCGAAATATTTTCTGCAGATCTTTCTATTTATAGCTCATTAAAATATATTTTCTTTTCCTCTTTGAAGGGTTGGTTTAATATCCATGCAAAGATATTAATGACAACTTTGTGATATTGAACCTGATTTTCAAATTGTAACCATTGAAATATAATATAAGATATTTCATAATCGCAACGGTAACAATATAATTAAGATAAACTTTTGAAAAATAAAAAAAACTTATCCTTAATCAGTTGGGATACAGTCCAACTGATTGATGACTCGGTGGTTGGATGAATAGTTAAGTCTTGATTCTCAGTTGTTGCTGATGAGCTGGCTGCAGTTCAGGCTACAACTGAATTGATCAGTTGGTTTGATTAGTTGCTCGACTTTTCTGTAGACAGTTTCCGCTTCTTGAAGGGCCTAGCTGGACTAGCAGCATTGCTTTCTTTGGATGTAGGTTTGTGCTTTGATGGTTCAGGCCTTTCTGTCTTCTTGGCTTGGTGAAGGTGAAGCTGGATCTCAACTGACGAACTTTTCATCCTTTGACTAAGGGAGTGTGAGATTCCCTTTGGCGATGACCGAAATTGATCATTTTTCTTAGTCAACTGTGCACCTTTTGAGCCTGACGCGAACAGTGGAGTCACATAGCTTTTGGATAGGAGACTTGGTGACGTGGCAGTATCCTCATCGTCACTGTCTCTTGCATCAATGTGCCTTGTATTCTTTTGAGAAGCTATGACTGCAGTGTGAGATAGGTGGGGTTCTATCCTCTTGACAGCAGTTGGAGTTCGTCGTGATGGCTCAGCTGACTGACTTGATAGATTATTAAAGTTCAGTTGTCGACAGGACGAGCCAGTTGGGTAGTTGGCTGATTGATTTGCAATCCCAACTCCTTGAGGCATGATGCTTGTCTTGAGCTCTGCTAATAAGGCGATCGCTGGAATCTTGTTGACTAGCCGATGATTTATGATGTGTTGAACTTGCATAATGGTTGGAGGAAATGGATTTGATGAACCTATCCATTTGATGCTCCAAGTTTCTTCTCTTTGCCAGAAGCTCATGCCATGAAAGACAGTTAGCAAGAAGTGTGACTGGATGGACATAGAATGTCTCCAGTTGTACCAATAGAAATATCGGTGAAGTTGTTTATACAACTCTTGATCTCGTTGTGCAACAACAGTGAAGTGAGTGAGAAGGAGATTGGTCACTTTCTTTTGTGTACTTTTGACTGCATATTCACCACTGTAGAAAGTGCGAATATTCTCTTTAGTCAGCTGGAGCGGAGGGCATGAGCCTCTGAAGTAATCTGCTCCATAGTTCGGGTGGGGTATTCCAATGAATGGAATAAGTTCATCTGGATCAGAGCAAACTTGGAAATCAACTGACGATCCATTCTTTGATTTTGGAGAGTGAATGACATTGGCAGTTGAGTTGCTCGAACTCTGGTTGCTCATCTTGGCCTTTCCTCTTCTCTTCTTCATAAGGGACTATAGATGAGGAGTTCCTTTCTTGGGGATCCAGTCGGAGATTAGAACCGGTAGTGATTCATCACTTGGAAGTTTCAGCAGGTCTTCAAGAATTTTGCTTATCCTTAGAACAAGTCCTACCTTGGACTCAAATTTGCCAGATGTCTTTGAGTCTGTAGCCTTGATAACTTGATGCTTGAACTGTTGAAAGACAAATTATGCCCAGTTTGTTTGTCTCCCTTCAGCAAGGTGAATCATGACCTTGTATCTCTCTTAGGTGAGTTAGCTTAGGTTTCTAATTTTCCCGAACATCATCTTGTTCGTTATGTCAAGTAGAACTCCATACTCGGGCTTGAGATCAGTTTTAGCAGTGGTAAAACTGAATTGCTTATTGCAGGTTGAAGCTTTCCATTCTCTCCAGTGTGACTCTGTAGATTCCTTTAGATCTTGAACGGATGAGCCTTCTTGTGGAAGTTGGAATACTTCAGCAACAGTTTTCTCATTGATGTGTAACATCCTTCCTTGAATCACTGAAGATATCATCTTCCTATCTGCAAATAATTTGGCTTGAAGCAAAAATTCACTCACCAAATTTTGTCTAAAGAATTTTGGTGGTGTTTCGAGGTAATGAAGAACTTCTGTTTTGTGAAGATTTGACAGAAGGATTGGATTGTTTGATTCATCAAGAATCAATTGAAATTTCTTCCTATCAAGGAATTTATCTCTCATGAGTTGGTTTTTGAAGGAATTTGAAGATCTGGATAATTTGGCCATCTTTGAGGTTGGCTGAAATTTTGGAAAAATTCAAGATCTTTTGAGAGAGAAAGGTTTGAGATTTTCAGAGGATGAGGCTTTTTAGAGGCTTGAGAGAGAGAGAGAGAGGCCTTTTTTGAGTGTTAGGATAGGCTCATAGATATGATGGTTGAAATGGTACTAGCCTCTGATTTCTTTTGGTCATTGGCAATTAATGACCTTGACACGTGTCATTATTTTGCAACGGTCAAAATTTCAAAATAAATGTAAAGCTTGACATTTATTTGAAATCAAAAAGATTAACTTTTATAAATATGGATCAAATGATAATTACAACTGATTAACAAGAAGTACACTAGGGCTTTTCTAATCATGTTTAATTTGATTAGCCTCTTAGTCCTTCTTGTGATCAGTTTTCCTTCTTTTTGCCAGCGGTTCTGAGCTGTTATCTTCTTCATCCTCATCGCTGCTTGCCAACTCAGTTTCAGCGAACTAGAGTCTCTGTTGGGCTTGCAGCTGCTTAATTTGCTCAATGTGCAGTTTAACCTGTTGCTGCAGGGAGCCGATCAGTTCCACATAATGTGGAGAGAGCTGGACTGTGGAACTACTCGGTTGAGCCATGAACTGGACTGTTCTTGAGTTCGCTTCCTCTCCTTCTTCAGTTCTAACAAGTTCCTCGCAAGGAACTGTGTGCGATATCTCTTCTGTCTCCACAATGATGATCTCATCATAAATTGACTCTCATGAGGTCTCTGGCGTGGTAGTTTGAGCGGCAGCTTGAAGTGCTCTCTGGATTGGATCAATGTACACAGTTATGGCTAGTGTACCTTGATATGCAGATTGTTCAGCTGCTTGAGCTATTTGGTCAGCTGACTGGTCACGCTTAGCTGTCTTTGGAGTTAACTCTTGGGAATGAGCAATTTGTGCCTCAGTTTGCTCCTCGAGCAGTCGAGTCTCTTCAGTTGGCTCATGTGGCTCTTCATTACTTGGGAGATCTGACAGAATGAGGGACTTGAGCAGTTCTTCAAATTCTAGATCACTAGTTGTGCGCTCGTCAGCAGCTGGCGTCTCAGGTGAGTCATCTAGAAGATCGATGATAACGTCGTCTGACTGAGGGGATTCTTCGAATGTTAACTGCCTGGCCACAGACATTATGGCAGTTTGCTTTATGTTGTAAGCTGCAGAAGTTTCAGCCCTTTGATGACTTCTCTGAACTTCTTGGTTGAACAACTCCTGTCCTTGCTTAAGCTGCTCCTGCCTGAGTTTTAGCAGTTCAGTGAGCAACCAATGTTGTTGAACTTGATGGGCTTTCCATTGTCGCTGCTCAGCTTGTGTTCGATGAGGTGGCAGTCTGATATTGGCCCAGATAAGCAAATCATTCATTACTTCCACCAGAGTTTGCTTATCAGGATGTGGGTGGTTCCTACGAATGGCAAGCATTCTCCTCAATGTGATGACTGGATTTTGCTCTGGGGACTCCTGCCCAGCCCATTCCATACTCCATCTTTCTTCCCTTTTCCAGAAGCTCATCCCATGCAGAGCAGTTAGGAGAAAGTGGGCTTCAGAGTTGAAGCAGTGTCTCCAAAGGTACCAGTAGACATACTTTGTTAGAGCTTCATACAGAGTGGGTATTCTAGTTACGTCCTCAATGAAGTTCTCGGCTATGAACATTTGAACTTGTTCATCAGCCTAGCACTTGATGATTTCAGCTCTCGATAGAGCTCTTATGTTTTCTTCGGTTTCTCCCATCAGCGGGCAAGCAGTTCTGAAAAATTCAGCTCCTGAATCCTTTGGGGGAATTCCTCTGTAAGGCACTATGTCATCATTTTCAACCGGCATACCATCAATTATCTTGATGTTACGTGGAGGCAGTTGAGAAGGAGGTAGAGGCCCTGACTTCTTCTTCTTCTTTCTTTTTGTTTGAACTGCTGAGGGCTTCTTCTTCGACTTCCCAGTTCTTTCCTTGAACTGAACTAGTCTGGTAGAGATCACTTCTTGAGGTGAATCAATGAGTGATCCAAAATGAACTTGATGCAGAGGCTTGGCTTTAATTGAACTTCCCAACATCTGGCTTATTGGGATGTTGTCTTCTGAATCGGAGTTTTCTTGTGGAGTTTCAACTGCAATCTCCTTGCCTTTCCTTCTTGATGACTCCTCAGCTTTCTTTGAGAAAGCAGCAGTTGGCTGATTGCTTTTGATGGATATTAGTTTTGCAACTGGCTGCCTCTTGCTGGTAACTGGTATAAAGTCCAGTTTGCCGACCATGAGTGTGTCGGTTTTCTCTGTCATGGAATCAAAGATGTTCTCCAATATGATACTGATTCTGCTTGGATAGCACATCTTTTGATAGAACTCAGTTGGTAACCAGTTCTTCTCCACAATATCAACGTACTTCCTTATTTGCTTGAAGAAGTATTGAGCCCAGTTGATGTTGATCCCTCTGATGATCGCCGCACATATCTTGTACTTGTGTTCCGACATTTCTGAGTGACTTCCAGTTGTTCCAATGATCATTCTAGCAGCGACTGATGCTAGAACCCTGTATTCTTCTTGGAAAAGAGACATGAGTGTACTGCTTTTGTACACATCTAAACATTCCTCCCGCTTCCACTGGCGATAGGCTTCCTCTTGATCCACTTTAACGTCTTGCAATTGTGCTCCGGTGGTTGGCAGTTTGATCAATCTCCCGAACAGTTCTGGAGTTATGATCAGTTCGACCCCACGAACTTCAGTCTCTATTCTGTCATCGTAGCCTTTTGAGTTTAAGTAAAACTCAACCACATTCTCTGGGTATATTTTTGATGGATATTCTTCCGTGAAGCTTTTCAACCCACTTTCCTTTATCTTTGTGATTAGTGAGTTGCAAAGGGAAGAATTTGAGCACTTTTCTTTATAAGCGCCTATATCCAGAAACTTATCTCTGTAGAGATTTCTTTGGAATCCTTGTGAAGATTCACCAGTTCTTTTAAAGTTAAACTTTTGTCGAACAGCTGGTGCGCGTCTGTCAGCCATGGAGTTTTTGTTTGAGATGAATGATCTAGAAGGGGTAAAATGGCTTTGACTGACTTTATGAACTGGATGTTTTTACTTTTGAAAGTTCTTCAGAACAGTTTCGAGAATTAAAGAATGAGAGATGCTTGAATTCTTTACTGTGCTTGAGATCGGTAAAAGAGAAAATGAAAATTCAGCCATCCCTTTTGTAGAGTATGATGGGGTTCATCCAACGGTTGTAACTCTTCAAATTCCCAACTTCAACGGTCGGATTAACTTAATCGACCCGTCGATTAGCTTTTCATTTCTATCCGTTGGGGATTAATGAGGAGAAAGAAAGACGATTCAACGATAACATTTGGATGACACGTGTTTTTAATGTTTCCATTATTGAGGTTTTTGAACTTATCTTTTCTCTTGAGCAGTTTCTCCTTGGCTTGAAACTGATTATGTCATCAGTTGGCTTTGACCGTAACTGATGGTCTTCCTGTTGATCAGTTCTAACTGAGATATCTTCTCATTAGTTCCTGACTGGTCTTGACTGCTTGGTTCTTCATTCAGCTGCTTCTCAGTTCTGCTATTCTCCTTCTTCCAGTTCAGCTGTTCTCCTTCAGCTGGCTCTTGAACTGATATCTTCTTTTGAATAGGCTTCAGTTCCTATGACTCTTTCATCAGTTTGGTCAAGTTGCAGCTTGTATGTTCTGCATAACTGATTAGATTATTAGTTTGAGCAACTGAACTGATGATTTAGTTGAACTGATGGAGTAAACTGATCATCTCCAGTTTTTCTCTCCGCAGCTTCCTACCTGTACGTCAAGCTGATGGCTTATGTGTCAGTTTTTCGAGTTTTTGATTCAGTTCTTCTCTTCAGCTGTAGTGGTTTGGTGAAGATGTCAGCTATCTGCTTCTCGGTGTTGACATATTTGATGCATATGTCTTTCTTCTCGATGTGATCTCTGATGAAGTGATGCCTTATGTCAATGTGCTTAGTTCTTGAATGTAGAACTAGATTCTGAGATATCGCAATTGCACTATTGTTGTCATAGAATATAGGCACTTCTTCAATTTCAACTTTGTAATCCTTCAGCTGTTGCTTCATCCAGAGAATTTGAGCACAGCAGCTTCCAGCAGCTACATATTCTGCTTCAGTTGTTGACGTGGTAACTGAGTGCTGCTTCTTGCTAAACCAGGATATCAGTTTACTTCCAAGAAACTGACATGTTCCACTGGTACTTTTTCTGTCAATCTTGCATCCACCAAAGTCTGAGTCTGAGTATCCAATTAAACTCAAACTGTCATCTCTGGGATACCATAATCCAAGATTTATGGTTCCTTTGAGATATTTGATAATTCTCTTATTAGCTGCTTCAAGATGACTTTTCTTCGGATTGGCTTGAAATTGCGCACATAGACCGACTGAATAAGAGATGTCAGGCCGGCTGGCTGTTAAGTAAAGTAATGACCCAATGATTCCTCTGTAGTATGTTTGGCTCTAACTGATTTTCCTTCTTCATCAAGAGTTAGCTGAACTGATGTGTTCATTGGAACCTTGAGAGTTTTTCCTTTACTTACTCCAAACTTCTTGACTAGCTCCTTGGTGTACTTCGCCTGGCTGATGTGAATTCCATCTTTCAGCTGCTTCACTTGGAGTCCTAGGAAGAATGTCATTTCTCTCATCATGCTCATCTCAAATTCGCTTTGCATCAGTTGAGCGAACCGTGTGTATAGATCTTTGCTATTTGATCCAAAAATTATGTCATCCACATAAATTTGAACCATTAAGATCTCAGTTGATCATTCTATTCGGAATAGAGTTCGATCAATGACTCCTTTTTGAAACCCATTTTTCAGCAAGAATGTTGTTAGGGTTTCATACCACGCTCTTGGAGCTTGCTTTAGTCCGTAGAGGGCCCTTTTCAGTTTGAAAACTTGATCACCAATTTTAAAGCCTGGTGGTTGCTCGACATACACATCCTCCTTGAGCATTCCTTGAAGAAAAGCACTCTTGACATCCATTTGGTAGACTGTGAAGTTGAAGTGAGCTGTATAGGCTAGGAACAGTCTGATGGCTTCCAATCTTGCAACTGGCGCGAATGTCTCATCAAAGTCGATTCCTTCACTTTGTGAGTAACCTTTGGCTACCAGTCTAGCCTTGTTCCTTGTGATCACTCCTTGTTCATCCAGTTTGTTACGAAAAACCCATTTTGTGCCAATGACCTTCTGGGTTTTTGGCCTATCAACAAGAAACCATACGTCGTTTCATGTGAACTGGTTCAGTTATTCTTGCATAGCCATGATCCAGTCTGAATCTTCTAAGGCTTCTTTGACGTTTGCTGGTTCAGTTTGAGAGATGAAACATGTGAATAATGCATGCTCGGTTGATCCTCTGGTCTGGACTCGACTTCTTGGATCTCCAGCTATCTTGTCAGTTGAATGGCTTCGGAGCCATTTAGGTAAGATAGTTTCAGCTGAGTCTCTAGCTGGCTCTTCTGTGATGACTTTATCAGTTTCTCTTTCATTAGTTGGCTCGGCATTCTCATCATCTCTTCCCCCTGCTTCAGTTGTGGGGTTTGTGGTCTTAGCACGATTTGTGTCTTCATTGACCAAGTTGTTCTCAACTGGTTTAGTACCAGTTTCATTCCCTTCTTCTAATGAAACTTCAAACCGCTCTGGAACAATGTGATCCACATAGTCCTGTGAATTTTCAGTTTTACTAGGTAGTACTTGAACTGATGTGTCTATACTTTCTTTGTTCCTGTACTCATTAGCAAATTCATCAAATACCACATGACATGTTATTTCCACAACAAGAGTTCGTTTATTGAACACTCTATAAGCTTGTGCATGAGGAGAGTTATACCCAAGAAATATTCCCTCATCAGCTTTAGCACTTAAAGCTTTCAATTGAGTCTTGCCATTGTTGTGAATATAACATTTACAGCCAAATATTTTAAAATATGAGATAGAAGGCTTACGACCCTTGTACAGTTCATAAGGTGTCTTGTCATGGGCTACTACAATGGCACTTCGATTTTGAGTATGGCAAGCTGTGTTGACTGCTTCAGCCCAGTACCCTTCAGCTATGTTGGCATCAGCTATCATCGCTCGAGCTGCTTCTTTGAGTGTTCGGTTGTGCCGTTCAGCTATACCGTTTTGTTGTGGAGTTCTTGCAGCTGAGTGTTCATGAGTGATTCCAAGCTGGTTGAGAAAGCTGATCATGTGTTGATTCACAAATTCAGTTCTATTGTCGGAACGAATCCTTTGAACTGATCTTTCCTTTTCAGTTTGTAGTCTTCTGATCAGCGCCGTGAGCTTGTCATACGTTTCATCTTTGCTCCTTAAGAATTCCACCCATGTGTATCTTGATTAATCATCAACTACTACAAGAGTAAATCTTTTGCCTTTTGGAGTTTGAGGTCTAACTGGACCAAACAAATCCATGTGTAGCAGTTGAAGACAGTCAGTTGTTCCTGGTGGATGATTCTTATTTTTGAATGATGATTTCACCTGCTTCCCTTTTTGACATGGTCCACATACACCTATTTTCTTGTATATTTCTTTGGGAAGCCCCTCAACTAGCTCTTTCTTTGCTAGGTAGTTGATTGTTTTGAAGTTGAGGTGGTTCAGTCGTCGATGCCATAGCCAGCTTGCTTCAGTTGATCCTTTTGAGAGAAAGCAAGCTTCTGAGTAGCCAGTTGACCAGTCAACAATGTACATGTTGCCTCTCCTGATGCCGGTTAGCAAAATTACTCTAGTTGACTTGTCTCTTATGTTGCAGGAGTTTTTGGTGAAGTCAACTGAGTAGCCATTGTCGCACAACTGGCTGATGCTGAGTAATTTGTGCTTTAGTCCATCCACGTGGGAGACTCCATTCACTACTACTTTTCCTTTGACTACGAACCCTTCTCCAATGGTTCGGCTTTTGGAATTGTCTCCAAATGTGACGAGTGGACCTTTGATTTCTTCATAACCGTTGAGATCTTCTTTGTCTTCGGTCATATGCTTGGAGCACCCGCTATCTAAATACCAAATGTCTTTGGTTTTCTTCTTAGATAGGATGATCTTGTCCTGCAGAGAAAAAGATTAGCATTTAGAGACCCGTTTCATATCGGGTCCTTTTTGATACATTAAGCCTTTTGGAATCCAGACTTGCCAAACTTTTGGCTTTTTATCACTCAAAGAGTCAACTGATTTAGATCGTTTCATCAGTTTCGACTCTCTTTCAACTCTCCTTGAGTCGGTTGAATGATACATGCGTTGAAAGTTAGTGGGATAAAACAATTCAACTAGCACACAATTATTTCAAGATTTTTGAGCTCTTCTATCAGGCTAATGCCTTGTGTGTTTCCAGTTTATTGGATTGAACCCTTTTGGATCAGCTCTTGGTTCATTTCTTGAATCCAGATACTCATTATAATGATGATAGGCTTGAAATGATTTTCCTTGATCTCTCCTAGAAGTGCTTTGATTGAACTGCTTAGCAGGGTAGGCTTGAGATCTAAACTGGTCTTTCTTGAAATGAACTGATCTATCAGGTTGTCTTGTCGGCATTCTATATTGAGTTGGTGGCCTCTGTTGAACTGGGGGCTTTGGACAAGTGGATTGACTTGAGTGAACTGGTGGTCTTGGCTGGGAATTGGGCTTCAGCTGACCAGGTGCTTTAGATTGATAGAACTGACCAAATTGTCTAGGCTGAGTCTGGGGATTTTTCAATATTCCTTTTCCTTTGTTTGACTCAGCTGGCTGATCATGAGATCTTGTGAACCCTTTTAGGATTCCCTTATCACTGGGTTGAGCAACTGCTTTTCCCTTTTCTAGGGCAGTGAACTTGCTATATCCTAGCCCTGAGCTGTCAGTTCCAGTTCTTTGATGACTTAGTATTTCATCTAGAGTCTGAGATCCCTTTTTGAACTTCAGGTTTACCTTTTCTTTTTCAAGGATCTCTTACTTGAGTCTTTGATTTTCTCCCTCTAGATCAGCAGTTCTCAGTTTCAATTTCTCAAATTCTATAAACTGAGATTCAAGATAATTTAATCTTTCATGATCAATACTCAGTTTCCTAACCTTGTTTCTCAGTTCATCATTTTCATCTTTCAGTTCAACATGCAAACATGAGATTGAAGTTAATTGGTCTTCTAGCATCATAAGTTTCACATCAAGTTCATTACTAGAGACAGTTGCTTCATTGATATGATAAAAAGAGGTTTGAAAGTCAGCTGTACTAACCTCTTCATCATGGTCAGCTATGAGGCAGAATAGTGCTTCATCATCTGAGCTGTAGCCGTCAGAATCGATTCCAGAAGGATAGTCTGAATCATCCAGCATGACATTCTCGAGATTTGCGACCATTGTTTTTCTTTTGAAGAAGCTTCTTTTTACCTTGGCTTTCTTATCTTCGGAGAGTTCTGGACATTCAAACTTGTAATGTCCTTGTTTATGATAATGAAAGCATTCTCCAAGATTGCGATTGCCACTTCTGAATGGTTCAGTTAGCCGTTCAGCTGGTTGGTAAGCTTTTTCAACTTTTGGGATTTCATCAGTTTGAGATGAAACTGATTGCTTATCCCGAGCTCTCTTCAACTTTTCTAGCAACTTGGTAACTGATTGGATCTGATCATTGATGTCATCAGTTAGATTCTCTTTCTTTTCAGTTGCCTCCCTTCTTTGTTCAGTTGAAGATCCGCCTTAGTTTTCTTTGGCTGGTGAGCTCCTAGGTCGGAAGTTGTTTCTTCCTCGAGTGTCTCTAAACCTGGTCCTTTCGCCGTAGAAAGCTGCGTCTTGAGCTGACGATGTCGATGTTTCCCTTTTTCAGTTTAGACTGTACTCATGAGCTTTAAGAGAACCAAATAGTTCCCTTGGAGTGATGCTGTTTAGGTTTCTTGACTCCTTTGTAGCTATCACTTTCATATCCCATTCGTCAGTGAGATTATCCAATATTTTGGAATTTATCTCTGAATTGGGATAACTCCTCCCGAGGTTGTTCATCTCACTGATGATGCCTAGAAATCTAGTTTCAAGGCTTGAGATGGACTCTTCTGCCTGCATTTTGAAGGATTCATACCTGTCAACTGCTAGTTGGAGCTTGTTTCCTTTTATAGCTTCGGACTCTCTATAAAGATCTGCTAGTAGGTCCCATATCTCTTTGGCAGTTGTGCAGTTCTTTGTATCCTTCATACGATCTTCATCTAGAGTTTGAAATAATGCGGCTTGAGCAATGAACTCTAGATTCTTCAACTTCTTCTCTTCACTGGTGAGAAGATTAGTTGGCTTCGGGATCCTATCCGGTTGATTGATATCAACTATGTGAGCGTCACTGTCCATCATGATAATGATTGGACCGTCTTTGATGACTTCCCACATATTCTCATGGATTGAGCAGAGATGCGCCTTCATTCTCCTGCTCCAGTTATCATAATTCTCAACTGAAAATAAAGGTAGCTTATGGTTTCCCATAGTTGAAATGTTAGCACAGATAAGTAGATCTGATTCAGTTGATCTGCAGAAATGGCTGATCCTTAGAATCAACCGCTCTGATGCCACTTGTTGGTCCCGGGCGAGTCAGTATCAGTTTAGAGGGGGGTGAATAAACTGATTCAAAAACTTTTACTTTAGATGCGGAATAACAGGGCCCTTTGACTCGCTTGATGAAACTTATCTATGCACAAACTTGATAATTAGTTAAGACAGTTTGAGTGCAGCTTGTGTGATATTGTGTGCAGTTCAGAGATATGCAACGATCAATATAGTACAGTACACAAGCGATTTATAGAGGTTCGAAGTCTCAAACTTCTACGTCCTCTCTTCCTTCCGCAGAAGGGCAACTTCACTATATAACTTGAGTTTCTTTACAAATTACACAATGAAGGACAGTTGGCTGAACCTGGTAACTGCTCGCTACCTCAGCTGGTCGAGGGCTCACACTTGAAGTCCCTAATTTCTCACTAGGAAGGTAGGTGCTATTGTTCTCTTTACAAGGTTTTAGATCTCTTTCGATCTTCAAGAGTTAAGTCTTGAACAGGGGGTATCAACTGATGTGCTCCTTTAATTAAGCTGAGTAGTTGATCGTTGAATAGCTGGAACTGAGAAGGCTGCCCTAGCTGGATCATTAACAGCTGGCTGAATATCTAGATTATGTGAATTCTTCTTCTCAGTTGGACTTTCGCAGTTTCTGTCAAACGTTGCACTTGAGCTTGGATGGGGGGAAGCAAGAAAAGCTTTTGCTTGTATATGCGAAGGTTGGCAAAAAGTTGTGGAGGCGAAGAGTATTTAAAACTCTGATTCACCCGTCTTTTATAGAGGAATGATTTTATGACAGTTGAGTTCCATTGTCCATTGATCAGTGGCTCTATTGGCTCATCAATGGTAGGTGGTCTTTAATGATCGCTTGGATCATTTGGTTGAAGTAGCCGTTACTCTTCCAATCGATCTTCATTAACTTCCAGGATCTTTGAAGGAGCATTTATTCCAAGATACACTGATTTAACTAATACACTCCAGGGGTCCTCTGGCTTCAGCTTTCTTGGCAGTTTAGAGTTTCAGTTGGCAGTTCTGGATTTCTCAGCTCAATTAGATTATCGTCCCAGCTGGCAGTTCTGAGCTTGTCAGCTGAGTTTGACTATGGCTCCAGTTGGCAGTTCTGAGCTTATCAGCTGAGTCTGGCTATCGCTCCAGTCGACAGTTCTGAGCTTATCAGCTGAGTCTGACTGTTGCTCCAGTTGGCAGCTCTGAGCTTATTAGCTGAGTCTGACTGTTGCTCCAATTGGCAGTTCTGGCTGTTGCTCCAGTTGACAGTTCTGGGCTTATCAGCTGAGTCTGACTTATTTCTCTTTGAGCTTTCTTGTCAGTTCTGACTAATCACAAGCTGACTGACTACATTTATTACTTTCAGCTGATCTGTCTTGCTTACTGTAGTCTGACCATTAGTTGGATGCTTCCAGTCTCTAGCTTAAACTGTCATTCTATCAGTTTCTTCAGTTTTTAGTCAACTCCTTTCTCCCTTAGCTCAGCTGACTTGGTTGTCAGCTTGTTTTGACTGGTATGACTCTTTAGCTGAGTTGAACTTAGACTAGATGACGTGTCTTCCAACTTGTAGGCCATTCTTTAGATCGGTTGACTTTGACTCTACTTGAGTTCTTCTTTGATGATGCCCTGGGCTGGTCAGCTTCGATCTACAGCTTGAACTCTAGTCAGTTTTTCATAAATAATTTTGACATCTCATCAAAACCTGTCTAGGGGTTCCTTGATAGTTTTTCCTAACACACGCTGAGTAAGGTACTGATGCATGAGTAGATCGATAAACTCAGGTAAATTTACCATCAGCTCTAAAGTTCGGAGTACTGACATATGTAGAAGTATGAGGCCTCTGTCGCCCATCCACACCACTACTGTGGAAGCACTCTAAGCAGGTACTGAATACCCTCTACATCTCTGAGCCTCGCACGCACCCATAGCTCGTGGTAGCGTGAGAAGAACCCTGCTAAGGTCTCCCCACTTTCTGGCTTACAAGTCCTGAACCAAAAGGTATACTATGCTACAGATATCGGATGGGGTACACTCTTCCGTGCCGTACATCTCTGTCTCGCCATCTTAAATATAAAGGAAAATTCTCATGAGAAATTTATTTATATTGGCACGCCTGAACAACACACGCACAACGGTACTATGACTCTCTAAAATAAATTGAGTTCTTACTGGCGAACTCTTTGACTTAGAACATTTCTAAGTCCAATTTTGAGATGCTAACTTGGATATTCTTAACTGCTTTGAACATCCTCGATCGACTTTCGAAACACCTATTAGAAAATCTTGAACTTTTAAACTCTATTTCAAGACACTAACTTGAAATAGAAATCTTTTGGCGACTTTTCAAGTTTCTAACTTGAAAACTCTAAACTTACTATTTGAGATGCTGACTCAAAAATTGAAGTTTTACCTCGAGACGCTAACTTGAGATAAAAATTGTTGAGGTTATCCTTTTCGAGATGATGACTCGAAAGGTAAAATTTCTGAAGGATCTAGTTCGAGATGCTGACTCGAACTAAAATTTTCAAGATTCTATCTTGAAGATTTCTAGACTAATTTATTTTGAAACACTGACTTGAAATAAATTCGGTTTGAGGTTTCGAAATGCTAATTCGCAAACTTTACTGAAATGATAACTTGATACCTCAACTACTGGAACTGGAATCCCTAATCATCATGTCTCCTGAAACTGAATCTGATTCTGAAACTTGTCCTTTTGCTTCAGGTTCTTGAACTTGCTGAATTTCTTCATCAGGTTCCACTGGCTGAGTCTTTACATAAATGAAAGCCAACTTAAAGGGAACTAAGACAATCTAGATTCTTCTAAATTCCTCTATGTTCTCTGAGGCTTGAATTCATGAAATAACCTAACTTATCTGAAGTCTGATTGTGCAAAAGCTTAACTTATCTAAAGTCTGACTTGATTAAACTTTGCAATTATCTAAACTGCACTTACTGAAATCTGGCAACCTTGGGTGCCTGTTTAACTGTTACATAGTGAGCTTGCCCCAACGAAACAAAAATCACTAAAACTCTTTTAAACATAAAGGGCTTTCATAAACTTTTTCTGATGCAAAACTTTTGCCAATATTTGATTGGTCTTATCATGCCATTATCTGAATGGTTTTACTAAAAATTTTTATAACTTTGCTATTATCTGAATATCCTGAACAGAAAGATTTTCAAAATCTTACTATTATCTGAATATCCTGAACTAAAATTTTGACAATCACATATCTTTCTTTCTTTGGTTGAGACTGAGTGAGAGAGTTCTGAGAGTTGTTAACTGATCACCGAACATTCTAAGGAACAATCTTAGACTTAACTGAAAGAACTTAGAGTTCTGAGCAAAAATGCTCTAATACCACTCTATCACGATCCCACATTAATATATGATTAATGCGACGTGTGACTGGCATGACTCGATCCCAAAAAAGGGTGGATCAAGGCGCAGACCGAAAATATTTAAGTAAAGAAATGAACTACTATATTCTAGGATCGATATTTGGTCTGAGAACTCTAATTCTGAACTGATTTCCAATACTTAAAAATGACTGAATAATAATAGTATTTAACATACTACCGAGTTATTGGACTAGTCTAAAACCAAAAGCTGCAAATGTTGGACTCGTTATATAACTGAGTTGCGGAAGCAAAATAAAGACATTCAAAATACAAGACTATCTGAGCCTTGTACAAAAATAACTCCACCCTCAGCACTTCTCCCTTCAACTCCATCTCAACCTGCACATTTAAAAACAAATATGTAGGGCTGAGTACAAGGGTACTCAGTGAACACATTGCCAAAAAATTACTGAACTGAAAATTGATTTTCTTATTATGCATCTGAGTAAACACACAGGGGTTTTATCTGAAAAGGCCCTATGTTTTACTAAATCACTTTCTGTCTTTGAGCTCTCTTTTCTATTGTATGATCATCCGTATCTGAACTGAATGCCGAGGAATAGCTCCACTTAAACCTTTTCCACGGTGTCGAGGAATAGCTCCTTTAAAGCCTTTTCCACGAACGCTTATCTGAACTAAACGCCGAGGAATAGCTCCACTTAAGCCTTTTTCATGAACGTTTAGCATTATCGATGTCTTAGTCAGAAATAACTCCGCTTAAGACTTTTCCTCTTTCTAATATCACCGACTTAAGTGTACACTAACCTCGGTTAACACACTAAGTTAGCATGAGGCCCGATCGATTTAAGAGTTAGAAAGCTCCTTGCGAGCTAACTAAATACAGATAAGGATATCATACAAAACAAAATATTTTATGCATGACAATAATTTATTTGCATCAGAAATAATTAACTGCTAGTGAGTAAAAACTCAAATAATTATTTGGACTAAGAGTCCGCTGAAAAAGAAAGCCCACCTTTCACCAATGTTTTAATATGACAGCTGCTAGTTCTTCATAGGTCTTATCCCTTGCGGATCTGCTAGCCTTCAATATATAAAAATATACTTAGCATGTTGATCCTAAAACTAACAGGACTTAACACGATACGAAGGCCTATTATGGTCTAGTATCCGTTCTATCTCTTAGCTTAAGGGTTAATCTCAACCCTAGCTCTTAAATATATTAATACATACATCATCATCATTTAAGGTATCAAAATAACTTAACTTCCATCATAACTCGATTCTAGAAACAAGGTCAACATTAATCTCATAGACTAAACAACGTTCTGCACAACATCTATCTTTGTAGAATTTTCTGAATTGACTCACTAAGGTGCAGGGGATGTGTCATATATCTTTGGAAAGCCACAGAAGTCTAAAATTTTACAAAATTTACAGTTACTCAAGATGATAACTAACGAAAAAGTTATAACCGATTTATTAAAAGGTGGCAGCTGAACTGCCACGAATTTCCAAAAGAAAACATATGACCTGACTTTGCCGATTTTTCATAATTAACTCAAGAAGAATTAGAGACTGAAACCTATACCATTGGAAATCCACTTAAGTTTAGTTTCCGAAAAAATTTACGGTGACTCAATATGATGTCTAATGAGGAAATTATGCTCATTTTACCAAAAGGTGGTGAAATTGCCGAATGCTATGTTGCGCGGGTGGGCTCGCGCGTTCGCCCGGCGGCCGCTGCCCTTGCACACCGCACGCTCGTGCGGAATTAAGGCTGAGAACACGTGAACGATGATAAACCGTCATGAAAACTCGATACACAACTTCATATCACCTCTTAAAACTCATCTAAACATGCTTGTACAAAACCAACTCATTTCTACCATTTAACATGCTTAAAAAACTCAAGACATGATTTTCGGCACAACATCAAACCTATATATATAACTCATACAACTGGAAATATATATATATATATATATATATCTATATAACTCATGGTTTTCGAAATACCTCTCAACAATAACAATGGAGAAAAGTTAGAAGAAGCTTGAAGGAGATAACGTGACTGAAACGAAGCTTCCAACAACGACACTGGAAACAAAACGGTGAAGAATCGACTGAAATGCAACTTGAGCTCTTCTCAACAATGGCTGTAAGTTCTTGCTTCTCCCACTCTCTCTCTCTCGAAAACTTTGCAGCAAATGAAGAGGATGAAATGGTATGAAATGCTACAGCTGCACTCTCTCTCCTTTACGTAGTAATGAGGTGAAGGGAAGATGATGAAGCTGAAATGAAGAGGAAGAAAGAAGAAGTTGCTGCTGTTTTCATCTCCCTTTCTCTCTCGAAATTTTGTGTGTAGAAATGAAGATGAAAAAAATAGAATGGAGAAGAAGAAGAAAGGAGAGTTTCTGCGGCTATTTTCTCTCTCCTTCTCGATGGCTGTTGTGTATAAAAAGAAGTAAATGGAAAATGATTAAAGGTGGTGAAGAAGAAATGGTTGTTGCCTTGCCATATATCTCTATACAATACATATATATCTATTTACTATTTTGGGGGACAAGGTGACGTGGGAGGCATGGGAGAGATGAGGGGAGGTATGGCCTCCCATGTCTTGGGTTGACTTAAACAATTACCCGGTTTAAATACTGGTTGTTTAGTTATCGTGATATTTTCCGTTTCCGGAAAAATCCCGAACTTACCCTAGCTTGAAGAAATAATTCACTTATTTTAAAATAATAATTTATCTAAAATTACTTGGTTTTAAAATACTACTTTGAAATACTGATTTTAATTTCTCGACCATTAAATGTCTGAAACTTAGAGAATATCTAATTCTCTTGACTTGAATATTTCGTTTAAATTATCTGAATTTAAACAATTGCATGATTGGAGAATATTTGATTCTCCCAGTTCTGGAAATATTTATCGGAATATCTGATTCACAATAAACACACACCGCAATTTTAAAGAATAGGAATCAAATTTATCTAAAATTATGATTCCAACTTTCCATACTGATAAGGGAATATAATCCAACTGAAAGGAAAATAATTAAGCCACCTACGGAAATTAATTGACCTTGAATTCAATGGATCTTAACGGATACTTTCGACCCCAATCTGACTAAAAATTACTGTACTTGTACAATAATCACACACTTAATTATAATTAAACAGTAATTAAGATGCGGGGTATTACGTATACAATGCACACGGATGAAATACATATAATTAATTATTTTATTTTATTTTGAATCATAATTTAAAAGAGTGGACGAGGTCAAAATCAAAAATCAATTTGGCAAGACCTAGAGATACTCGTTTGGGTTCACATGTCGTGATATTGGTTTGTTTATGCTCTTTGTGGCTTTTGGTTGAGAAAGTGGTGCAAAATATACGTGATGACACTCATTGCTCTGAAAGTGGTAGTACTGCATGAGATTTGATTGATAAAATGAATAACTATGAGTTTGTTTTGTGCTGCACTTGATGAAACATTTACTAGGAATCACACAAGAGTTATCTCTTGCTTTACAACAAAAGGATCAAAATATTGTTCAAGCCATGTTATTGATTTACACCGTAAAACAACAGTTACAAAATATATTGTTCCAAGTCTAACAATTTGCATGCTTCGAATATCATCATGAAAATATAGACCGATAACAAATAAAATATTTTGTATCATATTTAAAATAGTAAAGTCTATTTATATGATATCCTTTTTATCTCATATTTTATAGGATGACTGAAAATTTGATTAATAAAAAAGAATTGAATTAAACTATTTTGGTTCCTTTTTCATAAAATAAACTAACCAACATATCAAATTTTTTATTATTCTCATTCTTATTATTTAAAAAAAATAGATATTGGGGAAAAATAATTTTAATGAACTTATTGATAATTACTTCTCAAAAAGCTCGATCATCTAAATGATTTTGATAACTATTCGATACTTGTACATTTTTTATATTTTTATAAATACTGATTATCTCTTTCAAAATTTACAATGAAAATGAAAATTTTTCAAATTATTCGTAATATATATATATATATGTATATGTATATAGGGTCACTCCTTTTTATTTTGCCATGGCCCCCGGACCGCCCGTGCTAAATAGAAGCTACTATAAGAGCAACTCCAATGCTAAGCATCTATTTGGTGCAGATTCTGCACCAAATAGGTGCAGTTTCAACACCAAATTGTTTTGTAGCTTCAATGCTCAGCACCAAATTTCATACCAAATAAGAATATTCTCTTAAAGATTCCATTTTATTTTATAATTGAAATATGAATATGCTTAATGATTTATTATTTTTTCAAATGATTGATTGTCCAAAACTAATAACTTTTAATTATATACTTTAAAAAAATATGCTATTAAAAATTATGTACTATTAAAAAAATTATAACATATAATGTGCTTGGAATAATAAAAGTACTTTAAATGATCATCAAACACTTACAATTAGTGAAAATATTACAAGACTACAACACTTATGGAAATACATATATTTTGGCCTCAATACTCAGAATTAATATATTTTTCCCACATATGTTCCACTAATGCATTTCAAAGCGCAATATGAGCATCTTTGTTCTTGACTTTTCTACATCGAGCTAAAAATTCATTGAACCGAATATTATCATTTGCTGGCTCCTCAACAATTGGAGTCGATATTTCATCTCGTTCCTCAAATGGAGCACTTATATCACGCTCATCTTCAATGATCATGTTGTGCATAATAATGCATGTTGACATTATATCATGTAATATGTCTTTATGCCAAAAGCGTGAAGGTCCACCAACAATTACAAATTGTGATTTGAGCACTCCAAATGCTCGCTCAACATCCTTTCTACATGCTTCTTATCTCGTTGCAAAAATATTTCTTCTTTGGACCACGTGGATCATGAATAGTTTGAACTAATGTGGACCATTTCGGGTATATACCATCAGCTAAATAATAGCCCATGTTATATTCTTTTCCTTGAATGACATAATGAGCAGCAGGAGCCATGCCTTTAGCAAGATCACTAAAAAGATGGGAAGATTCCAATACATTAATATCATTGTTGGATCCCGGTAGACCAAAATATGCATGCCATATCCAAAGGTCATAATCAGCTACAACTTCCAAAATAATTGTTGGAGTTCCAATACGACCAGCATATTATCCGACCCATGCCGTTGGAAAATTTTTTCACTTCCAATGCATGCAATCTCAACTGCCAAGCATATCAGGAAATCCCCGATGCTCACTAATTTGGAGAAGTCTAGAGACATCATTAGCATTAGGTGATCATAGATATTAACCTCCAAACACCTCAACAATTAACTCGGGCTAAAGTTTTGATTATTGAAGATGCAAAATACAAAAAGAGATTCAAATTTGATCATGTGTGGGACATTCTCAAAGGCATTGAGAAATTTGGCAATGATGATAACGTTGAAGCACCCGACTCTCAATCTAAATTAGTCGAAATTGAATTTGATCCTAATATCACAAGTGAGAATAGTGGTGCTACTTTAAGTAAATGGCCTATGGGAGTGAAGAAAGCAAAATCGAAGAGAAATAATGATGAGCAAATGTCGATTTTTATTCGGTTGAATGATGAATTGGTTGCAACATTGAGGGAAGGAAATGTTGTTGCAAACTTGAGAGAAGAAAATAGGATTTTATTCAAAAATTTGGATTCTATTTCCGATCCTACTACACATGAATTCATCCATGGTGAACAACTTAGAATCATACAAAAAAGAAACCAAGCTCGTGAATCTCAATCGTCTCCCCATTAAGGAGAATTTTCACAATTCAATCAATCTGGGGGTGAAGGACATGGGTTTGAACATTCTTCAAATGATTTCGGTCAATATTATAATTATCTTAGAGGATCTAGAAATGATTTATAATGTATTTTTTCAAGTAGTTTTAGTTAATTGTAGTGTGTTTTTAAGTTAATTTTTAGTAATTTGTTATATGTGGGACTTCATTCTATCCATTATGTTTAATTAATTGTGTTTTTATTGAAATTATTTATTTATTTAGATGATTTATATAAATTAAGTGAATATATAATTTATAAATTAAATTTATTAAATAATCTATTTAGCGAATATATAATTTGTATATTAAATTAAATTTATTAAATAATCTATTTAATAATGATTTTAAATAATAAAATAATACATTAAATGTTGTGGGACCCATCAACACCAATTTGGTGCTGCACCAATTTAGTGCAGGATTTGGTGCAGCATTGAAGTGGGTTTCAGCACCAAATTGGTGATTTGGTGTTAGCATTGGAATTGCTCTAAAGGGAGGTGGTTTAAATCTCCACTCTTCACATGTGAGGTCTTCATCTTCCGGTGCATATACCATCGCTTGAACGATCTTCACAACATCTCCGGCATGATCGACGACATCGGTCACGGTAAATGTTAAGTGGTCCATCCAGTTGGTGGTGTGGACAACTTTCTCCAAATCCTTCAACTCATAGTTAACTAATTATAGTTAACATTTATTGCTAAAAATTTAAAATTAAAAAAATATACACCATAATTTTTGGAATTATCAATTATATTAACTAAAAAATAAAAATTAATTATTAAAGAATAAATATAATCCCTAATTGGGTCATAAACTCTGAATAGTAATTAAAAAATTAAAGTAAACCATAACAAATTGAAATTGAAGAAAAAAAAGGTGATAATCTAATCATAAAAATGGGACACCAAATGAGAAAGAGAAAGTCGAATGGATAGCATGACTCATATGTGGGAATGGAGTAGGAATGGAATCACCATTCCAACCTCCATTGCTAATCCATGACTGGTATAATTTTGCTATCAGAAATCATCATTCCCGTGGTAATCCATACTCTCTAGAATTCGGATTAGTCATTCCATCTACCCCATTGAATTGCACATTCCCAATGACCAATAAATATTTTTTATTTTAATAAAATTATTCATATTTATTTTTTACATTAACAAATTAAATATTATAATTCATAGATTAAGTTATAAAAATATAATTTACAATAGCATAAAAAATAAAAATAAAAAGTATAATAAAATTTAAATAAAATAAAATAAACCATAAAGACTATAGAAAGTTATAAGAATTCAAATTTCATCAAACATTTGTATAAATTCATATGAAAATTTTAAAAATTATGATTTATATAAAATTAGTTTGATAAAAAAATAATATAAAATATTTAAATTTGAGAAATATATGAAAAAAATTTATAAGCTAATTAATAAATTATTCATGATTCATAAATTTCTATAATTATTTTAAAAATATTAATAATATTATTGGAAAACATTAAATATATGAACTCATTATTCATTGATTAAATAATTACTGGGATCATACTTAATTTTTAACAATGTTTAATTAACGCAAAAATTGCATAATATTAAATACTATATTTTTAAAATATAATTGCGTCTCTTGAGAGTTAATTTTGTTAATTTAAAATAAATTTAAGTAAATTCATGTAGTTTTTTTACTAATTTTGTTAGATATGGGAAAAGGAGAAGAAAACTGCCGCTAGTTCGAATTTTGGATGGATTTTTTGTATATGGGAGGAGGGAAGTGAATTTTTTTTCCTTTTCATATCTTTTTTGTATGGCGAGGAGAATAAAATCTTGAAAACACAATTGATTGTTTTAAAAAAAATATATTAAGGGTCGTGCTATTTTTTTTAGTTTTCTTCCCTATGCATATAATTATATTCTAAGAGGCAAATGCAATTCATATAATATATAAATATTTATAGAAAAATGTATAAACTATATAGTTAATTTTACCTGTTGTTTTTTTTTCGAGCACATTTTTCAAAATTAGAATTTGAGATATTTTTTATGTGCAACTATTTTGCAAAATATATTGAATGAATGAAGCACATTTTTAATTAGAATAATATGTTATAAATTTATAATATTTGATTATAGCTCTTTTTTCTTTTTAACTATGTCATTGGGAAGCAAAACAGAATTAAAATAAATTTCTATATATAAATTTATATTTTTTTAATCTCTAAACCTCTTTATTATTTTCTTAGGATACATACATATTTTGTTAATTTGGCACTGAATGCAAATAAATAATCTTTCTGGATCGTACTTTAGAAAAAAAAAGACTTCAAATAATGCATACAACACATTAAAATTTAACATTATCATATATGGATATTTACCGTTAATTAAAATATCCAACAAAAGCATTGTAGGAAATTACGACTAACAACTTCACAATTCTAAAGACACAATTTTAGATGAGTTAAAGTTGTTTTAAAATATAAAACAAAACATCTCGAAAAATTATATAAACACAATATCAATATATATCACCACTCACCAGGGTCATAATCAATCAAGATTAGCGATAGCTCACTATGTTTTAATATAACTGACCATGATCCGATTATACATGAAAAAATTTGGTATAATATCTTTTTCAATCAATATATTGTGCAACTTCAGAAAATCACATTCAAGTACTCAAATCTTTGATCCTCAACCTTAACCACATAAGTTTTAGGCATGTTTGCTTAGAAAAGGAATCTGATTTTGAAAATTAATTAATTCCTTATTTTTAAATTTATGCGTTTGGTTCAATTTTTTGGGAATTTAATTACTCATTTCAAGAACCATTTCATTATTCAAATTTTTCATTCATTAATTTTATTATTTTTAAGGGCAAAGGTACAAAAAAACACTTGAATTATTTGTAAATTCCCGGTTAGACACTTAAAGTATGACTCGCCCCAGTTAGACACCTAAAGTCTTAATCTCAGAACATCAATGCCCCTCCGTCCACTGAGTTACACTGAGTTAAAATCGAATGTTAATGAGTTGAAACAATGTTTATTTATGAAGCAACGGTGCACTTTTACTGCATTTACAAACCCTTAAACATAAAAAAAACCTTAATTCCCTATTCCTAACTCCCCAAATCTCCCTAAATTCTTGAGAGCAGATGCAAATTCTTGAAGTTTCCATCCCTAATTCCTAATTTGAAGAAGAAATTATGGAATCCACATCATCCACTGACTCAATGGCGTCACGAAGAAGATGGGGTGCCGATTTGCAAGAAGGAACTGGATATTGCGACTGTGGTGTCCGAGTTCTTCTAACAATGAATTCGTCAAATTATTTTGGGGTTTTATAATTTTTCCATCATTTACACTAAAGAATAATATTTTTGTACAAAAAGAGGCATGTATGTTTTACCTTTTGTCGAATTTGTGGGTTACATGTGCTGTCTTTGGGACCACTACTCCTCAACTTTGCACCGCGCGAAATGGAGAGTCACTTTCACCTTCAAAATTTACCAATTTTTTGGGGCTATTTGGGGGAGTTAGGAATTAGAGCTGGAAACTTCAAGATTTGAGGGAGTTAGGAATTGGGAATTAGGGTTTTTTGATGTTTAAGGGTTTGTAAATGCAGTAATCATCCACTGATGCTTCATAAATAAACCATGTTTCAACTCATTAACGTTCGATTTTAACTCAGTGTAACTCAATGGACGGAGGGGCATGGATGTTCTGAGTTTAAAACTTTAGGTGTCTAACTGGGCCGAGTCATACTTTAAGTGTCTAACCGGGAATTCAAAAATACTTCAGGTGTTTTTTTGTACCTTTGCCCTATTTTTAATAATCATTATTAAAATTGTATTTATAATTTTTCAATAAAAAATTAATTTTTTTTGTGGATTATTGTTAGTTTTTTATTATAAAGTTGACTTTTAAAAAAAATTAAAATTTAAAAAAATCCTACTAAAACAACAACAGAATTTCACACACACACACACACACTTTTGTAAATTAATGCAATTTTTATAATCAAATTTTTGCACGGGTTTGCATTTATACAATTTTACTTATATATATTTTTAATTATTAATTTATCTTAATTTATTTATATATTTTCTTAATTGTTAATTTATTTTCTTGTTTTGAATTTGGGGAGGAGAATGATGATCGAACTCCAATCTCTCTACATAAAATGAGTGAAGAATATCCCAAACTATAAGTCTACAATATTATTAATTCATCTTAATAAATTTACTTCATTACTTTGATCAAAAAAATATTAAAATGAGAATGTTGATATTTTCCTTATTATGCTCTAAACACCGGATAAATAAATTGTAGACAAAAACTTGTATGAGACGGTCTCATACATGAGACAGATCAATAAATATGAGTTAATGATACTTCACCCATAAATAATGATACATGTGAGTTAATGATACTTCACCCATAAATAATGATACTCATATGCGGGTATAAATAATGATACTCACATGTGAGTTAATGATACTTCACCCATAAATAATAATCCCCGTATATGAGTATTGACCGTCTCATGTATGAGACGATCTCACCCAAGTCTGCTCCTAAATTGTAGCATTCATTCTACTCAGAAACACATTTCTATTATATATTTTTTTAGAAATTTTATTGATTTAGGATCCCAAAATATGTTTCCTATCAATCTGGAATTTGAAATATGAAATGTACCAATTAATTTATGACTATAATAATTGAAACTTAATTTCCATCCAAGATTCTCACTCTCATGTATTTGGATTTTATTTATTTTCTAATTCTTTTATAATAAATTTAATAGATAATTAATGAATAAAATTTTATTAAAATTGAATATAAAAATAATATAAAAATTAAAAAAATGAAAATACACAATCTCGTATAAATTGTATAATGATAATTTCAATTACTCAAACGTAAATTTAGGTTTTTCATTTTTACGATTCCTAAATTGATGGCCAACCTACCTTTCCTATCCTAAAGCGCTAAAACAATTTTTTTTTGCACTATTGTTAAATCAATATTGTTTGAGACTGATTTTTGTTTAAGATTGGCATATCTTTTTTGTTTGTGCTGTGATAAGAGCAAACAGACTTTTGGGGGGGATTGGTATTTATGTCGTTGGGTGCTTTGTAATATTTTTACTTTTTTTTTTAGAATTAATCGTAATATTTTATATCATTATTTGGAAAACATTGGGTCCCAAAATAAAAGGGATTTGGTTGTTGGTCAGTTGGATTATATTATTGTTGTTTTTTCTACAGAATTTAGATTTAGTTTTATCAATTTAAGTTTCAACTGATTCTATGGCGTGGAGACAACACGTTTCAAATAAAAATAATTAGAAAAAATCTATAAAAAAACTAATTAAATTCTAAAATATATTGACGCATACGTGCTTCTTATATTTGGTTTAATGCCATCAATATATGTTGTAACAAAATATACTAGTACAGCAAAATCAAAATATTAATATTTTCTAAAAAAAAAAAAAAATTCAAATTGTAAACCTGAAGAACGAGAGGGCGCTTTTTTTTTTTTTTTTTTTTTTGTCTTTAACCACGCACATAAATAATTTGTAATTATGTGTAGCTACATACGCAGAATAAGACAGAGATGTCATTCTGCCAAAATATAATTAAATATGAGTATCTTTATAATATATATATATATATATATACATAGAAATGTGATTATAAAGTTTTTGTCACACTTATGAAATGACAATAGATGAAGAAATATGTCAAGTTAATTTACCTACACATTTTCTAATTATGTGTGGTTAAACAACCACACATTTTATGTGGCAAAATTATGTATGGCTAAAAATTCAATTTTTTGTATGGATCAGACTTGAACAAGTCCTCTTCGAAAAAAAACATTGAAATACTATTATTTGCTTAATTTAGGATAAAGAATATTAAAATCAAATCATTAATCAAAAGCTCTCATTTTTCATTTTGTGATAGACCCATGAAAAAATAACATAAAAAATAAAAAGAAAAGCCATGCACGTGTACGCTCTTGATTGAACCTTTTTTTTTTATCTTTTAATTTAATTATTAGGTTTGAGCTAGTCTCATGGATGAGACTTGAACAAGTCCTCCTCGAAACAAAAAACTCGTAAAATTAGGCATTCCTCCAAGTTAAACCTTATATATGTACAGTGTGGAGCATCAGAACTTTTGCAGATGTGCCATGGCCAATCAGAAAGAATGGTGGTTCATCTTGTTGAACCAGCTTCTGCAAAAGTTTAGCATGTCGAGAGTTTCTCTTTCTGTACGTGTTGCCTTGATGGAGAGGGATATTTACACTAGATCATCTTATTTGAATCATTTGCCATTGCATGTAGTGGAGAATTTGACGTTAACTGATAATGATTGCCGAGCTAGGTCGGTAACCCCTACTTTTTTGGATTGCATATTTTTGAGTTGTCGTCCCAAGTTGCTAACCCTAGACTTGGTCGGGTATGGTTTTTACGGTTACTTGGATAAGAATTACTTGCTCGAGCTCGTTTGCAGGAGACTTGTTGACGAAAGAATAAGTGATGATAGTCACTGCATTCCCAACAAAACTAAGGCTGGTTTGCAAGATTTGGAGGAAGTGAATGTGGAATTTTTTGAAGCGAGGCTTGGAGTGTGGCGGCATCTGCCATGGAAGACACTGTTAGATGCTTCTGCATGTAGTAACCATCCGTTACGGATGGTTCGTTTCCAACTGAGATGGAGATCGGAGCCTTCTGCAGCCAAATGATGATGATGATCATGATAAGTACTTTTTCTTGGGGTTCAAATTTTTAATTAATTTTCCTGCATTGTTGATTTATATTTCAGCTTATGATAATCGAAATTCATGTTTAAACTTTAAACCTAGTGATTCATGGTTCATTTTGTTGAACAAACTCTTGCCTGTAATTTTTTTTGTAAATATATATATAGCTGATCTCTGAGGTGTGCGGAATTCTCCGATGAGATGGGGCAGAAGCCTTGTGCTCATGAACACCAGCAAAAGTTCATGAATCATTATTCCTTTTCCTAGTCCCAAAGAGTGTTTTTGTTTCACTTAATTAGATCAATGATCAAATATATATTTGTTCGTTGATTGAGGCCAGATCTTTTGTTTATCATAAAATATATCTATAGTCTTCATAAAATATTGCAGCGGAAAACAAATTTAAAAAAGGTTAATAAGTTTTAATATCACAACCTTTTCATTTTTTTTTCACACAAGGTTTCAATTTTTGCAATAATGCTCAAACTTATCTTTTTCTTACAATTAAGCCATAAGATTTAAATTAATCTGACACAACCTAAATTTTTACATACGTGAATTCTTAATCTGATGTGGCATAAATTAAATTAGAGTATCTCTCCTGTGCGATGCACAAATATGATAGGTATAATTTTATTTGTTAGAAATTATGAAAAATTTAAGAAAATTATTACAACAAAATAAAACTATAACACATCAGATTGATTAAGAGTGCGCCTCTGTAAGTAACCTCAGATTAATTGACTTATTATAAAAATTAAAACTGTACATGAAAACCCAAAAAAATATGGAAAGGTTGTGATATTAATTAACCCATTTAAAAATATCAAAGAGTTTAAGGGAAAAACGGAAAATCAATAAGAAATCTACTATTGCACATAATCGGCATATATTCCAGATATTTAGTGATAAATTAATATTAAAGTAGTAAATAATGTGGCACTAATGAATGGGGAAGAAGATAATTACGTGGTACAATTTGTATATCGCAAAAACTCCTGTGCATAAGATGTATATGAGACGGTCAACGCGTTGACTCGATCAACACATTGATCAAAAAAGTTGTGAAAATTAGTGATACTTTTTAGGGATACAATTGATACTTTTTTTAATTACGAATGATACTTTTTAGTGTGTCAATTGATACTGATCTTAACAGTTTTTTTCTTTATTTTTTTATTCTGCCCAATACTTTTTATTAATACAAATGATATTTTTTAGCCTTTGAAATGATACTTTTCAGTATTATGAATGGTACTAATTTTGATGGATTTTTTGGTCAAAACATTGACCGGGTCAACACATTGACCGTCTCATGTACATCTTATGTACAAAAGACTTGCCCTTTGTATATTGTAGTATTTTTTTATTTTACTTTTATCATATGTCATTTCGGTTCCACCTTACAAATTGGTGAGCCCCGCGTCAATTTTCAGCCGCCTAAATGTAACTATCGAAACAAATTAATTAGCATGTCAATTGTCCAGAAGAACTTGTAATTAGGAGTTTGAATAATTAGAGCTCAAAAAGAAAAAAAGACAAAATATGAATCCGAGAGTTGAAATGAAAATTATTAATTTAGATTATGAAAAGGAAATTCTAAACACTATCTTCATTATTTTTCTTAATTTATAGCTATTGGGTTAACAATCCAAGTTAGGAGTGTTAAGATATGGCATACTTTATTTATTTTTATTTTTAAATTACTCCTAATTACGAAATTGAAATTAATATTTTTTATATTTTATGTTAAATTTTTGGATTTTTTTATTTTTTAATATTTCATATAATTTTTTTATTTTAATTTTTTAAATATTTTTATTTTAATATATTATAATACTATAAAATTTTAAAATATTTTTTAAAATATATTTATATTAGTCATTTATTTAATAATTTTAATTTTTTAACTTTTTTTTTCAATTACTACTAATTATGAATTTGAAATAAATATTTTTAATATTTTATGTTATATTTTTAGATTTTTTTTATTTTTTAATATTTATATTATTTTTTTATCTTTATTTTAATTTTTAAATATTTTTATTTTAATATTTTTGTATATAATATATAATATTTTCGAAAATTAATTAAAATTATCTAATATTAAATAGTTATTAATTAAAAAAATTGATAGAAAATAATATTTATATTAGTTTAATTACTATTATTATATATAATTTATTATTATTATTATTATTATTATTATTATTATTAGTTTTATTATTATTATTTACATTTAGCGCTCGTTTGCTAGACAGTATGGTATAAAGTTGAATATGTTTGACATGTGATGTGTTATGTTGTATAAGATATCAATTTCATGTTTGTTTTGGTGTATTAAAATGTATGTATTAATTATATATTATAGATTCTATATAAAATTTCAATTCCTAAAATATTCTTTAATTAGTTACCATTGTGTAAATATTTTATAATAAGATTTTTAATTAATATCTACAAGGTTATTTTAGTCTGTAATTTTTAATAATTATGTATGATATTATATATCCCACCTGCTGGGTGTGATATATTATACCGTATAAATGGTTAACACATGCCGGGCCCTTGTAAAATCATGAGCTTTATTATTGCTAACACATATGATATTAGGGTGTCATAGGTATCTATTACAGCCTTATACTACCTAGCAAAAACAAGCCCTTATAATATAAATTATATTTTGAAAAGAAGAATATTCATAAAAAGGCATGTATTATTATAAATAAATAATATTCTATATATTTCACAAGTAACGACTTTAGCCTGACAGTTTAACGCATGGTTAACTAATCAGGAGCGCTAGTGTTCAAAACCTTCCTCTAGCAAATTCGCTTCCCATTAAATGACAAAGGGTTGCGGCTCGGCCGACCAAATATGCTTATCTTAGAATATATTTTTAAAACTTGCACGGATTCGAAACCGCCATTCTCACCAACAACTATATCGACAAACTCGACTAGATTCATAAAATAATTTCTGAATCCCTTCAGATATGTTTGAAAATAATTTTTGAACCAAAGTGCATGGATTCGAAAATTATTTTTTGAACCAAAGTGTTCGAAAATATATTTTTGAATTATATAATTATATCCACTTGAAAAACAATTTTTGAACCTATACGAAGAGATTCAAACTGTTATTTGAAACCCAATTTCCAGCGAATGAGTTTTTTACTTTACAAAGAAGAAAAGAAACAAGCGAAATCACGAGATTTGAGTAAGGGTAAAATAGACTTTGTAGTGTATAAAGAAAAAATGAGAAAAAAATAAGAGAAATATATGGTGTGTAAAGTAAAAATGGTATGCAGAGAAATATTGGTGGTGTATTTAAAAACATCCTAAAACCATATATTTTGATTCTTAATTTATTTTTAAAATATTTTAATAAATTCTTTATTATATTTAATAATTGATTTGTAAAGAAATTTTCATTGAACATTAATATAAAATTAAATAAAAAGCAAGAATTAAAATAAATTATTTGAAAGGCCTTAAATTGATAAATTCCATCATTGATGAGATCTCATTTTCATCTCTTCAGATTCCACACGATGGTTAATCTATCTTTCGGGTTCTTCAAATTGATAAGGATGCTTTTGTGATTTGAGATGTGATTAATCTATTAAAAAGACAAACACTCCGTCAGACTTTGAAACTCAAAAAATATAAAATCAGACATTCAAATCATTGGCTGCACAAGGGGGCGGGTCCCTGTTTTGAAAAAAAATACATCCCAAAAAAATATAAATAATTACACTAAAAAGTATGAGCGGCCGGTAACCTTAAAAGTATCATCGTATTATTTTAATTATATGAGTTTATTGCATTTCAATTGTAGTTTATTAATACATCTAAATGATGGCTTATTTATATTTGTTTTGAAAAATTAATTGTCGTGCAAGTCACTGAATCGATCAAAAAAATTATATTGATTCATTTTAATTTTAGAGTTCACTAATTCCATTTTAGAGTATATATTTATTTAAAAAAAATAGTAATTGAACCTAGTGTATGAGACGAGCCCACAATTTAGTGTTGTTGAATCAAAAAATTATTTTATTTTATTTTAATTTTAGGTTTACTAATTCCATTGTAAGCTATATTATTTTTTATTCACATTAGAATTTGTTGGCTATCACATCAGCTTCAATTGGCCGGAATATAAAAATCACACAAAAAAAAAAAAATTCAAACAAGGTCTAAGTTTATATCATTAAATTTACATTTTTCAAAATGGGTAAAAAACCAAAAACACCAGAGGTTGTGTAGTTTAAATCAATTAACCCTTATTATTATCAAACTTAAATAAAGTAAATCAAATTACACACATTTTATTATGTGTTAATTATGATAAAATACATAAACTTTGAAATAATTTGTAATTTAGACACGAACTTTGAAACGTTACAACTAAAGCATAATCATGCAATTTTTTACAAAATAGATCGACACCCCCCAAATTTTCAATGAATGAATAATGAATATATAATATGAAATATTTTAAAATTGTATAAATATATAGAATAATCATTATTTGAATTTCATTAATAGAATAAATATTGATATGAAATGTAGCGTTTAATTTTCATATAATTGCAAATTGTGTCTATTTTGCAAAAAATAACAAGTTTGCGTTTTAATCGCAACATTTCAAAGTTCGTGTCTAAATTACAAATTGTATATATTTAATCATAACTAACCCTTTTATTATTATCAAATAAATTATTTTAGCCACCCTTTCCAAAATATCCTTCATTTTTTATTTTTTAAATATTTTATTTGGTATATTTTGAAAAAAATTAAAAATAAAGAAAACAACCTAAAAATTTAATTGACTATTTGGAAAATATATGCTAAAAAATTATAATAAATTCTAATTGGGTAAGGTGAACCTTAAATGACAACCATAAAATTAAACTAAAGTATAAGAAATTGAAATCAGATAAAAAAAGAAAAATAAACTAAAAAAATTGATATGTACATTTTTGTCTTGGTCATAACTTTTTTGGTCTCGAGTTTAAATCGTCCCGCCATTTGTGGGTCCTACTGTTATCTTTTCATGTTTTTTGTACCAAAATATAATGGCCGTTAAGTATCCGGTTAGTTTTATTACCAAAAAGTCGAACCATATCATTTGAGACAAAAAAAAAATGTTATAATTGGAACTAGAAATATTTTAACTTTATTATACCGGAAGTAAAAGTGAAATTAACTCATTTTCCATGTGATTAGTACGTACCTACAGGGGGTTTATGAAAAAAAAAAAACTCTTGGGCAAAATTTTAGTAATTTTATATTTTTATGTCAATGTACCTAATGGTACACGTATGTTCCATGTTGTCAAGTATTTTCCTCAAAAAAAAATAAAGTTGTCTAGTGTTAAGAGATTTATCTAGACTTGGTTGGTTATCAATATCATTCTCAATCAATTCAAGTATATCTTCAGAGCATTACATATGTTTTTCACGTTCTAATTATATTACATTCAAACGCTATTATTCGCTTAATATATGATAAAGATTATTAAAATCAAATCAATTAGAATTCCTCATTTTCTTTCTGTCATAGACCCTTGAGTGAAAAAAAAGAAAAAAGAAAAAACAAAAGTGTGCACGTCACGGCACGCGCCGTATATGAGCGCCCACGATCAGCACGTTATTTTTTATTTTATTTTTTAATTATTAGGGTTGGGCTAGTTTGTTGGACCAGGTTAAACTCGGGCAAGTCCTCGGGAAAAAGTGGGAAAAACACAAAACTCTTAAAATTAGGGATTCTTCCTGCAGATGTGCCATGGCGAATCAGAAAGAAACTGCTACCTGCGGTGAAATATTGCAACTTCCTGCAGAAATTATTCATCACATACAATCCTTTCTGAATGTAAGAGAAGCTGCTAGAACGTGCACCCTATTCAAATCTTGGTACGACGCGTGGTGCACACGCCCCAATATCGATTTCAATCAATGCGACTTTCGTCTTCGCAGCAATGGCGATCCAAAATTCCAAATTACAGACAAATCCTTCTCGGAATTCACGAAGAAGACTATGCAGAAGTACGAAGATTTGAACCTGAAGATTACAACTTTCAGACTACAACTAGAAAGCCAATTATATCCATGGGAGAACATATTTTCTCATGCTAACAACGAACTTGTTAAGGAATTGATTGTGAAGGCCATGAATTTGGGGGCTATTGATCTCAAAATTTATCAGAGTAACTACTCGTTTTTTGTTTTAGAAGACGAGGTTCTTGGATCCGAATCCCTAGTGAGATTATCTGTGACTAGGTGCGAAATTGATCTGTGGAGGAATGCAGAGGTAACATGTTCCAAACTTAAATACCTTTATTTAATGCAAGTGAAAGTAAATAGTATTGTATTTCACGGTGACTTCATGTCTAAGTTCCCCTGCCTAGAAGAATTGGTGATTCGGTATTGCAAAGGCTTCAAAGATATTCGAATTTGCAGCCGATCACTTGAGCATATATCCTTGGTAGGTAATTTTATTGAAACCTCGTTGTTTGATGTTCCTAATATTCGAAAATTTCACTTTGAGGACTCGTGTCTCCATGATATTCCAAATATTCAAAACTTTCACTTTGAAACAACTGATCATCATCGTAGGAAAATGGAATGGGAGTCTGATATACATATAAAGTGCTATGAGCTGAATGACTCATGGTTCATCTTGTTGAATCAACTTCTGGAAAAGTTTAGCATGTCGAAAATTTCTCTTTCTGTACTTGTTCGCTTGAAGGAGAGCGATTTTTACACTAGATCATCTCTTTTAAATCCTTTACCATTACATGTAGTGGAGAATTTGACATTATCTGATAGTGGTGACGGATCTACGTCGCTAATCCCTACTTTTCTGGATTGGATATTTTTGAGCTGTCGTCCCAAGTTGATAACCGTACGCTGGGCCGGGTATGGTTTCTACGATTACTCAAAAATGAATTATATGGTCGAGCTCGTTTGCAAGAGACTTGTAGACGAAAGAATAAGTGATGATAGTCACTGCATTCCCAACAAAAGTATGGCTGGTTTACAAGATTTGGAGGAAGTGAATGTGGGAGTTTTTGAAGCGAGGCTTGGAGTGTGGCGGGATCTGCCATGGACGACATTGTTGGATGCTTCTGCATTTACGAATCATAAACGGATGCAGGTTCGTTTCCAACTGAGATGGGGATTGGAGCCTTCGGCAGCCAAATGCTCATGATAAGTACTTTTTGTTAGGTTCATATTTTTAATTAATTTTCGTCGTTGATTTATATTCCAGCTTATGAAGCTCATGTTTTGCCAATAGCTATTTATTACACTTAATTTCTTTTGTTTGATTGAAGCTAGTAATTTTTGCGTTGACGAACTATTGCCCGCTGTTTTTTTTTTTGAAAAAATATATAGTTGTTTGATTTTTGCAGTGTGCCGGTAGTAACCATGGGTATAGTGCATATTTACGAATAGCTACATATGAAAAATGATTCTTGTTTTTAAATCAAGAATTTGGTTGATCCTTTGATATACACACACACACACACACACACACACACACACACACACATATATAGGTATATATGGATTTGAAAGTGTGAGATAGTCTCCCTATCAAGGCCAATCTGGTGGAGTGTGTGATGTATATAATGAACACGGTGCTAGCTAGTATAACTGCGATTCTTTCCGGTTACTTTGTTTCCTCTTTGCTTCACCAGAATGATAAGAATTTTGTTTTTAATGAGGCTATATTACAATTTGTAATGCTGGAAGGAGATGCTAACTGGGCAATCATATGATGCCAAAGTTGGATTAAGTCGTGCTTGGGGTTCCTAAAGATTAATTAAAGAATGTACAAAAACTTTTATGAAACCGCGTGATGTATCACAATCCGTTAAAACGGCCAAATCTGGTCAAAGTTCATTTAAAATATCTCAAAACCTCAGGCCTCAAGGCGAGTGCACTGGATAAAAAAATTAATTCATTTTTTTTAAAATTTACTAATTATATTTTGGTTTAAAAAATTATTTATCAAACGTAGTACACGAGCTCACGCATTAGTGTCACGAACGAATGAGTGCACTGCATGAGATACCGGATAAAAAAATTAAATTAATTGAAAAGATTAAATATATATTTGTAAAAAATACTAAGAAGAAATTAATTAAAATTTGAAAAAGAAAGTGTGAAAAGAAAAGAAAAAGTGGGACCATGAAAAAAAATAAAAATAAAAGCAAACACGAAGGGAGAACCACCTTCTCGGTCAAAAATAAGATCTATATATATAATGGATTGAGATCCGTCATAATTTTATGATATATTTTTTGTTTTACAAAAAAAACTACGTATACTTATATGGTAAGCGAAATCTAGATCTAGGATCGGATAATATGATATAATTAAGTTTCTTTGTTGATGTTAATGGTCTTACCAAGGTAAATGTATTGAGAAAATTTTACTTTTGGTCCTATAAGACACGCTATTCTCCCCTTTTGGTCCCAAAAGTTTCGAAGTATCAATTTTTCCAAATCCGTTACGTTTTCCGTCAAGCTTGATGTCAATTTTGATCCCATTTTACTATTAGTTTTGGTCCCAAATGAAAATTTTCGAAAATATCTTCAATAATTTTTCCAGATTTTTTCATGGTTGATTATTTCATGATTAAATTCTTGTGGAGTAACAATTATGGGAAATTTTTTATTTAGTTTAATTATACAATATTGTTTATGAACGTTCACCACATCTAATTAGAGTTTATAATTATTTTTAACAATTAATTTTTAATTTTTAATTAATAATTCATTATTATAGTTGATTATTTCATAATTAAATTCTTGTGAAGTAAAAGATCAAGGAAAAATATACTTTCATACCTACATTTTGGACTTGTACTACAAAAAAGTTGTGTTTTACAAATTGTAAAATAAAATAAATAAAAATATTAAAAAATGTATATACATAATTAATTAGCAATTAAAAAATAAAAAATACATAATATTAAAAAGATTAATTTCAAATTCGTAATTAATTAGTAATTAGAAAATTAATAATATTAAAAAAAATTAAAAATGATAAAGTAAAATAAATATAAAATATTTAAAAATTTATAGTCATAATTAATTAGTAATTGAAAAATATAAATAATAAAAAATAGTATATAATATTAAAAAACTTATAAAATAAAATAAAATTCAAAATGGAAAATAAATAAAAAATTAATAATATTAAAAAGATTAATTTCAAATTTGTAATTAAGTAGAAATTGAAAAATTAAAAATTAAAAATATTAAAAAATAATATAAAATATTGAAAAAATTAAAATAATCAAATGAATCTGAAATAATAAAATAAACAAAAAAAATTAAAAATTTGAAAAAAATTAATTTCAAATTCGAAATTAAGAATTAATTGGAAAAGAAAAAATATTAGAAAAAATTTAAAAAATAGAAAAATTAAAAAAATCAAAATTAATTTAGATGAGGGATAATTTCGCAACTAATCCGTCGCTAAGATTTAAAAAATTGAAAAAATAAAAAATTAATGTTTAGCAACACATTTTCCCGTCTCTAATATAACGACGGAAAAATCTATCGCTATTCCGTTGTTAACATGAAAAAATAAATTTTAAAAATTAAAATACGACATGTGTTCATTATTAAGTTAGAGACAAAAAAATTCATCATTAAACATCTCAATCTTAATCCGTCGTTAATATATCGGTATTTTAACGACAGAATATAATCCGTAGTTAAATCGCGTTTTTATTGTAGTGTTTTTTTTAAATAACCCAATTTTTAATAAAAAAAATTAACAAAATGTACCTCTTTTTACAAATCTAACATTTGATCAATTTTTCGGCTCAAAAATCGTTCATAGCTGATTGCATTTTAAAATTTCTATTTCAGAGAAAATTTCACTTTTGGTCCCATAGTATTTATTTTGTTCTCAAAAGTGGCGCATGTGACTCACGTGCGAAGCCCTCCGTCACTTCACTAACTTATGTTAAAAATCGAGGGACTAAAATTGATACTGTCAAATATATGGGACTAAAAGTGAGCGATTTTTTTGAAAAGAGACTAAAATCGACATCGATGGGACCAAAAGAGAAGAATAGCGTGTCGGGACCAAAACTGAAATTTTCTCTAAAGGTATTGTATAATATTAAGTTTAATTAATTGTATCTCAATCAGTTCATACTTCATACACTGATTTCCTTTCATATTTTACCCAATTTATATTTATTATTTTATTTTTTAAAATTAATAAAATATAAATCTATTTTATCTACTTAATAATTAACTATTTGTAAATTTATTGGTATGTTTTTCTTCTACGTGTCAACATCGTTATTATAATGAATAAATAGTATATGTCCAAAATATAATATAGTACCCTATTTAAATAATACTAATTTTAATATTATTAATAAGATAAATAAATCCGGGCAAAGGTGAACCTAAGCCATTCCTTCGTCGTACAACACTCAAGTGTCGGGAGAAGGAATGGCTCAGGTTCACCTTTACCCGGATTAATGATCAATAGACAGCACAACACACTTTAACACTAAGCCAACAAATTCACACCTCAACCTTAGGCAACGCTATCTTCTCGATTTTTCGATGAGCAAGCCAACAAACCACTAACCACGAAGGTTAACTCACGCAGAGACAGAGACGGACGCAGAAATATTAATTTGGGGGGGGGGGGGCGAAATGTAGTAATTTCAATTTTGGGGAGGGGGGAATAATATTATAATGTAAATTATATTATATTTATATAATATATTATATATTTATATATATATAAAAAAAAATTGACAAAAATTGAGGAGGGGGTGTCCCCACCAACCCCCCCTGTGTCTGTCCCTGCGCAGAGACCACACAAGCACGAAGTTCAATCGATAATTGCCCACGAAGAGTGCCCACAAAGAGCAAAGGAACAACGCACGAAGAGAAGGGGTCACGAAGATCAATTGCAGAGAGTGAATTGAACGAGAGATTTCAAATTGTTAAAGAAGAGTGAACATTAGTGCGATAAATGGGCTACCACTAGGGTTGAGGGTGGGTTTGGGCTAAGGGGTTTATGGGTTTTTCCCAAAAGGGCCTAAACATATGGGCCACAAATATCAACAGTCTCCACCTTGTGGCTCATTGTATTGTACTGCAATCAAAAAAGAATCCGGAGGTAATTCATCATTGCCATATTTTTTTTACTTCTCCTGCAAGATCACAAAGACAAGAGGAGAACACAAAGTTAGAACATATCACTAAGATCAACCAAATAAGGCACACAAAGTGCAACAAGATCACAAGGAGCAATGCTCCACCTCAAACCAAACAATGTTCACAAAGAACCAACATAGCTCACAAAGAGCAACCTCAATTTACACAGAAAACAACTACAGCTCACAAAGAGCACTACAACAGATCCAAATTCACATAGAATTACCAGATTCACATAGAATTACAACACAGCCCACTGAGAGCAAAAAACAGATTCACTAAGAAATATCTACAGCTCACAAAGCGCACTAACAACTCACAAAGCATCAATACATCTCACAAAGAGCACAATATTTCACAAAGAAAATAACAAAGCTCACAACAACAACTCCACCTTACTTGAAGCATATACCAGAGAGCACAAAGCATTACAATACATCACTGTGATTATACGCATTATCACAAGTGGAGGCAACATTAGCATGCTCACCATTTTGCTTATTCTTATTCTTAGGTTTTCTACAATGTTTTGCATAGTTACTCGGTTCACCACAATTATAACACTTTCTGTTATTATGTCTAGAACCAGAATGATTCTTCTCCCTCACATGCAAAACATTATCAATAGGAGTTTTAGCATCTCGACTATGTTTTAACTCTATTTCTTTACCCTTTAATCTATTAACAATTGTATCAAATGTAATATCATCCTTCTCATATTTAATAGCAGACTTAACATCATTATAAGTCTCTAGGATAGCATTTAAAAGTGCAATAGCAGTGTAATCATTAATATGCTTATCACCAGACATTTTAATGTCTTGAACAAGCTTATTGCAATCATCCAAATTAACATCCATATCATTATTCAAATCCAGTTTATAGTTGAAAATTTTTTCAAGTAAAAACATGTGACTTGGAAGAGAAGTCAGATTATATAAGTCATCCAATTTATCCCACAATTCTTTGGTAGATTCAATGGTACAGACTTTCTTAACATGGCATCAGATAGGTTCAACATGATGGAAGACAGAGCATACTCATTCATCTCAGATTTCTTAAGATCGATTTCATTATCATTAGCTTTGAACACTTTTTTCCTTAATCAACACAAATTTCATTTTCTGCTTCCATAAATTATAATATGTTTTGCCATCAAAAGGAGCAAGAATGTACGAGGACGGGGGAGCCATGGCAACAAGTTTCAACACACAACAGAGGAAGCTAGAGAATTTCATAATTCATAACACAGATTAATCTGTGATGCAGAGGGTCATTCAAGCCCTCAACAAACACTAGACAAAAAAGATCATGCAACGGACAAGACACAAAGACAGATAGGAGCACACAGAGTGCAGTAAGCGGAAGCAAATGATAGAGACAACAAGCGAAGCAGAGCAACCAGATTCAGACACACTTACAATAGGAACCGATATACCCAAGAATACACAGAGATAGCACCTTACCAAAATATAAGTAACCCTAAAACTGCCAAATACCAAGCCTAAGCCCACTCCCGGGATGCCAACTAGGAATCAGAAAAACAAGGGGAGGGTTAAGCCACTTTACCAGAGCGGTATCCTAGGCAGGGGGTCATTATCTCTTCGGAGCTCATCGAGGAACAGGGGAACGACGCAACAACAGGGGGCAGCGGGACGATGAAGGTGCAGCGGCAGAGTACCCCGGTGAAGATACCGTGGCTCTAATACCACTGTTGGATATTAGCCTCGCCGGCGGCTAACCCTCTCTCCAACGCTGACGCAGCTTTCACCGTACGACACTCAAGTGTAGGAGAAGGAATGGCTCAGGAATACCTTTGCCCAGATTAATGACCGATAGACAGCATAGCACACCTTAACACTAAGCCAACAGACTCACGCATCAACCCTAGACAACACTATCTTCTCGACTTTCCGACGAGCAAGTCAGCAACCCACTAACCACGAAGGTTAACTCACGCAGAGACCACACAGGCACGAAGCTCAATCGACAATTGCCCATGAAGAGCGTCCACAAAGAGCAAATGAACAGCCCACGAAAAGCAAGGGTCACGGAGATCAATTACAGAGAGTGAATTGAACGGGGGATTTTCAGATTGTTAAAGAAGAGTGAACAGTAGTGCGATAAATAGGCTACCAATAGGGTTGAGAGTGGGTTTGGGCTAAGGGATTTATGAGCTTTTCCCAAAAGGGCCTAAACATATGGGCCACAAATATCAACACAAGTGAATGTAAATAGTATTGTATTTCACGGTGACTTCATGTCTAAGTTCCCCTGCCTAGAAGAATTGGTGATTCGGCATTGCAAAGGCTTCAATGATATTCGAATTTGCAGCCGATCACTTAAGTGCATATCCTTGGTAGATAATTTTATTGAAACCTCGTTGTTTGATGTTCCTAATATTTTGAAAATTTCACTTTGAGGACTCGTATCGCCTTGATATTACAAATATTCAAAACTTTCACTTTCAAACAACAACTAATAATCATCATAGGAAAATAGAATGGGAGTCTGATATACAATAAAGTGCTATGAGCTGAATGACTCATGGTTCATCTCGTTGAATCAACTTCTGGAAAAGTTTAGCATGTGTAAAGTTTCTCTTTTTGTACTTGTTGGCTTGAAGGAGAGCGATTTTTACACTAGATCATCTCTTTTAAATCCTTTACCATTACATGTAGTGGAGAATTTGACATTATCTGATAATGGTGACCAATCTACATCGCTAACCCCTAGTTTTCTGGATTGGATATTTTTGAGCTGTCGTCCCAAGTTGATAACCCTAGACTGGTTCGGGCATGGCTTCTATGATTACTTGAAAAGGAATTACTTGGTCGAGCTCATTTGCAAGAGATTTGTAGATGAAAGAATAAGTGATGACTCTCACTGCATTCCCAACAAAACTATGGCTGGTTTGCAAGATTTGGAGGAAGTGAATGTGGAAGTTTTTGAAGCGAGGCTTTGGAGTGTGGTGGGATCTGCCATGGAAGACATTATTGGATGCTTCTGCATTTACGAAGCATATACGGATGGTTCGTTTCCAACTGAGATGGGGATCGGAGAGGTTTTGCCAATAGCTATTTATTACACTTAGTTTCTGTTCTCAGATTGAACCTATTGAACCTAGTGATTCATGTTCATTATATTTTATTGAACGAAATCTTATTCAACTATTTTTTTTTTCAAATTATATATAGCTGCTTCATCTCTACGGTGTGTGGATATATAGTGCATATTTACCGATATATAGCTACATATCAAGAATGATTCTTGTTTTTAAATCAAGAATTTGGGTGATCCTTTGATTATATATATACATGGGGTTGAAAGTGTGAGATTGTCTCCCTATATCAAGCACTACAAAAAAATCGCGTTTTAGCGACGGATTTTTCCGTCGTTAAATCAATTTAGCGACGGATTGGATCCGTCGTTAATCCTCTAGTCGTAAAATCATTTTAACGACAAATTTAACGACGAAAAAATGTTAACGACGGAATTAATGACGGATTTTTTCCGTCGTTAATATATTGTCAAATTCTGTCGTTAGGAAATAAAAAATATTAAATTTAGTGACGGAATTAACGACGGATTTTTTCCGTCGTTAAAAAAAAAAACTGAACAAGCCGCGACTAAGCCACCACAGCAAGCTGAGCAAAGCTCAAGAGTCGAGCCACCAAGCCGCGCCATAGGCACCTATATTAATTCGCTGAATCTCTCGCTTGGGAGAGGAATTTTTTCCGTCGTTAATATATTGTCAAATTTTGTCATTAGGAAATAAAAAATATTAAATTTAGTGACGGAATTAACGACGGATTTTTTCCGTCGTTAAAAAAAAAACTGAACAAGCCGCGGCTAAGCCACCAACCACAGCAAGCTGAGGAGCCGAGCCACCAAGCCGCGCCATAGGCACCTATATTAATTCGCTGAATCTCTCGCTTGGGAGAGGATTCGAACCCAGGCCCTTTGAGAAAGAGGAGACACTTCTAACCATGTGGGCTAGGGGATGTTTATGTACAAGTACACAAATAATATATATCTATATACACATACAAAACCTATTTTGATTGATTTTTTATTTCAAAATTAAATAAAATATATACTATTAATTTATTTAAATATCTATTACCATTTATATTTTTATCATAAAATATAATTATATTATATCCTTATTTAATATTAAATTATTTTAATTATTTTACTCTGATATTATATATTTATAATTAATAATATTTATAAAATTAAAATTAAAGTGATAAAATTATTAAAATAAAAAATTATTAAAAAATTATTAATTAGTAATTTCAAAATATATAAAATATTAAAAATAATATAATAAAGTAAAAAAATTAAAATAAAATAAATCTACAAATAAAAAAATTAATAATATTAAAAAGATTAATTTCAAAATCATAATTAATTAGTAATTAAAAAATGAAAATATTAAAAATAATATAAAATAATTAAAAAAATCAAATAAATCCATAAAAAATAAAATAAATAAAATAAATAAAAAATTGATTTAAAATTCGTAATTAAGAATTAATTGAAAAATTAAAAATTAAAAAAAATAATAAAAAATAAGAAAAATCAAAATTAATTTTAACGATGGAAAATTCCGTAGTTAAATCTGTGACTAATATTAAAAAATAAAAAAATAATTAAAAAAATAATTTTTAACGACGGATTTTTCCGTCTCTATCTTAACTACGGAAAATTCCGTCGTTAGTCCGTCGTTAACATTAAAAAATAAAATTTAAAAATTAAAATACGATGGGTAACGACGGATTTTTGCCGTCGTTAAGTTAATGACAGAATTTTCCGTCATTAAGCCGCCGTTAAATATCATAAATTTAATCCATCGTTAATCCGTCGGTATTTTAACGACGGAATATGATCCGTCGCTAAATCGCGTTTTTTTTGTAGTGAAGGCCAATCTGGTGAAGAGTGTGTTGCATGCAATGTATAACTGCGATTCTTTCCGGTCACTTTTTTCCTTCGCCAAAACTCCTGTGCATAAGGTGCATGGGCCGGCCCATCAGACGGACCCGCTTCCGTCCTGCCCAAAAAAAAAATTCGCCACCCATAGTATCATTTCGTGTTTTTTAGGGTTTTTTTATTTATTTTATGTTTTTTGGGGGTATCTTTAGGGGTTTATTTTGTGTTTTTGGGGTGTTTTTAGGGGTTTATTTTATATTCGTTAGTGTTTTTTTTTTTGCGTTTTTAGGGGTTTATTTTGTGTTTTTAGGATTTTTTGGGGGTGTTTTTTTTTAGGGTTTATTTTGTGTTTTTTATGATTTTTTAGGGGGAGTTTTTTAGGGGTTTATTTGTTTTTTTTAAGAAAAAATAAAAGAAAAATAGAAAAAAAAGAAAAGCAGAAAAGAAGCCAAAAAACGTAAAATAGAAAAAACAAAACAGAAAAAGAAAAAAAAAGCCGGGTGCGTGGTGCACATGCGCCTGCGGCGTGAGCACCACGCGCCCGTCTGATATGCGGCACGGGGGGCTCTGATGCACAGGAGACCTCCCCTTTTTCCTTTTTGCTTCACGAGAATGATAAGATCAATTTGGTTTTTAATGTGTCTATGACAATTTGCAAGTTTTTGTCAGGTTAATGATAATTCCTTTTTAAATTATGTCACTTAATAAGCCAATTAGTGTCAAGCTCAAATTCGATTCATTTAGTTAAAAAGCTTGAACGTGCTTTTATCAATTCAAGATTTGAGCAGCTCATAAATAAGTACTTGACTCATTTACAAACTCATATATTGAAGACTTGTGATCAGGTAAAGAAATCCAATTAATATTGGTTGAAAGAATAGTTTGGAATACAAACGAAGACCCATACATTAAATTAAAGGTTAAATTATACGTAATGCCATAATGTTTGCATTATTTTTCAAAATACTATCGCATTAGAAACGTGACCCCAAACGTGTCAATTTTATCACAAGTGTATTTTCTATCAAAATTTTCTTAGTCATAAAATTGACCAAGTTGACGGCATCTCTATTTTTGATCAAATTAAATATGTTGAGAAATAAAACTTTATTTAATCCTTCATATATATCAAATATCAAACCCTAAACAAATATATATATATATATATATATTATATACTGTTTTTAGAAAGAAAAAAAAAAGCATACACACACACAAACACAAATATACGCATGTATAATATTAAACAAACTCTACTCCCACAAGGAAACCATATAGAATACGCAATAAATACATATAAATAAAAACAAAAATAGCCAAAAACATATAACATATAAAAGGTAAATTACTTAGTTTTAATGGGGCGAGGTTTTACCCTAGTATAAATACAGCTCCACACAAAGGTTGAATTATTTCTGAAATCGAAATTGAATGGAAATTACATCGGCTCATAACATGAAGAAGGGCAAAAGAATCGGAACGGCGACCGGCCAAATTACCCTATTGCCGGAAGCCATGATTCATCACATACAATCTTTTCTCACCGGAAAAGAAGCTGCTCGGACGAGTCTCCTGTCCAAATCATGGCACAGCGCCTGGTTAACTCGTCCCGCGCTCGAGTTCGATCAGGGCGACTTCGACATCAACGGCGATCCAAAGCTGGACAAAATCGAGTTCGAGAAATTCGCGACGAAGACACTGCAAAGGTACCAACAGTTGAATCTGAAGATCGAGAGTTTTAGGTTACACACGATAAGTTCGGGAAGGGGTATTTCGGCTCTTGCGAAGAAATTGATCGTGCAGGCGATCACGAGAATCGGAGCTACTGATCTCAACCTCAAGCTACCGTATCGCTGCAGATTAATGAGTAGGAGGTTGAAACTGCCTGAGCTTCATAGGATAAGGCGTCTGTGTTTGAATTTGATGGTTGTTGAAGACTCGTTTTTCAGAGAATTGTCGTCTAGATATCCTTGCTTGAAGGATCTGAGCCTCGTTGGCTGCCATGGCTACAAAACTATACAGACTGCTAGCACTTCACTCGAATACATAAGCTTTGCAGAGCAAGACAAGGCAATGGTGGCCAAGTTCGATGTTCCAAATATTCGCAAGTTTAGTTATTCAGGTTCTATTATACCTTCAGTTTCTATCAAATCAGCAGCAGCAGAAGCTTCGAGGGAGTGGGAGTCTGATGTATCTGTAACGTTTCGTCGCCACCGTCAATCTTTTCAGTGGTGGGACAGCTGGTCCCTACGCCTGGAGAAGTTATTGACAAATTTGAGAACATCAAGAATCAATCTCTCTCTAAATGGGGGTTTTGCAGCTGGGTTTCATCATGAAGGTTATAAAATCGTACCTGTAGTGGTGGAGAATTTGACAATTGATGAAGAACATATATTATCCGGCAATGGTGATCTGATTGAATCTTTACTTAGGGTTTGTCGCCCCAAGTTCATAACTTACTATTTGAAGAAAGAGATTGACTTGCTATGTACGTACAATTTAACGCGGATTTTCCAAAGACATTACCGGAATCGGACTTTTATGGAGGTAGTAGGCGTGGAGATTTACGAAGAGAATCATATACGAAAAATTCAATCCGAGATGAAATACTTGGAAGAATGAGCATATGAGATCCTTTATTTTAATTAAATGGTCTTTTCCTTAACCTATATATATATATATATATTCATTTTTTTTTAGTAAGAGCATTTGTGATTGCAGTGGAAATATGGATTTGCTATTTTATTTATGGATTTGCTATTTTATTTGTGGGAGTTGCATATGCAGTAGCCTTGTTGGTAGTGCTCTGAAAAAAAAAAAAGACTTCTAGAAAAAAACAAACAAAAAAAAAAACCATTTGAATGCAACAATTAGAGATAGATTTGATTCATGTGAAGTTATGCAGATTCATGCAAAATTACTAGACCTAGACATAACTATTACTAAGAAAATTAGGGCAACAATATCTAATTCGGGTTTTGCAGTAAATAAGTTTTGGTTAAGAAGAAACAAGTTTGATGTGTCCCAATTCTTGCAGAACATGTATCTTCATAACCCTAAAAAAGAATTTCCAACACAAAAATTGATGAAACAGAGATTCATTAAACACAACAATCAATTAATTAACAGAGATGTACAGTGATAACATCAACCATTCACTACTAGAAAATTGGCCTATTACTAGGCTAATTTTATGACACTTCTAAGTAAATGTCATGAGAAGATGTGGAATGCATATTACTATATTTTTTTTTAATTCACATACCCAATACGCATGTGGTATTGAGAAGATTCGAATTCGTGATCTTTGGTCTCCATGCAATCTCACTCTACCCCATTCCACCACTAGGTCATTCCCACCATAACATATTACTACACTTTTCTTCAATACTAACACTACACACTAAATAAATGTAATGATAAATTTTATTGAATGACAAGTCAAATGCCATAATAATTATATATATATATATATATATTATAATGAACCAACCGAAAATAAGAAAGAAAAAGAAAAGAAAAAAAATTAGAAAAATGGGAAAGGAAAGTTTGTTTTCCATTAACTAGAATAATCAATAATCAATTAATTTATTTATTTAAAATGATTCTACTTAGTTTAAAATATAGTTAAACAATTAGTTAAGAATAGCAATAGCGATTTAAAAAAAATAGTGTACCTCAATCAACAGAACGACTAGTTAGTATGCGGTAGAGAGAGGACGCCGTCAATCATCAATCATCAGTATTCTTTTAATTTGTTCATTTTTATCCATCTCAATCAATCAGCAGAACGGTGAGTTTATAATGATAGATTTTCCAATTCTATTCTATGAAATCTATATTTTTTTCTCGGTGAACAGTGAGCCATGGAGAAATTATTTGTCAAAAAATTGGGCTTTTATCTAATTCTTGGTTTGGATTAAGGTCAATACCTTGTTTTGAATCTTTTATGCTTATTTAAAGTTTAATTAATCTAATTGTGGATAATGAAGTATTACTTCAATATTATTTTCCCTTTGTTATGTGATAGGTGTGCATGTTTATGTATATTTGTTCTTGTCAATTGGTTGATGAAAATATTATTTTCCCTTTGTTATGTGATAGGTGTGCATGTTTATGTATATTTGTTCTTGTCATTAGTCTTACAAAACTATTGCATGCTCAATGTACTAATATTTATTAGGTTGTTTTTAGGAATATTAGCTTATTAGTAAAAAAAACGGGCAATAACGATTTAATTAACTATTTGGTATTAGAAGTAAATAAGGACCTCAAGTGTTCAATATAATACAACGATCACTTGAATTGGAATTAATTAAGCTTACTTATCATACAGAAAAATGAAAAAAAAAAGGAAATAAATAGGCATGTTTCGAATTCAATTGAGGTTTATATGTGAAGAAAACACGATTATCATCAGATTAACATTTATTGCGACCTACTAGAATTATATTAATTGTAGTTTGTTGTTCATTTTCATTATTGTTCTTGGAAATTAAAAGATGAATGTTAATTATAAGTTTGATTTTGAAATATTTTGTTTTGCTATGAAACCTATGAGTCCTTGTATTTTGAGAAATTGGTAATAAGACTTACAGGATATCAATTCACTAAGACATTAATCTCTTATTTATTTTATTATTTATGAAGCCTTGGAAGCTATATTTTTTTATAACATGGATAGAAGTTAGATGAACAAGTCAAGAGTAACTAATTAAAGAGTTCCAAAATATAATAGTGTGAATTTCTTTTTGGACTATTCTTTTCGTAATGCAAGCACAAATGGGAGGATATTATGTCCATGCAAACATTGCAAGATTGTTATTTTTGTGAATAGAGATGAGGCTTTTGAACACTTGATAGTTGATGGATTAATATGTACGTCTTTCCCATTTTTTTAGTTGTTTGATTGAGATTGTTACTATATTTTGTAGTTGGATTATATCAGTGTCTCAATCTCATGAATATCAGTTTGTTTGATTCCTTATAAATGAAATTTTATTATAATTCTTTGATATCCATCACGACCAATCTGCAATACAGTAGTAGATTTTATATAATTTAATTTCTATTTTTACACATAATTTAAAAAAGAAATTATACGCTCATTGCTGAACTAGGATAAAATGCAAGAGTGCTTCAACTTCAAAGTATTTATGTTTTCCAATTTCCATGTAAAAGATTTGTGAATTAACTGTTAAGTGTAATTGTAACTTGTGATAAGTTGACTACGTATGCAATTGAATTAGAATATACTTTTATTGTTATTTATTTAACTAGTATACCAACTATGTGCATACTATGCGATGCACAGTGAATATTATTAAAAAAATATTTAAGTCTAATAATAAAATCATATTCAATCATTAATTAGTATGGCAAAATGAGTAATTGGCGGAGAATCGGAACTTGCAAAATTCTCAAACAAACAAATCTTGAAATCGGAGATAATTAAAAAAAAAATCTAAACAAACACACTCTTAGTTCTTTAATCCGACTTCAATCTCTGTCTATAGTAGATATTATCAAATATCAATATTTAATAAAATCTTTGAAATGTTGTTTCAAACTCAATGAGAAAGTAAAAAATAAGTAAAGAATAACATACTATTCTCCATTTAGTCTCGTATTCAGAATGAAATGATAATAATGTTAAGATTCATATGGAAAGAACGAGAAAAAAAAAGATAATAAAACTAATATAATAAATAAATATAACGCTATTAATTAATATGTCAAATTAAACAAATAAAATTAGTCCAAACACAAATTAAGTTGTAAATATTTACATGGTTGATTACATATATATTAATTCTATCTGCATGAAGTATTAAAAAATCAATTATATCCTAATCATTAATAAATTATAATTTAATACCCAACTTTTTTCATTTTTTATTCACTTAAAGAGGACAGCTCAGTGAAGAGTGGTGTTTAAGTTGTCAAAAATTAGGTAGTATAATGAAATTGAAAACAATAAAAAAGTTCGGTATGTATTTCTTTGGCATTGAATTAATGTTTAATGTAAATATATTAAATAAGAGTATATATTAGGAAAATTAACTAAATATATATAGTAGCATATATACCTACATATCAGGACATTCTAGAAAGGCAAACAAACCTATCAAAATCAGTGTTTTTAAACCCGGTCCGACCGGTTTAACCGCGAACTGGTCATGTGTCTGGTTCGGTTATATATGATTTCCGGGTTGAAAATGGCCCGTAGCGAACCAGTCAAAAAATCGGTTGAACCTCTTAAACTCGGTGAAAACCAGTCGAACCGATCAAACCGGTCCATATTTAATTCTTTCATCCATAAGAAGGATTCGAACCCATAATCTCCAAAAAATATATAATTTTTTATTTGTGCACTTAACCAACTGTGCTAATACATGTACGTTTTTATTATTTTTTAGATATTAATAATACACACACACACACACACACACAACTTGAAAATAACTAAACTTCATTTTAATTAAATTCAATGTTTAGTATATATAATTAAAATAAATATTTAAAATACATCTAATTTATCATTTTAGTTAAAATAAATGGAGAGAAGAAATAAAAAAATAGTGACTTATAAATAAAAATGAACAATGTTTTAGTTGTTATAAATTATACAATATTCTTTATAAACAAAATTAATATTAAATTTTTTGACATTTAATTATATATCTTCTGATAATCTAATATTTTGATGTTCTATGCTTATTTAAATTTAATAATTACTATATTTTTAATTGTTTAACTTATGAAAAAAATATTGATAAACACTTTATTTACTTATCATTGATATAAATTAAGTGTATTTTTTACACTTAATTTAATATATTTATCATGATACAAGTTTGTTTATTTTATTTTATATTTTAACATGTACATAGATAAAAATATAAATAAATATCATATAACGGATTATCCGGTTTTTTAAAATGATTCAACTGGTCGAACAGTAACCCAGTAACCCAGTAAATTGAATGGGTCGATGTCCGGTTCGGGTTTAAAAATATTGATCAAAATGGGATGAACATTCTAGAAAGGCAAACAAATCTATTAAAATGAGACAGAGGACATTCTAGAAAGGCAGACAAACCTATCAAAATGGGATAAAAGACAGTCTACAAAGACAAACAAACCTATCAAAATGGGACGGAGGGAGTATATAATTATCTAAAATTACTACAAGTTACTATTAGTAGTCAATAATTAAAAAAAAAGTCACTATAGAGAAATATTATTTAAAATATTTTAGCTAACCAAAAATTCTCTTTCTTTGGAAGACAAAAGTATGAAAAATTTTACCCAGTAAATTTAAAGTGAATAGTTATGGATGAAAAGCAATTATATATCATGATAAAACGACCCACTTCGCAAACTGGGAAGTATTAAGAGTCAAATTCAAATAATTAAAAAATTTGCAACAACCGCCAAAACTCATTACGAGCTAAGATATTAACCGTTTCAAGTTCTAGCTCTTAACTAACCATTTTAATTTTCTTGATTTCCACATAAAAATGGCGCAAGAGAATTTCTGAGCTACGCCTAACAATCAAAGTGCATCTCCATAGACAAATCCTATCAAACTATTTCCTTTCTTGATTTTCACAGAAAAATGGTGCAAGAAGCGCTGAGGTATTTCTAAGCTCCCAACTTCAGCAATCAGAGTTCATCTCCATAGCCAAATCCTATCAAACTATTTCCATAGTTTACAAGTAGCAACCTCAACATTGAAGAAATGGTTGTTAGCCCGCTGCCTAAAGAGTTGATGCAGAAGATTCAACTGATTCTCCTGGCTAACGGAAAACGTGATTGGGAGTGGTTCTATAAATTTATCAATGACACAATCCAAAGCTTCGAAGAAAAAAGTATCAAGATTGGGATTTTGAGGATTGTTCTTGTGTGTTTCAAGAGCTTCATTGATGAAAAGGTAAATTGCTTGTCTTGCCATATCAATTTCATCGAGAGGATGGAATTGTCATTGCGCAATGTTCCGAGCTCGTTTTTCAATGACTTCTTCTCCGATCCAAATTCGCAATCATCAAAGTTCTGGTAATTCAAAATTGTTTTTTCTTCAATAATCGAGGTATAGAGATCGACAACCCTTCCCTTGAAGAGATTCTCTTCGAGCATATGTCGAAAGTAATCGCTGCATTCAATGTTTCAAGAATTCGTAAGTTTAGCTTTATCGGTAAGGGGCTTGAAGTTGCCACATCTATCTTTCGTAGGAATTTTGAAGATATTTGAGTTAAATATATGGATCGACTATGGTGGATTTAGGCTCACTGCTTTCCATAATCTAAAACCATTTCAATGATATGGATGAGGATTTTCAACCTCCAGCTAGGATGTTCATTTACCTAAACCGGTAGTAATGAAGTGTTTGATGATTGGGGTTGATACTCTTTCTATTTCTCCAGCTGTTATGGAAGATTATGATTAGGGCTGGGGAAACATACCGTTATACTGTACTTACCGTACTGGAAAAAATATCGAAATACCAAACTTTAAGGTATACCGATATTTTTGGTAAGGTATTATACCGTACCGAGATTTTTCGGTAACATAACGGTATATAATTTTAAAAACTGAGGTATACATGCGTATATCAATACCGACGGTATACCGAATTTTTTAGGTATATACCGTTAATTAGGCATATACCATTGTACCAGTATATACCATTGGTACGGTATAATACAGTATATACCGCATCAACGGTATATACCGGTATATTTGTGATATTATATAAATATATGTATATGTTTGTGAATTATAGATATTTGAACTTGATATATAATATTTAGTAAATATGTTATACATTTATAAATGTCTAGTAAATTTACAATATCTAACACTTATAATTAATCTTATGTTATAATTAATCTATAGTAATTCTAAATATATTCTTAATTAATACTTAGTAAATAATTATTACGATTTCTAAGTAAATGATTTAAAATTTGTCATATATAGTAAGTTTATAATATTTTATACAATTTATATTAATTATAAAAACATGATTGATATATAATACTTAGTAAATATGTTATACATTTATAAATATCTTGTAAATTTACAATATCTAATACTTATAATTAATCATATGTTATACTTAATGTATAGTAATTCTAAATATGTTCTTAATTAATATTTAGTAAATAATTCTTACGATTTCTGAGTAAACAGTTTAAAATTTTTAATATATAGTAAGTTTATAATATTTTATACAAATTATATTAATTATAAAAATATGATTGATATATAATACTATACTTAGTAAATATGTTATACATTTATAAATATCTGGTATATTTACAATACCTAACACTTATAATTAATCTTATGTTATACTTAGTGTATAGTAAATCTAAATATGTTCTTAATTAATACTTTGTAAATAATTATTATGATTTTTAAGTGAATGATTTAAAATTTGTAATATATAGTAAGTTTATAATATTTTATACAATTTATATTAATTATAAAAACATGATTGATATATAATACTTAGTAAATATGTTATACATTTATAAATATCTAGTAAATTTATAATATCTAACATTTATAATTAATCTTATGTTATACTTAATGTATAGTAATTCTAAATATGTTCTTAATTAATACTTAGTAAACAATTTCTAAGTAAACAATTTAATTATAAAAACATGACTGATATATAATGCTTAGTAAATATGTTATTGGAGTTTATATAATTTTATATGATTGATATAATTAATCTTTTTTTATTGGAGTTTAATTATCGTGGCATAAAAATATTTATTTTATTTTGTTGAATTTTAATCGTTATTAGGGTTGTTTCATATATTTAGTAAATATATGAGATATATCGTAAGATAGTGGGATAAGGTATACTAATGTCGGTAAGGTATACCGACATATAAGGTATATCGATATTGGTAAGGTATATCGATGTCGGTAAGGTATATCGAAATAAAGGTACGGCAAATATATGCCATTTTTTCATATCAAACTTAAGGTATACTATTAGAAGGTATATCGAATGTTAAGGTAAGGTAATGGTATGGATTTTCTCCATACCGTACAAGTAAGATAAGGTAAATGTATGGTGAAAAAAAGTAAGGTATACCTTACCGTGCCACCCCTAATTATGATAATATATGTGTGTGTGGTGGTGTACCTCCTAAATAAATTGTGTAGATAAAAATAAAAAAGAGTGTCCCAGACCTAGGAATCCCGGATATCACAAGATGATAATTCAAGGGACCGGGACCTCATCAAAACCCATATGGAAAACCCAGAGTAGGAAAAACCATAAGGGAAAAAGAGTACCCCTCTAGTGAAAACGAAAAAGCCCAGGACCACAAAAATCCTGTCCAACAAAATCTGTAATACAAGAGATTTCAGAAAACCAAAAATCCGACTGCATACTAGGAGAAGCTAACACATCAGCAACTCTATTTCCCTCTCTATACACATGTAAGACATAAAACTTAATAATAGAAATAAACTCCATAAACCAACGCCATATTTCTTTCAGAATCCAAGGAACTTGTAGATTTCTGGAAGAGAAAAGAGAGACCACATAAGTCGAGTCTGTCTCTAGCTAAATAAAGTTCAAAGACAAATGATCAGCCCATTCCAAAGTAGTGATTATTGCTGTCAATTCAGCCAAGAAGGTGAATCCAACTCCCTCTTCCGTGTGGAAATAGAAAAAAATTAAACCATTAGCACGACGAAAAACTCCTCCAGTGTACATACGACCCGAAGAACCTTGAGAAGAACCATCCATATTAATTTTAACCCAACCAAGAGGAGACAGCTTCCAGCTGATCGAAGACACCAAGCGAGGGGGCGGTGGATGAGGAATAATCTTAAAAGTTTTAAGAATCATCAAATTAGCCACCTCGTTCCGCATAAAACCCTTAGAGCCATGCATAAATAAAGTTTCACGCACTGCCAGTTGAACCATCGAGAGAATAAGATGAGGAGTGGGAGTGATATCATCAAAAATGGCACGATTGCGGGTCGTCCAGATGCTCAAGATCACATTTAAAATTGCAGTCTTCCAAAGTAAGAGAACTTGAGAGCTAAAATCACAATGCATAAACTAGACGAACGCCTCATGAATAGAAGTTGCATGAATAACCCTAACCTTAAACACTTCAAAAACCCATCGCCAAACAATCACTGCCAAAGGACAACTCTAGAATAAATGATCCATAGACTCAATATCACCACGACACATTACACAAATATGAAGACCAATAAAACCATGCAACGTATCCATCGTGGGAAGGCGAGATAGAAAAAGCCTCCAAGTGATTATAGAACATCTCATGGGAATGCAGGAGTTCCATATCCATTTGCCCCATTTTACCGATGGATAATGAACTCGGGAGTGGAGTCGTGCTAATTGAGATGTAACATTTCCATGAACCGACCTTGTCCAAGCCCTCTCATCATCGGTATTAACAATAGGAATTTTTTGAATATCCAAAACCACCTCTGGGAATGAATTAGCAAAAGACACCGTGAAGTACCAGATCCCATTTTTCAAATAATCACTCACCTTATTATCAAACTTAGCATGAACACCCAAAGGTATATTCAAACGCTCCACAATGACATACCCTAACCAATTATCATGCCAAAAATCCACAGAACAACCATTTCCCACAATACAAAAGGAATCTTTAAGAAGATTAATAGCAGGCTGGCAAACACCGGGCCAAATGGAAGAATAAGCAACCCTCTTAACCTTACTAGGAGAAGGCATATATCTAGAATGAGCCACTTGCATAACATGAGAAGTCGAAGTGATCAGATTCCAAGCAAGCTTAAGAAGTAAACCTCTATTCATCTCCTTAAATGAGGTAACTCCCAACCCCCTTTCCTCCTTTAAAGAACACGTTCTGGCCTAACTCACAGCCGTAAATGATCTATCATTAATATTTTCTGTCCATAAAAAATTCTGGGCAGCCGCATCAAGAGAGAAAACTAAGGAAGCCAGCCATTTATACACCATCATTGAGTGAATTGCAGAACTCATAATAACCAAATTAATCAAACATAATCGTCCAGCCATAGACAAATGAAGACCATGCCAGTGATCAAATTTAGAAATAATTTTATTAGCTAACGGTTGTATATGAGCAACTTTCGGAATACCTTCAAAAAGAGGAACTCCCAAGTAATTTGTAGGAAATGATCCCACCGTAAATCGCAACAAATCCTTGAGCTCCTGACGAATGCTAGGTTTCACCCATTTTCCATAAAAGACCCAAGACTTGCTGCGGCAACAAGATTGACCGGCCAATCTATCATAAACCCCCAATATCTCAGCCAACATTTTGACGTTAAAGCCAGTAGCTTGACAAAATATGAATACATCATCAACATACAAAATGTGAGTTGGAAAAGTAACACCACATCTGTAAGACATCGGCCTCAAAGAATCACACTCCACGGCACACATAATCAAATAACTCAAGGCATCTTCAGCAATACCAAAAAGCAGAGAAGAAAGAGGATCCCCCTGCCGCACTCCTCGAAAATAAGAAAAATATCCATGAGGCTACCCATTGATAAGAATAGACAGCCTAGCCGAATGAAGAATGGTTTGAATCCAGCCACAAAAGACTGAAGGAAATCTAAAGGCTCGTAAAATAGCTTGCAAAAACCCCCCACTGCATAGTATTAAAAGCCTTAGTAATATCCACCTTAATCGCCATGTTCCGAGCATCATGGGTTCTATTAAGCGTATTCACTCCTTCAGAAGCCAACATAATTGCATCATGAATATTACGACCTTGAATGAACCCAAACTGTTGATTTGTCACAATTTTAGCTGCTATCTCATTAAGCCGAGTTGCCAGGATTTTTGTAAAAAATTTGAAGAGGAAATTACTAAGGCATCGGCCTATACTCCTCCCCCATAATAGCACAATCAGACTTAGGAATTAAAACCAAAAAACTTGAATTGAGGCGGACCGGGAACTTACCATATTTGAAAAACTCCAGCACAGCTTTATAAATGTCAAACTGAATGAAATCCCAAGAAGCTTGATAGAACTTTCCAGTGTACCCATCCGGCCCGGCAGTACTATCTAGATCAAGTACAAACACTGCATCTTTAATCTCAACCAAAGAAGGATGTAACGTAAGATAATGACATTGAGCCGTCGTGAGCAATTTAAGTTTCAACCTATCCACAACCGAGAAATCCTCTTCTTGCACACCATTTGCCGTGAAGAGATTTTCAAAGAAATTAACCACATGTGCTACAATGATCTCATTATCATGAACAATCTCTCCATTAATTGACATGGCATAAATATTGGCCTTAGCTCTCCTAGTTTTTATACTTGCATGAAAAAAATTCGTATTACGATCACCATCATGAAAAAAAATTGATTCTTCGAGGCATGAAAAAATTCGTATTTCATATTTCGTATTTCATCTAAATTGATTTTTGAATCGGCTTAGTGAACTATTGGCTAAATATATTCTTGACTAATTTTCAATCGACTTGTGAACATTTGACCTAATGTCTCTTTGATTAATTTTGAGTCGGCTTATGAACACTTAACTTAATATTTTTCACTTATTTTCAGTCAACTTGTAAATACTTGAGTTTTGAATCGGGTGACTAAACCATTGACTAATGTCTTGTTGAATAATTTTCAATTGGTTAAGTCAATACTTGACCCCATGCCCCTAGACTGATTTTCAATCGGTTGAGTGAACACTTGACTTAATATTTTATTGACTGATTTTTATTAGGCAAAGTTATATATTGGCTAAATTTTTTCTTGATTAATTTTCAAATGTCTTGTGAAAATTTGACTTAATTTTTTTATGAATGATTATATTATTAGTCGGATTGTGAACAATTAACTTAATGTCTTGTTGATTGATTTTCAGGTGAATTCATTTTCAAACATTAAGAAAATATATATGATGACTAACATTAAGTATCGCTTGAGTTATCCACGGCAATATATGTATAACTAATTGTAAACCCGACTGGTTGTTTGCACAATTAGAAGTGGAGATTGAGTTTTCAATCTACTGGGTCAATTGTTGACTAAATGTTTTGTTGAATAATTTTCAGTCGACTGAGACAACACTTGACTTGATTGATTTTCAGTCAGCTAAGTTAACTGTTCGCTAAAGGACATTTGACACATTTTTAGTTGGCTAAGTCAACAATTGACTTAATGTCTTATTGATGAATAATTTCAGTAAATGCTTCCAAATCATACTATTTGCATAAATTATATTATACTCCCTCCGTCCCACTAATGTAGTCCACTATTCCTTTTTGGGATGTCCCAAAATTGTAGTCCCATTTCTAAATATAATTGAGCTTGAAGTAGAAGATTCTTTTACAAATATAACCTTATTTAATATTTTTTGAAATCTACAATTTAATTTTTTATCTTTCATTATTAATATAGTCAACATAGATATATGTGAGATGGATGCATGAATAACCTTTCATTTTACACAATTTATTTTCATTTCTCTTTAGATGCATGTACATATGTGTATATATATTCATAATATATTTAGTGAATAAACATACAATTGACTAAAGTTAAATTTTATACTTTAACTATGACAACCAAAATGAAAGAAGATGAAGATTCTATAGTTGCAACTATCAACAACATTACTGCTACTGCTACGACTTCAATAAAAAATAATGCTTCAAACAAATGCACGAAGCTGTCACTTGATTTGAATGCTCTCCCACAAGAAGATGGTTACATTTCACCTGCGCAAGAACGTGAACGTGTTATTGAAAAAATGATGAAAGTTTGTTATCCCAAATTTTTCTAGTTTGTTTATTTACAGTTCTTGTTTTTTATGCTTGGATGCTATTTATTCGATCTATTTTGCTTCCCATATATATATATATATATATATATATATATATATATATATATTCATGATATTTCTTTATTTATTGTGATTTAATTCATGCGCTGGGGCATACATGTCCATTTTCATTGTCATAATTTTTTTATTAGTCTAGATGCATGGAACAAACTCATCAAATTATACAGGTACTCCAACACTCAACAATAGAGTTAATGCGATAAATCATTACCACTCAAATCATGAACTCCTTTTTGAAAACAATAACAAAATGAAACACCATCTTCACAATGCTCTTAGTTGTGATCATCTCTATTCTCCACACTTAGTTTTGCAGTATTGAAGATCAAATGGTCGTACTCCAATGTCTCTGGCAATTGTCCATTTCGAATTAATGTCTTTTTTTCATATGTGGAGTCTTGTAGTTATTGCCACCCAAAGTTCACATCACTTCTACCATGCATGATTGTAATGTCAAAAAAACATTGTTTAATTCTTCCGCAGGAAACATGGCATACGCCTTTTCAACTGCTAAAACAAATTCATCAATTGTAGATGGGGCCTCTTGGTGTTGAAGTGAATCAATAGCTCTGAAGAATCCAAGATCTAATACATTAAAATCTGGACTATTTGCAGGCTGACAACGTAAGTGAATGTCGAATCCATCTTGTCTTGCAGCTTCGACAAACTCGGGATCATTAACATGTAGATGGGGTTTTGCATTATCTTGTTGAATGTAGATAGGTCTACTATTTGAAGATGGCCATTTCTCTCTTATTGCTGGTAGTAATTTCTCAAGAAAACAAGCTCGAATTACATGTTTATTGACCGATAAAACTGGTTTCATCTCCAAAGTACCCACTGTGCGATTCTTACTGTTTCGTTTGGCTGGTTCTAAATATACAAAAGGACATATTCCAATTTTCCCATCGAAGTATTGACCAGATGTAGCATCAAAATGTGGTTATGCAACAGCAGCCATGAACATCACTTTTAGAATAAATCTTTTACTTTTGCATGCACGATATGGATCATTTTCATCTCGGTGAAGATAATACTTTTGTGTTGTCTTGGACATGTAAAACCACTTTTCATCAATGTGAATGTAGTCATACATGTTTATGAACGATGGATTTGATGCAACCATATCTTTATTAATAATCGACAAAGAGAACTCTAACTTGGCCTATTTGTTCTCTTCCGTCAAATTTGGTTTCACATCATTTGAATGAGGTCGAATATTTCCTTCTCGAATCCTTCTATGGACAGTAGAGTTTGATATTTTCAAAGCCTTTGCCAATGCTCTTATATTTGTTTGACGACGCAACGGAATGTCTGTGATTTGATCTAAATTGAATTCAACTCTCTTGCGGCCAACATTGTTTATCGACTTGGAGATAAATTCAAGCGCAACACCACTTGTTCTACGAATATCATTTCCTTCAGACCATATTCGAGACACAGATTTACTGCATACTGAAAATAATCTCGCAACTCTTGAAAACACTCCCCTTTCTAGTACACCATCATGACTTTCTTGAAGCAAAGTCTCATAGATAGCTCTCTTTGTTTCACTTGTGAGATTTTTCCTTTTGGGTGCAATATCATGTTGATCATTGTGATTAATTTCAGGAGTACTCATTTTGTGAACTTGTGGATTGAACATATACAAGTTCTATTGTTATTTATAACTATATTCCAAAAATTCAAATTTCATATTGGAGGTTTAAAATTTAGAGCCATTTTTTTCATATAGAGCCAAAATTTTGATGTCTAGTTCGATCAAAATTCAAACGTTTGTGGTAAATAAAAAGTTAGATTTTGATTTCATAACATCTACTGAAATATATGTATATAAAATCAATGCTAATTAATTGAAATAAAAAATAAATTGAATAAAGTTTGACTCATTAATTATAAATGAAAGTATTAAATAAGGGTAATATTGTCTTCTAAAATAGATTAAATGATTTTTCTTAATCTATGTGAAAAGGGAAAAGGGAAAGGAGACTACATTAGTGGGACGGAGGGAGTATCATTTATATCTTCATATGTTATTAAACCATACTATCTATTGATCATGAACTATTCAAATAAAGTTTATAAGGGGTTGAATAGAACTCTTTTGAAATTTTAAACTAAGTGCGGAATAAATGGGCTCCTGACTAAGTTTGAAAAGTTGATTAACTTTGACTAATTTTTGAATTTAAATATATTTATTTGAAATTTAAAAATATTTAATTAAAAATTCATGATATTGAAAAATATATATTTAATATTAAATTCTTAAAATCATATATTTACACTTTATATAAGTTGATGGATCGAGAAAGTTGTCAGGATTCCTTTATTGAGCCTCACAATTTATAGATTGTTCATTCAAAATGATATTTGTTGGTTACTCGATGTCTTATAAATTTAGTTTAAAAAAACACATAAGATTTACTTGATTAAAAAATATTTAAATGGTATTTTCTCAAAATATAAATTAAATTAAATTAAATGGTGTATTAAAAATTGAAATTTTAGAATACACACGTGTGTGTGTGTGTATTCTTCATGTTTGAAATTTAAATTTAAAATATATTATTAAATAGATAAAATAAAATATTACAATATCAATTGAAAAACTGAGAAAAATGTGAGGATTCTAGTATTTGGGAATCACAATTTATAATTTGTTCATTTGTGAAAATGGGAGTTAATTGGGATGGCAATGTGGGATAATTAGTTATGAGTGTTTGGTTCTTTAATGTAGGATAACTTTAGTTCGAGAAATTTAAATATACAAAAGTTAATTGTTTAAATTATATTTCATATTTTTAAAATTACAAATTTAAATATATTATTTTTTAATTTTAAAACATTTTTATTTGATTTTTTAATAAATTTAATAAACTTGAAAATTTTAAAATTATTCAAATTAATATATCTAAAATATTTTATTAAAAAAATTCATATATTTAATTCAAAATTTAAATTTTAAATTTTTTAAATTATATTTAATATTAAAATGAGAAAATAAAATATTACACTTTCTCTGAACTAAATGACCAAGAAAGGTGGAAAAATCATTATAGGGCCTCACAATGTGTTGTTTGTTCATGAAGAACAATATTTGTTAGTTTCTTCGATGTGATAGTTTTAACTAATATATTTAAAGTTAACAACTTAATTTAAAAAACTTAACATTAAATTGATATGATAAACTAATACATTTAATTAGAGATTTATATATATTTAATTTAAACCTTTGGATGTGTATTTTGATATATATGTGTGTGTATATATTTATAATTTAAAAATTAAAAATGTATTAAATTAATATATGAAAGATATCATTCTAAGTTTTTAATATATTTAATTCAAAATTTTAATTCTTAAACTTTTAAATTCTTAAAATGAAAAGGATATTATATAATGCAAAAGAAGTCCTATTTTTAAGTCAAGTTGGAAAAAGATAGAAAATGAATGCAGTCTAATAATGGCTTTTTTTTTATAAAATAATAAACTAACATTGCAATATAAATATTATTCAAAAGGAAAATAAAGTGATCGTGCAATATGACATGTATAACAAATTAATATATTATGCATTATTTATTTTGTAATTAACATCGTTTTGTATCTGCATAGCATTTAAATCAATTGATCAGAATCTTTGAACTTATGTAATTTACTTTAATTAGTATTAAAATTATTAACGGTTAGAATACATGATTTATGGTATGTTTACAGGTTGAATTTATATATTGATTTTGAGGATGATATTTTTCTAATTAATTAATATAAATATTCTTAATTGATTAATATATATATATATATATATATTAAGATTTTCATTTCTGGAAATGGGTTTTGGTGGGAAAACTGACTTACTATAACCGGCATAACTACTTACTTTTAAATATATTAAGATTAAGATTAAGATTAAGATTAAGATATTGTTGGAATCTCTAGGATAATATGATATGAGTTTCATTGTGAATGTTTTCTGTTTCATTTATGTCGACCAAAGTTATAGGTATGATTAGTTTCATTGTGAATGTTAATTTTCTGTTTCATATGATCAAATAATTAAAAAAATTGCAACAATAGTCAAAAATCGCTGTTAAGATCTATGATATTAACCGTTTCAATTACTAAGGGGGTGTATTCAATTGAAATTCTGTAAGATTTTATTGGACTTTTAAAATTCGGGTGTATTCAATCCATACTTTTAAAAGTCTTTTAAAATTCGGCTATATTCAATCCAGGCTTTTAAAAGTCTTTAAAAATCCGGGTGTATTCAATCAAGACTTTTAAAAGCCTTTAAAAATCCAGAGGTATTCAAAAATCTATACACTTTAAAAAGTCATTGATTCTATTAGATTTCACCTCAAAATCACGTTAAAAATACAAAGGATGAAATCTTACCTCTGCACACGAGATTTTCATGAATTTGTAAAATCCAACGCGCGGTGTACTTCAGCGGCCATTGAGGAGTTGAATTCGAGCACCCCAGCACGCGGTTGACCCCAGGGCCACTGGAGTAGCCGATGAGGGTACTCCAGCGGTCGCTGAGAATAAGTCGGTCAGTTCTCAACGACCGCTGAGGTCCAGCGGGCGCTGGGCTTAAGTCGGTCGTATCTTTAAATAACCCCGACCGTTCACGCGATTTTTTTTCATTCTTCTACAATTCTTTTTCAATTTTGTCCTCCGCTGGTTTACACATACAACGGTCGCTATATTCCAGCAAGCGCCGGCAAAAAGGATTTCAAATCCATTAAAACCGTCCGAAATCCATACCCAAATTACGGAGACTCCATGTGGAGTTTATGGATTTTATAAATCCATAACTTTTTAAAATCCTTTAAAATCTAATAAAATCTCAATTGAATACACCCCTAAATCTTAATTAATTAAAAAATTAACCATTTTAATTTTCTTGATTTACAATATTTTCCATAGAAAAATGGCCCAAGAATATTGAATCCTGGCAAAAATCACGAGCTTAGCTAGCGCAGAGGAATAATTCCAATTCTTCTAGGAATCGAGAAGTAGTAAGAAGGAAATAATATATCCTTAATTATATCAGACTCTTATTGTCTTGAAAGTGTTTTTCAAGGCACCGTTGAACTCCAAAACTCATGGGGCTGTATTGGATAGATCTGTAGAATTTTTTTAGACTTTCAAAATTCGGGTGTATTCAATCCAAACTTTTAAAAGTCTTAAAAATGCAGAGGTATTCAACACATATTTTAAAATGTCTTAAAAAATCCAAATGTATTCAAAATTCCATAGATTTTAAAATGTCAGTGATTCTATTGGATTTCACCTCAAAATTACCTAAAAAATACAATGGATCAAATCCAACATTTGCCCATGAGATTTTAATGGATTCATAAACTTCAATGGATCAAATCCAACATTTGCCCATGAGATTTTGATGGATTCATAAACTTCAGCACCGAGTGTGACCCAGCGGCCACTAAGGCATTTAACATTGAACACCCCAGCACGCGGTGTACTCCAGTGGTCGCTGGTAATAAATTTTTCAACTTCTCAGCCCCGGCTCGACACCAGCGGTCGCTGGGATACGTCCCGATCGCTGGTTGTGTTTCAGCGAGCGTTGGAAAGAAGGATTTTAAATCTGGTGAAATCGTCACAAATCCATTCACAAATGCAGAGAGACTCCATGTGGAGTCAATGGATTTTCTAAATCCATGAACTTTTTAAAGTCCAAAAAAATCTAACAAAATCTAGATGCAATACACCCCCTCAATTGGGAAATCAAATTCTACCATCGTCGTGTCTTGTTTTTCAAGGCATTTGTGAAGAGACAAATTCTTTAAGCAAAGAAATCTAATCGAGAACCCATTGCAATAAGTGGGATCAACAACAAACACTTGAGCTTATGAAACAAAATATAGTTTATTCCATCAACATAATTAGGTATATATTTTGTTTCTAAAGATCGAAATCGTCAAATGCATGATAATTTCTGAATCTTGGAAAATATTAATTTCTTTCGATCCCACCAATGTCTTTACGTCTTGATAAGGGTTTTACTTGTTCAGTTCAGTGGAGTGCGCATTCTCGGGTAGCGAATGCGCGCAGGACACCCGTCGTCACCAAAAAAGGATCGACCTCTTATTGCATATATGTTGTGTCTCAATATTAGTGTATAGTATGACATCATTATTAATGGCATGATATGCTCGAAAAGCATATTTCATGAAACAAAATATAATGGAGAAGAGTATGCTGGTCCATAATTGTGATTACACTAGTCCATTTCAAACAAACAAAATCAAATCTCAATATATATCTGAACGAAGTTGAAACCACAAAAGCAGCTGGTACCTTAAACTAACAAGTCAGAAACAACACGCATATGAAAAGATCAACAAAACAAGAAACTTGCATCAATACTGGATTAATCTAGAAGAATCGACTCCCCATTGCAATGTAAAACGAACTATTCGACTGTTGTCTGGAGATGCCGAAGCATCCAACAACATCTTCCAACGCAGAGGCAGAAACATTGGAATGCTTTCGTCGACAATTTCCACACTTACTCCCTCAAGATCATGCAGAGCAAACCTATTTTGGTTTGGAATGCAGCAATTTTCACTTCCTTCTTGTATGAGGGTCTTGCAAAGAAACTCAAGCAATTCATTGTCTTTTGTGGATGACTTAGGCATCCACAGCTGATATATGCATTTTGGGTGAAAACACCAAAACAAACCATCCAAAAGAGCAGAACAAACCGAAGCAGGTGCTGCCACCATTATCAACTTCTCCACTACTGCTTTAGGCAAACCAACATCTTCCGGCAAACGGGAGCTCTCCAACGACATACATCCAATCATGAGAGAAAAAGAAATCTTCGAACGCCTCAAATCTCCTAGAAGTTTATTCAACTTGAGGAACCATGAACTACTAAAACGTGTCCACGTTATAGATATTTCGGACTTCCATTCCCTCGAAGCTCTTTCGAAACACAGGGAAGGCACGTTCGAACCTGAAAACTTGAACTTACGAATACTTGGGACATCAAACTTGGCCCTCAAAATCCTCTTATGTGCAAAGGTTATGCATTCAAGTGATGGGCTATAAATCTGTATTTCCTTGTAGCCGAAGCAGTGGCGAACAGTTAAATCCTTCATGCAAGGAAATCTATACGAGAAGTTGCTGAAAAACAAGCTACTGATCTTCACCTTCTCCAAGAACAAGCATTTGAGTTTACGAAACTCATACAGATTGATCAGAGAGTGATTCAGCGCTAGCATTCTACTGCTAGAGTTAAAAGAATAAGGACTTGGTTTAACCAAAAACTTGCATTCAGACAATACCAACTTCTCAATCAAAGGGCAGTTGGAGATTATATCCCAAATTATATCACCTTCAATACAAACTCTACATAAAATAAGAGATTCAAGGCTCGACCAACCTACCTTCGCATCAATTCTGCAGCCAGTTACAGACAATCTGAGAAGGGTTTTGGATTCAAGAACCTCATGTGGTAACACAAATGGCGATAATATAGTCTCGAAATGCAGATCAACAGCCCCCATTTTCATTGCGTTAACGATCAATTCGTTACAGACAGAAAAATCGTCGATCATGAAAAGCTTAAAACTGTCAATCTTTAGGTTTAATTCTTGGTACCTTTTCATAATCTTCTTGGCGGATTCATGGAAGACGTAGCGATGCAAGAAGCCGCGAATCCCATAATCGCGTTGATCGAACTCGAGGTTTGGGCGAGTTAACCAGGCGCTGTACCATGATTTGGAGAGGATAGTGGTTTGAGCAGCTTCTTGTCCGGTGAGAAAAGATTGTATGTGCTGAATGATTGGTTCGGGAAGTGTTATTTCTCCATCATCGGCTTCAGTTTTTCTGCGCTTCTCCATTAAAAACCCTAGATTTGAAAATTGGATTGGGGATATTTGGGGTTTTGAAACCCTAAAAAGGGAGATTGGATTAGGGATTTTAAGGAAATTTTTGGTTTTGGCCGATTAATGATTTCCGAATCAGACTTTCCTTGGCGCTAACCTCATGATTTTGTTGGGCTTTTCGCCATTGAAGGATTCAATCCTTTTGCCATTTTTCTAGAAATTAATTAAAATGGTTTTTGATCAGCTCTTAATTAACAATGATTTTTGAGCGGTTATTGCAATTTTCTAATTATTTGAATTTGAGACTTTAATACTTTATAATTTGTGAAGTTACCCGCGAGTTGTCATGATGAATTGCTTTTCATCCACCGCTATTCACTTTCCAACCATACTAATTTATCTTTCCCCCAAAAGTAATTTTTATATTGTTAATTAGTTATATAATCTAACCTTTCTACACTAGTAACACTTATGACTCAATTTGGTGATGAAATCATCCAATCCAATTTTTTGTCTCAACATCAAATATACTATTTTAGTCATGTTTATTATAAATATACAAATTATTATAATGTAATCAATCATAGTTAATCTTTATTGTTAATCAATTATTAACAAGAAAAATAAAAATTAAATACTAAAAATAATTATAAACTCTAAATAAAATAAAAACTAATCAAATTCAACGTGGAATTGAACATCAAGTAAGACATATAAAGTGGACTAAATCATTTGTCCAAACATTTATTTCATGCCTCATTTTTTTCCCCCAATGAGAGTACATGCATATTGATGTTAATTGTTACTCCAATTATAAATATATTTAATTTAATGTATTTGGGAAAATAATGACCTCTAGCATTATATTTACACCACTCATGGATTCAATTCATTTCCCCTTATTTATGGCCATCGAGTGAATGAATAATAATAAAGTGAGTTTGAATCGGTGATTATAGATACATAGTGCGTCGTTTTTCACCAAAAATAAATGTTCCGACTTTCGTCGGCAAGCCCATACTGCAGAGTACAGTGGCGAGCAGGATCGTCTCCTAAAGGACCGGCGAGAACTACTCTTGACCTTCAGTCTGCATGACCAAACTCCAGAAAAGGGTTTTTTTGTGCTTATAATAAACTGAACGAAATTAATAAATAAATAGAAAATAAATGCACGATTGAACAGAATGAACGGATTTAAAGTATGAGAAGAAATATTCCGGATTCCAATTAACTCCACCCTAACTTACCTAAAATGATCCTCGACGCAAAGATTAATTCGATTAACACATACAAATCAGTTATAGCTACCGAAGACGCTTACTGACGTAGCCTAATTCCTCCGTAGTTTCTCGATAATCAGGAAGACGCTTCACTAATTATTTCCCTAATCGACTGACAACCGTAAGAGACGCTCTATAGGTTTAATGAGCCGACAGCCTTAAAGTCTAGAGGAACCCAATTCATAATTAACAGACTTTGATGCAGGACTGTGAATTAAGATTGCTATTCTCCCTGATTCTGAAGAATCGTTTCGCCACTAATTAAACTTAAACCACAATTACGGATGACCGGTTTAATTGGCTACTAATTAATTCCGAATTACTAAATATGTGCACCTATCTAGCAATATCGAAACAATTAACGACTTGAAATACAAAGAATAACAAATGCATGCAATTAATTAAACGAGAAAAGCACAAATAGATCTCACAGTTTAGCTAGGCCAGAGCTTCGTTAGTTGTCACCGGAATAAGAAGAACTTAGCTTGATTGCATAATTAAATCAAACTTCCAAAGTAGCGAAAAGCAGAACATGATGAATTAATCGAAGAAGAGGAAATAAATCTGCTCCAGAGCGTTTCTCTGGTGCTGCGTTCTTGCGTGCGTGAATAACGGAATGAATAATAAAGAAATAAGTCCTAATCTATATATAATATCCTTAATTAAAACATTAGAATAGGAAATAAAATCCTAGTCTATCTCAACTAGGTAATTGCCAAAATAAAGACTCCTTAGAGGCGGTGGAAGGTTCAATTCCGCGTCCAGGTTGTGGCTTGGGCCAAGAATCACATTTTGCAAGCCCAAAACGCATGTAGAGGCCCAGCTTCCAGAAACTCCGCTCCAGTTTTCCAGCTGCATGCCCTTGCAGCCGGATCTACTCATACTCGAATTTTGCTCTTTCTTCACTTAGATTCTTTTTGCACCAAAAGCATGACCTTTTCTCCAACTTTGTACTACATCCCTACACAACTCAACAAACACATCATTCTTCCAAAATACACAAGTATAGGGTAATTAATTAGGAGAAATGGCACCAAAAGATAACAATAAAAGCAAGTAGAATACGTCCTATCAATACACTACCATCGTTTCTGAATAAGTGTCATTTTGAATAAATACACACATATTAATAAAGATATTTATTAGATAAATAAATTACCTTACACACTCGTATGTGAATACATTAAATGAGTTAAATATAATTGTTTGAATACATTAAATGGGGCAAATGTGAAAAAAATGTGAAATTTTTACCTTGAATGTATAAAATGATATTTTTTGTGAAATAAAATTAAAGTGCTAGAATGACACTTATTATGAAACGCGCGCACAATTTATAATCAAAATTTAGAATACTAGCCAAATTAGGGTTTATACTTTGTAGAGATCAAATATAAACATTATATTTGTGAAAAATTATTTTTGATATTAATCCATATCATGAATGATTTAGGGATTCATCAAATTCGCTAGATCGTAATATATGTATGCATGAATGATTGGGATTAATTTTTTCTTAGTGTATTTTAATGTTATCTTTAATTTGTGAAAAATGATTTTTGATATTAATCCATATCCTAATAAATATCTAATCCCATGATTATCTAATTTTCTCATATTTGTAACCGTTTCACTTTATATTCTCACCAAATTTTTGCTTCTTTTTTCTAATCAATAATTTATATTTTAATTCAGTGGCACCAACTAAGCTTTTGCAACATTAATTCATTCTTCATTCAAAAAATCAAAGCAAAACTTTTGATCGAAAATGAGAATTTCTTTTTTCCCCCTATTAATAGCATTATACTTGTGATAAGGTATCATTATAATTACTAAATTAGCATTTTAATGTTAGTTTCTTCACAATATCACTAAAATAACATTATGAACTATCAATTAAAGCATAATTATAACACTAAAATAACACTACGATTATCAATTAATGCTAGAAATAATAGCATCAACTATCAATTAAAGCACCACGTGGATAAATACAAAATCAAATTAGTTAACCATAATAAAGTACATCCAATTACAAAATAAGCATTAATACTCCCGTAAAAAAATATGATACTTTAAATAAAGCATTTGAAATGAAAAACAGCAACAACGAAACATAAAAACAATGATATAAAAATACAAAGTATCCTCAATAAAGTTACATAATAATACCTAACCAATCAATCAAACATTATCAAGCACCCGAAAAAAACATTAATATTCAACAAAAACTATATTCTATACAAATAACATGACAATTCATTTTTATTTAAAAAGCAATCAATAATTAAAACAGTGCATCATGAAATGCAAAAAAAAAAAAAAGAACAAAAACGAAGAAGAATAAATAATAGTAAAACATTTCACATATACAAAGTTGATTAATTTAGGTTTGGATATATGATTTGCCAAGATAAAAAAAAATTGAATAGAATATTTTGTACTCAATTGTGTTAATTAATATATCTAATATCGGCGCCTTTAATTTTAATTTCCTATTTGATTTAATTGTCAAATTTAATAGCTTGATTCGTGGTTGAATAAAGATACACAAAAAACATTTGTACAAAATCACCTCTTAATATTAAACATCATTTAAATAATAGTGTTGATCATTTTATAATCAAATAAATTGTGGACCATCTAAATTTCAATATAATATTAATGGATATGATTAATCCCTAAATTACACATGGTGGATATGTTTGCACGTTAACCCTCCCCAATATATATATACGAGAATAATTCCACCTGGGATACTAACATTTTATAAACCCATGTGCATCAGAAACATAAAACGCAGGGAAATACAAATTCAAAACCAACCAATAGCCAGAATTTTATTAACATTACTTTTGATTCACTTTCTCCCACTTAGTTTTTGATTTCAAAGACACCTATTAAACACAATATGCTAAAACTACTAACAAGAATTGCTATCACATTTATATATATTTGCAAATACAAACCATATGTTTGCTAAAAATCAATAACATAGAATTGCTATTAGACTCATAAATATTTGCTACCAGACTCCTACATATTTGCTAACAACACCTACATATTTGCTAACAGACTCCTACATATTTGCAAATATTATATACGTGATTAGCTATCCATTCTTATCCGAGAACAACAACAAATAGGAGACTAACATTTTATAACCACACGTGCATCAAAAACAGAAAAGGTAAGGGAATACAAATTCAAAACCAACCAATAGTTAAACGAACACAATATGCTAAAATCAAACAACAAAGAATTGTTATCAGATTTATATGTATTTGCTAATATCATACATAAACTTGCTAATAATGTCTACATGATTCGATGTCAGTATTAATACAAAAATAATTGCAAATAGCATACAAAAATTTTCTAAAAACGTGCGCGCAAAAAAAAAGCAAGCGCAAGAAAATACAAATTCAAAACCAACCACTATCCACGTTTTTATTCACATTACTGTTGATGAACTTTTCTCTCCCTCATTGTTGGTTTTCAAAGTCTCATATTAAACCAAAATGTGGCATCACCTTTTGCAAACACGTGTGCATCGAACAACATAAAAATCAAGAAAATATAAATTCAAACCCCACCAATATCCAAATTTTTTATTAACATTACATTCACCCAGATTTTTTCAGTTTCAAGTTCTATTAATAATTTTTTTTTTATAATATTATACAACCCAAAAAAAAAACCCAAAACGTAAACATTAGTACGCGCACAAATATTCAACTATGAAGTACACCATTCTACATATTTGTAAAAAATTGCATCTGTCATCAAAAAAACAAAACGAAACGAAAAAAAAATCGCCGCTTAAATACCTGGAGTTCTTCTTGTTGAACGTTTTCCTATCATCTACTGCTGTAATCAACCTTATATGTGTAGTGGAATCAAACACCGCTGCCGGTAAAGCAAGGAAATGGCCTACTAGGTGGGAGAAAAAGGGATAAGAATAGTCGCTTCAAAGGTTCAACTCAATTGATAAATTTTGCTATTAACTAACCATAGATTTGATTTTGGAAAAGTATCGATGTCAAATCTAATTCAATTTGGAGGGTTTTGGTGGAATTCATGCCATAATTACCTGCCTACATATCAGGGGCGTGATATTAGTGTATTTTTTCACCCTTTTTTACCCCTGCAAATTAAATCAGATATATTAATAAAAAGGAAAAAAAATGTAATATGATCCCTGGATGTAAAATTGAATCTATGCCATTGATTTTAAACAAATCTATGGTTAATATTTGTTCCTATTTCCTACATGGGAGAGTGGTCCTCATTTTAACCCAACTATATATATATATATAGAGAGAGAGGGGGGGAGGCAAAAACTATTTTAGTCACTTGAACTTTAAAATATACTTACTTTAGCCACTTTAGATGAAAATGTCCATGTGCGCGTTGGCATTGCGCGCTAGGGTTGCGCACTGGCAATGCGTGCAACACGCGGGGTAAAATTATCATTCTGGCTAAAATAAATATATTTAAAAGTTAATGGCTAAATTAAATTTTTTTAGAGTTTGACTGGCTAGTTTTATATATTTACACATATATGTGCGCAACCCTAGCGCGCAGTGTTTTGCGCGCAATGCCAGCGCGCACAGGGACATTTTCGTCCAAAGTGACTAAAATAAGTGTGTTTTAAAGTTACTGACTAAAATAAATATGTTTTAAAAAGTTCAAGTGGCTAAAATAGTTTTTGCCTCTATTTTTTTTTTAAGTTGAGCCCTGCATCACACACAGTGATTAGTCTGGCATTCCCACTTTAATATTAACTAAACCAAAATTATCTTAATTAAACATTGCGTTTGCCGGCGATGGCGAGAGGTGGAGGCGACTACTGCTACAGAGAGGTGGCGCCGTTCGCCGCCATGGTGTGTCTGCAATTCATCTCCGTCGGCCTCAACACGCTCTTCAAAGTCGCGGCCAACTACGGCATGAGCCTCCACATCTTCCTCGTTTACTCGTACGCCGTCACCGCCGTCATCCTCCTTCCCTCGCCGTTCTTCTTCCGCCGGTAGGAAGTAGGAACCGAGGTTCATTGTTGTATTTTGTCCGAACGAAATCCGTTTGCTGAAAATGAATTTGTCTGAATTGGCACAGATCACGAGTTCTTCCGTCGTTGAATTTGTGGATACTGCTGAAGATTTTCCTACTCGGAGCTGTGGGGTGAGTGAGTAGTGGTGCTTTCGATTTTAGATTGATCGAAATTGTTGAATTGATATGAATTCTCTTTTTTTTTGTTTAAGGAATGCGTCGGTGATGATGGGGTTCAGAGGGATAGATTACGGCTCTCCGACGCTGGCTTCCGCCATGGGCAACCTTGCTTCGGCCGTCACTTTTGTGCTCGCCATTATTTTTAGGTATCTCTCTCTCTCATTAGTTGGCATACTTTTTTATTTTTTGTCTTTTTCACCATATATTTCTCGTTGCAGGGCCGGGTGATGAAAATTAATCATTTATATAATATTTTTCAATTTGATTATTCAATGAGATATAGTCAATAAATTGAAAGTGATGATTTTTGAGCTAAAATTTCATAATGTGATGCAATTTCTCTGTTTGACAGGTTTCATATTTATTTATTTTGAAATCAGTTTTTGCCGATTTTTGTATGGTCCGACTATTAACACCAATTGAATAATTCATAGATTTTTAATGCAGATCGATGGGCAAACCAGCCAAGTCCCCACAAATTCCTATGTATCCATCTATACATATAGTCATATAGATAGTACTAAAATGTATCCCAAATGAAAGAAATAAATAAGTAAATCATGTGTGAAAGTGATGTATTTATTGTGACAATATGGCTTGTTAGCCACTTAAAAGTTTTAAAAAAAAATTTAGTCATCAAAATTCAAATATTGTTTTTTTAGCCAAATTTATCGTAATAACCTTAATTATTTTTTAAAATAAAGTTAAAAGAAAATAATTTAATTTTCTCTCTCCAAAACACTTTCTCTCTCAGCAACCAAAAACTCTCTCTCCCATTTTGCAGAACCCATCGCCCCCCCCCCCTCCCCCTCTTCGAATCTGCAACTTTGCAGAACTCACCACCTCCAACACCACAAATACCGCCATCGTCCACCATGTTTCCGCCGCCGGCAGTGATGTCTCCGTCACCACCGAGAACGTAGCAAAAAATTTAAGTAAAAGGTGAGATTTTGTAGCCAAATTGGGTTTTTTAAATTGTTGGGATTATACCATGTTTTCAATTTTATTTAGACACAAAGTGTAAGAAATATGTGAATTGAGTTTAATTATGAATAATGTGTGATGTTGTAGCTTTGATTTGGAAATTTTGAGTTTGGAAAAAAATGGCAAGTGCTGAAGAAGATTATGAAGAAGTTCGTAGCCCTAATGCCCCTCATGAAGTTTTAGATGTATTTTTTAACCCCCTCACATTGTTTAAATTTGCATTTTGCGAAAGATTGGTGATTTGCATACTGTTAAAAAAATATAGGCAAGAAGTTTTTACTTGCGCACCAAAGCCAGCGCGTGGGGGCGTCCGTGCACGCGCGCTGGGCATCAGCACGAGGCGGGTGGGCGTGCCGTGCTATGGTGCGCGCGCGGAGCTTCGGCGCACAGGCAGACGTGCGTGCGCGTGCGACTTTCACACGCAGGCGGAACGTGCGGGCGGGCGCCCCTGCATGCGCGCTGACGCACACCGCGTGCTCGTGCCCGGTCTCCCGGCTCCGTATAGTTGTGTTTAATTGGTTTTTTTTCTCATTGTTTACATTATTTTATATATTATTTGTAGAATATGCACCAATAAAAAATTGATTAGAATAATTATTTATTTTAATTATATGTTGTGTTTTATATTTATTTTTGTAATTGTATAAATATTTTGTAATTTATGTAGGATGGATGGGTTTAAAAAAAACCGAGCATGATTGATACAAGTTATACAATAAGTAATCATGATCGTAGTGAGTTGAAAGATATATCGGATGTCTTACGTGGGCGTGGGAACAATGTTTTAGCGGCATTACAGAACTCTTGTTTTGGATATTTTTTCCAACTTCAAACTAATGTGGAAAGATGCAATAAAGCTGTGCATTATTTCATTTTACGAGAGATTGTGAAGTCAAATGACAGTTGTTCTAGTGAGATGTGGTTCCGAATCAACAATACAAATTTTAGATTTGGACGAAATGAGTATGTTTTGGTCACCGGGTTGAATTTTGGAGGCTCTGAGTTTGATCCAAATATAAATCATGAGATTCCATCATCCTCATTTTATCGTAGGTTTTTTGGGAGGCCACAAAAGAAGACAACTCTAAGAGAGTTGCACGAAAAATTTAAGAAGAAGAATGATCTTGGAAACATCATGATGATTACATCAAAGGCGCTAAAATGTTGTTTGTGGGTGCTATTTATGGTCTTGAGAAGAAGCATGCTATTGATGATTTGTTGTGGGCTTTAATAGAAGATGATGAGTTGTGTGAATCATTTTCGTGGGATAGTTATTCTTATAAAAAATTGTTACACCACTTAACTAATATCCAGACGACACATGACCTTGAAGAGCCTCCCGAACGATATTCATACCATATTTATGGCTTCTCACTCGCATTCACGGTACGTATAAGTGTTTAAATGAAAAATATTCATTTATTATTATTTTATGCTAACTATTTATTTTCTTATAAAATGTAGGCATGAATTTATTGTGAGATACCACAATTAGGTAAGGTTTGTGGGGCATAGCTGATAAAAAAGCTATACCAAGAATGTTGTGGTTTGAGTATACATGGTCCATAGTGGACATTAGAGGAAATGTATGAGTTTTTCTATGCCATTATACATTACTTATGAATATACTTCTATAATTAAATTTAAAAATTAATTATTATGTTTTATCAATGTATAAATGTACCCCAAGTTGTTGGTTCGTCGTGAAGAGAAAGATCGTCATTTTTATAAGAGCATAGAGAAAGGGGCGTTTCTCTTATGTTATGTTTTCCGTCGTGCAGCAGCCATAACTCGTCCATCTAAAGACGAGCGTCCAACTCAATCTCAACAAGCTCCCCATTTGACATATGGGCCCACAAGTGAGATGTCTCACAGTAAGAAGACGTCGAGAGACCCCATCTACGGTCCTGAAGATCCCGTCTTCACATACACTTGGACCATGTCACAGAGACAGGTCTTCTTTAATGAGATTTGTGAAGCATCTGAGAGAACGACGCTCTTAGCAGTCGAGCATGCCGCACAGTTAGCTATTGAGAAAGTGACAGAGAGCAGTCAAAGGTGGTTTTCAGAGCACTTTCACGATATTTATTATGAGCAACCTAATCAACAGGTATTCATTCTTATTATTTATATACAAATATTGATACTTCTGATTGTAACAATTTTTAATTATTTATTGTGAATTTTGTAACAATTTTAGATTCATACAAAATCACCGCAATTAAATGTTAAAAATGTATACATTAGTTTTTTCATTATTTTAAAAAATAAAAATAAGCACAGATATGTCCAACGAAGGCCTCAGTGCCCGAATCGGCACGCGGGTGCATCGGCGAACGGGTGCCTGCTCTCGGCACCGTACGCGCGGGTGCCTCGTGCGTGCGGTACTGTGCGCGCGCGCAGACCCAGTCATGCGGTGTCCTGCGCGCCGGTTCCAGTGCGTAGCTAAGCACAACCCGACGCACAGGTAAGAACTAATGTGCGTTTTTTTTCCAAAATTTCTGAATAAATATTTGAATTAAATAACAGAGTTTAAAAATTACCTTCAAAAGTGAACCTTCAAATCTGCAAGATTTTTTTGCAAGAGAGAGAGAGAATGAGTGAGAGATAGTGTGTGTGTGTGTGTATATATTTTATCTTTAAAAAAAGGGGAAAAAGGGGTGTAATGTCCAAACTGGCTAGAATAATGATGTTTAAACATTAGTGGTTAAAAGAAGTGTTTTAAACTTTTTAGTGGCTAAAAAAAATTCCACCCTATATTTATTTGTTGAAATTAGTTTTGACTATTAATTAATTTGTGTAGAATGAAAAAGGTAGAGTTATCAAGCAGGAGCAGTTGGGCTAAAGTGGTTGGCACCATGGTCTCCATAGCAGGAGCATTTGTAGTAACATTTTACAAAGGTCTGAGCATCAATGCCGCTCCCTCCTCTGCTCCTTCACTGCACCAACTACTCGACGATTCGTCTCAATCCGACTGGATCATAGGCAATCTGTTTGTCACCATCCAGGGCCACTCCTTGCATGAGGCAAGTGAGTCGGTCGCCTCAGCCTCAAAAATTAAATAATTAAAAATTGAATGTGTATTTTGCCCGGCGGTTAGAGCTATTCGTAATAATTAAAAAGGGTAAGTGATCGAATCCCTTCCTTGTTTTTCTTTCCTTTTTTTTGTTTTTCTTTCCATCTCTTTCTTTTTGTTTGAATCAGGCCCTTCACCAAATTAACTTTTTTTTTTAAACCCTTAACATTGAATCTAAATTTTTACAAGCTTTTTTTCCCTTTTTACTACTAGTTTTTTTTTTCTTTTCAGATCCTAAATCCAAAATTTTTACCAATGTTTTTTAATCTTAAAGCTAAATCTATATTAAAAGGGCCGCATTTTTATCATTTTTTTCTTTTTAAACCGTAAATTTAGATTGTTACCAATTTTTTTTAAATCCTAAATCTAAATTATTTTACCAGTTTTTTTTAATTAATTCCTAAATCTAAATCTATATTAAAAGGCCACTGCGAACATGCCACAAGAAGAATCACCCTTTTGTTTAATTGTAATCCTATATCTAAATATATTCTAAGACGAAAAATAGTTTTTTTTTTAATTTATTATCTTAAATTCAAATATATTATAATTATAAGATGAAAAATAGGGCTTCATTTTTCTCCTCGACTCAGGCCACTAAATCATTAGGATCAGCCCTGTCACTATCGAGTATATTTTCGTGCCCGTGTGGTACATTAATCTTGTGGTAACTACACGAACATATGTATATATATATGATCAATTAATGTTTCCTTAATTAATAGTCATGTTATATATATATATATATATATATATATATATGAATTGAAGGTGATTAGGTGATGGTATAATTAATTAAGTTAATGCATGGTTAGGGGGTTTTGAACTGTTGCATAAGCAACTCTGTTGATTCATGGATTTGGACTTGAGGGGTCCCGTCTACGTGGCCACGTTTAAGCCCCTCTCCATCGCCATAGCTGCAGCCATGGGAGTTATTATCCTCGCTGATACTCTTTATCTTGGAAGGTACTAACGTTATTTACCATTACAAATTATGATGAGTTGCATGTGTTAGGTGTGTATTAGCATGACATTCCTCTCTCTCTCTCTCTCTCTCTCTCTCTCTCTCTCTAGATCTCTCTCTCTAGATCTGATCATATATTTTGTTTATTTTTTTGGTGATGATTTAATTAGTATCATATATTGGAGCAACAATAATAGTGATTGGATTCTATATATAGTGTGATGTGGGGCAAAGCAAAAGAAGAGTCGAATCATGAATTTGTGATTGAAACGACGGACTTGGAGTCGTTTACAGATCAAAATCATCCCTTGCTACAAAGTTGCCAAATCCAGGACTCGCACAAGAGCTGATTATATGCTGAAGAAAACAATCTTGTGCAGATAATTAAATCTGCGCATGTTTGATTATTACAATTCTGATACGTGTATGAAAGATTAGATTCATGTATCATGTATGTAATATCTATCCTTCATCTTCAAGGGACTAGAAGGCTCCCTGTTTAGATTATGTAAATGAGATTGACCAATCTACGACATTTCATTAAATTACCTAAATAAATATATATTGATGATATACATTCAAATTTCTTGTTACACTTCTATGTGTTTCACACTATATTTCATCATAAAATTTATGATTTTAATAATGATTATTATAAAATAAAAATCAATTATAACATAAATAATCATAGTCAACGTTTATCAACAAAAAAATGAATTAAAAAAGTTATAAAAATTAATTTTGAACTTATGAACCATAATAATGAATTATTAATTGAACATTAAAAATTAAATACTAAAAAATAATTATAAACCCTAATTGGGTGAGCTGAACATTAAAAAATAATATTAAAATTAAACTAAATCACAAAAAATATAATTGAAGAAAAAAAATATAAAAACACAAATAATTTAAAAATGTAACACGGAGTGTAACATGAAGAATGTAATAGGAAATCTCAAGTGACGTTCAACTAGCCTTTCGGCTTGGGTGGGTGGGTTAGTGAATAATAATAATAATAATAATAATAATAATAATAATAACAATAATAATCCTGCATTTGACTATTTATCGAGTGCTTCGTGACTTTGACAGGAACATGCAAAGTGCAAACAGGGGTCGTCATAATGGGGTTCATCCCTTAAAATTAGATTAAATTAGTCTCATATTTAATTATGATATTGAAACACATTATGTTAATAAAAACACATTATGATATATATATATATATATATATAAACAAAAAAAAAGATCCCACTAAAAAATAATCATCGTTGAAAAAAATTAATAAAATATTTATATTTATTCCATAATTGAACGATTAAAGAAGCATTTTAGGTAGGAAAACTTTTGCACCATTTGAGTCTAAATCCAGAAATGTTATGCCCCGAGTCCAAATAGAATTATAGTAATGAGAAGGTATTCCGTGCAACAGGCTTATTTAAGGTCTTATTTGCGGCGCGTGCGTGTGGCGCCCACGCGTCCATGCGCCTGTCCTTTTTTTTTCTAGGCGATTTTTTATCTTTTTTTCACGATTTTTTATCGGATTTTTTCTTTGTTCCCCAAAAAAGCATACCCTAAAATAACATTAGTGAACCATAAAATTAAAATAAATTGATTTAATTTGTTTGAAATGAGTATGAAATTATATCCTAAAATATAATTAATAAATTCTAAAAAACATAAAATAAACCCCTAAAAAATCCCCCAAAAAACCTAAAAAACACAAAATAAAACCCTAAAAACATCCCCCAAAAAATTCTAAAAAAACACAAAATATACCCCTAAAAAACCCCCCACTACTGACTACTCCACATTGATTCACCTGCCGCTACATTCATTTCTCCCAAATCCCACCATTTCTCCACCCTCTTCTCTCTCTCTCTCTCTCGATTGGCCGCCAGAAATGGTCTTCGCTTCTTGAGAAGATCTGTTTTTTCAATGTGTTTGAAGACCGTTTCGGGCGACCAATCTATTCATCATTACCGTTCGAGTTGGAGCCGGTTCTCTACTGGACTAGCTGCAAAAAAGCTACATCGTTTTAGTCAACCGATAGATGTAGCCCTGCTCGATGCCACCTCTTTCTTTGAGGTCTGAAACATTTTCCTTTTGTTGCTAGTTTGTGCATTACACTGAGCTTGAGTGTGTGATTTAGTGACTACTTTTTTCTTTGAAATTGATACAGGGTGCCAATTAATTCTCTATTTTTATTTGGATTCTTCAGTTTTTGTTCTCGATTTTTTTATTATTCAATTCACTTTACAGAAATATATGCATATACCGTCATGTGCTCAATACCTTGTGTTTGGCATGGATCTATTTCAAGGTTTTTTTTAAAAAAAAAAATTAATTCAAATTTTCATTTATGGGTATACTAGTTTAAGTTGATTAGTTTCTGGTGAAATCTAAACTATTGAAGCTTTTCTGTGTTTTCATCAAAAGATTTTTAAGTCCAAGATTATCGATTTTCCTATGTTGGCGAGAATGCAGCTTGACAACATGTTCCTTGTGTCTGTTTTGTAAAACAATATTAGGTGTTGTTTACCTCTACGAAGTGACTTAAATTTATAATATATTTTTTTAATCCATTAATTGCAATGATAGCTAGTAAATTCAAATTTTGCATAGTTGTTTGTCTGTTTTTTTATTATACTGAAAATTAGTTTTCTATGTTACATTCGACATATTTCCTAATCACATATTCACAACTCATTTTGCACTATATTATTTTCAGGCGATTTTGGACACCACTCAAGTGATAATTATCATCTATTTAATTGTCTTTTGAATAACTATGTAACGTAAACAGTTCATGTTTTTAATTACTAATCTTAAGTTCAAAGTTTCTAAATCACAGCTGATAATAATGAGAAATTATTATCCAAAAAATTACTATCAGCATTAGACAGAAATTCAATCTAAGTTTTTAATTCCTAATTTCAAATTCACAACATACACGTGAATTCAAATTTAGTGATGACAAAAATCAATAGCTACATGAGTACTTCGTCGTGTCTTTCTTTGCTTTCTTCAATGTATTGATTTAATTTTTCATTTTCGTTGGACGAATACGCACTTAATCTTTAATTCTTCTATTGGGTTCTCGATGCATCTGGCCAATTTATGAGCAACTTTGTTCTTGTCTCCCCCAATAAATGCGATTTTGGCGTGAACTCTTAGACTGTATTACTTGTCGCTCATCAACAACAATAATCGTTTGTATTGGTGGTTATTATGATAAAACTTTCATGTTGATACTTGTGACATAGTTGTCCAAGTTCATTCATGCGTCTATTACTTGTCTTCAACCATATCTTGTTGTATTTTCATCTAAGCCGAGTCTGGGTTCAATTCCTTTATTGGCCGCCATAATCTTGTTTCAAAATTGTCTTATCTAAATGTTTTTTTTTCACGACCTTTCTTATAATTATTTTCTCTTGTGAATTTCTTACAACCATAGATAAAAATTACACTTTTTTTCATGAAGATGTTATGAGGCGTTGATATTAACCTTCATTGTGCATATTGGTGATTTAACCTTCAGGCGCCCTGAATGTTTTTATTAGTATCTCATGGCGACTCATGAAAATAGTGTAGTTTTTGTATATGACGATAAGAAACTCATAAGGAGAAAGCAATTATAAAAAGTTGTAAAAAAAAACACATTTGAATGAGATCAGTTTTGAAGCAAAATTGTTTGCAGTTGATGAATGAATTAGATTCATAAACAGTTTAGATAAAAGTATGAAGGTATAGTTGTAGATGAATATCATACACATGAGTGGGCATTTCCAACTTTGTCTTGAATATCGACATAGTAGTTATCATGATAACTACCATTACAATCAACTATTGTTTTTGATGAGACAAGTTACATTGTCGAGGAATTCCAACCAAGATCACATTTATTGGGTGAAAGAGAAAAAAGTTTATTATGAATTAGTTATTTACATCAAGACCTAAGAGAACAATTAGGGAAGAAGTTGTGTAAACTTCGGACGGAGTTGTCAAAATTAAATTAAGAAAGAGGGAATTGAAGAACAACATGACAAAGTAGATGTGTAGTTGTTGGTTTTGGTTGCAATTGAATTAGAGTTAATGTGTATGTTGTTTATACGAGGATTAGTGATTAAAAGGTTAAATTGAACTTATGTTTGTGTTTGCTAGTTTTTTTTAAATGATAATTCCTCACTATTATTAGGTCAAAGATGATTATCAATTGTGACGTGGAAACATATAAATTTGAGATTAGTAGTTAGAAATTTATATTGAACCCATGTTTGTGCTACATAGTTGTTCCAATGACGATTAGTCTTTCAACATCATTGGGCTGCATGAGGAAGCTAGTATCATTGCAAGCTATTGAATGTTGGGTATGTATGTGTCTACTAATAAATAATCTATCCATAGATTAGTTTGTTTATTTTGATGTTAATATGTTAAAAAAAATAAAAATTGGGGAATTGTGATCAAAATCAATATGCACGACGTGGAAAACTTTAATCAAGTTTGGGGATTATTAATAAATTAATTTTATTATCCTAGAGAAAACATCACTTATTTAAAGTATAGACTCATCTGATTAATTAGATTGAAATTTTTACGACAAATTAATTGGGATTGGGATTGGTAGAATCTTCCTTATTTTGTACATTGATGGAGCTAATAGCAATCTTTGCTCATCTATTGAAGAAAAAATGGATTTTTTTTATAAACTTATTAGTGAAGCATAATTAGTGGATTAGAAGATCTCATTTTGTTGGGCGTAATCACCATTTTATGATCACATCATCTACCACGGGGTTAAAAGTCTTGAAATCACTAAATCTTTATGTATATAATTTTAAAATTGTGAACCATTGGTTAAAGGCCAAGAATCCATAATTTTTTTTAATTATGAACAATGTTTCATCATTTTATATTTTCAATCTTAGTTTTATGATCAATGTATTAAATATGTTTTTGTTTTTAGGTTCGGTTGATGTTAAACAATTACTCCAATTGTAATACTAAATTATTGTCAAATTCATTCTCTAAATTGGCGTATTTTGATTGACCGATTCTTACAATAATATAAACAAAATTCGGGTTTGAATTCTCGGTATTATAACTTGATTTAAGATTGCATTACTTGATTTTTTAGGTAGGGATAGTAACCGATGTAGAGCCCTCGAGTCGTGTGTGAATTTTTTATTTTATTTTTTGAAATATTTAAAAGAAGTTATAAAGAAAATGTATATGAGTTAACACATACATACATACTTTTTTTTTAATATTTAGAAGAAGTTATAAAGAAAATGTATATGATTTAACACATACATACATACCTTTTTTCTTTTTGAATTTATAAAAGCAGTTACAGCGAGAAATATATATGATTTAACACACACATACGTGCTATGTTTATTTATTATATTTTTATTTATTATCATATTGAATTTATAAAAGCAGTTACAACGAGAAATTCTATATGATTTAACACATACATACATACCTTTTTTCTTTTTGAATTTATAGAAGCAGTTACAACGAGAAATATATATGATTTAACACACACATACGTGCTATCTTTATTTATTATATTTTTATTTATTATCCTATTTTATTTTAGTGGAAATATTTTTTCAAATTTTTATTTCTTATCTTATTATATTTTAATACTATTTTTTATTTTTTATTTTTTTGTATTATATAATTAATAAGCGTAATGTCTAGCTAGTGAACGGTTCTTCCGAGAAAGTTACAACACAAGCACCATTGTTCGCCACCACTCGAGAAAGCAAAATAAAAAATAAAAAATCGAGATGTTGTAAATTCATGTGTTTTTTTACTGTTACAAGGCAGAAGACATTCTTTAGTCCATACTTTTACCTTTTGTTTCATTAAGTTTTTATACAATTTTTTTTCATTTGAATAAATCCTTATAGTTTTAAATTGATTTTATCAAATCCTTATACTTTTACATTTTATTTCATTAGGTGGCTTTACATTTTTTTTTCCATTTTTATAGGTCATTGTACTTTTATTTATGATTTCATTAGGTCTTTATTTAACAAATCTAACAGTTGGGTTAACTTTTCTGTTAATTTTTTTATTTAATTAAATTACACAACATATCTTAGTTGAAATTTTATATAATTGTCATGTAAATAAAAAATTATAACCACTCAATAAAATCCTTGTGAAATATATGACATATATAAAAGATAAAAAAAATCAACTAAGGGGCACGCTGTTATAGATTTTTTTTTATATTTAATTATTAAAATTTTATACAATATAGAACTTTTTGTAATTTATTTTTAAAAATTTATACAAATAATTGTTTAATAATCATCCAAAATAAGTTCAGTAAATATAAATAATTAATTAACCAGCCACACAAGAAACTCACTTTTATATAAACTGAAAACCTTGCTTAACTTCATACTTTCTGGTGCCTTAGGCCGCAAAAGAGTGTGAGGAGTATCGTGAATTTTTAACATGTTTGTTGGTTGAATTTTTTTATGTTTTTTTTAAGTAATTTATTTCATTTTTTCTTAATGATTTAATTGAGAGGTTTTAAATTTTTTTTATATATATAAATTCATTTAGATAATAACTGATAACAAGTTTTTTTTTAGTTGGAAAAAATTAATCAAATCGGTAGATCATTAAATGAGGTCGTGATGAAATCATATATAGTGAAATAACTTATTAAAATGAAACAATTGTATATGGACCTAATGAAAAAAAAAGTAAAAATATTGAGAACTAGTGATGCATTTTGCCATATTAAAATTATTTGAGTATCTCTCGTGCAATGCATGAATGAGATATATGTATAATTTTATCTGTTAGAATTTATAATAAAAAAATTAAGAAAATTATCATAACAAAACAAATTTAATTTACAAATATTGTGAATTATATAAATTTTTACATTTGTTATTAATGGTCATTGAGATTAAGCTCAACAAAAAGAAAAGAAAATGATTATTTAAACATAATTTTGAAATTCAAATTAGGTTCAAATTACGAAGAAAATTCATGAATTGCTACACTATGAAACATTATTTATGAATTGCTACACTATGCAATTTTTTTTCCCCTCAAGCATACATGTGAACCTTTTGCTAAAATGATTTATAATTAATAATAAAATATTATTTAGTGGGTTATATTAGTAATAAAAAATTAGTTTCTGAAATTACAAATGACTTTTGACAGAAAAACCATTTTTAGCTACGATTTTATTATTAAATAGATGAAGATAAAAATAACTCTTGTGACATGCACATATATAATATTGCAAATACTCACAAATATACCTGCACACTATATCACATATGTTCACATGAAAGATGGTCAAGACCATTTATTCTTTTTATAAAACATGGAGAAGTTGTTAATTAATTAGTCTTAAATGTGTATTTGTAAAATCAGATAATAAAATTTATATATATATATATATATATATATATATATATATAAAATTACGCATCACCTACGTTTCTTTTGGTTCTTATTAGTGGACCGCATACCGTACATATTGATTTTGAGGTCATTTGGAAATTTGAATTTATTATTTATTGTTATCATGTTTTCTCAATCTCTGAAAACTGACTCTTCTAAGATGTCAAACTTAATTAGTTAATTTGATATCGCCAATTGATTTTTCCTCATGAATTTCTCATGTTTTTTAACGAATTTTATGTCAAAATAATAGTCACGTGTATCCATAGGTTTGAATTCTCCTAACTCACAATTTTTTGTATCCAAATTCTATATCCTTCATCTTCTATAAAAGTTGTCCCTTGTATTTCTCCTATATATAATACTTGTTCTATTTGTTTAATAGAAGAAAATATTATCTTTACAAAAATATGCTATTTATATGATTTTTTATTTGCCTTCATTTTTTTAATGAGATTATCATTTGTGTCTTTTGTTTTTTAAGTTGAAGTGCACGGGCCTATTTATTCACGTCCCATTAATTTTTCACTTTAAATGTGATAAAAAAAATTATGAAATCGTTACCCCCACTAACTAATAAAATCAATCTATAAAAAATAAAAGAAAATTAATTTCAAAAAAGGTGACTCCGGCATGGAATAGTTCCAATTTGTCGTCATTTAAATTTAGACTACGACACTCCAAAATGTGGTTCATCGAAAAATTAAACGGTATTAACGTTTGTACTTCATAAGGACATCGACATTTAGACAAATATATAACCTTTATTCAAAATTATTTCATCTCTATTAATTTAACACACAACAAATTATTCAATTAAAGTTCATAAGTTTACTATGGAGTAGGGTAATCTTCTCTGCAAATTAAATTTCGTTAGACAGCTCACACGCATGAATTTGAATATTGACTTGATTTATAAATTTGAATAATTGTTCAAAATCACACATTTATATATTTGTACGTAATTATAAAAATTGATACTTAACGTAACATTAATGAGACCGTACAACTAAGACACATCAAAATAGATTATTAAGACACAATATTTAGGTTTCACCTTGACACAAATTCCACCCGCGCTCGGAAAATACAAAATTCTTCCTTTGTGGAAACAAATGTAGGACAAATTAAATCACATTTTGAACCTTATATATTTTGGGTTATTTTAAAAAAAATTATTAGAGGAATTATTTTATGTGACTGAAGAAATAATAATGCTAAAATACAATCAATTGAGAGGAAAGAATTGTTCCAAACTTTGTATGTTTCTGAATATTTTGTGTTTATGCGTGTAGTCCATGGAAGAATTTAATGTATTTTTTGTGTATCGTTGCTAATGGGAAATATGGATGCCGTATTCCAACTTGATTAATTAGTTCACACGAATTGTTCAGTTTATAATGTGTTTTTCTTAAAATATTGATTTGCATGATGGAAAAATAATTTTCGAAAAAAAAGGAGAATGGAGGGGATGAAAAAAATGATTACATTGAAGAGAAGTTAATTTTCTTGAAAACATAATTTCAGATGTTGTGCAATTCTGGGTGTTCTTGTGAGCCTCAATTTTTAATTTGTTTCTTTGCTCTTACCAAATCAGCCTCTTTCCATACTAAAAAATATCTGTTCATTTAGCACAAATCAATATTCACGAAATGCGCAGCTCTCTTATTCTTTATTTTTCAATGTTTCTTCTCCTCGGGTGGAATTCTTTTTTTTGAATAAGTTAAAAAATTAATTCTTTTTTAAAAGGGAAAAAACGAAGAAATACTGATTGGTGTTGGAGATGAGATTTTTTATTGCAAAAATGAAATCATGTACAAAGTTGGGCGATATGTGGAGATTGATTTGTATTGAATGAAGTGATGATTTGTTTTAGAAAAATTATAAACAAGGATGAAGAAGGGGTAGATTTGGCAAAATTAAACCAAAATGATGCTCACAAAAACGCCCAACCTAACAAAACTATGTATCAATTTCATCTCGAATTCAGAAATTTTTACCTTAGCCATATATGTATAATCTATAAACCATTCAAAAATCTTCATATTCTATTATAATCCGACCATGGTGTCGTGAATGATTGGTTTGCAATCTCGTGGCCATCATCTTCCTCGATCTCGTCAAAGCGAGATTCACTCAAGAATAAACAACAATCATATAGCCATTAATAATGATCGAGCCAAATTGACATATTTTGATTGACCTATCCTCATAAATAATATAAACAATATTTGTATATGATTTGCACGGTAAGTATTATATCTCATATACAATATACTATATTGTAGGATTAATAGGTTCTAATATCACAACTTTTACACATTTTTTGGTTTGTTACACAACGTAATAATTCCAAAATATTACATTTTTATAGCAATTAAGCCATGAGATGAAAATTAATATGAAGTTGCTTATTTTTTTTTACATATGCGTATTCTTAATCTGATATGATGTGCATCGCACGTGAGATATTCTAATTTAATTTAAGTCACATCAAATTAATAGTGAACACAAATGTATGTTATGATTAAAAAAATGAATAATACAAAAATTTCTATAATTCAGAAAATTATAAAATAATTTTATTTTGTTGTAATAATTTTATTAAATTTTTCATAATTATAATTTCTGATAAATAAAATTATACATATCATATCCGTACATCACACGGGAGAGATATTCTAATTTAATTTATGCTACGTCAATTAAGAGTGTAAATGTGTAAAAATTTAGGTTAAGCCAGATTAATTTTCATTATTATGGCTTAATTCAAACAAAAAGATAAAGTTTTGACATTATTGCAAAAATTAAAACGTTGTATGAAAAATTTAAAAAGCTTAAAAGATTATGATATTATAGCCTATTAACCTATACTACCTTTGGTTTTTTTTTGTGTTTTTTTTTTTTTGGAGGAAATTGTCTGACTCAATTTGAGATTGCATTACTTGATTTTTTTAGGTTGGGATGGTAATAGGGGTTAGATCCCCCGCAGCATGGGTCAACTTTTTTTTTCCAGTTTTTTGAATTTTATAATTCTAACGTGTCGTAATTCATGTGGTTGTGGGCTTCGTGACGTAGTATAGACTTTCCTGTAAAATTTTTAAATAATATTTTCAATTTCATGGTTTTTGTTTTAGGGAATCTTTAATTTCATGTTAATTTCGTTGTCATTTGAAATTTGAAGCGACTATTAATTGTTGCCATGTTTCTAACATGCTAAACTTAATTTGATAACTCCAGTTGATTTTTCTCTACGGCTAAATCAGCTAGCTTATGCGCGGTGTGTCTGGTCCATTTGAATTTATGTCTAGGTTTCCTTTCTCATTACTCAAAATTTATTACAGTAGATTTAGATTTATTTAATAGAAGAAATTAGTACATTTCTGTAAATATACTATTTGTACTTCTCCTAGCTAGTAGGCAGTTTTGTTCTTCTAGCTATTTGTAACTTACGATAAATATAGAAATACTTATTTGGATTTATTTAATAGAATAAAATAGTTGATTTTCCTAAATATACTATTCATATGACATTTGTTTTAATAAAATGATGACTATTTAAATTCTTATATATAATACATATTCATAAATTAAATTTGTTTTGAAAACTTGAATTATACTTTTTAATTAAAGTAAATTCGGTCAATTGAACTTAAAACTCTACTCGATATAAACGAACTAATTAAATTCAAACTTTGAAGTATCTTCAGATTCCTAGGTCAAATATCAAAATATCATATATGGTTAATATATACTTCTTCCGTCTCATTCATATAGGCCGATTGGATTTTCACTAAAATTTAAAAAAATATTGAAAAAGACAATTAAAAGCGTTATATCAGATAAATATTGAGATTTCTAAAAAATAAAAATAAGCCCATATGAATGGTAAGGAGGGAGTAATAGTTTATGGCAAATTCTTCCATGTACAACGGTTGTACAAAAGCGTTATATCAGATAAATGTTTTTCAGTGTGAAGTGATAATTTTCAATATTAGAAGTGATACAGTTTTCAATTCAAAAAATGTAGTAATAATTAAAAAAATGTCACCAAATTATTTTTAATTACTTTTAATTAATAATAATTTTTAGTAAAATAAATATGATATTTTTCAATAGTAGAAGTGATACTTTTTCTGTCTGATATAAAACTTATGCCCAACTCATGTATATGCAAGACCATTCTTTAATTTATAGCTACTGCGTGCAATTTTTGTACAATATGCAAACAAATGAAGGACCACACATGGACGGACAATTTGTTGGTCGAACTTAATTGACCGACTAATTTCACAGTTTTTTTCTTTTTCTTTTTCAAAAGATATATATATATATATATATATATTGAGATTTCTGATAATTATCATGCATTTTTGAAAGTGGACATCGTCTTTTGTTTTTCAAGTCGAAGTACACTAGCCCGGTAATTCACGCGCCACTAAATTTTCACTTAAAATGTTGGTAAAAATAAATAAGTATAAGTTCTTAACATTTATTTTTAATTCTATCTTATAATTTTTCAATTATGAAATCATTATTACACCAACTAAATCACTCAATAAATGCCCAATCCTATAAAGTCATTTTACCAACGTTGCATTTCATTAAAAACATTATCTTAAAATATATAGAAATATTATCTACGCACATCTATACATATACGCGCACGTAACAAAATATATTAAAGGGATAATTGCTGTAAAAATCACCAACTTTACGTATTGTTGCAAATTTAACACGAACTTTAAAAGTATGCAAATATAACACCAATTTTTAATGTGAATGTTCTTTCACATCCCTCAAATTTTCCGGCCATGAAAATATGATGTGTCCGATTAAGTATGACGTGTCCGTCGAACATGCCATGTAGTGATCCACGTGGAAAATTAATTCTATTTTAATAATTTTATAAAGTAAAACGGTGTCGTTCATGATGTATTCTAAAGATCTGATATAGGGCCACTCATTCCAAAAAATCGTCAATTCACTTTCTCATATTTACAGTAGGAAAATTGAGGGAAATGTAGGGCAACTCATTCTGAAAATTACATCGATTGACTTCGTGTGTGGTGGGCTGTCGAAGCAGGGTGGTCCCGAGCTGTGTTTATCGTGCAAATGGCAAGCAGGTACGTCCCCTTTTCTCATTTTTAATCGTCGACTTTTGTCGTGAAATTCCATTGTTCGATTTTTAAAATTCTAATATTTTTTTAGGATATTAATCGGGATTTACAATATTATTTAGGGATTTGCAACAGGGGGATGGCTTTTTATAATATTGTTAGGGTTTATATGCTAATGACTGTGATTTTCACAAACATTATATGCTAATGACTGTGATTTTCACAAACATTAGGGTTTATTTTGCTTTGATAGCTTGTTCTTTTCAAAATTTTGATTATTTGTCGTTGATAAAAATACATTTTGTATTACAGTGATACCTTTTCAATCTATGTTCATCACGGTGGTAAATTTGTATCTTTGGAAATCGAAAAAGAATACGTGGGTGGTTCACTTCATAGTATACATGGTCTAGATGCAGATAGATATGGATACTTCGATTTGAAAGATGAAGTGGAGAAATTAGGATATAGTGCATCAGATAGTATGTGGTTTAAACAACCGAAAACTGGTGAATACAAGTTAATTAGAGATGATAAAGAAATTGTAGAAATAACTTCACATGTGGCTAAGGATTCCAGGGAATTTCAAGTGTTTGTTGATGATGGGAAGGTAAAAGATAACTATATGGCTGAAGAAGATGGGATTACTTTAGAAGAAAATATATTTGTAGGGGCATGTGAAAGTAGTACTGAGAGTGATGGTGAAGATGGAGTTGATCTTATGCAGCTTGAGCTTTTCGATTCATCTGAAGATGAAGACTACAATCCCATGGGTGAGGGTGAGACTGATGATGGATTATCTGACAGTGAATTGGTATCTGATGATGAGGAATACCAAGAGGTAAGACATAACAAGAAAAATGTCCCTTTAAAAGATACTAAAAACTTGACTGTAGAGAGGAAATGTAGTAGAGTGGTTGTATATGAAAAATTAGTCACCAATACTCGATCAAATGTAGGAGAGTGATGAGGAATACCAGTGATTTCTCGTTGAAATTTCCTTGCCTGAAGGATTTAACAGTTTGCAATTGCTTTGGCTACAAGGAAATACAGATTTATAGCCCTTCACTTGAATGCATAACCTTTGAACATAAGAGGATTTTGAGGGCCAAGTTTGATGTCCCAAATATTCGTAAGTTTAGTTTTTCAGGTTCGAACGTGCCTTCCCTTTCGTTTGAAAGACCTTCAAGGGAATGTAAGTTTGAAATATCTATAGCGTGGAAACGCTTTAGGACTTCATGGTTCCTTAAGTTGAGTAAATTTCTGGGAGAATTGAGCCAGTCGATACTCTCTCTCACTCTCATTATTGGGACTGTCTTGTCGGAGAGCTTGGATTTCACTAAAGATGTTGGCTTACCTAAACCTGTAGTGGAGAATTTGATGGTGGAGGTGGCTTCTTCAGTTTCTTCGTCTCTTTTGGATGGTTTGTTTTGGTGTTTTCACCCGAAGTCTATATATCAATGTTGGATGCCGAAGTCATGCACAGGTGAGAAGGGAAATAATGATTTGCTAGAGCTCCTATGCAAGACGCTTATACAAGAGGGAAGTGAAGGTTATTGTTGCATTCCAAACCGAAACACGAGTGCTCTGCATGATCTTGAGGAAGTAAATGTAGATATTTTGGAAGACAGTCTCGGAGAGTTTCGGCCTCTGCCTTGGAAGATGCTGTTGGATGCTTCGGCATCTCCAGAAAGAAGACGAGCAATTCTCTTCAATTTGACTAGAATATTGGGATTTGATTTTGTTATAAGTTTGAAATGGGATATTGAGATTCAAATTTCAATTTATATTCATGTCTCTCTATTGATCACAACAACAGCAGTTTTGTTAGCAGTTGCAATTGCAATGGTTTGTTTGTATTTTTTATAATACTGATCATGATGCTGTTCTTTGGAACTCAACAACCGATGAGGTTAAATTACTCTCTCCATCCAACATCCGGCGCTGTCGACGTTCTCTTGGTTCGACCTCCATCACTTGTGGCTAATTTCGTGTTTGATTAATCTCAATCTAATGACTGTAAATTCATGATATTTATCAATTAGAAGATGAAGATTATTATGAAGATGGAGATATGACACACAACACAGTAATTTTAAAGTCTTGATTAACATCCCTGTACATGATACTATCTATTACTATATATAAAAAAGAAAGTTCAGGTAATTTCAAAGTCCTTAGTTGGGGATGAGGATATCATATAATTATTTGTATTTTTTTAGTTTTTTGTTAAGAACCGATTTCTGCAGCATATATAATCAAATTAAAAAATGCATGCAGTTTTGAGAATTTCAATCAACGCGGCGTTGCAAGTCCCAACAACAATCAATATAGGTATCAACATTAAGCAGCAATAAATAATTAAGGTGATAGAAAAGAGACAATCAAACGTCGTTTGCCCTACTATATATACATATAATCTCTACTCTATTTCTCAGAAAACGAACTTTTATTTAGTGATCATTTCTAATTTGTAGCTGTCTCTTGACATTGTGAAGGGCAAAAGAATCAAAACCATGAATGGCTCAATTACCCCATTGCCGGAAGCCATGATTCAACACATACAATCTTTTCTCACCGGAAAAGAAGCTGCTCAAACCACTATCCTCTCCAAATCATGGTACAACGCTTGGTTAACTCGCCCCAACATCAATTTGGATGAAAATGAATTCCACGATCGAACTCGCGGTTGGGGGTTTCACGACTTCGCGGAGAAGACGATGAAAAGGTATGAAGAATCCAACCTAAACATCGTCAGTTTCAAATTAAGCGTGGACAACTTAATGCAACATAACAGAGAAATTATTTCTATGTGGACAAAGAATATTGTTAGAGCTATTAAACTTGGCGCCACCGATCTCGAATTCAAACTTGCCTTCGGCAGTTGGGATTTCGTGTTACCGCATGAGGTGTTTGAGGCTGAAAACCTAATCAGATTATCCGTCAGCAACTGCAAAATTGGTCTGGGTTGGAATGGAAAGGTGAACTGTTCGAAACTTAGATTTCTCAGTTTACGGTTTGTGTCTGTGGGAGATGATATAATTGGAGACATAATTTCGATCTGTCCCATGATTGAGGAATTGGATGTGTCCCACTGCGAACTCGCGTTGAAAAATCGATATTCCAGTTTTGTTTATCGTCGTGCAAGAGCTAGTTTGGAGACAGGGTTTGATGGATGGAAGGAGTTTACTAACATGAAGTGTTTGTCGCTGATTCATGTGAATGTTGGCGAGTTGTTCTTCTCTGACTTCTCGTCTAAATTTCCTTGCTTGAAAGAGTTATTTATTGCTTCCTGCGACGGCTACAAAGGAGTAGTAATAGAGTTATCTTGCCCTTCTCTCGAGCACATAACTTTTAAGCATTATTCAGATATGTTGAGTGTCAGATTCAATACTCCGAGCATTAGAAAGTTTACGTTTTGGGGTGATCAGTTGCCTTCTCTGTGTTTCGAAGAAGCTCCAAGTAAATGGGAGTCATCGATAAACATAGAATGCGAGAGTATTAGCACATCATGGTTGCTTGAGCTGAGTAAATTACTTCTGGCATCAAATTTGAGCACGTCTAGAGTTTCTTTTTACCTTAGAGTAGGTAAATCTTTTGTGGAGAACAGCTTTTATTACCCCGGAAATGTCCAAGCTTTACATATTCTCGATAGTTTGATATTGGTGGTTAGGCCTCCATTTTCTTCTTCTTTATTGCAGGGTTTATATTTGAGTTTTCAGCCTAAGTTCTTAACCCTACACAGCAATCCCTTGGTCGAGCTCTTTTGCAAGATTGTTGTATATGAAGAGAGTGATAATTGCTACGTTCCAAATCGAAAATTCGATGTGGAAGAATTTGTAGAGAGCTTTGGAGACTGGCAGGGTTTACCATGGCACATATTGTTGGATGCTTCAACAAACCCTAAAAAGGAACGGAACATTCACTTCCAATTGAGATGGTGCAGTGGCTAGCTGGTGTTTGGCAAATTCATGAAATTCATGAGGGTTCAAGATTTCCTTTTTCTTATGCTTGTTGATTTGAATCAGTTCAATATATGAAAAATCAGTATCTTATCTATCTTTTTTTGTTGGAATGGTTATTTAGTTAATTAGTCGTCCCTATTCTGAATTAATGGTATGGAAGTTGTTTTTATTTTCTGGAATATGGTTTTCTGGCAAGAAAGTTAATGTAACGAGGTCATAGCTTAATTAGCTATTTTTGTATGGGAAAAACATCTTTATATATATAGAGAGAGAGAGAGGAAGGATCAAATAGGAACCAATTCCCCCCTGAAGGAACCTAGAAACCAATCCTAGTCTTAGATTTGATTAGATCTAATGACCATAATTTAGTCAAAATTTTAGTCAAAGTAAGGTGGCAAACTTGTAATATTTGAGAACTTAATGAAAGTGGGGTTATTTTCGTAATTTAAAAATTCTGTTATGTTTTTTCGGATTTTGGACTCAATTCCCGGAATTAAATAGACAACACTTTAAAACCGTTGTCTTTTCTGACGTTGTATTAATATGCTAATATGAAAGATGTATATTGCTAACATCAAGAGATTTTGTTGCTATCATAAGATAGACTCATATTGCTAACTTGATGAGATCATAATATTAATTTGACACGTATTCAACACTACACATATAACATTGGACCACATTTAAAATAATATTGTGTAACATGTGTAACATCATTCATACATACAACATATTGCTAATATGTTAGAGAATATACACACTGCTAATATTGACTATTAATTTGCTAATATGTTAGTAACACATTGCTAATATGTGAATAATGATATGCTAGGATGACTTAAATTCTCAAATATTACAAGTTTTCAAAATAATATTAAGTATTGATAAAGTTATAATTGTTTATGAACTTAACTATATATAGCTCATACTTTAACTATTTTTTCATGAAAGCAACTTAAAATTCAAAGTCGTGCATAAAAAATTTCATGTTAGCAACATAAACACAAGATATGAGCAATATTGTGATATCATATTAGCAAATATCTGACAGTTACGAGTTGAATATACGTGAAAAATAATTTATGTATTTTTCATCAATTTTTGCTCAAATAAACATATGCATTATGGATCTTAAATGAAAGAGCATGAAAAATCTTTAATTTTATATATTTTTTGCGTAAATTGGATAAAAAACGAATAAGTTATGATTATTTAAAGTTTTAGGAATTTTTTAAAAGATGATGTCATCACTTTATTAAAAAAATATGGAATTACCCCTTATAATTCGAATTTTACATATTTACAACTACGCCACCGCTTTTTTATCCGCCATGTCATCAAAATCCTTGAATTTGATTGGTTCCTAGTTCCTTCAGGAGGGGGGTTGGTTCCTATTTGAACTCACCCCTATATATATATATATATATATTCGATTCCTCTTATTGTTTTCTACTCATAAAAAAATACACTGACGATGCACACCATTCACACCATTAAATAATGTGATAAGAAATAATTAACTAATTAAGAAAAACTAAAATCAAATTCATACACAAATTATGATTGCTCTCCGTGCATTATAAGCTTAGCTTACATGGAAAATCGATGCGCGTAGTGATAATCACATTATAAATTACTTGGGCTAAAATTATAATTTTATAAAATATACAATAGAAAATTTCACTTTTGGTTCCATAGGACACGTCTTGCTCTCCTTTTGGTCCCAGCAGTGTTAATTTTGGTCCCAAAAGTTACAAACTATCAGTTTTGACCTCAGCGTTACGGTTTCCATTAAATATGCTATCAATTTTGGTCCCAAAAAGCACAAATTCCAGAATATTAAAATTTTAACCATGCATCATTAAAATACAAATAAACTCTAGCTATTTAAACATTCACAACCATAACCAACCACATTGTGTAACATTACCAAGGATAAAAGTATTGGGCATTTATTGCATATCAATAATAATTTTCCAAATTGGCATTCTAGCATCTGATGTGTTATAACTGTCTTAAAGTGAAATTCCAAATAAACATAAATAGTAGAAAATAAAAAAGTACTATCCAATTGACAATTAACTAGCATCATGCTTGTTGATTTCCTCCGCCCCAAATCTTGGCATTCCAATCATCAGCCCCACGAGCACCATAATCCATGCCCTCTACTTGTATATCAGATGACAGCTAGTCAACAGGAAGTGCAGGCTTTCAAATTATACACTCAAAACTATAAAGCCCTGGACTTGTAGGAGCACCAGATATTAACAACTCAACAAGAGCAGATAAACTCAAAAGAGTAGGAGAATACTTTTAGCAGAAATCATTCATAGCAGTACTGCGATGTGTAGATTAGCAGCAGCACTAAGAAAGGAACTCTCAAGAAGCAATAAGTTTACTTAAGAGCAGGAAAAGTTCCAGTTTTTCCATGTTTAAGACAGATAAGAAGTACTGCAGCCTTTAACACCAACACTTCAACACATAAACACACTCAATTCTTAAAGATTAGATTGAAATGAGGGCAACAGAAGGGAAAACAACAGGGTCATTGCAGATATATAAACACTCAGAGGCAGAAAGCATGAGCACAGATTTTCATCAAACTTCTTCAAGCCTTTTATTGTAGCTAAATCAGCAGCAGGTAATAGAAACAGATGGGGGACTTCAAATTCTGAATTCCTTTTATGCTTACTGAAAACCAGATAGACCTAAAGAATATTCCTTTAAGCCATTTCACAGCAGAGTAGCAGAGTAGCACAGTAGCAGAGAAGGGAAGGCATACAAAGAGACACTAATATCTATCCACTTACACACTGATATGACCGCAAATAGTATGAGCTGATGTGTATAGAGGCCATAGAAGTGTTCAACATATGATTTTATCATGCATAAAGATAACAACAGCACCCATGTAGGTGGCATGCAATAGTAGGAACTCTACTGCAAGCAATCACTCAATAGCCTATAGCTCTTTATACTCAGAGTTTGATATGCAGCAGGTACTCAGGTAGAACCAAGAAGGTTGATATAGTTCAGGTATAGTGCAGCTTAGATGAGCAGAATTACATTCTTAACGCAGATACGAACTCTGAAAACAAATAAGATTCATTTCAAAGCAGGGCTGCAGTCTTTCTTATTTCACTCTCTCTGTTTTTTTTTAATCAACAGAAGCAAATTTATGGTCAGAAAATAGTAGGGGGAAAGAAGATTCTTTAGAATGTAGCATACAGATCATGACAGCCCAAGCTCTTGCTTTCACAGATTAAGCAACATACACAGTAAGATAAAGACATACAGATAAAGACTACAGCTGTAAGATGAAATACAATTATTCAGCAACAGCTCCTTTTGACAAGGTAATAATTCAATAAAATCTCTCAAGATATTAAACTTAAGCTAGATGAGCAGAAGCTCAAAAACAAATCAAACAAAACACCAAGGTTATGAAAAAAGGGATCAACTTTACCATTTCCTAGTCAATTCTTGTATAGCTGATTCAAGAATCATAAATATCTAAACTCTTGAATACTTTTACATGCTAAATCAGTGGAAAATTAAGCTTCTTAATTCATTATATCCAGCCAAATCAAGGGAAAAAAACATATGAATGCTAGACATCTCAGCAATGATAATTAGAAGAATAACAGAAAAAGCTTTTAATCTTATGTGAGAATAACTTCTTAAAGATGGGATTCGTACAAATTGCAATTAAGGTAAAGAACCTTCCTCAGGGAAGAGATCTTATAACAAGAGATCAAGAAACATGGGAAAATCAATTCAAGATATCCACAAGCAATTGAAACAAACAGATCAATACCATCAAGGACAAACTTGAAAACCACAAATAAAACGCATCCAGGGCTAAAAATCTGAGAAATCACAAGGCCCAGAAATATAATAATAAAATAAAACATAAGATCTTCAAAATAGCAAAAGAAAAGGTACATGGCTGCTACCTCAACCTTGCCGTGAGGCATTGACTCGATCGTCGGCGTCAGAATCTTGGAGCATCAAGGAGTATCGGAATCTCGGAGCATCAAGGAGGTGTTCGAAGGCGGGCTCTCTCTCCGTTTCGTCAAAGTGCTCGTTTACAACGCCGACCACCCACCATCGTGGTCCCCCACCACCTCCACCGATACTCATGTCGATAATTTTGCGATGTCTTTTGCCGTCATGATGGATTTGATTTTGTTAAAAATTGAGTCACAATCGAATTGGGTGGGAAATTAGGGCCAAATGAGGGAATCTAATTGGGTGGAATTTGGGTTTTTCTTCAAAAGTTTGAGTGTGGATTGTGAAATTAGGGATTTGGCTCAAATGCCAACTCAAAAGGGGCACACGTGCGAGACCCCATTAATTCATTTAACTGGCGTTAAATATTCGAGGACTGTAATTGATACTGTCAAACCAATAGGACTAAAAGTGAGCTATTTTTTTGAAAAAGGACTGAAATAGACACCGTTGAGACCAAAAGAGGAGCGAGGCGTGTCCTATGGGACTAAAAGTGAAATTTTCTCAATATACGACAACAATTTAAGTTTAGCAAATCATCATTTTGTGATTCCGGCACATAAATAGAGCTACGTACGCGCACACGAACACCTAGATTACCGATATATATAACATAAATCGGAAAAAAAATGTCAAATTAATTATCACCAAATTGGAGAATAACGTTTTAGACTATAAATATAAAATTTTTTTTTATAAAATGATGTAGTTTCTAATTTTTTTCATAATGCAACAATATATATTATATTTGTGTAATTTAAAACAATAGCATACAACTTGGCACTACAAACTTTCATATAAATTTCTCCAATAATAGAAGCAGTGGAAAAAAACCATGCCTTTATTTATAGGGAAGTAAATCAATGATTAAAGAGGAAAACAAATTGAAAAATTCTATCGTACTCTTAGGGGTAATACCCTTCCCCCCGTTGAGATTGTGTCAAGTGTCCATTTTTATTAAAATAATAATAATAAAAGTAAATAGAAAATAAAACATATATATCACATCAAAATTACCTTTTTCTACTAAAAGGCGATTTATTTTTTAAAAAAGTAACGGTTATCAAATCTAAATAAAAAATATGACGGTACAATCATAATAATTAATAGTCTTGAAATTTGGAATACAATTAAAGTATGTATATTATACAGTCAATGCATATTTTTTTCCCTTAAAAATATATTTAATGATTCATAGTAAACGTATTCTATTGAAAAATATGTCCAGTATAAACATTTTTTAAAAAATGTTAAAATAATCCAAATTTTTGAATTTTATAAATATTTAAAATATCTTAGCACAAAAGACAAAATATAAAGGGTTTGGAAATTACTTTTTCATTTTACTTTCTCTCTCTATTCCTTCACTTTCTCTCACTATATTCTATTTTCTCTACACGATTTTTATCCATTTTCTTGTAGATCATTCTATTTTCCTTCGTCTTAATTGGGAGTATTCTTGCATTTGTGGAGTTTTGCAACGATAAAGTGTCGATTTTGCCGATTCAGTGAGTTTTTTTGGTCATTTTTTGCATTTTTATGGTCGATTTGACCGCTTTTCATGTTTGTTTCTAATCTATGTAGGGTTTTCTCGAATTTTAAGTTGTGTTTTTGGATTTTTATCATATTTTTTCATGCTTGAGCATCTCTTGATCATCTTTTCCTTGGTCTTAATTGGGAGTATTCTTGCATTTGTGGAGTCTTGCAAAAGTTAAGTGCTAATTTTACCGATTCAGTGAGTTTTTGGTCATTTTTTGCATTTAATTTTTATAGTCGATTTTGCCGCTTTTCATGTTTGTTTCTAATCTATGTAGTTTTTTCTCTTGTTGTTGTTGTTGAAAGGTCACTTGTCTATGGAGAACTAAGGTACGATTTTTCTGCTTCTTTGTTTATAACATATGGTGCATTTTGCTCAAAAATTATGTTATAATTGTATTGGATTATATAAATTTTTCCTAGCCCTGTGTTGATTAATTTTGTTGGCCCACTTTATGGACCCAATTTATAATTGTGTTGGGTTATATAAATTTATGGGGTCATATTTGTGGTTGTGCATTAATCATGTTATATTAGAGTATATTTCTAGCCATTGATTTATTTTATGTCATTTGTTGGTTTGTATGTTTTCTTGTTTGTTTCAATTCGATATATGAATGCAAAAAATATCTGTGAAAATAGATCACGATGCATATTGTTACGAGTCTTAGGTCTTGTAGATTTGACAAAGGTATTCAATGTGTCTACGATTTAACTTTGAATTTTATCTTATTAATTTATAGTTGAAAATGGACTTTGACTTAAACGTGTCGCTTAGGTCCGATGATATCAGACAACAAAGTAGTCCCCCTCTGATAAGTCCATCTATTTCGTATTTTTGTGGGCATTTTACTCGATATAAATGTCATTTTGAGTCGAAAAGAACCAGAATTGGGGTCAATGACAGTTCAGGAGGCCGAGTCTGGCGAAAGAGACATTTTGCCTAGCATTTCACGTACAATCCAAGCTATAAAAATCATTCAGAGGCACATGGAACTGCTTTAACATTCATTCTACATTCGGGAGGCAAAATGGGCATATCAGAAATGAATGAACCTGACTGTATGATGCCGTGCCCACATTGCTCGTGCAGACTCGACCAGGGACTTGGAACTGGGCCCACGCGGAATTCTCAGAGGTTGTTCAAGATAAGAATGAAGGAAATGGATCAATCCGGAAAGAGATGGAGTTGAGATGGACTGCCGGAGGCCTAGAGATGAAGTGATAAAGTCAATCCCTAAAAAATAGGGATTCGGTCAACAAACTGGATAATGCTTATCCAGTCAGTTGCAAAGAACACGCCGGTCCAGGAAGGTAGTTGAAGACCCCCGCCTGTGGGGGGATTTGAATCTTTTTCGGATTGTATCTATAAAAACAAGTTTTATTTTCTGAAAATGCACTCTTAGAACCTTAAGCTAATGGTTACCAATATGTCACGTCATCAGTTATTTATAGCATAAATGATTAATATAAACAGTCAACTCAGTCGTCTATTGACTTACGAACAACCAAACTTGGATGATTAACTCAAAGTAGACCAGCAACTGAAGACGATCGTTGACCACTATTTTCTTAGTAGTAAAAATATTTACAAGTGTATGGTGTAATTGTAAACAATAGTGAGCACTATTGTATCCACAAGAGTTGTAATGGCAAATAACAATGTGAGTACTAAAATATAGACACCGATACTTAGATTAATTGAGAGTTCAAATAAAACAATATGTAAATAAAAGGAAAATGAAAATAATATAAAAATCAAATAAAAGAAAAATAGATCTTAAGACATTTTTCCTATAATGACATCTATGCAAATTCAATCAATTCAAAAAATCAATTTAATGTACATATGGACGTGGAAGTCTTGAAAGATATTAAAAAATTATATCTTGAGTAAGTTTGTAGAATCAATTAATAAATTACATATTCATATTCGAGTTAAAATATAAATAAACTTTATAATTACATATTCACATTCACGTGTACACTCTATACGTACAATTATACTACCTTCGTTTCAAAATGTTTGTTGTTTTGTTTTTTTTATCTGGAATTAAGAATTAATTTTGTGGAAATCCCTCGTATATGCCATAAAATCTAATTCATCTATATTTTCCTAAAAAATAATAATATTTTTGGGAGAGAGGATGTCAAATTATATAAAACAACAAATATTTTAAAATAGAAAAAAAAAACCTAAAACAACAAACATTCTGAAACGGAGTTAATATTAAAAAAAACATGTACATACATACCTCATGTTAACCTACCTCCCTATATTCAGTTCAGTTCGCCTTCGATTATTCACAAATAAAAGCAGAAATTTCAAAATCGGTAAACCCTGATTCGATTCCTAGGGTTTTTCCATGAAAGGGGGCAAACGAATTGATGTCGTCGACGCCCAATTGCATTTTCCTGAACCGATAATTCAACGGGTTCAATCTTTTCTAAGCCGTAAACAAGCTGCTTCAACGGCTGTGCTCTCCAAATCATGGTACAATTCCTGGTTAACTCGCCCGATTCTCGATTTTGATGAGCGTGATTTTCAAATTCTCCCCCAAAATGATGAAATGTTCTTAAATTTCGCCAATAGAAGTATGGAAAGGTACCGTGAATTGGGCTTAGGTATAGAGAGTTTTAAACTTTGGATGAATGTTAGAGATATTGATTCATCTTCTCTTGCTACTGAATTAATTGTGAAAGCTGTGAAATTGGGAGCTAATGATGTTAATCTGGGATTGAATCCCCCGTTATCGGAGTACCTTTTGCCAAATGAGTTGTTTGGAGCTAAGTCTTTGGCTAGATTATCTGCTATCGGCTGTAGAATTTCTGGCGTGGAAATAATGTGTTCGAAACTTAAGTTGCTATATTTGGATCGAGTTTGTGTGGATGATTTCATGATCAGGGATATAATATTGGGATGCCCGTTGTTAGAGGAGCTGTGGTTGTCCCATTGTGAGGGCTTTGTGGAAGTTAATGTGGGCAGAATGGTGCAACTAAAGATTTTGAGAGTTCTTAGACATGTGACTGCACCAACAAGAACGAAGATCCCCTTAATTGAATTTGAAGAGCAAAGTGATAGATCAGTATCTGGTTGTCGACCCAATGCATCTGAGTTTAGTAATTTGAGTGATTTGTTGTTGGAAAGAGTCAAGATTGATAAGATATTATTTTGTGATTTCTCGAATAAGTTTCCATGCATCAGGAATTTGACAGTCCACTATTGTAATGGGTGTGTGGAATTCGATATTTCAAGCCATTCGCTCAAGTATATAAGCTTGGCACACACAAAGAAATTGGAAATTCAACTTGATGTTCCAAATATCTGTCAGTTTAAATTTTCAGGAGCAGTTATCCCTGATTTGTCTTTTATCTCGGCTTCAAGGGAATGGGATTCTGATATATCATTAGCTTGCTGGAACAATCTTGGTGTTTCATGGTTCCTTGAACTGAAAGGATTACTGATAAAGTTAGGTCTATCCAAAATCAATCTCCGTATTGAGTTGCTGAGGGAAAACCTCGTTGACTGCCCACCAAACGTTGAGGATCACTGCAAACCTGTTGTGGAGAATTTGATATTAAGCGTGCACTGTTTGGCATCAGCAACTGTTGCTTTGCTGGATGGTGTATTCTGGAGTTTTCGACCTAAGATCATAACTCAATGTTTGTTTCCTGTAATGCAAGATAAGCGTGGGAAAGCGAAAACTGAACACCTGCAGCCAGGGTACCGGCAAGCAAGCAATGAACTGCTGCAGCTTCTCTGCAAGAAATTTATGGACCTGGAAAGTTCTAATTGCCACAATTTGAATGAAAAAATGCATGGGCTTGAGGGAGTAATTGTAGAGTTTTTTGAAGATACACTAAGGAAATGGCAACCCCTACCCTGGAAAACTTTGGCCGATGTGTTTATTAGTTCAGAGGAAGAAGTTCAAGTCCGCTTCCGACTAAGATGGGGATAACTGAAAATTATTGAACATTATCATGGTCAGCTTATCTAGTTATTTTCTACGTTCATTGTCTCTTTTGCTATCATGATAATATGAAAATTTTGGTTTTTCAATATTGCTTTGCTGAATTTGGTTCTTTATGCTTTATGTTCCTGGAGGCAGAGACAATAAATTAAATGTGTTGGAAGATCACTAAGATCCATTTCTCATTGATTCAAACATAACTTCATTTTACTGTGACTGCTGAAATTTCCATCATGTTTTAGCTCAGGCCAGAGGTCAAAAGTTATAGTAAATTCAAGCTAGCAAACTATTCAGCACAACCGCACAAGAACATTAGATTTGAATATTTGATTATTGCGTAACTGTCTGCCTACTGCATGCTACCAATCTTTTAACTTATAAAGCAATTTCACATGTGTTTACTGTTCACTGTTATTTAGCACTAGATTTTCAAGAATTTTGGATGAAACTCTCGAACTGGAGCAGAATTTGATAATAGGAAATTAGAACTCAAGCTAAGACTATATATCATAGTATATTGTTTCGTAAAATCTCTTCCATCTAGGACATAATCTGCAGAGCCTCCCTAGCTTTCCCTAGTATATTAAAAACAGTTGCTGCGATGTGAGAAGGTGTGAGCCCTGCTTCCGTCTGTTGATCCAGTGGGGCTCCATGGTCGATATATCGATCGGGAAGAACCAATGGTCTCCACTGCAAGAAAATTTCAGTTACGCAGGTGTTAGTATATTTTGTAAGTGGTTGTTTTCATAAGAATCAGCCTTGATGAAATATCAATTATTTGGTTCTCTAGTATAGTAAATAATCTATAATTCAAGACTTATACCTTTAACTTGCCATCAAGAAGCCCATCCAAAGCCATGAACTGAGCTACATGAGATCCAAAACCACCAATTGACCCTTCTTCCACAGTGATCAAGACTTCATGTGATTTGGCCAAGCTTCGTATAAGAGCGTGATCCAATGGCTTGCAGAAACGAGCATCAGCAACTGTCAACCGTAGACCATGAGATTCTAACAATGCTGCTGCAGCCAAACAGCTCTGAACTGCTGATCCGTAACCCAAGAGAGCCACTCTTTCCCCTTCAATTAATATACGGCCCTTCCCGATCTACAAGAACATGTGTATACTCAACTCAGTAAGGGTATTCACTTAGTCTTAATATTTATAGGCTATAAGAGGAGAAGGATGACTAGAGAAGTACCTCCAGGGGAACGCCTTTGTTTCCAGGTGGCAACTCTAAACCTATACCATTACCTCTCGGATAACGGAAGCAGCTTGGTCTGTCATCTATGGCTGCAGCAGTTGCAACCATGTGAAATAATTCGACCTCATCCGAAGGGGCCATCACCACCATGTTTGGAAGGCACGCCATGAAAGTAACATCAAAAGCCCCACAATGTGTCGGACCGTCCGCTCCCACTAAGCCAGCTCTATCCATAGCAAACCTAACGGGCAGCTTCTGCAAATCGACATCATGCACTACCTGGATAATGGAGGAAAGGTTTGTTAAGATTTCTTCAATCTTGAGAAAATCAACACAGAAAAGGAGGTATTAGCTTGCCTGGTCATAAGCTCTTTGCAAGAAGGATGAGTAGATTGCACAGAAGGGTTTGATCCCTTCACAGGCCAAACCTGCAGCAAAAGTTACAGCATGCTGTTCTGCTATCCCTACGTCAAAACACCTTGTTGGGAAACGGCGTTGGAAGAGGTTCAAACCCGTCCCACCTCCCATTGCTGCATGGATTGCTACGATATCCTTATCTGCTTCAGCTTCTGCAATGAGAGCCTCTGCAAAGTAAGTTGTGTAAGACTGAGTTGGAGCACTGGATTTAAACTGCTTTCCGGTTGCTGGATCGAACTTGGTCACTCCTGCAAAAGGTAAGCTCATGAATTCCAGCTTTACTATTTGACTAAAAAGAGAAATACTATATGGGACAGAATTCATTTTTTTGAGCAATTATTCGTGTCTGCAAAGTATTTCATGTATACACTATATCCATTTGCCATTGTCAGTTGGTGCACCAATTTGTTGTCTGAAAATGATATATTTTTATGGAGCTTTACTAGGTCTTATGGATAATGATTTACCATGGTATTTATCTGCAGCTTTTTCTGCATAAGGATATCCCCTGCCTTTCTCAGTGACAACATGGATCAACACTGGACCCGTCGTTTTAGTACTCTTGACTTCTGTAAGAATTGCTGTCAGGTCATCAATATTGTGACCATCAACCGGGCCAATGTAATAAAGTCCAAGCTCTTCAAAGAGTGTTGATCCAGAACCACTGATCAGCCCACGAGCATATTCATCGACTTTTGCAGCAAGTTCATGCATAGGCCCTCCAATCTGCTTGGTGACTCCCTGAAACAACCCCAACCTCAAATGAATCCAACAATTCTCAACACATTTTACAGACAGCAGAAGTTTTTCCTAAGGTAACATTCCCATTCATAGTACTAACCTTAGCGACTTCTCTAAGTTCTCTGAGAGGCCGGTTGGACTGCAACCTACTTAAAGCACTGCTCAGGGCTCCAACAGGAGCAGTTGGCCCATCCAGATTAGCAGTGGGTAAGGAGACTTGCTTGTTGTCATTGAGAATAACTATCATGTCTGAGTCAAGGTAGCCAGCATTGTTCATTGCTTCATAGGCCTGACCTGCTGTCATAGCCCCGTCGCCTATCACAGCCACGACGTTGTTCTTTCTTCCTTTCAGGTCCCTTCCCACAGCCATTCCTGCTCAGGCAAGAAAACTCCATTCTGATCAGTTGTTATTTCAGAGGGTCGATATCCATCTCATGAAATTGAAACATGATTTTTACGTGATCTTTCCTACTTATATCATGTAAACAGGTCGGTTACAAAAGAGACTGCAATTCAATACCTAATCCAGCCGAGATGGTTGTGGAACTGTGACCAGCGCCAAAGCAATCATAATCGCTCTCAGACCGCTTAGTGAAACCAGAAAGACCACCAGTCTGTCTTAAACTCGGCATCTTGTCTCTCCTTCCAGTCAAAATCTTGTGTGGATAAGCCTACAGCATGCAGAATCAGACCATCAAAACCAAAAATAAGAACTACAACAAATTCTGAGAAAGTACAACTTCATAAAGCTAAGTTGTAGAGTACAACTTCCACAAGTTATGCTGTGATGAAAAAGAATCATCACCTGGTGCCCAACATCCCACAGAATTCGATCTTGAGGAGCATTGAACACATAATGAAGAGCCACAGTTAGCTCAATAACACCAAGGCTTGATCCCAGATGCCCCCCAGTCTTGGACACGTTGAAGATAACGTCGGACCGGAGCTCATCGGCGAGTTGCTGCAGTTCCTGAGCTCAAAATTCAATCTTTTTAGGAAAAAGGGACTCACTCAAAAAAATTTATAAAAATTGATAATTTGTGGAAAAATGTAAATATTTTTTACCTTAGTCGAGAGGTTTTTCATGTGGATTGGATAGTTGATAGTGTCCAAAAGTGGAGTTGGAGGCTTTTGTGAGAAATATTCCCCTCTTTCAGACAGTGTTGCACAAATCCCTGTTGAGCTTTTCCTAACCTTAAAATCGAAGTAGTACAAAACAAACATTTCAATCAACTGTTGCAATACTTAACCTACAGCTGAAGATAAATGCAGCCTATTCCTAGTATACACCCAAAACTCAATAATGTAAACAATGATAAGAGAATTCTAGAATTCTATAATATAATAACTAATAAACTCAAAAAAAATGGAAAGCTGATAATCTAATAGTATTGGTAACTCAACTTACTACCAAGATAATCTATATAGATATCTTGTATCATCCATTTTTCCAATTTCGTACATTAGCCCCATGGGCATCATAGTTTTCTATAAATAAATTAGAGGTGGCTGTACGACTAATGCACGTGCACCAAAGTGTAGCATCGATACTATAAACCACTAGGAAATTAATTTAATTACAGATTGATTAGCAAGATTAATGAAAAAAATTCGCACCTGATTGTTCTTGCAGAAGGGGTGAAACGGTAGATCTGCACCATGTAGCCACTGAGAGCAAAAACTGGTGTGTTTTTGAGCATCTGCAGCTACTAATCCTTTGCTCAAATTCCCAGAAAATGCAAATGGGCATAGAGCCATTTTGTATTTATATATATAGACAGCTCCAATTTCACCAATCCAAACAATCAAGAATTCAAGATTGCAGATTTCCCGAAAAAGATATCAACTTTACTCTCTATTCATGCAGGAAAATCTCGTTTCACTTCGTTCTTGAGTAGTTCGGAGGTGGGCTCTATTTTAAAATCTCTAAGAACAATAGCTACTTAGTGTATGTGTGTGTTTGTGTGAGAAAATTATATAAAATGATGATGACTATGAAGGCTTAGAGTAAATGCAAGGATTCTTGGATTTAAAATGTTGGTGGGATTGATTTCTCTATATGGCTTTTTGGGTGGATCGGTTGAGCATTTACAGAGGACAGAGCAGTAGCTTATGTTTGAGTTTGTGTGTGTGTGTGTGTGTGTGTGTGTGTATATATATATATATATATATATATAGAGAGAGAGAGAGAGAGAGAGAGAGAGAGAGTTGAGGCCATGTAAGAGAAAGACAGTGGAGAGAATGCTCCCATTGGGCCACGTCATGGGAAATCACAAATGGATAGAGATATGATAATGTATACATCTTCCATTGGGGAACAGAGAAAAAAAAGAGATGGGGTGTCTAATTACTGTTCATGTATGTTTTCAACTACTTGATGCTACATTGCTGCGTAGCAATTCATACGAGTGGAGTCCGAGTTATTTGATATGAATCGTATTTCATCTTCTATTTTAATTTTATCAATTGTGTCACGTAATATGTGTGAAATAACTAATTATTTCATGTATCATATAAGTGATGGAGATTTGATTATTAATTTCTTCTCCACTAAATCAAACGAAAATATATCATATAGCTGTTGATTTTGTTCACAATATAAAATAGATAATGGATGAAAATGAGTTAGGATAAAAGATGATATATTGCTTTATCATATGTCATCCTGTTTGGTTAGTGTAATGAGAGGGAGATATATGCATACAATTACCTAATAAAAGAATGGTCATGTATTTTTTAACCACATATGTCTGATTTTGGAGTAGATATCTTTTAGCCCTAATTTTACGTGTCAACATTAAAATTATATATTATTAATAATATTTTTTTGTAAAAATAAAATTTATTATATTATAACTAATCATAATTAATATTTATTGCTAAAAGTTGAAATTTTTAAAAATTATATATCTTAAGTTTGGAATAATCAACCCCAAAAATCAATAATATTAACTAAAAATAAAAATTAAATGTTAAAAATAATTATAAACCCTAATTGGGTGGAATAAATCCTAAATAAAATTGTAAAATTACGAAACCTAAAGAATTAAAATTGAAGAAAAAAAAAAGAAAGGAAATGTAATAATTTTGAGAGGAGGTACACGGTTGGCATACACAAGTTGAAATTAGAGAATCTCAAATGCTGATTTTGTACCACATAATATAACACCTGCAAACAAAAATTGAAAGGACATATTAGTACTTGCAATTTCATAGAGGATTTTAATATATCCATCGTAGAGAATTTTAATATATCCAATAAAAAATAGATTAAGAGTGTTTGTGTGTTGCAAATATTTTAATACATTCAAATAAAAAATAATATGAACTTATATGATATGAGTCATCTCATATCATACTATTTAGTAAATGAGCACTCAAATATTTGATTTAGAAAAATAAAGAGTTTTATTGATACATAACTTGAAAATTGGGGTTTTTTAAAATCATTTCGGAACATGGAAGATGAAAATAATCAATTTAGAATTCCAAAAATCATATATTTTTATTTTATTTTTAATTATGTTTGTGTTATGTTCATCGAAAATTCGTTTATTAATTAAGAATACAAAGAAATTTAAACACATCATTTTTTATATCATTGATTTATGATTTTCATCTTTTAGATTATAAATTGATATATATATATATATATATATTGTTTTTCCGGTCCCTGAATTAATAGATAATTTATCTTCCAAATCCTAAATTGTTAATTCTAAAAAAATGTTTAATACAAAGTACGGTATCATGTGTTAGGTTATGATTAAATTGACGGTTTTACGCTTTATGTTTAATGTCTTATTTAAGCAAAATTAGTGTCTCCTAACCACAAATAACTTTCATGTAATAGATAATAATCCAAACATGTAATAGATAATAATCCAATCGTTAAAAAAAAAAAACAGAAAAAACAAAAAAAGTTCTGCCGAATTTGCATAATCTTTTACTTATTTATATTAAGATTTGCTGATAATGGCATGGATCTTCATATTACTCTATATTTAATACAATAGATTTTCACAATCTACCAGTTTAGTAATTCTCATTATTGATTATCAATAATTTGGTCTATTTCCTGGTTAGTGGTTAATCAACTTTCAATAGATTAAACTAATATCGAAATCAGTTCCGGTGGGGATGGTCTAGTGGTGGAATGAGATTGTTTGGAGATCAAAAATCACGAGTTCGAATTTTCTCAATACCCCAAATCGAATGTGAGTAAAAAAAAAAAAATAATATCGAAATCGAATTATGATTTAATTTTTATTTGAGTTGACATGACTAGAAAATGGCACAATAGATAATCTAAAAAAGTTTCCACTTTCCAAAATAAAATTTGGAAGTCCATATTGATGACACGATTTTGATGGGAAATAGCATTGGGAATTCATGAAACCAATTGTGGTTGGACAAGTCAAGATTGTTAGTGGGATGGATGATGTCAAACTCGAACATATTGTCCAAATCTATTTGATTTTTAGTCAAATCCATAACAAATGTAAACTATTTCCATTTCAAATATATTGCGAATTAATCATTTTGTCAATGAAATACTCAAATTATTTAAAAAGTAATTAAATCTAACCTCTTATGTATTTTTCGATATCTAAATAAAAATGACTAAGCTAGATTTTTGCTAATATATATTATTAAAAAAAGGAGTTAACTTGGAATATTCCACATTGTTAAAACAATGTCTCATTTTGACGTTGTGGAAGATCCAACTCAACTCTTTTTTTTTTTTGACAACATGGAATATTCAATTTAACTTATTAAAAATGAATCAAAATCAACAAAGACCTAATTTAATCACTTTCAGGTGCCGAAAAATACATTTAATGTTAGATTTTAAATAATTTAGGCATTTAATTGATAAAAATATTAGTTGGTGATATATATATTTAAAAAAATGAAAACAGTCTGAGATGTGATTATTAAACCAAATACAAAATTTCAACCAAACCAAACGTAAGGTGAGCTTCATTAATATTCGATATATAATTTATGTTTTTTTGTTTATCTAATTTGAGCTGCTCTGGCTTCTAATCTCGTCAGACAAAAACATGTGTTTAAACTTATATGGCATGTTCATTATGTTCAAACAAACTTTTTAATACATTTTACACGTTTCGTTTAAAATTTCAGGTAATAGTCGCTTTAAATTTATTTAATATTTTGCGCACGTTAATTATTGATGGCCTAAATCAAGATGTGAATAATTAATGATGAAAATTGGAGGGAAGGTTGTATAGGTGATGGCCCAATTAAGCACGATCGTTTGTTGATTGATTTTGCAAATTAATTAAGTCGCATTTTTTTATTAATTAATCTGGAATTGATTAGTAATTTCCTTTCATTTTTTGTGAAGTTCTTTCCTTTAATTTGGTTAGTTAGTTAGTTAGTTAGTTATTAATTAAGTTTTTCTATGACTTAAATCTATCGTGTATAAATAACAACAACTAAGTTTGTAGCGTAGTTGATATTTCTCGATCCTCATCCACGTAAGGACGAGAGACGACCACAATCCAACCTCTCCCCCTCCCCTTGATTCCAAGCAACTATTGTCTCAAGAGTCATGAAATCATCTACTACATTACATGCAACACTCTATGCTACACATTTTTAAATATTGATTTTTAGTCCTTTTTTTCCTTCGATTTCAATTGATTGTGTTTTGGATCAATTTTATACTTATTAATTAGAGTTCATTTTTCCAATTAGGGCATATAATTATTTTTCAATGTTTAATTTCATTTTTTATTTAATAATTGATTGTTTTCTAAAAAAATAATTATATACTCTAATTGGGAAAAGTTAATCTTAATTAACAGGTGTAAAAATTAAACTAAAGTACAATCAATTCAAATTGAAAAAAAAAAGAAATGAAAATCAATATTTTTAAATTTATAACATGGAGTGTTGCATATAATATAACATATGATTTCATCGGGGGAAAAAAAAAAAACCTTGTGATTGACCCACCATATCGGCTAATATGACCCAATTGTTAGTTTATCATTTTAGTTTATTCAATTCGATTCTATTACACGAACTGTGCACATTCTAGGTACTAAATAATTAAAGTAATGATAATGAATTTAAATTTTGAGTTGACCTGAATAGAAAAAAGCATGATAGCAAAGGTAAAAAAGTTGGGAAGTGCATATTCTTGACACGAAACTTATCACAATTTAGTGGAAAATTGCATTAATAATTCACGATAGCCCACTATTTTTTTTTTTCATAGTGCTAGTGTGCTACTAATAAATCATGAACCAATCAAGATTGCTAGTGGGGAGGATGTCAAACTTGAAAATGGGAAATTATACCCTTCCCGTGGGGTTACTACCCGCAAAGAAAATTCGGTACTGAATTTAGTAGAAATTGAAAGGAAAAAAAAAAAGAGTATATTGTCGTATATCCGACAGTGAATGATTTACAGATAGTATCGGTATTATAGAATTTCTTCTCGAACATATTGTCAAGGTCTATTTGAAATTTTGTCAAATCCATAACAAAGGTAAAATACTATTTGATATTTGAATTATTAAGATATGTGTGTTCGTCACTTTGTCAGACGAACAAACTTCTTTCTTCTTTTTGTCGAATAAATTATTTAATTTTTCTTATTTGTCATCATTCACCAAGAGCCACTGTCAATGGAATTTTTAAATGTAGTCTTCGAACCTACCGGAAACTAATGGAATAATCTATATGTAGTCTTGCGCGATTACCAAAACAAATTTACAAAACTTCAATCAAACCAAAAACACTATATAGTTTATATTTTTGTTTATCAAATTTGAGCGGTTTTAGCTTCCAATCTCGTCAAACAAAAACATAGGTTCAAATTTATTTGTCGTGTTGAGACGAACTTTAAAATTCAACTTCAAAGCTAAGATTAAGGAGAAATGAATTAGTTGATTAAGTAGTGGGTAAAGTAGGCGGGGTCCATTTCTTTAAGGAGTATTATAATAAAAAATAATATAAAGTAAGTGGAATCTACTTTGATGTTGACATTAATTATTTTCATATTTAGAAATGGACCTTGCTATTAGGACAGCCAAATAAGGCATGGACCTTGCTATCGGGACGGAAGGAATACCATTTTAAATTTGAAGCCTAAAAAAGAGGTAATTAGCACATAGCACCCCAAATTACATAGGATTGACATTTTGCGGCCCAAACTTAAATTTTTGGCAAATTGCATCATTGAAATTGAATCGTTGTTACACTTTGAACCATTTAGATATTTTAATTATAGAGTTCAAAGTGTCAATTCTATGTAATTTGAAGGTGTTATGTGACAATAACCTTAAATAAAGAATGCAATTTCAGGTATTCGTCGCTTTCAATTTATTTTGAACCCACTAGTTCTTGATGGCCTATATCTATATAAATATAGTGATATGGTTGGGCATTGCATTGAAGACTATACTCAAAGCATCAACACCATATTAGAAAATCGTTATATTTTTATAGTTAATAAAATACTGCATTTTATTTTGAAACAAACACTTCACGTGCACAAGTTCAAGTTTGTAACAATTAAATATTGAGGTGAAAATTCTGCTAAAATTTTAAATTCTAATCTGTTTCTGGAAATTATTAGATTATAACATCATATTTTGAGAGATCGTAGGTTTGTCATCTGCAAATGTAATCTCACTCTCAATTATCTGAAGGGCTGTACATAAATTGTCACTATTTTCAGTTATTATTTGGTGTAATGAAACAATTTCATTAAAATTATTCTTTAAAAGAATTTTTAAAAGAACTCATACCTAGCGGTGCAGTGAGATTGCTTCACGGGTTTGAATCTCAACACCACCAGATCGGGTGCATGAGTTTAAAAAAAAAAAAAAAAAACACGCCCACGCACACACACTGACACACACACAATAACAACATAGCGGAAATGGAAATTAATCTACAGAAGTCAAGAAATAGCCCCTATTAACTATATGCCTATATGCATCTCTTAGATGGAAATCTATCAATCTATGGCTGCAATAGAGCAACATTAGTTATTACATTAGACTTTCTTACAACGCAGTATTATAATTATTGTTGAGATTTAGCAGAAATTTGAGCATTCTAATTTCGTTATTTTCAAATAATTGACATAATACAGATAGAGATCCAACATGGATGAAAGTCAGCAGTCAAGTTTCACATCAGAAACAACCATGTCGATTCAAAAGAAAAAAACAACCAAAACGGAATTTGGGAAGTTAGATTTATCTAAAAGAAATTTAATTTATATGAGCTGAATTAATTCAATAGGATTCATCAAATGAGTTCAAAGCCGTCTAGAAAGTAAAGCTGGGGGGAAATAAAGAATGAAGGCACATAGCTTTCATTTAATAAAAAAATCTATACGTTTTCTGACTATAATAATGGAAATAGATATAGAATTCATGAGATTCAAGCCAAAATTGATGGTATAGGCAGAAGTGACCATACACATATACCAGAAACTCACACAAAAGAAGCTTATACAATAAATGGGATCAAAAAGCTTAAACATCTATGAATTGATGATGGAAGAGTTAAAATTAAACAAAGAAACAGTGTCAAAGCCTGCATTTTGGCAACCCCTAGAGTTTGTATTAGCTCTCACATGCCAAGTTTTTTTCCCTTCAAACCATTACATCAGTATAGCCCGAGCAAGAAAAGTTAGGCAAGACAAATGGAAACACGTATTTTTCAGATTTGACCCAGCCTCTATTTCATTAGCTATGAGTTTATTGTGGATTACCCATGGAAATGATCCACTGTCAACATTGGCTCAACAGTCTATCAAATATGTTTATGAAGCAAGATTCTAGGTTGATCATGCCGATTCTCCTAGTTAACAATCAACTAGGAACCAACTTGCATATTTGGTCAGAATAAAATATTTTCAGCTGATCATATTCTGTTATGCTGAGATTATTAATAGCCTTGATTGACAAACTACTTTAGTGGCAGCCCTAGATCTTTCAGTCAAGTCTATCCTCTGAATGCATGTGTATCAGATTATGCCAAACGAGTACAAAGCCAAATGCAAGATAAGCAGCCACAAAATCCCTACATTAAACTCTCAAGATCAAGAAACCAATTACGACGAGCACTAAAACACCAGCAAAAACTTTAAAGGGCAACCAAGCCAACAGAGCGAGATTAACTCATTCACCAGTCACCGCGCTCAATATTTCAAACACATAAAGCTCAGATAGTAATCGACATGACACGCTTGATCAGCACAACACATTTAAATTTCAATATCAAATGCAACATGAGATACAAGATTTCAAGATTTTCAATCCAAACTAACAGCATTATCAATCCACAACAAAAATGTATCGTGATTCGTGATATCAAGATTTTCTACCCAAACTAACAGCATTATCAATCCACAGCAATAACCAATAAGCAACAGGAAACACACACGGTTGCCTACAAATTGGAGTTGATACTCACTTCATTTTCGCCTCCGTGAACAAAACATGGCGATTGACGCGAGGATCATACTTCCGGAACTCGAGCTTGATATTGTTGCTATGGAGCCTCTTCGTCTTCTTCACAACATAGAAGAATCCGGTCCCAGCTGCCGAAACAAGCCTCACTAACATAGCACCTGCCTTCTTCTTCTCGCCCATTTTTACGATCGAAAACTGGACTGCTAAAATTGAAGCATAAACCACAAAATAGTAAATTAACTTCAGTCGCAACAATTCAAGAGGAGGAAAACACAGATACAGTAAAGCAAGACTTTTCGCTCTTCACCGCATATTTGCCTTGTAAAAATTTCTCTACATTCATATATATTTCTCAAGTCAGAAATACCATTGATCATAGAATACAGGAAATCTTCAGTTGTGTTTCAAAAAAAAAAAAACAAATTCAGTTATGCAATGAGTATACATAATGGTTTAGCACATTTGATTGCTAATTGCATGTCAGAAAATTTGAAAAGGTGAAATAAGCATAGAAATTGGAGTTAGGGTTTACCTTATGGTTTTGAAATTTGGGAGCAATGGAGAGGGAGGCGTGAACAGTTGTGAGTCGGAAGATGAACATGTCAGATTTGGAGATTGAGTGGGCCGACCCAGATTGGACCGGCCCACTATCAAGCCACTTTCGAATTCTCGTCCCACCAATAACAAATTTCGAATTAAAAAAATTCAAAATAAATCATAAATTTGGAATCACAATCCAGCACAATTCCGGAAAATTCGATGTGCCCGAATTTCCTTTTTTAATTTTTTTTCACACAATATCGAAAAAATACACACTTATACTATTTATATAACAAGAGGCGGAAAAAAAAAAACGCGACAAACATAATTAACATCTACTAATATCGTCATTCACATAAAAAAAAAGTTGCAAAAATATTTTAAAAAATAAAAATAAAAATTTGGGCATGTTACCTTACGGGTAGCATCGAATATTCTCTAATTAGGTTGGGTTGGTCCGTTTCATGGTTCGGCGCCAGCCCAGCCCAATAATTTATGCTACTCTCCTATATTATCTATAAATAATTTATGGATATTAATTCACAACTTTAGATAGACTTTTAATATTTCATTTCGATGGCTTGGTTTCATCTTAGGGGGTGTATTGGATTGAGATTTTAATGGATTTTGTTGGACTTTAAAATGTCCATGGATTTCTATGGATTTTATAAATCCATAGACTCCACATAGAATCTCCCAAAACTCCACATGGAGTCTTCCAACTCCACGCAGAGTCTGGGGGATTTCATATGGATTTCGTATCGATTTTGAACGATTTCAATGGATTTCAAATCTATCTCGCCAGCGCTCGTTGGAACACAATGATCGGTGTATCTGGTAAGAAAAATTGAACCCAGCGGCCGCTGGAATCGAGCGGCCTTGATCCCAGCGGCCGCTAGAGTGCCATCATCGGCAAGGCCAGCGGCCACTGGGGTCGGGTGACGGCTGGGGTGCCCGATTTTAACTCCTCACTGGCCGCTGGGACACCGCGCTCGCTGGGTTTTTCAAATCTATCGAAATCTCGTGTCTGGAGGTCGGAATTCATCCTTTGTAATTTTCACGTGAAATCCAGTTGAAATCCAACGAAGTCAATGACTTTTTAAAGTCCGTGGATTGTTGAATACCGCAGAATTTTAAAGGACTTTTAAAAGTCTGAATTGAATACACCAAGATTTCGTTGGACTTTTAAAAGTCTGGATTGAATACACCAAGATTTCATTGGACTTTTAAAAGTCTGGATTGAATACACCAGAATTTCGTTGGACTTTTAAAAGTCTGGATTGAATACACCCGGATTTTAAAAGTCCAACGAAATCTCAATCCAATACACCCCCCCCTTAAATTAATGAAGATATATATTTAGAGATGGGATCATGTGAGAACCACACACCTATGTGAGAACTGAGAATCAATCTCAACCATAAATCACTCTTATATTGACCGCCAAGATCTGTCCCAAGATTGAAAAAATGCGGTGACATATTTGTAATATTAGCGACTTTTTAATGAACTAATGGTATTTTTGTAATTTAGGAATTCTACTAAAATAAGTTATGACAGTGCTAAAAAAGGCCGTGACGGTGCTAAAATAGGAAATGATAGTGCTAAAACTCTAAATTAAAAAATATAAACGTAAATTCTGAGTATTCATATATTGATAATTCAACATGTAACAGTGTTTGTTCGTGGTTTTTTTACAATGTCGATGACATTTTTTTATGCTAATGCTAAAAAAAAAGTCATGCTAAAATAAGTTATGACAATGCTAAAAAAAGTTATGACAGTGCTAAAATAGAAAATAGCAGTGCTAAAACTCTAAACTGAAAAATATACACATAAATTATGAGTATTCATATATTGATAATTCAACATGTAATAGTGTTTGTTCATGGTTTTTTTACAATGTCGATGACATTTTTTTATGCTAATGCTAAAAAAACAAGTCATGCTAATAAGTCATGACAATGCTAAAAAAAGTCATGACTGTGCTAAAATAGGAAATGACAGTGCTAAAATAGGAAATGACAGTGCTAAAACTCTAAATTAAAAAATATACACATAAATTCTGAGTATTCATATATTGAGAATTCAACATGCAACAGTGTTTGGTCGTGATTTTTTTACAATGTTGATGACATTTTTTTATGCTAATGCTAAAATAAGTCATAATAATGCTAAAAAAGGCCATGACAGTGCTAAAAAATGTTATGACAGTGCTAAAACCCTAAATTAAAAAATATGCACGTAAATTCTGAGTATTCATATATTTTCCGATTTTGCCCTTACTAAGATTCAGAGGCAGTGAAGTTGGACGTTATTACGAGATTGCTACCACGTTTTTTAAAATTTGGAGCAGATCTAGGCCGTTCAAATATACCGGATCTATGACTCAAATTAATTCTCGGTTCTCACTTAGAGTGTGGTTTCTTCTGAAATCCAACCCTATATATTTATCCTCTTATATTTTGTCTTTTATATATCTCTATATTTTATTATTGTGATTATCGATATAATTGATGGAGGATGGAAAACCGAAATGAATCGATTTACAACAAATAAATGTAAAATATGATTGGGCAGTCTGATCTTAGTGAAGTAGGTGGGGACAATTTTGTTGAGTCTCGATCGTGTGCTTACTAGGACTCTAGGAGAAAGATTGAATTTTGTAAGTTGAGTTAGTTGTCTTTTTTTTTTTTTAATGTAATTAGTAAGGTGTAGTAAGCTATTTGAGTTCGCTAATCTCTATCCACACGGTTATTCTTTTATTTGGATATCTAGTTCATTGTTTATAGAGGAGAAAAGGATTAATTTATATAGTATTTCCTCAAATATATATATACATATAGGGTTGGGTTCTAAAAGGAATCACATTTTAGGTGAGAACTGAGAATTAATCTAAGTTATAGATATGGTATATTTGGACGGCCAAGATCTATTCCAAAGATTGAAAAACACGGTGGCATAATTGTAATATCTTAGAAGTTCGTTGCCCCTGAAACTTAGAGAGGGTAAAATCGAAAATTTGAATCTATATGCATTTTCAAACGTTTGCAGACAAAAGCTTTATTCCCACCATAACTGTTCGAGCTTCCTCACGCGAAACCAGACAAAGAAATATAAAAAAAACTAGCAAAATCGTCGAATTCAACCGTTCAAATCGTCCGAAAACCACCGAAGAACATTAAATTTCTGATCAAAAATCATGAACTCTCAAGGTAATATATCATTCAATTTTATTTTTTGAAATTCTATTGGATATTATTTTTTGCTATAAAAATTCATTTCGCATTATATTATGATGATTTAGTAATTTCTTTCATGTTTTTTAGCATAACAGTACTTCCCCGGAGACATACAAATCATAATCTTTACCAAAAATTTGTTCTTTTTATTGCATGATAATTTATCTGTTTCATTTTGTTCTATTAATGACGGAAAATATGTATAAACATGTTAAACCTAACAATGTTTGCAACATATATATAATTTACGTGTATATTTTTTAATTTAGGGTTTTAACAATCTCATTTCCTATTTTAGCACTGTCATGTCTAATTTTAGCATTAACTTGACCCTTTTTTAGCATTACAATTTTTTAGCATTTATAACAAAAAAAATGTCATCGGCATTGTCAAAAAACACTATGAATATAGTGCAAACACTATTGCAATTGTAAACTCTCATTTTTTAGCATTAACATAACCGTATATCAGCAGTGTGATTAAAACCCTTGTCATCATCATTACAAACTAAACATTTTCTGTTTGGTTTTATCCCATTGTGATTTATCTGCACATTTTATTGGTTTTAGCACTCTAGTTTATAGTTTTAGCACTGACATCTCATATTTTATCATCGAGATTATGTTTTTTAGCATTATTATTGATTTAGCAGTTTCATTTTTTGTTTCTTTTTGGTAAACCTAACACTTTTGTCCATCTGTGATTTATCTGCACATTTACTTGGTTTTAGCACTATAGTTTGGTGTTTTAGCACTGTCATCACATATTTTAGCATTGAGATTATATTTTTTTAGCATTGTTATTGATTTAGTAGTTTCATTTTTTGTAAACCTAACACTTTTGTCCATCTGTGATTTATCTGCACATTTACTTTATTTTTAGCACTACAGTTTGGTGTTTTAGCACTGTCATCTCATATTTTAGCATTCAAATTATGTTTTTTTAGCATTGTTATTGATTTAACAGTTTCATTTTTTGTTTCTTTTTTATAAACCTAACACTTTTGTCCATCTGTGATTTATCTGCACATTTACTTTTTTTTAGCGCTATAGTTTGGTGTTTTATTACTGTTATCTCATATTTTAGCATTCAGATTATATCTTTTAGCATTGTTATTGATTTAGCGGTTTCATTTTTTGTTTCTTTTTTGTAAACCTAACACTTTTGTCTATCTGTGGTTTATCTGCACATTTTCTTTCTTTTTGCACTATAGTTTAGAATTTTAAAACTGTCATCTCATATTTTAGCATTCAGATTATGTTTTTTAGCATTGTTATTGATTTATCCATTTCATTTTTTGTTTCTTTTCTGTAAACATAAATCTTTTGTCCATCTGTGATTTATCTGCACATTTACTTTGGTTTTAGCACTATAGTTTGGAGTTTTAGCACAGTCATCTCCTAATTTAGCATTCAAATTATGTTTTTTAGATTTTTTTTTACTTAATAGTATTATATAAAAAAATTATAGGTGCTAAAAGAACTGCAGAAGCTGAAACTAGCAGGAACAAAAGAGCCAAAACTGCCCCGACTAATGCAGATAATAGACTCAATGATCTATATAAAAGATATCCATTATTAGAAGCAACAATGTAACAGCCCGGTCCTGAGGATGGGGACGGGGTTGTTGTGCGTAAAATAGCACGAAGAATGAGAAATCCAGGGGGTGTTTTTAAAATTAAACTAAGTTAGCGCATCAAAAACTTAGGCAACTTAACTTTATGATTAGGAAGAACTTATCATTTTCAATGAATCAAAGGGGTCAAAGGATTCAGTCGAGTTAAAGGAATGCCAAATCATAGGCCAATCGAAATTTAAACAGAATCCAAAGACCAACAGATAGGAATTTGACTCTTCAAATAAACAAGACCTTATCATAGGTCACATCAACTAAGACCCATAAATAGGTCGGAGTCAAATATATCTTATTGTCCCATTCATAGGACAACAACAACAACAACAACAAGCATGAAAGACCCTTCCTAGGTTGACTGAAACTGAATAGATACCAATATGCTCAACTAGTGTGACTCTTCAATTAACTTGGAATTAATGAAGGAATATCTGGGATGTCAAAAGAGCATGCTTCTAATTCTCAAAACTTTATTGATAACACAAATCATAGCAATTGAGACATGCTATTATCAAGAATCAAGTTACATTAATCAAGACTAGATACTAATATCAGAGTACTTAGCAGAAAATTAGTGGAACAAAATAATGTAACCATATAGAGCAACAAACTTGAAACCTCAGACAACCCCACTAGCAGCACATCACCGGCCTCAACATCTCAACCTGAAAATATTTGAAAAGGAGGGTGTGAGCACTAATGTACTCAGTGGGGTTTTATGAGAAAACTCTTTAATAAAACTTTGGAATATCCAATTATAAACTGGCAGCATATGGAGAGCAAAACGCAAAACCCTCTCCATACCCGCAAAACCTTTTACTTCCTTTCTTGGCGTCTTTCCTGGCTCAAACTTGTTGTCTACTGTACCCTGAGGCATGCCTTGGGATAAGAGAGGGGTTACCTCAAGTATCCTTCTGAGTATGCAAGGGGATTACCCATCAGTGACTCCCTTTACTTTCAAATGTTCAACTCGGTGACTCGAAGGTCACAACATGATAATGTAAGTAAACCATTCTTTGAGCTCGATAACCTGCTTACAACAGAAGCTATATCCTTCCTTAAATTCCTCCATACTTAACCTTAACCTTCCTTACTTACTTGACTTAGCTAGCAATAACAAGCCTAGAGCAATCTTCTATGGCTAATCCTTTACTTGAGCATGATCTCGGCCTATAAGGGATTTATAACTTACCCTAAAAGGCAATACTTAGCTACATAAGCTCTAGTAAAATCAAACATTCCAATACGAGGAAATGAACGCGGCTAAAAATCGATTGCAAATAAAGCAATTCTAAAACATCTTATGCTAGCATAAATTGTATATAAACAATTATGGCATATCCTTAGCTAATTAAGTTTAGTAAAACCCAATAACCAAATACTAGGAAATGAATGGGCATAAGTATAAATTGCAACTAAAAGCAATTCTAGATCACATGCTAGCATCAACTGTATTTAAACAATTCTAGCATATCTAAACATACTTGAGAGCTCACTTAACTTGTAATAACTTACTTTACTTATTCAAACTCAAATAACAATTTATCAATATCATGCATATAACTTCCTTTCTTTCATTTCATTTCATTTCCTTGTACAGAGACTAAACAGGCAGAGCATAAAATACTTTAATTGGATATTCATCTTGCCCTATCATGCTTCTAGAGCTTAATAGCTCAAACCTTATACTTGGTTTAGAACCACCCACCTCGATGATGAGCATCTCGATAACGAGCACGTAGACGAAGCAACGAGCCGAAATTTCTTCCGCGGGCCTCCTTGGGGTTCATCTCTTCTTTATGAAAGTCGATCAATGACTTGAAACCTTATTCCAGATCCTAACAAGAAATCAAAATAATATCTAAACCCTTACCCCTTAACTATAACTTAAAACACGAGAATTAAAAGGATTAAGACATCCGAAATTACCGCAAAAGGGGATGGAAAATCCGACTAAAACGATCACCATTCTGGATGATCGGCCACTTCTACATCGTAGATCTTCGAAAGATCTTCGATTTGAGTACTCATAGGCCTCATGGTTCAAATCGAGGCAAAAGTTATGGCCTCCGCACGAAAATGTGCCGGAGTTGCCACAGCACCATGCGCCGCGGCGGCAAGGTGCGCGCCGGCGCCCCCATGCACCCGGCGGGGGGGGAGTGCACGCCGGCACCCCCTTGCGCCCCGACGCACCTCCTTCTCCACTCCTCTCTCAACTGGGGGTGCGCTCACGAAGAGCGCTCTCCCCTCTCTCTCTCTCTACTATACAGAATTGGGATGAAGAAATGAAATGAGCGAGGAAATGAAGGGGGGAAGCTGCTATTTATAGGAAAATATTTAGCTTCCCCGAGAAGCTTCTGCAGTGCAATAACACTGCTTTAAAAATATCGGATTCGGTTAAAAGGCGCTTTATTCGATGTCAAGGTCCAAATGACCTCATTCACGAAATCCAAAAATACCGGGAGGTTCGTTAGCTCGAGTACTATTAAACCAACTTGACTCGGGATAAAGAACGAGTCATCTTGAAGGAAAACGAGAAAAGATTCTCTTTTCAAAAATAAAGTTACTATTCCACACAAGGGACAAATAAAATTCCCGAGCGTTCAATTGACTTCAGAATGAAAATCCGGGAATGCCAACAGATTCCTTGAGAAATTTCCTATAGCATAGGCTTTAAAAAAACAAAGCTCGGGCCAACACATGAGATTTTACAAATTTCTAACGATCGCGCTCCTATGAAAAAAACAGTATTCATAACTTCTTTAAACGCGTTTTAAATCACCGGGAACTTAAACGATTTCAGATTTAAAATCCGAAAGCACCGGCATGCTCCTTGAGTCAACACCTTCCAAACGTGACCAAAAATGGCCGCAACCGAGCTGGAATCGAAATTCTTGAAAAGACGATTTCACGAAAAATAACTCCTAAAAACGCGATTTAGAACCGAAACATATTTATTATGCTCAAAATTCATTGTAATATTTCCTAATTGAAATTAGGAATTACTTAATCATATTCTGAAAATCCGGGTTGTTACAAATAACATCACCATCAACTCTATCAGAGACTGTAATGAAAATGAATACAACACAATGGGAAGCAGTGAGACAAATAGGATTCGGAAGCATTCTTTATTTGAATATAAATCATTTCCCAGAGAGAATGAACTACTGGCTGCTCGAAAACTTCGACCCAGTATCAAGAGAACTTCAATTGCAACACGAGAGAAGAATGCGGATTGAAGTGTCTGATGTGTCTGTGATCTTTGATTTTCCCAAAGGACCACAGAAGATACCAAAGAGTGTTTAGAGGCTAAAAATGCCAGGTCATGCCAAAGGATGAGTTGCTCAGTAGCATACTCTTGGATACAACAGCAGGGGAATGGTTCAAGGCAAACTTCATGATTTTGGTGATTATTTCCATGATTGAGAATGTTAGAAAAATTATTGGGAAAATAACAGCTTAATCAGCTTCGTCAACCTTGTTGAACAAATATAAAGCAAACAGTTACAAAAATCGCAGGAAAACTACAAAAAAATCTTTTTTACCCGGTATCTTCATCAAATAACAGCGAACAACACAAACTCCAGCAAAAAAATCATGCGAACACCGATTAAGTTGAATAAAATTCGAAGAGAATCGACTGAAACTTTCAATTACATAAGCACAAAGGAAATTGATATATACAAGGAAAGAGATTTCGAATGGAAAATGAGTAGTCAGCGAACACATTGAGTAATTACCCAAAAACAAAGATTAACTGTTAGTACATAAATTGCTATAGCACCACAAATATAAATAAGTATCACAGCTGATATGCATAAGTAGCATGACAAATATGCATAAGTAACATCACATATATGCATAAGTAGCATCACAAATATAATTTACCCAAAGCACCACAACTATGCATAAGTAGCATCAACAATACTATTAAAAGCACCAAGTCACAGAAGTTATATTACCAACTTAAATACTAAGTAGCACAGTATTCATATGTAGCATCAAAGATATGCATAACTAGCATCACAAATAAAATTTATCTAACGCCAAACAGATATGCATAAGTAGCATCAACATTAACAATACAGAGCACCAAGTCACACAGATAATTTATTTAGTCTAATAATTTACTCCTCAATTACCAAATTATGTTGGCAATTATAAACCCACATTATATAATTTCTTGATTAACAATCGCACGCATATATTGGTTCTTCTTCATTAGATTCGCAAAATCACAAAATAAATTTTCTAAATCTATGGGTTTAATCATTAATATGCATTCACCCAACTGTAACTAGGTAACAATAGTTTCACAAATCACTCTTTAAACCGATTAAAAGTTCCGAAACTCACCCGATTTCTTCTGACCTATCTTCGTTCTTGATGTCTAGTTCTAACGCGCCGCCGTCAGAGGAAAAAGACACCGCCGCCTGAGTTTCTTGTTTAATTCGTCGCGCAAGTGAAACACGGCTGTCGCCCTTTCAAAGCACCACCAGATTCTTCGCCATTCCACGGGGAGTCGCCATCGGTTCGCGCGGAGGCTAGGTTTTTCAGATTTGGGAGGCGAAACTCTCGATCTCTCTTTACAACCGCTACTTGCTTCTCGATTTCGTGATTTCTGATTTGTATGGATTTAGTTTCTCATGTAGATGCAATATATCAACTCCAGTATCTAGCGCTAATTTGATACCTTATGAAATTAATGTAGAATTTTACATAAATACCCCCTGTACAGTTTAATATATAATTAAAAAAATAAAATTACCATTTAAAACTCGTTTAATCTGAACCATCCATCTTGTATATTTGTAGGGATCAAATTTATCCCTAATTTTCACACCATGACTTATCCTCATTATAACTATACCATATATATATATATATATATATAGTGAAACAATATAATTTAATTAGAAGAATGAATTTATTATTATTTTTTTCTAACAATTATTATGTGGCTTCCTAAATTTTTCCACTAATGTATAACTATTTTAATTAAATTTATTTGTCATATGAAAATATGGATTTTAGTACAATTATTATATTTTTAAAAGAAAATTATAAATATTTGAATGAAAATGTATATTTATAGGTCTTGTTTGTTAAATTAGATTAAACTTGTGTATTTAGATTAATATATTTGGCAATTAAATTAGGCATCTTGGTTACATTTTCATCTCAATTGTTCAATCCAACCAAAATATCCATAATTTATCAAAAATCTTTAAAATCACAATCAAGCAATCCAAACATAATTTGTGTACGTAAAATATATCTGAAAATTTAGGTATATTGGTCACAATGTGGTCTCAATTCTTCAATCCTAACAAAATATCAACAATTTTTTTGAAAATTATTAAAATCACGATAAAACAATCCAAACACGATTCAAATTCAGTCAATCTTATTTATATCTGTAACACCCCAAATTTTCTATTTATAATTAGAGGATTCTTAATAGTAATTAAATAGTTAAGGAAGAAATTTAAATATGGTTTCAATGAAGTCAGATGTCAGTCACGACTTTAGGGGTCAATTTTCGTAAAATTATCTTTTCAGAAATTTTGATCTTAACTCTGTTATGGCCGATTATGGTCTTGTTAGAAAGGCTTTAACTCAAGAAGTGTACAGATGTTCCCGAAATTTTATTCTGAAGTCATTTAAGGTCCCAATGATGAAAAATGTATTTAAAGGGTAAATGAATAGTAACTTTTGCGTGCGTTCGTGATTTGAGAAATTTATGAAATCCTCCTCATTAATCCGAATCTTGTTCCGTCAAGCCCCTCTTATGAGAAATGACTCAAGGAATCCGTTCGTGTTCACAGATTTCCATTCTGAGGTCAGTCAAATGCTCGGGAGCAAAATCTGTCAATCTGAGTAAATAGTAAAAAGTAATTCTGAAAAAGAAATCTTGGCCCGTCTTTCTTCTGATGACCCCATCTTCATCCCGAGTTAGGTCGGTTCATTAGTATTCGAGCCAATGAGTCTCCCGGTATTTTCAGATTTCGTGTCTGAGGTCATTTGAACCTCAACATTGAATAAATTAGCTTTTAACCTCAACCTCAACTGTAATTTTTACAGTGTCCCCGCACTGGATTGGCTTCTCAAGGAAGCCAAGGCCCCATCTATAAATAGAAGGCCCCCCTTTCACTTATTTTCATCCATTTCACTTCTTTTCCAAACTTTTGGAGAGTGGAGAGCTTGAGAGAAAGTTTTTACCTTTTTCAAAGAGCAAATGATGAGAGATAAATTTCTGGAAAGACAGAAATTTCAATTGATTCTTCAAGAATCAAACAATCATTTTCTTCTGGTCAATCTTCATAAGACCGAAATTCTGCACTACCTAGAAACTTCTCCAAGATTCTTCAGACAAAACTTGGTAAGTGAGTTCTTACTTCAAGCAAAGGTCACTGCAGATGGGAAGGTCATACAATCAGTTATTCAAGGAAGGAAACTCCAAATCATTGAAAGAAAGATTGCAAAAATCTTTCAACTTTCCAGAAAAGGCTCCAGAGTTCAAGATCTGAAAGATTCAGCTGAACCGTACTGGAAAGAATGGCATGCTTCAAATTACTCCAAGCAATTCAGTTTTACCACAGCCAAAACTGATTTGAAGCCCGAGTATGGAGTCATGCTCGATATCACTCAATTCATGTATGTTGCCAAGCAAGACCATCAGCTATTCAAACAGCTGCACCGGTGCTTTTACTGGTATAACTGGAGACACTCAATGTCAATCCAGTCACATTTCTTGCTTACAGCCTTTTATGGCATGAGCTTTTGGCAATGTGAAGAGACTTGGAGCCTGAAATCCATTTCTTCCAAACATTGTACAAGTTCAGCGGATTATAAAGCATCAACTTGATAATAACATTCCAACTAAGGCCTTGCTAGCTGCTGTTCAAGCCAGCTTGAGATCGCAAGAAGTTGCAACTGAAAAATAGTTTGCCAACAATCCAGTTGATCTATGATGTCTACAGCTGAATCTTGATCCAATTCAGTTAGAATAGGAATATCTACAAGTTGCGGGTACCACTGAAGAGATAGACAAAGATCTCTCTCATACTCAAGTAGTGGTAATTCCAAGGAGTCAACATCTTGGACAAAGTAGAGTTAAAGACGATTAAGATACTGCCACGTCTCCATATCTCTTGTCAAGATGGTAGTGTTAAGTCTTACTCAAGAGCTGTAAAGCTGATGATAAATTAGCCCAGCTCATCCTGCAGAGGAATTAAAGAGCTGGCCTCCTTGAAGCTGACCACCTCAGCAGTTGCTCTTAAGCAACTTCAGCATGCTAAGACTCAAGTCGGAATTGACCCATCTCAGGACATCTCCAGTATGCCGAATTAACGGTATATACCTAAAAAATTCAGTATACCATCGACATCGGTATATACCGGTATACCTCGATTTTAAAATTCTATATCGTTACCTTACCGAAAAATCTCAGTATGGTATCATACCTTACCAAAACTACCGATATACCTTAAAATTCGGTAGTTTGATATTTTTTTCGATATGGTAAGTACGATATGACGGTATTTTCCCTAACCCTAAACATGACTAATTGGAATTTAAATTACATAATGAATACTAAAGTCACAAAATGAGTACTATAATCACAAATTGAGTACTATAGTCACTAAATTGCTATAACATGACTAATTGGAATTTAAATTACAAAATGAGTACTATAGTCACAAAATAAATACTATAGTCACAAATTGAGTACTATAGTCACAAATTTACTATAACATGACTAATTGGAATTTAAATTACATAATTAGTACTATAGTCACAAATTTACTATAGCATGACAAATTAGAATTTAAATTACATGATGAAACTATAGTCACAAAATGAGTACTATAGTCACAAAATGAATACTATTGTCAAAAATTGAGTATTATAGTCACAAATTTACTATAACATAACTAATTAGAATTTAAATTATAAAATGAGTGCTATAGTCACAAATTAAGTACTTTAAATTACAAAATGCGTACTATAGTCACTAATTAAAGAACATAATATATAGTTCATTTTGGGACATATTTCGAAATTTACTAACACCCTTAATAAAAAAAAATTAGTCTTAGAAATGGTAAATAAAAGTTAATAAAATTTAATAAACAAAATAACACTGCATTAAAATAAAATTTGATGAAAAAAAATTCATACGTGAATCTCTATTAATTAATTAGGTCGTCACCCAAAAGGGCTAACATTTGATTTAATTTTATTATACGTGAATCTATCACCAATATTATAATTAATGTAATTATTTTAATTCATGTACCAATAAATTCTTTTATGCGTCGTGATTAAAATAAAAATAAAATAGAAGAAGAAGATAGTCATAGTCACGAATTGATATAACACGACTAATTCAAATTTAAATGACTATAATCAAAAAATTAATTATAAAAAAATAGAAATAAAAAAAACTCTATTTTGGGTCTGATTATATTAATTAGGCAGACACAGTGAAGCATATCAAGAAGCCCAATCAACAGTGAATCCATCCATATATAAACCATTTCTAACATATTACTTAAAAAAATTGATTTATTATGAAATTGATTACAAGTCTTCTTAATTGTCCAATTACAAGACTATAATTTATTGTATTTTTATTTTTTAATCCACATGTGTTACTTCAAGTTATAAATATGGTTTTAGTACGCTATTTTAAACACGTGCAAAGTACGTGCGTGTTTCTAGTTTAATATAAATATTTTAAAAAATTTAGATTTATCATTAAATTGATCACAAGCCTTCGTAATTGTCAAATTACAAGACAATTTTTATTTTACTTTTATTTTTTACTCCATATGTGTTACTTCATATTATAAATACTAGTATTAGACATGTGTGATGCACGGTGATGGTGAGATATATATTAATAATTTATAATAAATATCGTATATAAATAAGATAATTAAATTACATCAGCATAAATAATAAAATGATAAATCTTACCACCACATAATTGAAGAACGATTATAAAAAAATGTGTGGTTTCGTACCCAAATTGGTGAGTCAATTTCAACCATCCAAATAATGCGTACAATTGATACATTGTCCTAGTAAATTCATAATTACTTAATGTAATTTTATTTAATTTTACGGTAATAGCATGATTGTACTGTGTATATATGTGTGTATATATAAATATGTACAATCTAAATTGATGGAAAACAACTCTGGAATTATGAAAAGGGATGATCTAATGGAATTGCCTCCCGGATTTCGATTTCATCCTACCGACGAAGAGCTGATCACTCATTATCTTTGTATAAAAGTTATTGACGCCTCTTTTTCTGCCGTTGCTATTGGTGAAGTATTAATTAAGAACATTCAGTATTTAGAATTACTATACATTAAGTATAACATAAGATTAATATAATTATAAATGTTAGATGTTATAAATTTACTAGATATTTATAAATGTATAACATATTTACTAAGTATTATATGTCAATCATATTTTTATAATTAATATAAATTGTATAAAATATTATAAACTTACTATATATTATAAATTTTAAATCGTTTACTTAGAAATCGTAAAAATTATTTACTAAGAACATATTTAGAATTATTATACATTAAGTATAACATAAGATTAATTATAAGTGTTAGATATTGTAAATTTACTAGATATTTATAAATGTATAACATATTTACTAAGTATTATATATCAAGTTCAAGTATCTATAATTCACACACACATACATATATTTATATAATATCACAAATATATCGGTATATACCATTGGTGGGGTATAAATCGGTATATCGTTATAACGGTATATTACGCACCAAAGGTATATACCGGCACAATGGTATATGCCGAATTAACGGTATATACCTAAAAAATTCAGTATACCGTCGGGATCGGTATATAACGGTATACCTCAGTTTTAAAATTCTATATCGTTACCTTACCGAAAAATCTCAGTATGATATCATACCTTACCAAAAATACCGATATACCTTAAAATTCGGTATTTTAATATTTTTTTCCGTACAGTAAGTATGATATGACGGTATTTTCCCTAGCCCTAAACATGACTAATTAGAATTTAAATTACATAATGAGTACTAATGTCACGACCCCACATTAATATCTGATTAATGTGACGTGTGACTGGCACGACTCGATCCCAATGAAGGATGGATCAAGGCGCGAACCGGAAATAATTAAATAAGAAAATGAACCACAACATTCCAAGATCGATAATTGGTCTGAGAACTCTAAATTCTAAACTGATTTCAAGTACTCATAAAAGACCGAATAATAATAGTACTTAATTGATTATCGAGTTATTGGTCTCGTCCAACCAAAAGCTGTAATATTGGACTTGTTATATAACTGAGTTGCGGAAGCAAAATAGAAACATTCAAAATACAAGACCATCTAGGCTCTGTACAAAAGGAATTTCACTCTTAGCACTTCTCCCTTCCACACCAGCTCAACTTGCACATTTAAAAATAAACATGCAGGGCTGAGTACCAGAGTACTCAGTGATCACGTTGCCAAAAATATTTCTGAACTGAAAACTCATTTTCTTGTCATGCATCTGAGTAAACACACAGGGCTTTTATCTGAAAAGGCCCTATGTTTTACTAAATCATTTTTTATCTTTGCACGTGCTTTTCTGTTGTATGTTCATCCATATCCGAACTGAAAGTCGAGGAATAGCTCCGCTCAGCCTTTTCCAAGACCGCCGAGGAATAGCTCCGCTCAGCCTTTTCCACGGACACTAACTTTGACAGTGTCTTAGTCAGGAATAGCTCCGCTCAGCCTTTCCCTCTTCCTAATATCACCGACCTTATGTATACACTAACCTCGGTTAACATGCTAAGTTAGCACGAGGCCCGATCGATTTAAGAGTTAGAAAGCTCCTTGCGAGCTAACTAAATACAGATAGGATATCATACAAAATAAAATATTTTATGCATGACAATAATTTATTTACATCAGAATAAATAACTTAGGGTGAGTAAAAACTCAAATAATTGTTTGGACTAAGAGTCCACTTTGTAAAAGAAAGTCCACCTTTCACCGAGGTTTTAACACTTGCACTGCAACAAAAAGTTCCTCCTCCTACCTTATCTTGCACTGGACAGCTTGCCTTCTTAGAGTTAACATAAAACTGAGAACGTTGAACCAAAGAACGTTGTTTGGACTCAACATGAAATTGAAGGCCTATTAGGGTCTAGTATCCGTTCTAAACTTTCTCTTGCTTGAGGGTAAATCTTAACCCTAGTTCTTAACCATCTAAAGGCATACATCAACATCATTTAAGGCATCAAAAATACCTCAACATCCGACACAATACGATTTTAGAATCAAGGTCAACATTAAACTTATCAACTGATCAACATTCTGCACAACATTTGACTTTGCATAATTTTTTGCTTTGACTTGCTAAGATGCAGGGGATGATCCATACACCGATGGAAAGCCACAGAAGTCTAGTTTACGGCCAAATTTACGGTGACTCAAGATGATAACTAACGAAAAAGTTATGACCAATTCACTAGAAAGTGGCAAAACTGCCAGAATTTCTGAAAACGAACTCGTGACCTAAATTTGAAGATTTTTCACGATCGATTCAGGAAGAGTAACAGACTGAGCCATAGAAGTCTAGAATTTTTAAAAATTTACAGTGGCTTAAGATGATAACAAATGAAACAGATATACCCGATTTACTGAGAGGTGGCAGAACTGCCATGACTCCTTGAAAACAGAAACATGACCCAACTTCGCCGATTTTTCACAATCGACTCAGGACGAATTATGAACAGAGACACATATCATTAGAAAGCCACTTAAGTCTAGTTTCCGGTAAAATTTACGATGACTCAATCCGATATCTAACGAGCGAGTTACACTCATTTTACTGAAGGGTGGCAAATCTACCGACCCGCACGCGCGAATGCGCGAACTCAAACCACTTCACAACAGCCATAAACTCGACACCAAACTTCACAAACCTTTCTATACTATTGAAATCATGCATTTTAACACATCAACCTCATCTCAAACATGCCTTTAAGTACTATTGAACCCATAAACATCTAACATACTTTGAACACAAAAGACACAACAACATGCTTCATAATATCTCAACAAGTTTTTGCAACATAAACCAACTCATTTCTACCATCTAACATGCTTCAAAAACTTAAGACATGATTTCCAATACAACATCAAACCTATATATATATATATATATATAACTTCATGGTTTTTGAAATACCTCTCAAAATGACAATGGAGAAATGTTGAAAGAAGCTTGAAGAAGATGGAACGATGGGAACGAAGCTTCCAGCAACGATGCTGGAAACACAACGGTGAAGAACAGCTGCAACGAGATGGAGTTCTCCTCAACAATGGCTGCAGCTACACTCCAAGTCTCTCTCGGTTTCTCACGCAGAGGTGAGGATGAAGAGGTGGAATGAAATGCTACATAGTTGCACTCTCTCTCTCGATCGACTTCTTGCGTCAAAATGAAGGTGAAATGGAGTGAGGATGAAATGAGAGTTGATGCGTTTCTACTCTCTCTCTCTCTTGAATATTTTGTGTAGAAAAAGAAGGGAATGGAAGATGATGAAAGGTTGGTGAAGGAGCAACAAGATAGAGCAGCTTGTTTGATCTTTCTCACTCTCGAAACTTGTTAGCAAATGGGGACGAAATGGTGAAATGAATTATCTCTCTCTCTCTCTCTCTCTCTCTCTCTATACTATACATATACATCAACTTACTATTTTGAGGACAAGAGTGGCGTGGGAAAGGCATGGGAGAGGTGAGGGGAGGCATGGCCTCCCATGCCTTGGGTTGACTAAGAAAAATACCCGGTTTAAATACCGGTTGTTCGGTTATCGTGATATTTCCCGTCTCTGGAAAATCCCAAACTTGATGAAATAATTCATTTATTTTAAAACGATAATTTATCTGAAATTACTTGGTTTTAAAATACCACTTCGAAATACTGATTTTAAATTTTTTTTCGACCATTAAAACATCCGAACTAGAGAATATCTAATTCTCTCGGCTTTTAAATCGCTCTGTTTAAATTATCTGAATTTAAACACTTAATGACCGGAGAATATCTGATTCTCCCAGTCCTAAAAATATTTATCGGAATATCTGAGTCACGATAAACATACACCGTAATTGAAAAGAATAAGAATCGAATTTATCTGAAATTACGATTCCGGCTTTCCATACTGTTAAGGGAATATAATCCAACTGAAAGCAAATAATTGAGCCATCTATGGGAATTAATTGACCTTGGATTCAATGGAACTTAACGGATACTTTCGACCCTAATCTGACTGGAAATTACTGTACTTGTATAGTAATTACGCGCTTAACTGTAATTAAACAGTAATCAAGATGCGGGGTATTACAACTAAAGTCACAAATTGAGTACTATAGTCACTAAATTGCTATAACATGACTAATTGAAATTTAAATTACAAAATGAGTACTATAGTCACAAAATAAATACTATAGTCACAAATTGAGTACTGTAGTCACAAATTTACTATAACATGACTAATTGAAATTTAAATTACATAAGTAGTACTATAGTCACAAATTCAGTACTATAGTCACAAATTTACTATAACATGACAAATTAGAATTTAAATTACATGATGAAACTATAGTCACAAAATGAGTACTATAGTCACAAAATGAATACTATTGTCAAAAATTGAGTACTATAGTCACAAATTTACTATAACATAACTAATTGAAATTTAAATTATAAAATGAGTACTATAATCACAAATTAAGTACTTTAAATTACAAAATGCGTACTATAGTCACTAATTAAAGAACATAATATATAGTTCATTTTGGGACATATTTCGAAATTTACTAACACCCTTAATCAAAAAAAATTAGTCTTAGAAATGGTAAATAAAAGTTAATAAAAGTTAATAAACAAAATAACATTGCATTAAAATAAAATTTGATGAAAAAAAAATTCATATGTGAATCTCTATTAATTAATTAGGTCGTCACCCAAAAGGGCTAACATTTGACTTAATTTTATTATACCTGAATCTATCACCAATATTATAATTAATGTAATTATTTTAATTCATGTACCAATAAATTCTTTTAAGCGTCATGATTAAAATAAAAATAAAATAGAAGAAGATAGTCATAATCACAAGTTGATATGACATGACTAATTCGAATTTAAATGACTATAATCAAAAAATTAATTATAAAAAAATATAAATAAAAAAAACTCTATTTTGGGTCTGATTATGTTAATTAGGCAGACCTAGGAAGCATATCAAGAAGCCCAATCAACAGTGAATCTATCCATATATAAACCATTTATAACATATTACTTAAAAAAAATTGATTTATTATGAAATTGATTACAAGTCTTCTTAATTGTCCAATTACAAGACTATAATTTTATTGTATTTTTATTTTTTGATCCACATATGTTACTTCAAGTTATAAATATGGTTTTAGTACGCTATTTTAAACACGTGCAAAGTACGTGCGTGTTTCTAATTTAATATAAATATTTTAAAAAATTTAGATTTATGATTAAATTGATCACAAGCCTTCGTAATTGTCAATTACAAGACAAAATTTTTATTTTACTTTCATTTTTTACTCCATATGTGTTACTTCATATTATAAATACTAGTATTAGACATGTGCGATGCACGGTGATGGTGAGAGATATATTAATAGTTTATAATAAATATCGTATATAAATAAGATAATTAAATTACATCAGCATAAATAATAAAATAATACATCTTACCACCACATAATTTAAGAACGATTATAAGAAAATGTGTGGTTTCGTACCTAAATTGGTGAGTCAATTTCAACCATACAAATAAATCGTACAGTTGATATGTTATCCTAGTAAATTCATAATTATTTAATGTAATTTTATTTAATTTTACGGTAATAGCATGATTGTAATGTGTATATATGTGTGTGTGTGTGTGTAAATATGTACGATCTTAATTACATATAAATTCTTTTTTTATGTAAAAAGTTAGAAAATAATTGACATTTATCATTTTCACTAAACACAATTTGATAGTTTAAAACAAAACATGATTACTTTTTTTACCACAAATTAAACATCTATAAATTACCATTCAAAATGGACTATCGTCTTGATGCCATTAAAATAGCAAAAATTAATTTTTCAAAAAACAGATATTTCAATATTTACTAAAATTTGATTTTCCATGTTTGGACTCTCTTGATTGATAAAATATATTTCCAATCTTAGAATTTTATTGATAAAATAGAATAAATCTAACCCAAGCAAACTAAAATAAAATTATGAAACTATGGTCAATACGAATTGAGCTAATTCTTCATTTTATAACTAAAAATAATAATTATCTCATCATTAATAATAATAAAAAAGTTTATTCAATTCCCTTTAATTAATTTTTTTAATTGAGATACTTATTTTCTTTGGATAATTAGATGGAGATTTGGAATCCATACATTTAAGAACATAACATTTCTCATAATACATAAACTATATATGCAAAACTCCATTAACTATTAGAAGTTGCATATATATATATATATATATATATTCAATGAAAAAAGAAATTATGTGAGAAGATAAACGATACATTATATACAAGATATTATATTAAATTATTAAAGATAAAATTTATGAAAATCAGACATAGCTGAAAACTTGAGAGACGACTACTTCATGAACTTGGCTGACTTCTATAACACCCTCAATCACTTTCGAATTTTTAACAACATTTGATCCTTAGCTTTAACTGTTCTTTAGGATTCCGGCTACATATTCCAAAAATTCCTTTTGGAGAACATTGCTAGTATTCTGATGTTGAAAAATAGATCCAAATGTTACTGTATCACCAATATGAAGAAAAAAAATTGATAAAAATACACAATCACTCAAACTTGTGTATAGAAATTGGTAAATACAAAAAATAAATAATCTACAATTGAATAAGACATCTCGTGAAATAATGCAAATAAACACACTCTTCTCTTTGTCAAGAAATTTTAAATGGTAAACAAAGCATATGCCACCACTATTTATAACATATTTTTGTTATGGTATAAATTAATTTATTAATTCAATTACCATTATATTAATTAATTTTTTAAAGGATAAATATCACATGATTTGAGGATAAAATTAGCCTCGAACAATCAACCTATTAATTTAGATAATTATTGATTATTTTCAATAAGTTAATTTAACATTACCAACAATGGCCAATAAATTTCATTAATAAATTAAATTCCTAATAGATTAAATATTTGCCAAACTTAATTAATAAACTAAATCAATAATCCTTATAAACTAAATTTGTCAAACTTGACATATTCACATATTTAAGTGTTAATTATATTATTACTATACAATTGCAAGATATATATATATATATATATATATATATATAGAGAGAGAGAGAGAGAGAGAGTGATATATCCGATATCTTAAAAATTCTTCATAGACTATTTTTCCAAACTTAATAAATTATTTTTTGACTAACGTCATGAAAATAACATATAAAAAATTGAAAACCGCTATCAATTTATCACAGTGGGCATTGAAAATGTGAGTAAAAAAATTGAAATTCATAATTTGACATAACACGATATTTATATTTATTATGATTGATAATTGTTATAGCTTTTGTATCAATCGATATTCATTTGTGTGGGATAATCATAATTTACTAATGAATATTATATTATAAAAGGTAAATTAAAATAATTATTGTGACACGTGATTTACTTGGCTAATTATGGTGGACCAATAAATTATAATTATAATATATAATAAAATAAAATCTTATAACTGAATTTAGCATGTTTTATGTTAATATGGTAAATTTGACTAATCAAACATACCTTAATTATTGATGTTTAATAAAATCATGTTATATCTTTGTCTTATATATCGTTATATATATCAAGATATAAACATATAATGTGTATCTAATTAGTTCATATCTTATATTATTTATTATCTTAATATATATACATATCTTATGTATCTTTATATATTATATTAGGTGGTTTATATAATTATATTCTCTATCTTTTTTTTAAAATCAAATTATATTCTATATCTTAATATATATTGTATCGTATATATCATACAAAAAATATCATATTAGATATAATAAGATATATATCATATTTTAGATGTGATATTAAATAATTACTATATATTTACTTTTTTGGAGACATAGTTTAGGCGGGAAAATTTAATAGTTTCTATTTATATAAAGAGTTAATTTGCCTTAAAATACACAGACTTTGGGGTGTTTTTGCTTTTTCACACGTTTTAAAAAACGTAGTGTTAATAACATGAACTTAACATTTGTTTGATTTTTCACATAATTTTCAAATTCAGACACTCTAGTCTGATCAAAATCGATCAAAAATTCGTGTATTTTAAGATAATTTGGTGCCTACATAGATGTATACGTGGAAATCTCCGATAATCCGTTACTTTTTTTATGGGAAGCCTAATATGGTAATAATATGGTGAATCCCTTAATGTAATGTTGACTCCATTAACCAAGAGTAGAGATCCTCTAGTCCCATTGGTGTGTGCCACCATTAAAATTATATATTGTTAATAATGTTTTGTATAAAAATAAAATTTATTTTATCATAATTAATATTTATTGTAAAAAAATTAAAATTTTAAAAAATTATATACCCTAAGTTTGGAATAATCAACCCCAAAAATCAATCATATTAACTAAAAAAATGAAATTTAAATATTAAAAAATAATTATAAACCCTTATTGGGTGGAATAAACCCTAAATAATAATGTAAAATTATACTAAATGAAAAGAAATTAAAATTGAAGAAAAAATAAAAAAAAAATAATAATTTTGAGGCGTGGCACACGTTTGACACACACAAGTTGGGATTAGAAGATCTCAAGTGCTTAACCATTCTATCTTTCGAAAATTAAGAATTGACTAATTAATAGTGTGTTACTTTTTTTTAGGGGAAGCCTAATATGGTAATAATATACACATTAATTATGTCATAATATGGTATAAAAGATTTTACTGTATAATTCATCTACCAATTTAATATATCAACAACTAAAACTATATAATATTTTATTAAAAAAATTAAAACTATAGAATATACACATTAATTATGTTATACTTAATGTAGAGTATATTATTTTATTTAGATTATATATTAATCTTGCATTATACATATAGATTAATAATATGTAATGGGATATGTAATAATATGGTGAATCCTTAATAGTACTATATTACGGAAATTAAGAATTGATTAATTAATAGTCCGTTACTTTTTTTAGGGGAGCCTAATATGGTAATAACATGATGAACCCCTTAACATACTATCTTGCTATACATAATTTAAAAATTAAATTGTAGTATGTTACTTTTTGTAGTAATTATGCTATAATTAATACCTAATTGTACAATGAGAAACTATATAATAATTAAATATACGTTTGGATAGAAGATTATGCCAAATAATATATAAAAAAGTTACAAACATTTGGAATAGTGATTTGTGCATATTCTTCATTGGTTTAAGATTGTTATTCACCATTATTACCCTCAATTCACAAAGCTACAAACTTTTTGAATAGGGTGTTGGAAAATAGGATTTAATAAATTGAGTTTTGATTCATTTTATTCATTTTTCGTGACCGAGATATTTAATTTTGGAAGAATTAAATACCGTGCGATTGTTCTATGTTGTGAGTAGATAATCGTAGTATTTTTATTTGCTCAAATTCGATTTTCGGTGGGTGAGAAATAAATGGTTGAAGTTGGTCACACGATTGGGCATTTATGGTGTGTGGGATAATGTGTTTAAGACACATTAAATAATCTCACATTGATTTCTTAATCAAGTTAAGAAGTGTATTTAAGTGTATTAACACTTAAGTGAAGTAGTTAAGTGCACAAGGATGTGGGCTATGAGCCCACACGCGCACACACATGTGCGCCCGCCCATGCCCATGCCTGTGCTCGGCTCGTCTCAACTCGACTCGTCCTCGGACTTGGATCTTGGCAATTGGACTTTGGGCGTACGAGGGCTTCCGGGGCTTAACCGTACCAGTTTTACGGTACAGAAAGTAACTTTGAGAGACAAATCGCTAGACCGTGAGCACTAGCCGGGGGGTAATTTGTCTTGCGGAGAGAGGTCCCCTCGACTCGGCTTGCCAGAATCTTCATACAGTTCCAGTTTTCTTTAAATTATTTGTTCAGTTTATTGTTATCATTTCTACATCTACTCATTCTGCTTCTTTGTACTTCAGTTGTAATTCCAGTAAAGTGTAATACACATACAACAATCGCAAGACAAATTAAGACTAAAAACAATCAACTACCTTTGCTGGAAATGGCATCGGAATCAAAATCTGTTGTTCCAAGGACCGCTTCCCAGATCGTTGCTCCAAGGACCATTCCTCATGGCCAAGCTCAGAAGCCGGAGAAGTTCTCCGGATTGGACTTCAAGAGGTGGCAGCAGAAAATGCTTTTCTACCTCACCACATTGGGAGTTGTTGGATACGTCAAAGAAGATGCTCCAATGGTCGAAGAGAACGAGCCAGACGTCAACAAGCGGACTGCCTATGATCAGTGGATCAATGGAGATTTTTTATGTAAAAATTACATTTTAAATGGCTTAGTAGATAGTCTTTACTCTGTGTACGGAAATGTAACTAGTGCTAAGGAACTATGGGAGGCACTCGAAAAGAAGTACAAAATGGAGGATGCCGGAACTAAGAAGTTCGTCGTGGAAAAGTTCATCGATTACAAAATGATGGACTCCCGATCAGTGATGGATCAAGTGCAAGAGCTTCAGCTCATTGTGCACGACGTTCATACTGAAGGGATGGTCATTCCCGACTCTTTCACCGTTGCTGCGGTGATTGAGAAGTTGCCACCTTGTTGGAAGGACTTCAAGAGCTATCTTAAGCACAAACAAAAGGAGATGACTCTTGAAGACCTTGTGGTTAAGCTTCGAATTGAAGCCGATAACCGAAAGGCGGATCCGAGACCAAGAGTCCTGATCGAGGCCAAGGCCAATTTGATGGAACGTGGTGGACCATCAAATAACAACAAAAGGAAGCGCCCGGGTCAAGTTGACAAAGGGAAAAAGCCAATGATGAAGTTCAACGGCAACTGCTTCAATTGTGACAAGTCGGGGCACATGTCCAAACATTGCACGGCTCCGAAGAAGAAGCATACCAATTATGGTGCGAACTTGACCGAACACAACAACAAAGGTAAAGGCAAGGCCCGACAAGATGATTGGGATAATGATGATTTGGCTGCCGTTGTGTTTGAAGCCAATCACGTGGATAACCCGAGAGAATGGTTCGTCGACACCGGGACTACTTGTCATGTTTGCTCAGACAAGGGCTCGTTTGCTACCTACAAAGATGTTGAAGGTAGAAAGTTGCACATGGGGAACCAAGCCTCGTCTGAAGTGATTGGTGTGGGCAATGTGGTTTTGAAGTTGACTTCAGGCCAAGAGCTAATATTGAAGGATGTGCTGCATGTTCCGGACATCCGCAAGAATTTGGTTTCGGGTTTATTGTTAGTCAATCATGGTTTTAGACTAGTGTTTGATTCTGAAAAGTTTATTTTAAGCAAGTATAGAAGGTTCCTTGGTCGGGGCTATCTCGTCAATGGACTCTTCAAAATGGCTATGCGCCGTGTTGCCAAAGAAAGTGCTAATAAAGTGAATTCTTCTGCTTACTTGCTTGTTGAGTGCTTGGATTTATGGCATTGTAGATTAGGACATGTTAATTTAAATGCTATAAAACGTTTAATAAATTTAGATTTGCTAAAAGTAAACCAATTTAATACACAAAACAAATGTGAAATTTGTATCGAGGCAAAATTGGCAAAGTTACCATTTCAATCAGTTGAACGGAGCACTAAATCTCTAGATTTAATTCACACAGATGTGTGTGACTTAAAGTTTGTACAAACTAGAGGCGGTAAAAAGTATTTTATTACTTTTATTGACGATTGCACAAAGTATTGTTATCTTTATCTTTTAAGAAGTAAAGATGAGGCGATTGAAGCTTTTAAGAACTTCAAAAATGAAGCCGAAAATTAACTAAGCGGTCGAATTAAAGCAATTTGAAGTGATAGAGGTGGAGAATATGTTGCCCCGTTTGAAGAGTTATGCGCAGAGGCGGGTATAATTCATCAAACTACGACTCCCTATTCACCACAGTCTAATGGTGTTGCTGAACGCAAAAACCGAACTCTTAAGGAGATGATGAATGCTTTGTTGATAAGTTCGGGATTACCACAGAACTTGTGGGGGGAAGCTGTGTTAACAGCTAACTATATCCTGAATAAAATTCCACTTAAGGGTAAAGATGTGATGCCTTACGAGTTGTGGAAAGGATGCACGCCGTCTTATAAATACCTCAAAGTGTGGGGGTGTTTAGCTAAGGTTGAAGTGTCACTTCCTAAACAAGTTAGAATCGGTCCTAAGACAGTTGATTATATCTTTGTTGGATATGCACTTAACAGTAGCGCATATTGATTCCTTATTCACAAATCGGAGATTCCCGAGTTGACTGAAGGAACGATGTTGGAATCAAGGAATGCTATATTCTTTGAGAATATCTATCCTTGTAAAATTAAGGATATAGTAGAATGTAGTTCTGAGAAACGATCTTCTGAAGCTGCTACTAGTTCTGATCCTGTGGATGAAGAACCGAGGCGTAGCAAGCGAGCTAGAACGGCAAAGACATTTGGTCTGGATTTCATCACCTATATGTTATATGATGAGCCAAAGTCTTTGAAAGAAGCTCTATCTAGTCCAGATTTTGCGTTCTGGAAAGAAGCTATCAACAGTGAAATTGATTCCATCATGCAAAATCATACTTGGGTGTTGACAAATCTCCCAAGTGGGTGTAAGCCGTTAGGATGTAAATGGATTCTAAAATGAAAATATAAGGCAGATAGTTCTGTTGATAAGTATAAAGCTCGTTTGGTTGCCAAAGGCTTTAGACAAAAAGAGGGGTATGATTTCTTCGATACCTACTCACCAGTAACAAGGATTACATCTATTCGGGTGCTTTTAGCGATTGCTGCTTTGCACAGTCTTGAAATTCATCAGATGGATGTAAAGACTGTGTTTCTGAATGGTGAGCTAGAAGATGAAATATACATGGAACAACCTAAAGGGTTTGTTGCACCAGGGCAATAACGAAAGGTGTGTAAACTTGTTAGATCATTGTACGGTCTGAAACAAGCACCTATTCAGTGGCACTTGAAGTTTGATAACGAGATGTTATCAAATAGTTTCAAAATCAATGAGTGTGATAAATGTGTGTATATAAAGAGCAATTCTAATGGCTATGTCATAGTCTGTCTTTATGTAGATGACATGTTAATCATGGGCAGTGGCCACCAAGTGATTGTTGAAACAAAACAAATGTTGAAATAAAATTTCGACATGAAAGATATGGGATTAGCCGATGTGATTCTAGGAATCAAGATAGTACGGACAAGTGGTGGAATTGTCTTAACACAGTTTCATTACGTAGAGAAAGTGCTTAAGAAATTCAACGCTTTTGATAGTCCGCCGGCTAAGACTCCGTTGGAACTCAATGTACACTTGAGCAAAAATTGGGGAAAACCTGTAGCTCAAGAAGAGTATGCAAATATTATTGGGAGTTTGATGTACATCACTAACTGCACTAGACTTGATCTTGCATGTTCTGTGAACAAATTGAGTCGGTACACGAGCAATCCAAGCAAAGAGCATTGTAAAGCTCTAGTACGAATTCTAAGATACTTGAAGTATACTTTGAACTTCGGGCTACATTATACAAGGTTTCCTTCTGTACTTGAAGGGTACAGTGATGCGAATTGGATATCAGATACAAAAGACTCATTCTCGACTAGTGGATTTATTTTCACTATTGGTGGTGGACCAGTGTCGTGGAAATCCATGAAACAAACGTGTATAGCCTGTTCTACCATGGAATCTGAGTTTATCGCTTTGGATAAAGCTTGTGAAGAAGCAGAATGGCTTCGCAACTTTCTAGAGGATATTCCATGTTGGAAAAAACCGGTGTCGTCAGTGATGATTCAATGTGATAGTCAAGCAGCTATCGGGAGGGCACACAATGCAATGTACAATGGTAAGTCTCGACACATACGTCGGAGACATAATACTATGAGGTATATGATCTCAAGTGGGATTGTCTCAGTTGACTATGTGAAGTCAATAGATAATCTAGCGGATCCGCTAACTAAAGGGTTAAACCGGGATCAAATGGCTAAGTTGCTAGAGGGAATGGGTTTAAAATCCACACTATAAGAATGCTTGAAGTGGTAACCCAACCATGATGACTGGAGATCCCAAGAACTTGGTTCAATGGGAAAACTAAGCTACAAACGTTCGGTTTGATAGCACTTGATAGCTACAAACGTTCGGTTTGATAGGGACCTAACTATACAGGAACCTAAGGAGAGAATCACACAAAGGTTTTGCAAGTATAGCAGCTTTGAGGGCAAAAGCGACCCGATTCTAGTAGGTTTGACACGGTCTTGTGCCTGCATATACTACTCAATCTCAACTACCAAGACTGTCACCCCCAGACTTGTTACTATGCGGGTATCGAGGCATGGGTCACCTATACACTCCCACGTAACTAACACTAGCACCAGTTAATCAGAAATGCGCGCTTTCATCTTCAACCACCCTTTACCTATGTCTAAGTGAAAAACAAGTTAAGATTGTGAACCCTTAAGGCTTTAAAGTCCGATTACCTCATGCACATATTCTACCCTTAGACTATTACTTTGACTTGAACAATGGATACTTAGCCACTAAACATAGAAACGAAAGTAAAAGAAATAATAAAAGACATCTTACTTGGAAAGGAAATAACTCGATTTACTTCTGGGCCCAACCCCAGTTTTGCCAACAAAATAACTGAACTACCTTTCTGCGGGCAAACCGCCAGCTTCAGGCAGACAAAATATCCAGCAAAATAAACTAAGTACGAAAACGGTAAATTGTATCTTGAGGTGCAAAAACTCTCCTCTCTCGCACACTGATATGAAAACAGATAAAAGTATTTATAGCAAATAAATTAAGGCTTCACGCAGCCCAGATTTCACCCACGTAGGGGTTCTTGCACTCCTCCACTTCCTCATTCTGTGCTCCATGTTCTTCCTTGATTTTTGGAGGGATATCAACAAACCCTAGCGTCTTCAGTAACTTCCTGGTGTCCCCACTTCCTTCCCAACGTGTGTAGACCTCCCCAAGACTCGGAACTGACCGCCACATCACCTCCACGTGCATATAGGAACTGTCCCGCGATTCTATTGCGCAATTCTCGCAACAACTTTGACTGGGTCCTCGGCAGGCAAATCAGTCCTTTGTGCCCTCAGCATAAATAGCACATGTCTGTGCCTATTGTGGTGGTTTTGTGCCCTCAGCCTCCTGCAATCAGCTTTACCCCCAAAACTAAACTAGACTCTATACTAAACACTTAAAAAGGGCGTAAAAAGATAAAGGAAAAAGAACGAATTTGAGTCTTCATCATCACACGATTGGGCATTTATGGTGTGTGGGATAATGTGTTTAAGACACATTAAATAATCCCACCTTGATTTCTTAATCAAGTTAAGAAGTGTATTTAAGTGTATTAACACTTAAGTGAAGTAATTAAGTGCACAAGGATGTGGGCCATGAGCCCACACGCGCGCGCCCGTCCGTGCCCGGTGCCCGTGCTTGTGCCCGGTGCCCGTACTCGGCTCATCTCGACTCGACTTGACTCGTCCTTGTCCTTGTCCTCGGACTTGGATCTTGGCAATTGGACTTTGGGTGGACTTTGAGCGTACGTGAGCTTCCGGGGCTTAGCCGTACCAGTTTTACGGTACAGAAACGGTCGGGTCGTGGAGCGGGTCGGCGGATCGGCTATCCGGGTCTATAACGGTTTTGGAACGGATTGGTTGACCGGGTCATAGATGCACTTGGTGCATGGTGCATGTCCAGCTTTGAAGGGTGCAACTCCCATGAGTTAAGAGCCTTTAAGTGAGTAACTGTCATCTGGAGCTGGTGGAGTTAGTGGACTGGACTGTAACCGAAAGTAACTCCTGTCGGGAGTCAAAGTCTGCAGCTGCTTTGGACACGTGTTGGGATTCAAGCCAACATGGGACACTTGTCGGGATCTGCAGAAGGTAACTCCTGGAGGGCTTAATGGCAGAGCTGTAACTCCATGGGGTTACAACACCTGGTTTGAATGCCCTCAAACCCTAGCTGTCCCCTGCAGTGGAGATGTGCCTATAAATAGGACATCCTGCATGGTTCAACATGCTACATTCTGCACAAACGAACATCATCATATTGTTGCATACGAGTTCCTTCGAGTCACAACTTCCCAGTTCTCGACGTTGTGTAGTTCGCCGGAGCCTTACCGGACTTGTGGTGCTACTGCCGGAAGGACGAAGCTGTTTCATCTTTGAGAGACAAATCGCTAGACCGTGAGCACTAGTCGGGGCGTAATTTGTCTTGCGAAGAGAGGTCCTCTCGACTCGGCTTGCCAGAATCTTCATACGGTTCCAGTTTTCTTTAAATTATTTGTTCAATTTATTGTAATCATTTCTACATCTACTCCTTCTGCTTCTTTGTACTTCAGTTGTAATTCCAGTAAAGTATAATACACATACAACATAGGGCACATAATTATAAGTGAGTTATAAATTAATTGCTTGATGTACAAATTAAGTATAATATCTATATTATATCTAAAAATAAGATAGTCACTATAAATAGTAATAATAAGTTTTCCCGCCTAAATGCACTTTCTATAAATAAAAGTATAATAGTTATTAATTAATTAAAAATTATATTACATAGTCATTCAATTCTAGAATTTCAATATTATATTTTTTTATTTTGCAAAAATACTATTTTTTATCAAAAATTATTTTGTTCATTCAATGAAAAAAATTATGTGGCCTTTAAATTGTTGATTATATGTGAATTTTCTAAACACCTATTTTTTCTTTATGATGGACCATAAGTTTATATTAATTATCATTCTTTTAAGTGTTACGAGTGAATGTTCTAATATATTAATTTAAAATATTTTAAAATTTTAAATTGATTAAATATATTAAATAAATCCATATCCACATCAAAATTTCAATTAAATATATTTAAATTTTCAAATTAAATGTATTAATCAAGATATACAACGAGAATTTTAAATTAAATCTACTTAAATTTTTGAATAAAAATGTATTAATAGAACTTGACAATTAATTGTTAAATATATTTATGTAATGAATTATATATATATATATATATAGATTAAATAGTTAAAGCTTATAGTTTTAGTTTTTCAAAAAAAAATCATCACACGTAAAAAAACTCACAAATATTATTATGCATGAATAAATTATAAATTGTGAGTCATAACAATGATATTTCCACATTTGTTGATCTCTAAGTTGAGATCAAGTCTAATATTTAAATATTTGATATTATCATTTTAATATTGAATATTTAATATATTTTATATTTATATATCTGAATTGAATTATACATATTAAATAGTTCAAATGAAATATTTTTAACATATTGATTTAAATTTTCTACTCTTTAATTGATTAAGGGTGTTTTTAAATACACTACCATTTTTTCTTTATATACCACATTTATTTCATACACCACACATATTTTTCATATTTTCACATTTTTTCTTTACACACCATAATAAAAGTCATTTATATCCTTTCACTATGAAAATAAATTAAAAAAATCAAAAGAAATTAAAAAAATTATTCTCCACTCTCACTCTCTCCCCTCCATACTACATACCTACCGCCCTCCGTCGCCGTCACATTTGTTCATGACCTGTCGCCTTCGATTTTCTTCCCCATTAATTTTTTTTTCAAAATAAAATAGAGAAGGACGTAGTTGCCGTCAACATTGTGTTCCAACTCTGACAAAACCCTTTTTCAAATTTATAAAATATCATGACAAATCCTTCAATGTCACCAAATTTTAAAGTAATATCATCAACACCATGTTCCAAATTTCAACCCCTCAATCAGATATATGTATTTCTCCAAACATTAATGCGGCAAATCCTATGATTGGAGAAGTTAATGAAATCAATTTTTTAGCCACAAAAATATATGAAATCAATACACACATTTGATTTCATAGGCAATTCTTACAAATAAAATATAGATGAAGAGAAGAGAAATGGAGATTAGCATAAATGGAGGGAAAGGATAGAGCAATTGTAGGGGCAATGTGGTGGGTGCGGTCACTGGGGTGGGAAGAAGATGATTTTTTATTTTTATTTTATTTATTTTTAAAGTAATTTATAATTCAAACAATATAATTCATATGTTTATATTCGAAATTCATGATTAAATATAATTTTATTATTGTACATAAATATTTTTTTAATAGCATCTCCTGTGCATCGCACGATGCACAGGTGCTATACGAGTATTAATTAAAAATAAAAAATAGAATGACTAAATAAAATAAAACTGATAAAATGATGATGCGTTAATCTTTTATAGTATTCGTTTACGAAAATAGAAGGCTCATCGTCATGGAAATTGACTATAAATTATTTATATCGATTTATTTTTATATAAAAAGAGACAAATTTGAATTTGTTTTAACTTTCCCGATTGTGTTTCATTGAATTTGGCATTTGATTCTTTTTAACGATTATTTAAATGAATGTTAAATACTTAAATGCATGTGTATTATAAGCTTACTGCGCGAATAAAAGAAAATATATAATCATGTTATTTGGTAAAATCACGTAGTGTAAATTCCTTCACCCACTTAACCCTTGCAAGCCACAATTGATGTTCAAATCATGCATCTCTTACAAATTACTAACCTCGAGTGGTATGAATTTAAATAAACAACTTACAAAAATATATATATAATATTTTGATTGAAACAAAAAAGTATTTAACAAAAATTGTGATCATCTCTTAACCAATATATATTTATTTGTGTTAATCTTTGTATATTATATCTTACATTATAGGTTCAGGTAAAACATAAATCAAAACATTTAAACTCCATACAAAATAGACCATGTGATGATATTGATATTGACCAAATAAATTAAACTTAAACAAAATCTTTACTCTTTAGTATTTACTCATGCTACCGCCTCTCTTCTAAACAACTATTTGCGAAAAACATCTCTCCATTCCTTTTATCATCCATGGTAAGTACAGTGTAATGCACTCAGTTGTGTCTTTTGTATTTTTTGTTTTTCTTTTTCCTATTTTGGCAGATCTTGTGATTTATGGTATTGTATGTATTGGATTAGCAATAAAGTTGCAATCTTGACATAATTTTGTAATAGAAATGGGGGAAGTTTTTTTAGAGGAAAGAAGGTTAGGGAGAACGAGAAGAAAGGAGGAAAGCAGATATATTTCTTCTTGCATTACATGGAGAAAAAGTTGGTATTTATACCATACATAATAGTGGGACCACCATATAATTTAACCCTAGCAGATTGGACAAAAGTCCTTCATTTAATTAAATACTAATAAGTCCACTAACAAGGCCCATTAAATATTAGCCCAACACCACTTGGCCATGCACTTCCTCCGACCCGAGACATTGGTCAACGTTCCCTTTTTCAATTTCATCAATTTTCCCCAATTCTTTCCCAATCGCAGATAACCCTAAAAATGAAACCTTTAACTCTGCTTGTCTTTCCTCAACCTTATTGCCATCTTTCTCCACTGCAAGCCTCTGGTGTCGTCCATTTCAGATCCCAAAAGCCTACCATGAGTTAAACTCACAACATTACCCCTTCCAAATTTCGATCTTTGTCCACAAGGATCAAAATTTGGAAATTTCTTTAAAATAAATTTTGTATCTTCCCATGAAATCATCCCTTCAGCTTCTTCGTCCCAATTTACCAAAATCTGTTTCACTGATTCCCGACCACGCTGGACAACGCGGGAGTTGAGGATAGCCACAGGCTCAATTCTGAAGACTCAATCTGCAGTGACATCAGGTAACCTTGGTAAAGCTACTACTCCTTCACTCACCTTTTTCTTGAGGAGGGATACGTGGAACACGGGATGTACACGGGATCCCTCCGGCAGTTCGAGTTTGTATGCCACAACACCTATTTTTTCCAGAATTTTATAAGGCCCATAATATCGAGAAGATAATTTTAAATTCTTTCTTAACTGCACTGAACTTTGTCAGTAGGGCTGTAGCTTTAAGTAGACCCAGTCGCCCACCTCATAATATTTTTCTTCCCTTCCCTTGTCAGCATATAGCTTCATACGATTCTGAGCTGTTTGTAGGTTTTCTTTTAGCTGTTGTAGCATGAGTCTCCTTTCTTGTATAACATCCTTTACTTCTTGATTGGGAGTGTCAAGATAAGGACCTGTAGTTAGATAGGGAGGAGCATACCCATATAAGGCCTGAAATGGTGTCAACTTCAGGGCAGAGTGGTAGTTTGTATTATACCAATGCTCTGCAAGTGTTAACCATTTTAACCAATGTCTGGGACTGTGTGAAGTCATGCATCTTAGATAGGTTTCCAAACATTGGTTCAATCTCTCTGTCTGCCCATCTGTTTGTGGGTGGTAAGCAGATGAGAAATTAAGAGTTACCCCCATCACCTTAAAAAGCTCCTTCCAGAACTGACTAGTAAATACTTTGTCCCTATCAGTAATGATACTAACAGGCATCCCATGTAGTTTATAGATGTGGTCAAGGAAAAGTTTGGCCACAGCTTGGGCTGTAAATGGGTGGGACAAAGCAATGAAGTGGCCAAACTTTGTCAATCTATCAATGGCTACCAAAATCACATCTTTTCCCCCTGATTTGGGTAGGCCCTCTATGAAGTCCATAGTGATGTGGCTCCATGGTTGGTCAGGAATAGGCAATGGCTGAAGGAGCCCTGGTGAGGCTCCATGATGTGGTTTGTTGAGTTTACATATATCACAAGTCTTCACCAATTCTGTAACCTGTGATTTCATCCCTGGCCAGTAGAAAGTAGCTTTCAATCTCATATAAGTCCCTTGCACCCCTGAGTGTCCACCATAAGGAGAATTGTGCATAGCTGAAAGAATATGTGCCCTCATGCCTTGTCCAACACCCACTACCACTCTGCCTTTGTATCTGATCAAACCTTGAGAAAAAGAGTATCTGGAATCTGTGGTGTCTGCCTTGATAGCATCCCTAATCTTAGTGATATAGGGATCTCCCTCATAGCTGTTTAGGACCTCTTGTGCCCAAAGAGGAGTAACTGTAGTGAGAGCATTACAGTCTCCATTCTCTCCTTGTAGTCTAGATAAGGCATCTGCAGCTCTATTTTCTGAGCCCTTCCTATATTGTATGTCATAATCCAATCCCAGTAACTTGGTAATCCATCTCTGTTGCAGAGGAGACATAACCTTCTGATCTAGCAAGTATTTGAGGGCTTGCTGATCAGTTTTAATTATAAACCTTCATCCTTGCAGGTAATGCTTCCACTTCTGTATAGCTAATAGCACAGCCAAAAATTCCCTTTCATATATAGATAGAGCTTGGTTTTTAGGACAAAGTGTTTTGCTGAGGAAGGCAATTGGTCTACCTTCCTGCATCAGGACAGCCCCAATACCTATTCCACTTGCATCTGTCTCAATAGTGAATGGTTTGGTAAAATCAGGTAGGGCCAACACAGAAGCCTGCGTCATTGCTGTCTTTAATTGATTGAAGGCTACTTCAGCCTCTGGTTCCCAAACAAAGCTGTTTTTCCTTAATAGGGTGGTTAAAGGCTTGCTAATAACTCCATAACCCCTGATAAACCTCCTGTAGTAGCCCGTTAAGCCTAGAAATCCCCTAAGCTGCTTAACAGTCCTTGGTTTTGGCCAATTGACCATACAATTAATCTTCTGGGGATCTGTGGCTACTCCTTCTCCACTGATGATGTGCTCTAGATATTCAATTTGTTGCTGACCAAAGTGGCATTTTGATCTCTTGGCATATAAAGTATGCTTCCTTAGTAGGGTTAGGACTTCCCTCAGATGCACCAAATGTTCTTCCCAAGATTTGCTGTAGACTAGGATATCATCAAAGAAAACTAGAGTATGTTTCCTCAGACAATGCTTGAAGACTTGATTCATCAAGGATTGGAAGGTGGCAGGTGCATTGCACAAGCCAAATGGCATGACCAAGAACTCATAGTGGCCACTATGAGTTCTAAAGGCTGTCATATGTCTGTGCTCAGGCTCCATAAGTATCTGGAAATAACCAGATCTGAGGTCCAGCTTAGAGAAAAATCTTGAGCCATTTAGCTCATCCAACAGCTCCTCTATCACAGGTATTGGGTAGTTATGTTTGATTGTCATACCATTCAAATATCTGTAGTTCACACACATCCTCCAAGCCCCTTCTTTTTTCTTGACTAACAATACTGGTGATGAAAAAGCACTCTTACTGGGTTGAATCATCCCTGTGGTTAAGAGTTCCTCAATTATTTTCTCAATTTCATTCTTGTGGTAATGTGAAGTCGTATAGGGATACTGGTGCTTGGGTTGGCTTTCTGGCTTAAGTAATATTTGATGCTCTATTCCTCTTGCTGGCGGCAAGCCGTCCGGTTCCTTAAAAACGTCACTGAATTCTTCCAGTAAACCCTGCAGCTGGGGGTTTTCAGAGTAGTTAGGCTTCTGCATAGTCACCATATAAATTTCTTCTATCTCTTCCTGGGCTTTAGAGTGCAGCAACTTATAGAGGGAGTGATGTGTGATAAGTCTGCAGTCAACTGTGGACTTATTTGCATGTAACTTGATCCTTTTACCTCCACATTTGATGGTCACTGCCATTTGGTCATAATCAAGCTCAATAGGAGTGCATGCTTTTAACCAGTCTCCTCCTAAGATAATATCACAACCGTCATGTTGTAACAATCTGAGGGAGTGAGTGAGCTTATGCCCTTGCATTTTCCAGCTAAAACTATCAGCTTGAGATGAGCTGATAAGTCTCTGTCCATTGGCAACCTTAATGAGCAAGGGTGAGGCTGATATAGTCCCACATCCTATGAGGTGTGCAGTGGATTCTTTTATGAAACTAAGAGTACTCCATGTATCGATGAGAATCTGAAGCTCGTGCCCTTAACTGATGCCTTTGAACCTCAAGGTGGTTATCTCTGCATCCCCCTTTAGTGAATTTAGAGTGATAGGGAATTCATCTAGAGTCTCTGCTGCAGCTATATCCCCTTCAATATATGTTGTAGGATTATGTTGGGATAGTTCTTCTTCTTCCTCCTCAGTCATTATCAAATAACTGATTCTATTCTTGCATCTATGTCCCAAAACATACTTCTCATCACAATTATAGCACAACCCTTGGGCTCTTCTCTCTCTCATCTGATCTGATGTAAGGAACTTGGTAGGTGCTTTTTGGGGTAGACTCCCTTTGGTGACCGTGTTAGAGTTGGTTCCTTGAGGTAGATACCTGGAAGGATTAACAAGGGTAGGCCTAGTACCTGCCTTAATTTTCTTAGTGAGAGCTTCCATAGATATTAGCTGATTATGCCCCAGTTCTATAGCTTGTTCCAAGGTAGTTGGGTTAAACATCTTCACAGCTGTCCTAAGCTCCTCACTGAGTCCACTCAGAAAGCTTGCTACAAAATATGTCTCAGAATAAGCATTGTGGTCATAGAGAGTCATACATTCCTTAAGCTCCTCAAATCTTTCAACATAATTAGAATAACTGCCAGTATGCCTCAACTTGTTGAACTCCACCACTATGTTAGTTTCCCTTAGGTCTTCAAACCTAGCAGCTACAACATCCACAAATTATTTCCAGGTAAGATTAGAGAGCTTAGTGTTATAAGACTGATACCATAGAGCTGCTTTTTCTTCAAAATTCATTGTAGCCAAGGCTATCATTTGATCATCAGGAATGTTTGGTATCATCTTGAAGTAACTATTACACCTTAGAATCCAGACCCTAGGTTGTAGACCATCAAACCTTGGGAAGTCAATCTTAGGTAAAGGTGTGATGGCTTGCATAGGTTGAGGATCAATAAGATGCTTATTTCCAGCTGTATATTGAGTTCTAGAATAAGAGCCTTCTTCTGGAAAACAACTGGGAGGTTTCCCTAAAATGGAGTCTCCTTCCACTTGACCCTTGCCTTTAGTTTGGGTTTGTAAAGATGTAATGAATTCTGACAGTTGATCAAGCTTACCTAACATGTTTTCCTGCATCTTGGTTACAGTTTGGATCTCTTCCTTGAGCCTTGATTCAGCAGCATCACATTTTAAGCTCTCTGCCTGGAAAGTTTGATCAATCTTCCTTTGGGCTTCCTGCAGTTCTTTCAGCCTTGTGTTCTCAGCCATATCCAAAGACCGGTGGCTCTGTATACCAAATGTAATGCACTCAGTTGTGTCTTTTGTATTTTTTGTTTTTCTTTTTCCTATTTTGGCAGATCTTGTGATTTATGGTATTGTATGTATTGGATTAGCAATAAAGTTGCAATCTTGACATAATTTTGTAACAGAAATGGGGGAAGTTTTTTAGAGGAAAGAAGGTTAGGGAGAACGAGAAGAAAGGAGGAAAGCAGATATATTTCTTCTTGCATTACATGGAGAAAAAGTTGGTATTTATACCATACATAATAGTGGGACCACCATATAATTTAACCCTAGCAGATTGGACAAAAGTCCTTCATTTAATTAAATACTAATAAGTCCACTAACAAGGCCCATTAAATATTAGCCCAACACCACTTGGCCATGCACTTCTTCCGACCCGAGACATTGGTCAACGTTCCCTTTTTCAATTTCATCAATTTTCCCCAATTCTTTCCCAATCGCAGATAACCCTAAAAATGAAACCTTTAACTCTGCTTGTCTTTCCTCAACCTTATTGCCATCTTTCTCCACTGCAAGCCTCTGGTGTCGTCCATTTCAGATCCCAAAAGCCTACCATGAGTTAAACTCACAACATACAGTATCTAATGACCGCTACTCCATGATCAAGATTAGTCCAAAATATTTATCATGCGTCTCTGTAATCAATCAAAATCATAAAAAAAGATCTATACATATATATATATATATATATCAATCTAATACTCGTAAGAAAAAAATTTGTTCATCTATAATATTAATTATGTTTTCGATCGATGCAGATCTAAAAATCATGAAGATCAATACATACAAATATTTGTGGTTTCGTGTTTACTTAATTACGTTTTCCTTTCAGTAATTTAATTGAAACAATCTCACTTCATTACTAAATATGCACATCTAGGGCTGAGCAAAACCGAACCGCGGCCGAAATACCGAATCGAACCGTTGACTTCGGTTCGGTTCGGTTTGATGATTTTAAGTTTCGGTTCGGTTTCAATTTTAAATTAGAGAACCGATCACTGTTCGGTTCGGTTTCAGTTTGAGCTTCAAAAAATCGAAAATAACCAAACCGAACCGAAAAATAAATCTTAATTTTTTTATTTTATAATCCAGCCCAGCCCATTATTTTAGTAGCCCAACCCATTCCTTCTCACCCATCAATCCATCATAGATTCATAGAACACGACCATTCTAAAATAAAAAATATAAAATAAACTAAATTCCAAACACCTAATTCTTAAAATTCCAAATTTATCGATTGCCTCTCGCACTCACAGCTGGAACAAGTGCTCATCGGCGCCTTATCCTCCCACCTCCAACAACACGCAGCAGTAGCGACAACTTCGAGTATCCGTGCTCCGTCGATATCGTCGCAACAGCAGCAGATCGAAGCTCTCCCATTCCCGTCTTGTATCGGCAGCAGGAGCTCCTCTCCTTATCTCGCAACGGTAGAAGAAGGCCAGAAGCTCTCTTCTCCTCATCTCGAGCATCAGAAAAAGTCTAAGTCTCCATTTTTCTACAAATTACCAATACTTTTATTTTTCTACTTTCTAGAATTAATGATGCCTTTTCATTTTAGGATCATTGATGCTTTTGATTGTAGTTCCTTTATGTCTGTATGTAAGCTGTATGGAATTATGTGCATGTGTGTGACTTGTGAGATGGACACAGTGTGTTTCAATGACAGGGAGAAATAATTGAAAACTTGATTTTGGTGGGGAAAGAAAAGGGGCAAAAGTCGGTTTTGAGCAAACCGACTGAAACCGAACTGACTTTTTCGGTTTCAGTTCGGTTCGGTTGGTAACTCAATACGGTTCGGTTTTGGTCTATAAATTTATAGATTTGATTCATTTCAGTTTTGTAATTTCGGTTCGATTCAGTTCGGTCCGAACTGATTGCACAGCCCTATGCACATCACAATAGAGACAAAGGCAACACTTGTGGGTCCCCTTGGCCTTTGGGATGACCTAGTGGTGGAGTGGTTTTTCTTGAGACCAAAGGTTTCAAATTCGACCCACCACCAACACTACTAGGAGTGAGCTTGTCACACCTGACCTGCCAAGTGTGGTTTACTTCATCTGTGTAGATTTGCATGCTATTACATAGAAACGTGATTTACCCAGTGCACACCACGGTAGCGACTGCGGGTTACCCTTGACATTAAAAAAAAGCCAACACTTGTGACTAAAACATATGGTTCATTATGTTAGAAACAAAGAACATTGGTAATAATATATCTAACGTAAAAATGCTTCAAAAAAATATAATGTAAAAATGATGCAAGAGATATCTATATATAGATGTTAGGGATTATCAAAATGGTTATAAAATCAATCTATCAATCAATTAAGTATGTCAATTAAAATCAGATTACATTAATTCTGCCACGATTAAATTGCATACTTAATGATACGATTTATTCCTACCAAATAATTAGCCATCTCCCAAACAGATATAGAGATTGTAATTGTTTTACCAATATGTTTTTACGATTAATTGTTTTATAGTTTAAAATCAATCATATATTATATTGTATGTATAGATATATTCATGTACATTATATTATATTTATTTATATGATAGCAATATTAATATATAAATATAAGTTAAATGAGCTTACTATTTTTAAAAAGAGAGTTTTGGCAGGAAAACTAAAAAATTACTATTCATGGGACCGTTATGCTTTTATATATATAAAGATTAAGACTATTTATTTATTATTTATCTCAAATCGATTATAAAAAATAAATAAAGTCATTTAATAATCAATTATGGGCTCAATAAAAAAGATATAAATTCCACAAATGACACGCGTACTAGGCCCATGGCCCAAACATAAACGGGGCAAAATAACTATTTTCAAAAGATTGGGGTAAATTTTGTAATTTACATAAAAAACGAGCGTAAGATATTAAGATCACACACACAGTTTTCGCTCTCCCTCCAAAAAATGAAACATATTTCGTATTTCACACCTCTCTCATCTTCTTTGTAGGGTTAGGGTTTTACCATTGTTCCGAACTTCATTAGGGTTTTCGAATTCAAATTCACGGATTAATCGAGCGAAAAGAGTCGACAATGCCGAGAAACCGCAGCCGTAGCCGGAGTCGTAGTCGGAGCCCGGCGAGGAGAAAGCGCTATGACGACCCCCGCGATCGTCGCCGCGACCGCCGCTCGCCCGCGCCCACCGGCCTCCTCGTTCGCAATATTTCTCTCAGCGCCAGGTCATTTGCTTCTTGAATTTTTTATTTCCGATTTAATCGTGTTCTATTTTTTTTTTTCCATTTGTTGTTTTGTATTTAAAGCGAGTGATATTATGCCTGGGTACAGAATATTTGTTGAGATTCGTGGTGGTATGAGCGTTATAACGATTTTGCGATTCATTGAATAGTTTGATTTCAAACAGTATGTATGACGTGTTACATAAATAATAAGGTGACAATCTTTAAAAAAATCCCGAATTTTCTTGAACAACATAGTCCTTTGTTTACGAATTAGTAAAATGAATGGATATTATTGAATCCTTGTATTAGTTGTGTAGATGGCTAGATTTTTTTATGGGGATTTTTTTATTCTTTGTTTTGGACTCCCTTTTTTGAGTTGATATTGTTTTGGACTAAAGAGTGTTGTAGCTTAAGAAGAAAACTCGTTCTGTTTGAAGCTCATTTATTTAGCATGCTTTCTCTGTCTTTTTGGATTCAAATTTCTGTATGTGGAAGTTGCCCATATAATAGTTTTATTAGTTTGTGCTTTCCTTGCAGGCCAGAAGACCTTAGAGTTCCTTTTGAAAGATTCGGTCCGGTGAAAGATGTGTACTTGCCCAAAAACTATAACACAGGGTATGCTCCCTTCTTGTGAGTTGGATGTATTAAGCTCATCTTTGCACTACGTAAAATCATGATTGACTACTTTTTGGAAATGAATATGCAGGGAACCTCGTGGCTTTGGATTTGTCAAGTTCCGTAATCCTGAAGATGCAGCTGAAGCAAAAAGCTACCTGAATCATACAGTTATTGGTGGACGTGAAATAAGAATTGTTTTTGCGGAGGAGAATAGGAAAACACCTCAAGAAATGCGAAGGGTTACACGCACGAGGTTGGGTTTCTTTTCAGTTTTAACTTTTTAATGATTGTTGGGTTCTTTTGATATTGCACAGTGGTTGTTGAATTAATTATTTTCTTCTCTTTTATTTGCAGTTCTCGAGGGAGCTACAGGAGACGGAGTCGATCAGTGTCACCACGACGCCGATATCACTGTGGGTGGACATTTATATTTAATTTCCTGAAATGATGAATAAATTGTAACATTTTTCCTCCGCCTTCTTTCCTAGATGCCGATTCTGTAGCATTGCAAGACAACCATATTGTCGCACCTAATTTCACAATATAGCAATATATAATTATCTTACTGAGAGGTTCTCTTTTCTGTATGACAGCTTATTCACGCTCCCCTTCTCCAGAAAGACATGACTCAAGGTTTGCAGTTTATTCTTTAAATTTTTTTATGTGATCCTCATCCTCTTATCTTAAGTCGAACATGTTTCTGTAAAATGTTGCATCTTCTTAAGTCATTTCAGTAATTCAGTCTATTAGATGAATATTTGTCGTTCCTTGGTTTTATCACTTTTATGTATATTAGTTTTATATAGTTTCAGACTTTCTGTAGTTTTTCTGGTTGATGGACTCTGTTTGATTTAGTGCATTATGCTGTGGGGAATATGCACGAGTGGCATGGATACATTTCTTTCTGAATCATCAAATGCCCTCTTATGTCCTCTCTCCTTTTCTAGTTGAAAAAACAAACAGTTTTGGTTTTGGCTTAATTTGCTAATTTACGATCACTTTTTGCACTTTCCTTGGCAACAAAGGTAGAGAGGTTGGTTTGAGCTTTGACTCGCACATCTCTTTTATTTATTTTTTCCCCTTTTTAAAAAATGTTTCACTACGAAATCCATTTGGATAACAGGATTAATATACACATTATGTTTTGCCTTTTTTTGTGCATGGATATACAGACCAGTGTCTGCCAGGATGAGTATATTTGTATTATGTGCATATATATGGTAAGAAAATAGTTGGATAATTGATTATTATGAATATTTATTAATTATGATGTTCAAAGTTATTTTAGTGCAATAGTGAAATAGGTACCTGTATCTAAACATGGAATATTAAATCATGCGCCTATCCATTAATCTCTGTGGAGAATATAAAATTTTACCTGATATTCGACAACTCTCGGGACTCATCCCTTGTTGCTGTATTTACTAGGAAATCTGCCATTTCTCATAAGCATGTGTTGTGGTGGGTCCAAATGATACATCTTATCTATGCAGATTCTAAGTGACAAAGAGAGATAAAGAATTCCGATCTAATATGAGAAATGTGAAAAGGGACCATAAAGTCAAAGAGTACTTGCGTTAGGCTTTTGTGAACGCTCTCCAGAAGTTTCTAATTCCAATTTCGTCATGGTTAACCTTCCAACTTCTGTGGAACTATGTTTTTTGATGCCTTCGGGCAACCAACTCACTTGGTATGGTTACTGAAATAATTACAAGGACAAACATAATTTTTATTTATTTTTGCTTAGCTCGTTAGTTTGATTTCCTAATGCTGCACAACATCCAGTTAAAGAATCTAGAGCTTATATTTTGCCAAAGAAAGAAATCATCATGAAGAGGCAACTACTTTCAAAGTTATTACCGATTGAAGTCAAAATGCCCATGAAAAGATAGTAAGGGAGAGCTGTGAAGTTTTCTGATGCTGATGAACCTGTTCATGGCTGTAGAGCCTTAAACATTGTTTGGCTCAATTCTCAAAGTATCTAGGTTTTCCTGGAAATTCTCAAAAAGTCTTCAGGTAAAAGTCATGCTTCAGTCATTAGGTATTTTGGAAGGGTTGTCTTGTTTAGTAGCATGCATCTTTAAATTTTCTTTACTAGTGTTTTCTATAGTGAACATTTTTGGGCCTTGCTCCGTGACTTGTGAAATATTTATTTGGACAGCCTGACCTCGTGTAAGAACCGGAAATAATGGTAGCTGATTTTGTATTTTCTTCTTGTTCAGCTAGTTTTGTTTTCATTGCAGTAACTAATTATGTATTTATTGCCCCTTCCTTCCCACAGAGATAGGGGACGTAAAGGTAAAGCTAGGGATGATGACTATTCCCCACGCAGATCAAGATCTGTGTCGAGATCTGTTTCTCCTAGGGATGATAAAGGTCGTGAAAGATCTCGCAGGCATTCAAGATCCATCTCCCGCTCTGTGTCTCCACATGATGAGAAAAATCGCGGGCCTCATGGTCGGTCCCTTAGTCCTAGAGAAAATGGGCAGACTGGACATGCTTCAAGCAGGTCCCAGAGTCCTAGAAGGAAATCCAAGAGTCCTGCAAGATCCCCGTCTAGATCCTGAGACCTGAGGTATGTATCAATTATTGTGGCGTGCAGTGCTTCTGATGTTAGTTTCTTTCGTTCTCATGAGATGCTAACTTTGTGAGCTCCAGTGTGATAGAATATCTAACCATGACATTTTACCACCGGGCCGTTGCTATGCAGCTGTTGCTGAAGCTTGACGGTCCATTTCATTTTGTCCCACTTGGGGACTGGTAATGCCCGCTTTTGTCGGCCAGTGCCAGTGCTGCATCGATCTTTATTTGAAGGCGAGAAGAATCTGCTGAGGCTGCTTTATGAGGGACAACCTTGTGACTTCTGCCGATGTAGTAATATTATGTTTTAGAGGTTTGATGGGTTGACCTAGGGATGTTTCTGAATCTATCTGTATCAGATATTATTGAATTTGCGTTATCATTTGTATCTGCTATTGTTGAATTTATGCTCTCGGTTGTATCAGCTATTTTCGCTATATTTGAAGGCTACTTTTGTTATCAGTGATTTGAGATTTGTTGTCGAGAATGTTCACTTTAGTTTTCAAGTTGCAATCTTTTGAGGAAGTTTCTCAAAAATAACATAAAATTTAGTTCGATATAGTATATTCATGTTGCAATCTTTTGAGAATTGTACATGCAAGTGTATTTTTATTCCATGTTACCCCTTAAAAAAGTAATTAGCATACTGCATACAACAAACACCCTCCAATTATCTATGATAGACAATTTACACTCATTGAAAAGAGCAGTTGCATTTTGCACGTGTTGTTAAATATCATCAATTATATCTAATAATAATAATAATAATAATAATAATAATAATAATAATAATAATAATAATAATAATAATAATATCTTATCACTTGATTTTGTTTCTTTGTTAATAATGTTGTTTTCTCCATTTTTTTTATCATACATTTATATGTTTCATAAAGCTAGTGATGTTTTTATTCTTTATTTTTCATATAAATATATAACCATTTTTAAATTTAATTTTTTTGCTTCATTCTTAAGAGTTATGTGTAGATTATTTTGCATATATTCAAGTTTTATTTTATAAAAAATATATTCAAATAATATAAATATTGGCAAAGTCCCAATAGACAATAGTGGTCCGATTTCTTTAGACCGCAGCAGAGCACTATGAGCCACAAGGTGTGGAGCCTTCTCCTCTCGTGATGACTGCCAACAGTGAAAACGGAAAACAAGTGGTGAACTCTTGTGAAAAAGATACCCAAAATGAAACATAGATTCAAAGAACACGATATTCTTGATTCTAATTCTTGTTCTCTTACTTACATCATGTATTTTTTATCTGTGTTTCAAGAATCGGTATGCACTACGTACTATTATTTAGATATCCAATAAAATATAATATATAGATTTGGGCCTTTTTTTTTAACTTAGGTTTAGAAACTTCAATCATTGCCATGCATTCCACACTTTAGACTGTAGTGGTCATTTTTCGTCAATCCGATATGCTGGCCCAGAAGGGTTAAATGATAGCATACAATCGGTATTCCAATACATAAGCATTCAATTTAAAATTTGAAGTAACGATCAGTTCCGCCTTATCCGGTAAGGTTGACGGGTTCAGAGGAGTCGACACGTCTTTCAACCTCCTCCGCGATCCTCGCGAACCCTAGCTGCTACCTCCACCTTTAAAAGGAGGCCTCCCTCCTCATTTGAGGGGTACGCTGAAATACCTACAAGCTTCACATCACACCCTAAGAATACTGAGCTCACAATTTTCTAGGTTAATTCCACCCCGGCGATTCAACATCCGGCCTTCTTCCTACATTCTTCCAGGATCGAACGGCATTTCCCTAGATTTCTAGTCACGTTCTGGATAAAGATTATCGTCATTAAGCACCTTAATTATTTAATTATTCCGTATTTTGTTTCTTTCTACACTTCTTCTTTTCCTGACTTGAGCGTCGGAGGCCCAACGATCGTCAACCCCCCGACGGTCTTTGGCTCTTACGGTGTTTTCTGTTTTTATTTCACAGATTGGCCGCTGCTTCGGACTGAATCAATTAATTGCAGATTTCCGGATCTATAATTTGGCGCCCACCGTGGGGCAGCGATCTATTCGTGAAACGAAATGACAACGCCTAATGAGAGTCGCAGAGATGGAAAAGGACCCCAGCAAGATGGCAGAATCGCTACGCCTTCGCCCGATGTTGATCTGTCGCTGGCTGATGTTCTGAGGAATATACAACATCAAATGGCAAACACCACGGGGGAGTTAGCGCTTTTGAGATCAGAGAACGCTTCACTCCGCAGTAAACTTGAAGATCTGACCATCAATGACAACACGCATCATCTGAACTACATTAAACCCACAAATCTGTTCGGCGAGCCAAATTCGGTATATTCTGAGCGTCGTCGATCTGTTACTTTTACTGATCCATTTATTGCAGGTACTAGCGCGTCAGCACAGAAGGTAGACACCAGACAACAAATGGAAGAGAGCCCGCTAAGGCCACCTCCAGGGTTTGAATATCATGCTTCTGGGCAGGAAAGGTTCCGACACTAGACCCTCGAGCAAGAAAGGGTTGAACAGCAGCGCAGGTTTAACCAGGGATTCGATCAGAGAATGATCGATCACCCAAGTGAATTGGAGCAATGACTGGCTGGTATCGAGGCAATGATAACGCGAATTCCCGGTGTACCTCTACCAATCCGCAAGGCTGTACCAAATAGCTTTGCTGACTCACCGTTCGTGGATGAAATTGGGTTAACAGAGATGCCGTCAAAATTCACCCTACCATCTATGAAGTTATTTAACGGAACCTCAGATCCAGATGACCATATCGCACAGTATAAACAGAAGATGTTCATCGCAGCAATACCAAAGTACCTCAGAGAAGCCTGCATGTGCAAGGGTTTTGGGTCCAGCCTATCAGGAGCCGCACTGCAGTGGTTCACGAACCTTCCTAATGCTTCGATTGGATCATTTGCACAACTCACAGATCTTTTCGTAGAACAATTTGCCAGCAGCCGGAAAATTGAGAAACATTCAGATGACCTCTACGCCATTATTCAGTATCCAAATGAAACACTTAGGAATTATGTTGCACGGTTCAATAGAGAAAAGGTAGAGATACCAGGCTGCAACGTTGACACCGCCATATCAGCCTTCAAAAAGGGGCTAAAGAGGGATTCAGACCTTTACAAAGAACTCACAAAGTACCCGTGTAAGACAATGGATGATATTTTAGCAAAGGCATGAGCACAAATTAAGTGGGAGGAAGACGAAGACCAATATTATCGACCCAAGCCAAGAGGTCGAGATGAAGGAAGAGACTCCCGCAGAAATAATAGAAGAAGAACCGACCCTTACCCCCGCAATGATCGCTACAGACCTCGAGGTCGAGAGGATATTTCAGATCCATATGATCGACGCTTGCCAGAATATAACCTGTGCATCACACCCTCAGAAGCCGTCAATGCCCTGAAAGAACTCGGTAGTACAGTGAAGTGGCCGCCCAAGATGAGGAGTCCAGATCATGAACGTGACAGAACAAAGTACTGCGAATTCCACAAAGATCACGACCATAGAACAGATGATTGTATCGCATTACGTCGCGAAGTCATCGACCTACTCAAGCGAGGCCATTTGAAAGATTCGCTGACTGATAAGGGGAAGCAGACCTTCAGCAAAAATGATGAGAATCTGAGGGATCCACCAAAGCCCCCACCAATTGAGCATGTGGTTAATTGCATAACTGGAGGATCCGAGGTTAGCGGAGTGTCCCAAGCATCAGCAAAACGACACTGCAGATCTCTGAAATACACGCCCATGATACCAAAGCCCGATACCGAAATGGAACTCATAACTTTGAGTTTCACCAACAGCGAAGCTTCTGAACTCTCACACCCGCACCACGATGCACTTGTTATTTCAGTCCTTATTTCTAACTGCATGATCAAGAGGACTCTCATTGATGGTGGGAGTTCGACTAATGTCATTTTTTTATCTACTTTGAAAGGAATGCAGGTCCACGAGGCTAACATCGTCAAAAAATCAATGACCTTGATTGGATTCAGCGGCGAGCACAAAACCACCATAGGTGAAATTACACTACCTGTGTATACGGAAGGGGTTAACCTACACACCAAGTTTCAAATTATCGATGCACCCTCAGCATACAACGTCATCCTGGGGAGACCTTGGATTCACGAACTAAAAGCTGTACCCTCGACCTACCACCAAGTCATACGCTTTCCAACCCCATGGGGAATTAGACAGATCCATGGAGAGCAAATTGCATCAAGAGACTGCTACAGATCGGCTTTCAAGACTAACCACATGCAGGTACAAGAAGTAAACCAAATTGATGAGGCATCGACGTCAAACTCAAAATATGAACACGGAGAAAGCTCAAATTCAAAATATGAGCAAGGAGAAAGTTCAGGGTCGACCTCCTACGTCGAACCTGAAATGGAAGATCTCGATGAAATACAGATTCATCCCGACTACCCAAACTACATCGTTCAAATTGGGTCGAGACTGACTTCTGAAATGCGAGCAGAGTTAATCGCGTTTTTGTCAGAACACCATGATTGCTTCGCATGGTCACACGCCGACATCACAGGTATCGATCCTTCTATCATAACTCACAGGTTACAGGTCGATCCTGATCATCCACCAGTCAAACAAAAAAGAAGAAAATTTGCAGCAGAACGAAATCAAGTGATAGAGGAAGAAGTTCAGAAGCTAATTGATATCGGTTCAGTTCGAGAGGTGCAGTACCCTGATTGGTTAGCTAATGTTGTGGTAGTAAAGAAGAAGAATGGAAAGAACAGAATGTGTATTGACTTCACTGATCTAAATAAGGCATGCCCAAAGGATTCATTTCCACTCCCTCACATCGACACGCTTGTCGATGCAACAGCAGGACATGAGATGATGAGCTTCATGGATGCTTTCTCTGGGTATAATCAGATTCTCTTACATCCAGATGATCAAGAAAGAACAGCGTTCGTCACAAGTCGAGGCATCTACTGCTACAAAGTCATGCCGTTCGGGTTAAAAAATGCAGGAGCCACATACCAGAGACTGGTTAATCGTATGTTCGAAAAGTTAATAGGTTCGACGATGGAGGTCTACATAGATGATATGCTTGTAAAATCACTACAAGCCAAAAATCACATTGGGCACCTGAGGCAATCATTCGAAGTGTTAAGAAAATACAACATGAAGCTTAACCCCTCCAAATGTTCTTTCGGAGTAACGTCGGGAAAATTTCTAGGGTACCTCGTCACAAAAAGAGGAATCGAAGCTAATCCCGACCAAATCAGGGCAGTGGAAAATATAAAGGCACCCCGCAACATCAAAGAAGTACAAAAGCTCACGGGTCGTTTGGCAGCACTTAGTCGTTTCATATCAAAATATTCTGACAAGAGCCATCAATTCTTCAACACACTCCGAAAGGGAAAAGACTTCGAGTGGACACCAGAGTGCGACCAAGCTCTCAACCAACTTAAGTCCTATCTCTCAAGTCCGCATTTGCTCTTGAAGCCTAACTCAGGTGAGGTACTTTTCGTTTATTTATCCGTATCTGCTAACTCTTTAAGTGCAGTGTTAGTTCGTGAAGAACAGGGAAGACAATACCCTGTCTACTATGCCAGCAAATCGCTACTCGATGCAGAGACCAGATACACTCAACTTGAAAAATTAGCCCTCGCACTAGTCATGGCCTCGCGAAAGTTGAAGCCGTACTTCCAGGCGCACCCAATCAAGGTGGTGACGACCTTTCCACTAAAGACTGTGTTGAGCAAGCCAGACTTATCCAGCAGATTATCAAAGTGGGCAGTAGAGCTTGGAGAGTACGACATCACCTATTTACCCCGGACTGCAATAAAATCACAGGTTTTGGCCGATTTTATTGCAGATTTTTCATCAGAGTAGCATGAGCTTGCCGAAAAAGAACTACTCTCAATAACCGAAGGTGATAATTCAAATCACTGGACCCTTCAAGTTGACGGCTCCAGTAATTTCAAAGGGAGTGGATTGGGTATATTATTGATCTCTCCCAAAGGCGACGTTGTTGAAAGAGCGGTTCGATATGGATTCAAGACAACAAATAATGAAGCAGAATACGAAGCACTGATCGCCGGACTGACCTTAGCCAAAGATATGAAGATACCAAACATCAAAGTACAAAGTGACTCACAACTTATTGTAAGTCAGTTCGGAGGAGATTTTCAAGCAAAAGATTCTAGAATGTCAGCATACCTTACCATGGTGAAGGAACTATCAAAATCGTTCACAGAAATAGAAGTTACCCACGTGGCGAGGGAGGAAAATCGATATGCAGATGCACTGGCCAACCTAGGGTCAGCAATTGATTGTCAGTCATCGAAGCACATACCCTTAACATATGCCCAATGGCCAGCAGTGTGGAAAGAAGAAGCAGAAACCAAATCGGTGGAAATAGTTGAGGTTGAAGTCAGTTAGATGACTCCGATCATCAAATACATTACCAAGAATGAACTACCTGAAGACAAGACAGAGGCTAGGAGGATCAGAGCTAAGGCAATGAAGTTCAACATGATCAGTGGGTCTTTATACAGAAGTTCTTACTCAGGCCCCTACCTGAAGTGTGTAGGCCCAAATCAAGCAAAATATATCCTTGAAGAACTACACGAGGGAGAATGTGGAAATCACTCTGAACCATGAAGCCTAGCAAACAGGGCCCTAACAGCAGGTTTCTACTGGCCGACCATGAGAGCCGATTCAAAGAGTTACATTAAAAAATGTGATAAATGCCAGAGATTTGCTCAGTCCAATCACACTCATCCAGAACCACTCTACCCTTCAATAACGCTCTGATCTTTCATGAAGTGGGGCATGGACATCGTAGGAAAACTACCCAACGGTAGCAATCAGAAAGTTTTTCTCTTCACAAAGTGGATCGAAGCAGACGCATTCACACAGGTCAAGGACTGTGAGGTAAGAGGTTTTGTGTGGAAACATATTTTTTGCAGGTTTGGAGTACCAGCAGAGATTGTCACCGACAACGGGCCTCAATTTATCAGTTTTGAGTTCCAAGACTTCTGTAAAAAATAGGGAGTCAAGCTAACCTATTCCACCCCAAGGTACCCAGCCGCTAATGGTCAAGCCGAAGCCTCCAACAAAACAATAATGAACACCCTGAAGAAAAAGCTAGATAAACACAAGGGAAAATGGATCGAGCATCTCCCCAGCGTGCTATGGTCTTACCGAACCACAACGCGAACAGCTATGGGAGAAACACCTTTTTCTCTAACATACGGATCTGAAGCTGTCCTACCTCCAGAGATAGGGATTAGGAATGCGAGGACCTCAAGGGTGAACAAAAAAGAGAATAATCAGGAGCTAGAACATAACCTAGACACAATCGATGAGCAACGGGATCAAGCAGCAATGAGAATAGCTTCATACCAGCAGCAGATAGCCCGACATTATGATAAACACGTTCGGCTCCGCAGTTTCAAGGTCGAAGATTGGGTCCTTAGAAATTTTTTTCAAAATACTGAGAAAGTCGGGGCTGGCAAACTAGGCCCTAACTGGGAAGGTCCATACCTGATCACGAAGGTAGTAGGAAACGGGGCTTACAAACTGCAAACTGTTGAAGGCAGAGAAATTGCAAATAGCTGGAACGCAGCTCACCTCAAGCAGAATCATTTCTAAACCCTTAGCTAAATTTTCCAAATTTTGTGTTGTTTATTTCTTTATTCGAACTGTTACTGATTTGAGCGTCGGAGGGTCGATGGCTCTGCCATCGACCATCTAGTCATGTTACGTGCAGATTAAAACTCAATACCGACAACCGAGGCTCAATAGAGAAGTCCATGAAGGCTGACCTTGCAACCCCTAGGGTGAACATCGACCCTGAAGAAATGAGTTCGCATTCTCGTTTGTTTCCTTTTACTACTTTGAATTATTTTCAAACTTATTCCCTACATCAGTTACTGACTTGAGCGTCGGAGGGTCGATGGCTTAGCCATCGACCATCTAACCCTGTTGCCTATAGGTTGAAAATCAATGTTGACAACTCGAGTCAGATCTTAACATGCATTCGATGACAATGTTGACAACTCAAGTCAGATCTTGACATGCATTCGACGACAAATTCTCAAACGATGTTCAATACCAACATCTCTAAGGCATGGTTCAACCTCAATGCAAGTTCAGCCTCGATTCAAAACAAATTGTGATTTAGATAACTTGCATACATATGCTAGCCTTAGATCCTAGAATTGTAATCTACCGATCAGATTAAATGTAAAACAATCAATACATATATTTTTACGTATATGTTTCTAAGATTCTCTCGTTCACATATATGCCGTGCACTTGCAGGCATAACTTCCAAACATCGAAGTTGAAGAAAAACAAAGCTCAAGTATGAAGTGTCATTCAGAATGTCACTACCCTAAACGAGAGTTCAACATCGATAAAATAAAGTGGAGAATCACCATAAATATACTGCGACACCAAAACCGGCGGAAATAACAAGAAGTCTAAATGAACGACAAATATGCGAATAATAATAAAAAAAATCAGCCATGCGCTGTATAGCTCCATCACCCTACGATGCATCGTCGCCATAAAGGAAAGACAAATCAAGATCAGGATTCTTGTCCTTGATCATTCCTACTAAGCCTTCAGCTATCTTTATTTCCATGTCAGCACGAATTGATTGAAAAGCTTCAGAATCAGCTATTTTCTGGAGGTCGATCCCCTCACCTTTTTTAGCGGCATCAAGGGCCTTATCATGAACCGCCAATTCGGATTTATAATGGTCCTCGGCAACATCAAACTCCTTCTGTAGTTTGGAATGAGAAATCTTCACTTTGCTCAGACGACTTTTGTATGTTTCAGATTCTTCCAATGTCGTTGCCGCCTTCTTCTCAGCCTCAGCTTTCCCCCTCCTGACTTTTTCTACTTCAGTTTTCAAAGCAGCTACCTCAGCCTCAAGCTTAGAGGTTGAAGATGACTCAGCTTCAAGATTTGCCCGAGCACACGATAGTGCCATGGTAACCTACATTCACAAAAATTGAAACAAATTAATACGTCAAATTATATGTAAAAAAAAATATTATTGGATACATGCCTGAACAGAATGGTTGAGTGCGCGAGCAATCTGAGACTTCAATCCAGCTGCTTGTAGATTGCCAATGTCGACCGCCACCATCTCATTCTGCATTTTAGACCAGATAATGCTGGAGGGATCGAATGTAGCTGAATTTCGAGGAACTATCTCATTCCCTAATTCGTCGAGCGTCGGGCCCACTGGCCCATCAGCAGCAGAGGGAGAACTAAATCCCACCTCAACTACCACTGAATCTGGTTTCTCTCGAGCAGGTGTGGCATGTGGGGTAGGACTAGGAGCTGGGGCCGATGTCCTCGCCTTCTTACTTGAGGGGGCGTCAGAGAACGCCGACTCCCAGACGGGGCTGCAGACCCCAAAGCACCTTCCCCATTCGATTTATCCTTGACTTCATCTGCCTTAGCTTTGATCTCTGTCAATCGGAGGGTACGAGTACTACGAGGAGGCATCATGATAGCACTAACAGTTCTTCTAGCTCGCAAGATATTCAATGAACGATAGGCCTTAGGAACTTGGAGGGCTCTCTCAATTCGCTCAAGTGAGATACCCTGCGGCATAGGTTTCTCGGAAAATGCTACAAAAGAAACAAATGAAGATAGTTAAAAATGATAAGAAAGAAGTGAAGTACTATCCCCACAAATTAATGAAGAAAAAACGCACAAGCCAATTTAAAAGATCGAGGTGGACATTCTTCACTGGATTCACCACATGTTACCCAAAACCATTTAGGCTTCCATTCACCGGAGGATGAGATACAATCTTTCACAAGCCCTGGGAACCTGCCAGTCCATCTAGTGAAGTAATAGAAGCCCGGATTATCCGGCATTCTACTGATCCTATACAACGAATGCCACTCATCCAACGTCGGCTCACCAAACTTCAGGTCATACCATATCAATAGCATACCCACCATATGGCCATAACCATTGGGAGAAATTTGGGCTGGAGAAATCCCATAACTAGCTGCGACCTTCCTAAATAAGTTATGGAAGGATAATCGAACCCCTCTCTTAAAAACATCAGCATAAAACGCAACAGAATCCTGTGGAAGCCAACAAGCTCTTTCCGAAGACTTTGGGACCCTCACCTTCAGTTGACAAGAGACCCCATAAGATTGTATTAAGTTTTTTAGATATCTTTGGTTGATTGTAGATGGCACTGTTTCTGCCTTGAACCCTAAAGATCTATGGGAGCTATCTGCGATTTTATCTGTATTGTCAGAACCATCGACCTTCTCACTTGAATTCTCTATCTGATGAATGACCACGTCCTCGTCCTCAGCAATTGTATTATCGGTATCATCTGTACTGTCAGACCCTGAATTTGAGCCCTCGTCCTCAGAATCAGATACATCTCTTAAGTTCCAGATCTCACCGCATTCCATAGACCCTGAATTTTTCTTCAGAATCTTTGATTTTTTCGAACCTTCCGCCTCGGGGTTTCCAGTCTTAGGCATCTCCATATCGCACTGCAGATATCCAACATCTTATTTCTTATTTATTTTGAGGGTCGAATTTTTCCACTTATTCTCGGGTTCACAATCCAGAAAATAAATAAACTCACACAAATCAAGATCAAAAATAAAAAAGATGACAACTTACCAATTATCTTGATGTCTCTACGGGCTTGAAACTCATAAATAACGATGAAGATGGTCTTGAGCGTCTACATCAGAAGAAAATTTTCTCCTTCTTATAGAAGTAGCAGGTGACGTAGCTAGGGTGGAGTCTTGATCCCCAAGCAATAAGAAAAGCCCTATTTCAAAGCCCAGTTCGGATAGAAATTTAAGTTGCGTAAGGATTCTTCATTATCACACTTATCCTGTTACAAAAAAATATATATATATAATCGACCCTAGGGTCGACTGTTTTGAAAGGAGTAATGCTCGATCCTAGGGTCTATGGGTTAAAAGTCGACCTTGGTGTGATTTTCTCCGCTGATTCTCGACCCTACCTTACAATAATGATTTATGGCAAACAATATTGGATTTATGGTGTTCGATCTTACGGTTTGCATTCAAAGCCTTGGTCGTCCTACCTTGCAGCTTGCATTCAAAGCTTAGGCGTTCGACCTCTAAGTTATTTTATAACTTGGGTCGTTCATCTTCATAGCCCATATTCGGGGCTTCGGTGTTCGATCTTATGGTTTGCTTTCAAAGCCTCGATCGTCTTACCTTACAGCTTGCGCTCAAAGCTAAGGCGTTCGACCTCTAGGTTATTTTATGACTTGGGTCGTTCAGCTTCATAACCCATATTCGGGGCTTCAGTGTTCGATCTTATGGTTTGCTTTCAAAGCCTCGATCGTCCTACCTTGCAGCTTGCGCTCAAAGCTTAGGCGTTCGACCTCTAGGGTCATTTTCATGTACTGGGGTGATCTTTTCTAATTTTTGCTTGGGCTCGATGTTCGGCCTCACGACGAACGCCTTATGTCATTACCTATTTATTTGCATTACTATTCATTGTCCAGCTCCCGTGCTGAAACCTAGACAATGAGGGGCTAACTGTAGTGGTCATTTTTCGTCAATCCGATATGCTGGCCCAGAAGGGTTAAATGATAGCATACAATCGGTATTCCAATACATAAGCATTCAATTTAAAATTTGAATTAACGATCAGTTCCGCCTTATCCGGTAAGGTTGACGGGTTCAGAGGAGTCGACACGTCTTTCAACCTCCTCCGTGATCCTCGCGAACCCTAGCTGCTACCTCCACCTTTAAAAGGAGGCCTCCCTCCTCATTTGAGGGGTACGCTGAAATACCCACAAACTTCACATCACACCCTAAGAATACTGAGCTCACAATTTTCTAGGTTAATTCCACCCCGGCGATTCAACATCCGGCCTTCTTCCTACATTCTTCCAGGATCGAACGGCATTTTCCTAGATTTCTAGTCACGTTCTGGATAAAGATTATCGTCATTAAGCACCTTAATTATTTAATTATTCCGTATTTTGTTTCTTTCTACACTTCTTCTTTTCCTGACTTGAGCGTCGGAGGCCCAACGATCGTCAACCCCCCGACGGTCTTTGGCTCTTACGGTGTTTTCTGTTTTTGTTTCACAGATTGGCCGCTGCTCCGGACTGAATCAATTAATTGCAGATTTCCGGATCTACATAGACGATATAATTATATAACATGTATAATTTATATTTTTAGAGTAAATTACACTTTGATACCTATATTTTTTATTGTTTTTTAAAAAAAGTTCACTTTTTCAAAATTAACAAAATAGTACCCTTTTTTTAAAAAAAAAAATACAAATCCAACATTTGATCAATTTTTCGATACGAAAACCTTATGTAATTAATTGCATTTTAACATTTCTATTTCTCAAGCCGCGTAAAAATAATCATCCAATCAAAAATCTTAAAATACAATCAATAACTTATGATTTTTTAGACATAAAATTGATCAAATGTTAGATTTGTAATTTTTTTGAAAAAGTTTATACCTTTTTTACTAATTTTGAAAAAAATAATTATTTTTAAACCCCCAAATATAGGTATCAAAAATAATTTACCCTAATTATTAAATGGATGAAAGCCCAATATATTAGGCCCATGATAAATTCCATAATTTGATGACTTATTGGATTTCTCAATAAACAAATAAATGATGGCCGATGGGGTAAAATAATATATAAAAATATATGTATATTCTGAGATGTGCAATTTTTTCATATAAATATGAAATGGTCGTCTTTTTAACGTACAAAATAAAGAAAAATATTTTTGAGTCAAATATCACTGGATAATATTTTCTACATCGATGATTTATTTAACCACGTGTAGAAACTATTAGAGAGTTTTTTATTTGAATATTAAAACACTTCGATTTAATTAATTATGGAGCATATATCTTAAACCGTAGTTTTTTTTTTTACTCACACACCCGACCTGTGGTATTGAGGAGGTTCGAACCACCTTTGGCCTTCGAGCAACCTTACTCCACCACTAGGCCATCCCCACCGGGACAAATATAAAATTTATTTTGGCTTTGGCATATGATATGTTTTTAAAATTAATTATGTGACTGTGTTGTACGTATCGTATCTATATATATCCAAATTAAACATACACTTCATTTGAATTGCACTGAATTATAATTTGGATTGCTTTGTGATTATCTAAATTAAACAATTTCAATCAGTCGTTAAATCATTGCAAATTGACTGCCCAAAACCATCACTCAACCAACTTTATGAGAAGTATACAAGTCGTGGGAAACTGCATCATCACATTTAGTCACATTCGTCAAAATATTTTGATTAGGGTTACTCTTAGAAGAAGACTATCTCTATGAAAATTAAAGCATGGATTGACAATAATTAATTATCGAACCAATGCAACATCATTCAACATAAATGGAAAGTCTCTACCACTAAACTAACCAACCAATCATAATAAACTGTTTACATAATACACGCACGGGGCCTTAATTTTTTCAGGAGTCTGAGTCGACCTATCTTCTCATGAACTGTAAAGGGTAATCTGACTTTGCACGCCGCTATACGTATACAATTATATAGAACATGCATGTAGTTATTCAAATCGCGTTGGAAAAATCGGATGAGTTGTGTCCCTTTTGGGATGCCCTACTGATGGAGTGAGATAGTTCGAGATTATTTAAGGTCTTAAGTTCAAATTTTATCAACATATATTATATATAAGTCTTCCCGTTACACCATGTGTGGTTTACAGACTATAAAACAAAAGGTGAAATTTACCCACTACACACACCTTAAAGTAGCAGTTGCAGTTTACTCTCGTCATATTTTTCTTGGGAAGAGTTGTGGTATTAAGAATACATAATATTCCGATTAAAGAGTGGACATGATTAAGCATACCGATTATCTAAATTAGTTTATCGGAAGAGGGAAAGCTATCTTCGGGTGGAAAAGAAAATTCTATTTTTAAATTTAACAAATAAAATTATGCGACTTTGATGAAATTCTAGAATTGAAAGTCCTGTTTTTGACTTTGATATTCGTACAATAGAATAAAAGGAAATTGCCGACCAAATTGAAGGTGTTTAAATAATTATTAGTAATTAATTTGAAATTTTATTAATAATTGAGGGGAAAATGTAAATTAAAAACGAAATGTAACGATCACTTAAGGTCTACGCAAAATAACCGATTCAACTCATTTTGAATGCAACGACTCTCCAAATCATTTGGTACAACTGTCCAACAACAATATATATGCCCTAATTTTTTTTTAAATAATCAATAAAATTTAGGGTCTAATCTCTGCAATGAGATAATGATTTTTGAGGTCTTTTATTATTTTCACAAGGTCTAGGTTTGCTTGAGTTTAACGTAACGAGATGGGTGTGGTTGACAGGTCAATTAATCTAACTAAGATGTTGAAGTTTTGTGACAATTTTTTTTAGAATAAATAAAAAAAAAAACTTTTGAAATTGGCCTGTTTCGTGTGAGTCGTTAAATTTAAATAAATTTTTGGATGAGATTTAGATTTTACCTTTTTTTTTGCTTTTGACTGACGATTAGCGAAATTGTTTGCATATATATACACATACACGTAAACTTTGACATAATTTGTAATTTAGACACAAATTTTGAAATTTTATAATTAAACACAATCTTTTAATTTTTTGCAAAATAGACACAAATATTTGCAATAATGTGAAAACCAAACACAATATTTCATACCCAGTTTTATTGTATTAATGATACTCATCAATTATGATTATGCTATATATTTATACATATTTTCAATATTTCATGTTATATATCAGTTTTTCGTTAGTTGAAAATTTTACAAAAAATTACAAGATTGTGTTTTAATTAACATTTTAAAATTTGAGTTGAAATTGCAAATCATGTCAAAGTTCATGTATTAAATTGTGATTGATTAACCCTGTATATATATTGTGCACTTTTTGGAATAATTTTCTCGTTCCCATAACTTGAATTTAAATCAAATAAGTGCTATAGTAGCTATTATTTGTGGTGTCTTTTTAAGTTTTTATTTTTTTAATCTAAAACTAAATATTTTGATTCCTCAATCTTTAAAAAATTATGAAGTTGAATTTCCCAATAAAAAAAGTGTTTTTATTCAATAGTAAAATATATGTGTAATAAGATAATAGTTTGATAGTTATTAGATGTGACGAACCCACTATAATTTCTCGAAGTATTGGCATCCGACAAAGGATATACGAAAACAACCAAGTACCTCAAGTTGAACAACCAATTAAATATAAACCTCTCCTTTTAGCTTCGCTTTCAAAGATTTGCACTTACTTTAATTGGACATTTAATATATAAAGAATTAAAGATGGGAGAAAAATCATGATAAAAAATACTCATACAACGCCCACTTTGTTCTTTTTTCTTTCAAATGATCAATTAGATATTTTACTACTATGTCCATCCAATATATATATATATATATATATACATATATAAGTGCTTCATTTAAATATATAGCCAAGTATTCATATATGTATATGTATGTGTGTGTGTGTGTGTGTTTTGTTTCTAATAATTAATTAAGGCCATATTAATTTAACATGCATGGTTATTGAATATATTCTTTTCATAATAATATTATAATTGAATAAGGATGGTGTTGTATACACACACACATATAGAGCACAAGATAAATTCTCTATTATGAATTTATGATTGAAAGATCATATATATTAATTATACGAAATTGCAAGAAATAAAACAATTATAAAAAAGAGCTTGGAGCTGAATAAAATAAAATAAACTAACCAACCCTACAAATAGCTTTCGACAGTTATAGTGGGATTTAAACTTAAAACTTCATCAAATAATTTAATTAAATTAAAGTGTTTGGTTTCCTCCTAAAATTGTAACGTGTGAAAATCGTGATTACTAAAAAAAATATTCTTACCTTTTAGTGGAGCAGAAAAAATTAAAAGAAATGAGAAAAGAGATGGCTAAAGATGTTGGCTATTAGCCCTACTCTCATCACCCAAATAAAATAACCTTTTTGAACCAAATCAAGCATGTGCAATTGTGCGTCTCTATATTAATTTTGGTTAGTTTATTGCACATAATATTTTATATTTTATTTTAAATTATCTAGTGAACATCACACCTTCATTGTAACAAAAAACCATCCATATTCGTAAGATGTACGACAATATTACGATAATATGGGTGAAACACACTGGGTATGGTTGGTATGATGGAATGAAATGAGAATGAAATCACATTCTCACGTTCATTTACATTCGTAATTTACATTCGTATGGTTGATATGATTTTTTCAATTGGGAATGGTCATTCCTGAAGGAATCACATTAACATGAATATATGATTAGCCGTTATTCCTACTCTCATGGTATTATGTATTCCCGATTATCAAAATAAATTTTATTTTTTATTTTGCAAAACTATACTTTATTTTTTTTGTATTGACAAGTGAAATCTCATATTTTTATAAAATATTTTATTGAAAAATAATTTTATGATTTTTTTAAAAAAAAAAACTCATTGGTAATTTATTAATGATTCATAAAATTTTGTAATATTTCACAAAAGTACTAATGATTTATAGGATTACATAAAATATACAAACTCGCTAATCATTAGTGAAATACTTATTAAAAGTATACTCAATTGTTTCACAAATGTTAATAGAGTAAAAAAATCACATAATATTCAACTATATGTTATTAAAATATAATAGTATATTTGAAAGAAGAGTAATTTGTTGTTTAGAACTAAATAAGTCAATTCGTGTATTTTATTTATTAATTAGATGTGTTATAATAAAATCAATTCAAAAATGTAAGTTTCATTCCTATCTTATTACTTGTGTTACCAGCCAAAGGAATAGCAATATTCATTCCATTCCATTTCTACATACCGCCCATCCCCTAATCTTTATTGAAATAAAGATTACGCACGATCCATCAATTCTTATTGGTAATGACATTATAATATCAATTGTCTAATTTGGTAGTTAATTTGTCAGTATTATAAAGAATGAAAGAAGTATGATACTCCATCCGTCCCATTTTAATAGGCTGAGTGAGATTTTTTACGGAGATTAAGAAAATGATTGGGAAAGACAATTAATCAAGAAATTTCCTAATATGCCTCTATTTATTTCTCTGATATTGAATTATTACCTAATGTGAACATATTATATAGGAGTATATACTAGTAAATTAGTTAAATATCTATAGAAATATGCCTATATATCGGAACATATAAAAAAGAAAAATAAATCTATCAAAGTGGACAGAAAGAATATATAAATTATTCTAGATGTAAAATAATAAAAGAAAGGGTTAAGAGAAAATTATAGTGGCTCTTGTCCAAGAATGGTGCGGCAATTGATCAACATAATTTTAATTAATTGGAAATGGTTGGACTAGTCACGTTGTTTATGCACTATTGGTTCATATATCATTTTCAACACTAAAATCAAGATTCCTCATTACCTGCCTTTGGAGTGAATCATTGTAGCTGTTGAAGAAATTGCGGAAAACAAACAGTGGTCTTATTTTGAGGTTCATAATTAAAGTTTCAATTCCTAATATATAATTATATATTACTCCCCCTCCCATTTTGATAGACTTATTTTTCTTTTTCGTATGTTCCGATATATAAACATGTTTCTATATATATTTAACTAATTTACAAATATATACTCCTATTTATATGTTCATATTAGGTATTAATTCAATATTAAAGAAATAAATAAGATCATATTAGAAAGTTTCTTGATTAATTGTCTTTCCCAATTCTTTTCTTAATCAACCTATTAAAATGAGACGAATGGAGTATAGTGAGAAATTTTGAGTTTGGGGAAATTATTTTTTGATTAGTTATTGGTAGTCGCTACTTATTCATTAGTTATCGGCAATAACTACTTAAATATATATTTCACCTAGAACAATTTATTCTTGACCTTTTTTTTTCCTTATACTCACACACTTAACCTGCCTTCTGAGTTCTAGGAGACCAACTAATTAAGCACCACAAGCTCGGATCAAATTAATTTGGGTCAATTAATTGGATGATATTATTCATGAAAGTTTAATAGTTTTCTTTGCTTGACAATATTCACCATTAATTCAGATATACATCACCATTAATTCGGATATACATCATAAATGACAAATGCTTAATTATTAAAGATAGAAATAATACTCCATCCATCCGTGTTTAAATGATTATTATTTTAGGATTTTAATTTAAAATTAATAATTATGGGCTGGTCTCCTGTGCATAAGATGCATGGGCCGGCCCATGAGACGGGTCGGCCCATGAACCCGGATCCAACCCATGCCTAACCTAAAAAAAAAGGAAAAACAGAAAAAACAACGCGAGAGAGAGCGAAAGAGAAGAGAGCCGAGAGACAGCGCAAAGGATGACCACACGACGGCGAGAGAGGATCGGCGACCTCACCCGACCGCCGCCACCATCAGCGCCGCCGCCGGAAGGCCAGCACCACCGCGCCGGAAGCTAGGACGGAGACATTACATTATATATTGAAGAAATTCAATTTTGATTCAATTTTTTATCAAGTTCGAAAATTTCAAGGTAACACTCTAGAATTCAATCAAACCTATTCAATTGTGGCCATTGTAGTTGGAAAAATTATTTTTCAGATTCTTAGAATTGAATAATTTAGATTTTCGAAATTTTTTTTGGGAATTTGAAAAATATTCTTGGATGTGTATATTGCTTAGGATGGATGAAATTAACATGAATGTGGGAAATTATTCGAAAGCTCTTGTGATAATTGATGATTCTGACGGTGAAGTAATCCCCATACGAGCACAATACGGAGGTAAAATTTTTACATAAACTGATCAGGTTTTACCCCCATGACTCTGATACTGTACAATATTTTAATTGATACTTTCGTGCACATTAGGTAATACTGTGACCCTGTCTAGATCTCTGATTGTTGAATTCGAGTTCTTAAATTAGTGTTGGTGAATTATGCTTATTTAATCGAGTGTTTATGTTTGCTGAAATCACCCACAATTTTGCAGCTCGAAGCATTTTAGAATGCACTCTTCTTAGAATTAGAGCAATGAATATTACAACTTGAGATTCATATGAGGGCTAAAGTAGCAGATTTCGGTCTTGTTAGGCTTGCTCTTGATGGAAAAGCTTCGATTGCTACTAAACTGGCTGGAAAGAAGAAGAGCAATGTTGAAGGAAGCTCAAATTAGTTGAGTGAGTTTGGCCTCGTTTGTTTTAGATCGATATCAGGTTGGTACATGTCTTCAACACAATTGATACTTTCATACTTATTAAATGGTACATGTTCTATCTGACTGACTCACTTGTTAAATTTATTTTGCAGATTATTGGATTGAAGATTGCTCATTTTTTTAAATTTATCTTGGGATGTTTTAAGAGTTCAATTTGAATAAAAAATGTTGATTACTCTTGTGAAGTTTAAGAAGAAATGGAACTTCTCCACATGTAGTAGAAACTAAAGCTACAATGGATGCATTAGCTAGTAGCAGTTGCATTTATTTGTGTTTTGTCCTTTTTTGCACTCCTGTATAGTTAGGTTGCAATGATGTTAGGTGATTGATTCTAGCCTGCTTTGTTTTGCACATTCTATATGTATGAGCTGAAAAGGGAGTCCTTTAAACTTGATATATTGTGAAGCAAAAAAGATACAAGACACTCTTTCTCTGTCTGTGATTTTAAGATCCTCCTTAAACTGATATTACATTTGTTTCTAAAAATGATACGTTTTTGTTTTACAATTGATACATTTATGCTAAATAAATGATACTCTTCAGGATGTATTGTTACTTTTTTTTTAAAATGTGATGCTTTATAAATACACGAATGATACTAATATCATTTCTGAAAATAAATTTGACTTTCCTTAAAATCAATATACGTATCAAAATTACACCTTAACATGGAATCAACAGTTACTTTTTTATTGAAGATTTGATACTATATAGATTAACAATTGGTACTGCGATTGTATGTGTGAATAAATATAGGTCTTGTTTAATACAGGTTATGCTAGTTATTAAAAGGACAAAATTCAACATCAACCTGTAAACTACATACAAAACCACCATTCCATTCAATCAAAATAAATAATACAAAAACATCCATTCACCAACATACATCTCACAAAAATAAAACAAGAACAATATTTCAACCCATCTCCAACATTATAACCAACTTCATGTAAACAAACCCAAACCACCAAATCCAAACAACCAAATCCAACACATCTAACAAATCCAAAGTACCACATCAAAATATTCCTAAGTTTTGATTAAATATCCAGCGTAACACCACAAATATCCAAAAAATACATATAAACTTCTCACTCACTTCTTCTTCCTGTTCATGAATGCAAGCACCATCTTATACACTTCGAATCTTAAATCAACAGACTTCACGATAAAAAAAAAACCCAAAACATAAAACATTAAACACTTCGCGGTGACATTCACACCCTTGAAAGCTTCTTGCTTCTTGGACACCTTTTTCTTCATTGAGCAAACCTGATATAAGTCAATGAAACCAAATATTAAAACACACAAACTATGAAAAATATAGATTACATAATTACTGTATGAAATAGTTTGATACTACTATGCATATAAAATGGTACTAATAAGCATACAGAGTGATACTACACCACACGATGATAAAAATATAGACATATAAACCAATAACACTAACTAAACCAAAATACATATAAAAATCGAACCCATGCATGCACATATAAAAATCACACCATACTATACAACACAATACTTCAAATTTTGATACATACAGTCAACTCAAATAGTACAATTCTGTTTCAAGATTGATACTCCATACAAAAAAAAATTGTAAATTGCACACAGATAAAACATAAAACAAAATCTGATACTTGTAAGCATATGATTTGGTACTGATCAACATCAATATTGATACTCTATACAAAAAAAACACACAAATAAAACATAAAACAAAATCACTCTATACATAAAACACGAGCATCAATAAGAAAGGGGGAAAAAATCTGAAAAAATAAAAAAATAAAAAAATAATCTAAAGGCTGTAATTAAAAAGAGATTTGAAATTAAACCCCAAATTAGGGATGATATTCATATTCCATTCAATTGATGAAGAACGATTTTAAAAAATGGAGGATAAATCCAGAGAAAGACAAAGAGATATAGAGACAGAGAGAGACAAACCTGAGAAACGCAGTCGTGCGGCGAACCATCGAAGGCCGGAGCAAGTATGGACGCCGGAGAGGGTTAGGGAGGCGGCTAGGGTTTGGAATCGTGGAGAAGATGTCGCGACGGAGATGAGGCGGCTAGGGTTTGGAATCGCGGTGGAGATGTGGCGGTGGAGATGAGGCGGCTAGGGTTTAGAATCGCGGTGGAGATGAGGCGGCTACGGGTTGCAGAAAATGGTGAAGAATCGCGGTGGAGATGAGGCGGCTACGGATTGCAGGAACTGGTGAAGAATCGAGATTGAGATTGAGATTAGGAGAGAGAGAGAGATGAGCGGCTAGGGTTAGTCACAAATGAAGGAGGAAAATGACTGAAATGAGGCAAAAAAAATATTTATACCCCGGGTAGCGGATCCGGGCCGGGTCGGTGCGGGTTGGGTCCGTCTCATGGGCCGACTCATGCACCTGATGCACAGGAGATTTTACGAATAATTATTTTTTGAATTAATATATCCTTCCCTTCCATATCACAATCTTCATTTATATTTTCCTAAAAAGTTGACAATTTTTTTTTGTGTCCATATATTTATAGGGTTAAATTGGGAGAGGGTGTGAAAACATATAAAGCAATAAATATTTTGACATAAAATAAAATTCATAAAACAAAAAACATTTAGACATATAGAATATTATATAAATATAATTTTATAAGTGTCTTAAGTTGTTTGGAGACCAAATGTTACGGGTTTGAATCTACTCAATACCACAAGTCGGGTATGTGCGTATTAAAAAAAAAGATTACAATCCGGAAATAATTATATAATTAAATAGTTTGATGGACAAGGTAATTCAACTACATCAAAAAAAAAAACACTTTGTTGTACAAAAATCTACATCATTCCATTTGGATTGTTGGATCGAAAATATAATCATCCAAAAACAACAAATATGATAAACCGCTGATATATTTCTTTGTAATTTACGATTTAGAACAATGTAACTGTTTTTTATTTTATTTTTTCAAATTCGAACGAAAGTCACTTGATTTGGAATGGAATAAAAATACAACTAAATTACGCAATAAATCCTTATTTAGTTAAAAATGAATTGACCATTCACTACTATATCGACATCTAATAAAAATCAAAGACCACGTGTGTATAGACAATTAGACATACATGTAGGGGAGATCATTTCAGATTCGAAACTGACCCGTCCGACCGAAACCGACGCATTCGATCGGTTAGGTGCAGTCCAAATGTTCCTCAGGTTGGTTGTCGGGTTTAAATTTTCGGTGCAATTGATTCTCGGGTCGATGGTTGGTTTGCGTATTTTTTTTTCCGGCTACCCGACCCAACCGAAATAATTTTTTATTTTTATATTTCTCATATTCCTAAATCTAATCGGCTAGCCCTAATTCTCTTCAGTCTTCTCTGTCTCGCCCAAAGGTGAAACCCGACTCACACTCTCACAATCTCACACAAACACAGTCACACTCGGACTCACGCTTCTCCATCTCCGTATGTACTCTGACCGACCGGCCCTGATCAATCATCATCATTGATGCCGGAACGAGCGAACGGCCCATCTCCGACTGCGCTCTGTTGACTGCCCGTCCGCTGCTGCCTGCTGAATCGGATGGGCCATTATTTTGGTGATTTAAGTGAATGGGCGCAATTAGGTGAATATGATGGCCAAATTAATAATCATACAGTTTCGGTTCACCCAATCGAAATCGACCGAAACCAACATGTCGATGGTCGGTCGGTGCCTCTCACAGTCGGATCGATTTTCAGTCGGGTGGCTTTCACGGCGTCGGTGCAGTCGGGTGGAGTGAATTCGATCGATTCTCATCTAAACCGACCGTTTACTCTGCCCTACATACATGTTGGCTATATATACTAAAATATGAGTTAATACCTACAATTTCACGAAGCTAGTGATATTTCCGGCCATTAACACTTAAAATAATGTGATAATGCTCGTACAAATCTTTTGGAAAAATACCAATTTTTAACCTGACATCGAGCCCTTTTTCTCCTCGAAAATGTCACGCTCTCCAACTAATTACAATTTAATACAGGTGTTATCAAATGAAATTGTTATGAAAACTAATACCAACATGACTTTTTTTGGTACCAAAAATCTGATGTGCCTCGCCACATAGAGACGTGTAATATTGACCAATTAAATTAATGTGCAAATTTATTTATTCCACGACGATGAAAATTGAAAACAACACCATTTTGAGTTTCAGTATTAATATTAAAAAAAAAAAAGGGAAAATTTTCCATTTCTCGGGAAATACTTGATGCTTTTAAGATATTATAGGTTTTAAAAATATTAAAAATAACATCCTGATAAATAACTTAATGTTTGGAATTCATAAAAGTCAAATTATACTTTTTTTTTGAGTGAAAAATTATACTTTAAATATCCGTGTTTTGAGAACTTTTTAAAAAATGGTCTAATTTTTAAATTTAACTAAATAATCCTCACTTTTTAAATTTTTTACAAATCTAACATTTAATTTATTTTACTCGTACGCAGTTGATTATATTTTAATATTTCTTGATGGGAATGATTTTTTTATGTGGCTGAGATCATAGAAATATTAAAATATAATCAATTACTTATAATTTTTGAACTGCAAAAAAAAATTAATTTTGAAAAAAATATCTAAATATATAGATATCAAAATACTTATAATTTATGGTTAATTTACAGGGCAAGAGCAAGACCACTACAAACAAACAAATTTATGTCGCCATGATTTATTTATTTTATAATTAATGTCCCCTGCGCAATAATACAACCAAAAGAGAAAAAAAACCTGCTGAAAATCTCAAGAAAAAAAACAGTAGAAGGATAGAATTTGCAGATGCATCATCAATCATTTCATCACAGTTTTCAGAATTTTCAGACAAATAAGGTCACCGATTAACCACCTAACGCCACCAGCCGCAAACACTTAGCCACTCTCTCTCTCTCTCTCTCTCTCTCTCTCTCTCTACAAGCAAGCCCACCTCATATCAAACGTCTGTTTCTCTCTCTTTAAATCATAAATAAACAATCAATATCATTTTTTTGTTGGAATCCCTCTCCCACTCTAAATTCTTGCATTCCGCCATCGTCAAATGGAGCGGAATTCGCCGCCGCGAATGCCAAGTCCAGTCTACCTACCCGAAACGGCATCCCCCGCCGTCGCCGCCGACCCGACCGAATCGGCCCTCTTCGACTGGTCCGATTTCCTCGATTTCGACATCGACGAAGCACTGAACACCCCCTTAGCCCTCTCCGAACCCGGGTCGGGGCCGGAGCAGGAGCCCGGATCCGACGGGAGCCATCAGTCGGAGAGTCTAGACCGGGTCAGGAAGAGGGACCCGAGAATGCTCTGCCCCAACTTCGTGTCGGGTATGGTCCCCTGCGCCTGCCCCGAATTGGACAAGAAATTGGAGGAGGAGGAGGAGTCTGCGCTTCCTGGGAAGAAGCGGACCCGCATGGTGAGGGCCACCGGCGGCGGCGGCGGCCCGCTGCTCTGCCAAGTGCCGGGCTGCGAGGCCGATATCAGCCAGCTCAAAGGGTATCACAAGCGCCACCGCGTTTGCCTGAACTGCGCGCACGCCGCCACCGTGGTTCTCGATGGGGAGAGCAAGAGGTACTGCCAGCAGTGTGGAAAGTAAGTTCTTTTGATGGTTTTTGCACTATTTTTTTTTAATGTTAGGATGATTGGTCAACGGGGAGTTTATTGCTTTTACGATGTGTTTGTATTCATGCAAATGGGGCGGGGGTTGGGGGGAGGGGAGAACATCAACAATGCAGTATTGTGTGATTTTATCTGTGAAGTGCAAGGTGAGATGCTGCAAAAGAAATGGATCGGGTTTAAAGTTGTTTAGTTCCTTTTTCTCCCAAGTGAATAGGTGCATTTGAGATTATTTTCATGTTAGAATTGAATGAGTTGGTGTGTATTTATTGCTCGTGTTGCTTCCTTTGTTGGTTAGATCTTTCCTCCATTTCTTTTCAGACAACTATGTTTTTCTGAACTGATTGCATGTAGGAGTAGGTTTGTCTAATTCGAGAGATGGCAATTCATTTTTTGAGTTGATGTATGAACTATGGAGTGATACTAGTTAGCCCAGATAAATGTTCATAGTTCGTGGTTGTTATATGTTTTCTAGGCTTCGGGAGCTTAAGCTTTGATTCTCCTTTAAATGGCAGGGTAGGTGCAGATAAGAAATATTTTAAATGTCAATCCGATGTGCAAGTTGAATTGAGACTTAGATATGCCTGAGTATTTTATGCACGCCTCTGTGTTTCTAGTTCAGCTCACTTTGGCATTAGCAAGCTTTTGGCTGTAGAGTATTTCTAGATATATTAAGAGTGATAAAGGACTGGTGAGGAATCAATTGTTTCTTAGAGCAGGTGACTTCATTTTTTCTCAATTTGATTTAATTACAAGTGCTTACTTTTAACTCATAAGTCAAGTTATAGGAAGAATCTTATGCTTTGGTACATACAAGCAATTTTGAATATTTAGTGCGCAGTAAGGAGACTGAAGCAAATCATGATCCAACTTAAACGTAATGGATCGAACAGAAGTTTTATATTACCCTATTTTTGATGCCTTAATTTTTAATTTTTTATATGCACTGTAGATGTTCTTTTGGGGCAAAATATAGATTACCATTTATATTTCTGGCTGAAAATGGACCGAAATGAATTACTCTGGGCAGTTTTCACTTACCTGTCCGTGGCTCTGGCAGGTTTCATCTCTTGTCTAATTTTGACGAGGGTAAACGTAGTTGTCGGAGGAAATTAGAAAAACACAATGACAGACGTCGAAGAAAATCTAATGAGTCTAAAGGAGGCACAGATAAGGAACCTCAACAGGTTGTCTTTGTTGATGATGCGAAGGAAGATGATAATGCCAAGGAAGATGATGATGGAGGAAAAAGTATGACAGTATATTAATGTAGATGATAATTTTTAATTCTAACTTCTTTGAACTGCTTCCTATCTCACATTATATTCTTCTTAGATATGCCTGTACAATTCAGGGAATCCCCCCAAGTATTTTGATGTTTAAATTTTAGCAGGAATCTAAGATCAAATGTTGCTAATCTTGATTCTTGAACAATTAAGAACAAATTATTTTTCTTTGTTGCGAACTGTTGTAGGCGCATTAGATAGCATTTTTTAGGTGGTTGATCATCCTAAATGAATTGTTGATGCTTCAGATGGCACGAGTGATGATACAAGTCCGAGCAGTCAGATTGAAGAAAAGGAAATATTGTTGAAATCAGATGGGCATGTCTCTGCAGTGTCTTCACGTCCTGGTTCCCAGAGTTTTCTGAGCGAGAAGGTTGCACCATCTGCTGCACCATCTGCTGCACCTTCTGAAATTCATATTAATGGGCCTAAACATAATCCAAACTACAAACGCTCTTCTTCTTACAGTGACAATTTTTCCTCTGTGGTAACTCCCGTACCTGTGCATCTGTCTTTTATTTCCTTTTCTCTTGGGTAATCCAGATGAGTTAATCCCTTTTGCTTCTAAACTCCTCTCAGTGTCCCACTGGTCGAATCTCCTTCAAGCTGTATGACTGGAATCCTGCTGAGTTTCCTCGACGGCTGAGGCTGCAAGTATTCAAAAGATTCTTATTGCAGTTTAGTATTAGGGAGATAAATCAATATTTATCTCATTCCATAATGTGATGGGCTTAACATTTTGTTTTCTTATTTTTTTTGTAGATATTTGAATGGTTGGCTAGCATGCCCATTGAGTTGGAGGGGTATATCCGTCCTGGTTGTACCATTTTGACAGCTTTCATTGCAATGCCAAAGCCAATGTGGGTTAAGGTAATCCTGAATTTTTATTCTTCATATTTGGTGTAAATTTGAATGCTAGTAAGATAAATTATAGATAAGTGCTCTAAATGTACACTAATGTAGTCATGATGCATACATGTTTTCTTGAATGATGTACTATGTTTAAGTACATGCCTTACAGATATCTTATTTTCTAACTATTTAGCATCCTTGCCTCAAGCAGTTATTGGATAAACCAGCTTCATACATAAAAGACCTTGTTGGCTCACCTGGCAACATGTTATCTGGAAAAGGCACAATGCTTGTTTATTTGAATGACATGATATTCCGTGTCACAAAAGGTTGGTTAACATTCTATTGTATTATACATGTTTTTTATATGTTGATCCCTGGGAATCACCCATTAATTTATTCGTTCGTATTGTTAGATGCAAACAAAAAATTAGTTCAGTGACAGCTTAATATTTGATTTACTTTTTAAAATTTCCTTTTGGTGTAAGTTGCCTCGCCCTTTTAAGCTTTTCATGTTGATAATTTAAATGTTTGAGGGCCAAGGTACGTACCAAGCACTTTTTTGAAAGGGGAAACACATCTGACACTCTGAAACTGATCATTTGAAAATAATGATCGAAATTTTAGCACATGATTGTAAGTTTCTGAGTGGATGGGAATAAAATAAACATTTTTTCCCACAGAGCTATGGTTTGTTTGGTTGATATGTGCAGTGAAGAATCTTTCTTCACTACAACTAGCTTCTAACACTTTGCTGGATTCTTTGAAAACAGATGCACATTCAGTAGTACAAGTTGGCATAAAGGATAGATCTCCTACGCTTCATTATATCTATCCAACTTGCTTTGAGGCTGGCAGGCCAATGGAGTTTGTAGCCTGTGGAAGTGACCTACTCCAACCTAAGTTTCGGTATATACAAGTTCTTCTCTTGATAAAGATATTGCTGAACTTTCTTCTTAGAGTTTCTTCTTTTTAATAATGCAGAGTTTTTCTTCCTTTCCCGAGAGCAATTCTTTCCTCCATCTGCCTTGAAAGCACATGGTGCTGTACGGCCCGAAAAAAGATATTGCTACATTAAATATCTGAGAGAAAAAATTGAGACTGTAAATTGATGATGCTAGCCTTAACAAATATATGGAAATCATCTATGATTAACTTGACTGATTGGGGGTGTTAGATGCCAAATCTAATTAGTGTATAAACGGAGTTCACGAGTAAAGAGATGTTTGGTTTCATGTACTTTTTTTTCCTTTCTAACAATAAAGTTTTATATCAATATGATATATAATGTCCATTTTACAAATAGCCTTACCATTTTCGAATTTCCGTTAATATTTGGGCTCATTGAATCTGGATTTTTTCTAGGTGCTTAATAGTTTCTTTGATTTTCTATGGTAGGTTTCTAGTTTCCTGTGGCGGACGGTACATGGCATACAAAATTTGTGTTTCATCTCTGTGTTGTAAGAAAGGAGATAACAACTATTTTAGCCATCAACTGGTGAAGATATCAATCCCTCAAACTGACATGAACCTTTCTGGCCCGGCATTCATTGAGGTGAGATCTTTGACTTATTTTTACTCTTTGGTTGTTCTCGCATAAACTTATTTTTCCGTCGTTTCTCATTGTGCATCTAGCATTTAAAAGTACATTGAAAATTGTGGTTTCATAAATTGATATAAATGATATTTTTTACATGAAATTGATACACAAATTTGAATGAAGAAACATTGTCATGATTGCATTTCTTTGTTTCCTGATTTGACTACTTGCACAGGTTGAAAACCAGTCTGGTTTATCAAATTTCATTCCAATTTTTGTTGGCGATAAAGAAACCTGTGCAGAAATGGGGTTCTTGCAACAAAAGTTTGATACCTCGGTATCCTCCCAAGAACAACCGCTGTCGAGGCCAGCATGCGAAGTCCTCACCTCGAGACAAACACGGTTCTCAGGGTTGCTTTTAGATTTAGCATGGTCGCTGAAGAAACCAACATCAGAGCAAATTTTGACATCTTCACACATACAAAGATTCGACCATTTATTGGACTTTCTGATAGAGAAAGGGTCTTCTGTCATTTTGGAGAGAGTATTTTGCTTGTTGAAGTCTTCAATAGATAAAAATATCGTTGTTGGTGTATCTTGTTCCGATATGAGGTCATTACGGGAAAAAATGGGGATTGTACGAAATATGCTTGATGATGGAATACCGGATAAAGGTTTAGCAGTGACGTCTGCATCAGATGGAAATGTTTGCTGTCAAAGCTCCCATAAAGATGACCGATTAGTTGTTCCGGCTACTAAAACGGTATGAAATCGTGATTTTTTTGTCAAAGTAAACTTGTTGATCAGAAGTTCATAGTATGAGAAGTCCAAAAATACACGTATTTGAAAAGAAAAAAAAATGAAAATCATACAAAAATTGAACTTATTCTATTTATCTGCACTCTTGGTTGAGAGGTGCTTATCCATATCAATATTGAGGTGGTGGTGCCAATATATATATTTTGCAGGGAGTTCGAGATGCAGTGGAGGACAATCGAGGGGGCAGAGAGTCGTCATCACTAGATGCCGGTGATGAAACAGTTCCTCTTATCAACGGAGAGGTGGTGATGAACGTCAAATGCCATGCTCGGCCACAAAAACCTTCCGGTCTGAGATTACATCGAACATTTCTAACTTCACGATCACTTCTCATGGCTATTGCTGCTGTTTGTGTTTGTTGTGGAGTCTGTGTAGCCATTTTCCACCCTCAAAGGGTCAATCAGATCGCCACTACTATCCGGAGGTGCTTGTTCGACAGCCCCAAATAGGCCCTCTCTCTCTCTGGTATCGAATGTATGACATCTGGATCTCGATTGTGCATAACTTGCCATAACCATGAAGAAAGTTAACTGTAATCTCGTGTTTTTATTACACGCATGTCGTGATCTTGTTGTTAACTTTGTTTAGAAAGGTTTTTGTAGCTAACTCGATTTTCTTTGATACAATTTTCAGCGTCTGATAGATATTCAGGGATCAGGTTTCTTGTATTCTTGTTTTTAGTTTTTCTCCAACGTTCAATAATCTATCCATTAGCTTATTGTACATAGCAGTAGATCGAGGAGTGTAAACGAACCGAGGAGTGTAAACGAATCGAGTCGAATGTTGCGCATTAATGCTCAAGCTTGTCTTATCTCAAGAGCTCTCATGGGTTTCTGCATTAATATATTTGGCTCATTTTATTTAGTAATTAGTGTGTAAATGCCAAGTTATTTTGAATTTTTATTTCTTAATTTTGGGACAACCACAACCTTTTCGTGGTAGGGTTAATATTTAGTGGTGCCAGACAATATGAATATAATTTGTTCAAATAAAAAAAACAACTTGGATTACAATACTTTCTAAAACTTAAGTTAAAAAGAAAATTATCACCTATTTTTATCATGTAAGTATTTTTTTTTATACACAATTGGGTTCGAATCGATTACCAACTTGTGTATAGTTATTCCTTCTTATTGAAATCTAATCAAATCTCATAAATATCCCAGTTGTTTATCTTCATGTCATGCCAAACTATCCAATATTTTATATATTAATAAGCATGATTTTAGCCAAGATAAAAAATAAAATAAAAATAAAAAAGGTCTTTTATACTTTATTAAAACAAGCTTACCCGTCCATGGTGAAGTAGCAAACAAAACAAAAGGGCATGTGCTTAAATAAAATAAAAATAAAACTTATAATTTGATTCTCCAAAAAAATAGACAGTCAAATGCCTCTCTGGAAATTGCTCTGAACTATAGTATTTTAACTTGTTAGAAATGGATATCGGGCCTAACTCACCCAACCAATGTGGGATATTTAATATGCCCCCTCACGCGCAGCGTGGAACTAAGCCCCAATGTGGGATAACTCGATATTGGAGGCCCCAACATTGAAACTGGAGTTGGCTCTGATACCATGTTCGAAATGGAAATCGAGCCTAACTCACCCTTACAAAACCGGCTTGTAAGGGGAGGGTTGCCCTCACCTTAATAAGTGGCACATGCCACTTTCCCCAACCAATGTGGGATATTTAATATAACTTTTTAAATGCTTTTTCTAGTCTTTGAATGCGTAAAGTTATTGGCTAAAACAATTATTATTCAATGTGATATTTAGGTGATAAATGAATATTATATATAAAACATATATTTATTATATTTATATATCACTATATAGTACATATATCCTCACTTGATTCTATAGATTATATATTAAATGTGATAATAGATATTCTATTTTTATTTTTACATCATATAGATCGATATATTATAGAATCTTGATTCTAGATTTGGTAGGATTTAAAATACCAAATTGTGTGAAGACATGAGGATTTTTGCTATACAATTCTCCTTGCTCAACTAATTATCTCGTAATTAAAATGCTACGAGTTCAAATTTCATTTAAATCTGACCCACAAAGTAGTGAATGCTCATATTCCCCTCCACCACAAAAATAAATAAATAGAGTTTACTAAGTATTCTTTATTCATCTCCCAAGCCTATATTAGTATATTATGATTCAAGTCGGATATACTACGAGAAAATCTACAAAATAAATCATCATAATTTTTTATTTTTTTTTTGGAAAAATCGTGTCTTAATTTTATGCAAGGTAATTAATTTTATTGTCCTTTAGTTTATTTATCATTTGATGACGTTTTAACTAACTTACTTCACATGCTGAATCTGCCAACTCATTATTAATGTAAGAACAAAAATAAATAAATAAATTGGTGCATCAAATAATCTCTAGTAGTGAGTTCTGACAATGAAATTTTACTGAATTGGATCCAACATTTGTCTTAACAACTTTTCACTGTTGGTTCAAAATCATGATGGATTTAGTGGGGCGTCAATTAATGTTTAAATAATTTATAAGTAAATACATTAATTTTTCATGCAATTTGGATTGATGCGATTTAGGAAAAGTTTAGATCTTTTTATATTTCAAGAAAAAAATTACTTGACAGACAATAGTTGTAGCATTAACAGTTGTCTATTAGGTGATTTTAATAAATAATTTAGACAACAGTTTATTTTGCAACACACAGCGGTTTTGTATTTAATTGTTGTCTATAGACATCTAGTTTGAATTTCACAATAATTTTAATTTATACAATAAATTTTGGAATTTATAAAATGTTGTCTATAGGAAACTTAATTTTAAAGTTCGCTACAGTTATAGTTTAAAATTTAAATTGTTGTCATTTTGACAAACTTTTGTCATCGAATTTATATTATTTTTACATTTGAAATTTGTGATTGTTTCTGGACTACTATTTAATAGTAATTTACTCAAAGATTTCATTTGAAATAGAAAATATGAAATATAATTAATTTAATACAAATACATATTCTTATTTGTTTGTTTAAGCATACATTATTCTCAATTAAAAACACAACATAATTTAGATAAGTTAATTAATATTATATTTGAAAAAAAAATCATGAACGCAAGAGAGTTATAATAGTTTGCATTTAAACTCGATTATATTTTTGTACTTGTATTTGCATTATAATTGAATTTTTTGTAGTACTTTTGGTTGCAATTTGCATCTATACAAGTACAATTAATCTAGGCTGAGCTTAATTGTCTAATGCCCGATTTCTCTTTCATGTATGATTTACTGACTATTAAATGAGTATATGTAGATCACTTAATGTCAAAGGCATCGAAACCTAATTAATTAATTGAATATATGCATGCATAAGGACCTACTTCATAAATCAAAATAAAATAAATAAATTAATGTACATGCATGTATTATAAATTATATATTCCCGAATACGAAAATGATCGTTTTGGAATATATGCGTCGATGTATTAATTAAATAAATAATTTATTGCAAGCCAGCAGACATTCCCAAAACAAGAGCAATGTGATTAGCAGTCAAAAACTGGGTGTAAACTGGTTCACTATTTTTGATTGATGATGCAACTTGCAAGATTATATATAAATAGTTTTAATTAGGAATGGAGCCAAGAAAATCTGTATCATTTTTTTTTTGTAAGTGGGGATAGCGTCAATTGAAGTTGGCTGCAGCAATCATATATATCCTCCGTTATAAATATACACACATTAATATATAAATAAAATCTGATAAGATAATAATAATAATAAAAACAAAACTGATAAAAGAAAAAAATTATATATAGTACCTCATTGGGTACTACACCACACCTTCCGGATCATGTTACATCAACAATTATTTATTACAACAGTTGATATGGCGTGATCTCAGTAGTCATCTCATCAGGGTACTACCCGAAAGGGAACTGAAATAAAATTACATTCCTTCTGTTTCAAATATATATATATATATATATATATATATATATATATTTTTAATAATTTAAAATAAGTACTTACAATTTTGTCCAGAATTTCTATAACATTTCACACTTTTTTTTTTTGCTATAACATCAAATGTACACGAACGGGGGAGTACATGATGAATTAATGATAAGGGATATTATATGGAAACCAAAATCCCGAAAAAAGGGTAAAAAATGCGCTAAACTCATTTGTTTTATCGAAATTTTGCACCAAACTTTTCTATATTTTTGAAAATGTATTAAACCTCTAGTGTTTTTTAAAAACATGCGCAACTTCCATTTTTCTAAATTTTTGCCCAAAATATTCCTTTTTTTAAATCTAATTTTGAAAAAGAAGAAGAATTTATGCATATCTTTAATTTAAATCACAGAAAATATTTAATTTGGAGTAATTTTTAAAAAAATACAAAGGAGTTCATGTAAAATTTTAATAACATGAGACGATTTCACGCGATTTACCATAAAAAATAATTAACCATGTATATGAAGTAGAAGTAAAGATAAAAATAATAAAATAACTATATAATCTAAGAGCGGAACTGTTTCCCCTCCTACTTACTTCAATTTTTTTTAATTAAATAACATAAATTTCATCAATAGTTAATAAATTTTAGAACTTTGACCCATTAAAGTTAGAAAATATTTCATTTTCTTGCATAATTAACTTTTTTTATGTTGCGTTTCGAATTTGAATTTGCAGAGTTTGTATGGTGTATCATGATTATTTTTTAGGTGGATTGCCTGTTTATTTCTGGTATATCAATTAATTTTTTTTTGGTTCGAACCGCAGCACCAGCTGTATTGCTTCTATATACAAAATTATTTCCAACTTGCACTTATATATATAATTCAACCAAAATATATACATTTGAGTATATATATATATTTTTTTTGCGTAATCCCTCACAAATACAATTTTACTAGTAGAAAAATCTTATGTAACAAACTTCATTTAAAAAGTATTAGTGGAATTCAAATTATGCTACCATTAAAAGTTAAAACCACCTCCAAGAGGAAAATTTGACGCTTTATACTCTCTTCTATATTGTGTATGTACATGTATAAATATATACATACATATCTTTTTACAGGGGAAAATTTGTACCCACTATTATATTTGTAGATTTTCTTTGAGTACAATAAACTCAACTAAGAAATCATTATTAGAAACGGTCATATATTTGAGAGAGAGAGAGAGAGCGAGAGAGAGAGAGAGAGAGAGAGAGAGAGAGAGAGATCCTTAATTCTTTGAAGGTCTGAAGAGACGTCAGGGTTTCTGGGTTAAATTTTGGTTTTGAACCTAGTTGTCAATTTCAATGACAATAATGGACGCATCATGATAAAAAAAACTATGTTAAATTTGATTTTAATTAAGTAAATTATAAATATGTCATTGGATTAATATTGCATGTGTTTTGAGTTTTGATTGAGAATTAGTATTTGATTAGATGGTTTGCGTGTTAATTTTATTTACTCTTTTTTTTTTAATTTGTTGAAAAATAACTAGGAGATGGATGTTAATTTGATTCTAAATACATTAATTAACCTCCCCCACCCCCTAACATAGATTCTTGATTCCTCCTATCGAATTTAAGATTAGATTAAATTTGAAGAAATTATTAGAAAAGAAAAATCTTCTGCACTGAGCTGTGATGTCATTATTTAATTAATTTCTTCTAAGTTTGAATGTTGAACATATTCATTTAGGTCAACAAGATGGGCCGAATATATGTCTTTTTTTTTTTTTTTTTTTCCATTTGAGATCCTTTAGTCCCAACTTGTGTGTATCAACTGTGTACCAATCCTTAAAATTATTATTTTTTATTTTTTTCTTCAATTTTAATTTTTTTAAGTTTAGTATAATTTTACAATTTTATTTAGGGTTTATTCCACCCAATTAGGATTTATAATTATTTTTTAATATTTAATTTGTATTTTTTTAGTAAATATAATTCATTTTTGGGGTTGTTTAAAATTTTCAATTTTTAGCAATAAATATTAATTAGATTAGTTATAATATAATAATTTTTTATTTTTACAAAAAACATTACTAACAATATATCATTTTAATGTTGGCACATGGTTGACACACAAAATTGGGACTAAAGAATCGCTACTCCTTTTTTTCTTCTTTTTTTTTCGGTGGGAGGGGGGGTGGGGGGGGGGGGGGGGAGGGGACAGCTAGTATATTATATGTATATATATCTTATGGCATTAAATTAAGTTTACATGAACGCTTGCAATTAATATATTGAAGCTAAGTCTCATCATGTAAAACGATTTCTAGCCCCATTCCACTCTTATAATTAAAAAACCATGGGTGGTTTAATATATTGGAAATCATTATACACAAGCAAATTAAATTCAATGGAAAGAAATTATAGAAAGATTAGTTAGTTTAATAAATTATTTTTCATTTCATGTTACAGTGTAATTTTTTAGTCGACTAAAAAGATTAGCTAGGCCACCCCATGAGCTCATGCATATGTGGAATCAATATATGTATCTTTGATTGAAGGATTTTTGTATAGATCAATCCATCTAGCTTAAAAAACGCGTGGTAGTGAGATTTGAACTTATGGTAATTCGTCCGTATATTTATTTAAATGTATGTGTTGTCACATGTTTCTTGCAGGGTAGGAATTAGATTTTTTTTTTCCCAAACTGCAAATCTGTCTTCAATTTTTTCTTTTCCCATATAAAATAGCGTGGGCTGACAAGATCCCACGTCAGTGACAGCTTCAATTCACATGAAATCAAATCTCCACCCTTAAAACACCCTTCTAAAATATTTTATTATTTTAACACCTAATCATTAACATTGTACAACCCCCTGCTGCATTAATTTCAATCGTATCTAAATCATCAGCAGCCTCTGCATGTACATTGCACACACACACACACGTATCCGTGTGTATGTGTGTGTAACACATATATAAATGTAGAGCTCAAATCCATTGCATGCAGTGTGCATTTGTTCCTAGTTAGTGACATTTCTTAGTCCTTACAGCTTTTTTCTTTGGTTTTTTCTTACATTTTGAGTTGATAGATACAAATTAGATATGACTATTGATCAGCACAAAGATGTTGAGGATGGCCTTGCTGAACTGGAGAAGCCCTTCATTCAGCAAGAGAAACGCCTCGATTCGGACCAAGAAAACGGGTCGATTTTGATGGTGGTGTTGAGTACTTGTGTTGCTGTTTGTGGATCATTTGAGTTTGGATCATGTGTAAGTACTATTTTTTAAGGAAAAAAGATTGTATTAACATTTTTTTTTGTCGCTCAGGATCATCAAATATTTAACAAAGAGGGATCAAACCCAAAAAGAAAAAGAAAAAGAATGTTTAGCTCAAGTTTTTTTTTTGCAGGTGGGATATTCATCACCTACTCAGTCAGCTATAAGAGAAGACTTAAATCTATCTCTATCTCAGGTACTAATTCTTCTTCTAATTTTCATCTCAGTTTTGTTGAGAAAAAAAAGGTTGGAAAGTTAAGATTTTTTTAAAAAATCTCTGCAGTTCTCAATGTTTGGATCTATAATCACTATTGGTGCTATGATTGGAGCTGTCACAAGTGGTAGAATTGCAGATTTCATCGGTCGAAAAGGGGTACAAAATATTTGAATTTCAAGATTTTAAAGTTACAAAACTTTAATTTTGATCTGATTCTATAAAATCATGCGCAAAATTTCTTGTTTTTTTTTTTTTTTTTTTCATGGGACAGGCAATGAGGTTGTCAGCAGTTTTCTGCATCACAGGGTGGCTAGCTGTCTATTTCGCCATGGTTAGCGCGATTTTAACAAAAAATTCCTCTAATCCTTTGTATTTTTATGCTAAATAATTTGCATTAATATTTCTTCTCTAATTTTCTTTGTGAAATGTTATCCTAATGCAGGAAGCAATGTTTCTAGATGTTGGAAGGTTCTGCACTGGATATGGCATAGGAATATTCTCCTATGTGGTATGCTTTTGTTGTCTTAATCTCATAAACATGTCTTAATATCTTAACAAATTATGATGAAAAAGAACAATGTATGCAACAGGTTCCTGTTTTCATTGCTGAAATCGCGCCCAAGAATATCCGTGGAGGACTTGCAACATTGAATCAGGTAAGAAAAAAGACTTCTATTTGTGTTTGATGACAAAGAAAATCATATGTTAAAATGTTTTTTTCAACGTTTCTCAGCTTATGATTGTCTGTGGAGCATCAACTGCATACATTGTCGGATCAGTTGTAACATGGCGAACATTAGCTCTAACTGGTGAGAGTTCATAATCTGACCATTGCAACAATATTCTAGATTATATTCTAGATTTCTGCTAACTGATTTCTGTTTTTTTTGTTCTGATATATGCAGGGCTGATCCCGTGTATTTTAATTCTTATCGGCCTATTTTTCATCCCAGAATCGCCTAGATGGCTGGTGAGATTTACTATCAATTTTTAAAATGAATTGTTTGATCATATAAGTAAATTCGAAAATTGATCCAAAATTATGTTTCTTGCAGGCTAAAGTTGGCCGCAAGAAAGAATTTGAATCTGCATTATGTAGACTTCGTGGCAAGAATGCTTGTATTTTGCAAGAAGCCGAAGAAATTCAAGTACATCTCATTTCTGCTCAATGTTTTTCATTCAACACCGGTTTAATGCATTTACCTTGACTAAGTATGGATGTTGTCTGTTTAGGCTAGCATCGATGTTCTGCTAGATCAACCTAAAGTTAGAATGGTGGACTTGTTCAACACCAAATACATTCGTCCAGTCATTGTAAGGATCAAATTTTGGAGGACTTTATGTCTGAATATGAATATATGATATCTTAATCTAACAAGGTTTAATTTGTGTGTTTAAGGTTGGTGTAGGATTGATGGTTTTTCAGCAGTTCGGAGGGATAAATGGGATCGGTTTCTACTCTTCCGAAACCTTTGTAGCTGCAGGTTTTTCTTCAGGAAAAGCAGGAACAATTGCATATGCCATAATTCAGGTGTGACAGAATATTTCAAGAATTCTTAGATTTTTTCAAGAATCTGAGAAATGTTTGTGTATGAATTTTTGTTGCCTTATTGCAGGTGCCTATAACTATGCTTGGAGCAATACTAATGGATAAATCAGGAAGAAGGCCTCTTCTCATGGTGACTGTTTTTTTTTTTTTAAATTTCGCTCTTATTTTTCAATATTTAAACCTTAGCAAACAGAAAAAAAAAGGGACAAATAAACCAAATTTTAAGCATTTTTTTTCCAGATATCAGCAGCAGGAACATGCCTCGGATGCATAATGACAGGCGCCTCGTTTTTCCTTAAGGTTGTTGTCTGCAACATTCTTGTTTGTTCAAACATAGTATAGCTAAAAATGACTCATTTTAACATTTGTTACTATTTCTAAATCAGGATCAATCTCTATTTCTTGAATGGGTTCCATTTCTTGCTGTTTCTGGAGTTCTGGTAAGAACATAGCTGAATTTGTCGAAGCCAATAGCAATGACTAATAAACACACACACACACATGCCTTATGTTGAACTCTGTCTTGATTCTTGAATGAATGTGATCAGGTCTACGTATCCGCATTTTCAATAGGCACGGGGCCAGTTCCTTGGGTCGTTATGTCAGAGGTAATCGAGTTTAAAACAACATTGTTATGAGCAAAAGCTTGTTTCAAGATTGAACTGCCCGTGTTGAGGCACATCATGTTTTTTTTTTTTTTTCAGATTTTCCCTATTCATATAAAAGGTGTTGCAGGGAGCTTAGTAGTATTAGTGAACTGGTTAGGTGCATGGGCAGTTTCCTACACCTTCAACTATATGATGAGCTGGAGTTCAACTGGTGACTATCAAATTTCTTTTATTTCTTCACATTTTCACATTGTTATTGATCAGATGGCCACAAATTCATCAAGTTCTAATTTTTTTGCATTTTTTTTTATAAAATTTGAAGGCACATTTTCGATCTATGCTGGATTTTGCGCGATGACAGTAGTGTTTGTGGCCAAGATTATGCCTGAGACAAAAGGGAAAACATTGGAAGAGATCCAGGCCTCCCTCAGTTCATGAAACTGATGCAGAAAAGTCGAAAACAGCAGAAAAAAGTTGCTTAAAAGCTTAGTTTGAGACAAGTTTGTAGTGATTTCAGACAAAGTTAACTACATTTCATCACTCCTCACAAGATGTGATGTGTTTAGAAGCTGGATGAGTATCTTGGATTTGTGATTAGCTTCAAGAATGGAGAAATTTATGCTCGAAAACGCGGTCTAAACAGAGATGCGAGAACCAAGATTTTTGATGGCAGAATTTCTCCATGACAGATTTAGTTTGTTCAAATGATTTTTGATTTCTTTCTTTATTCTTCTCTTTTCTTGTTTTTTTTTTTTGTTTTTGTTTTTTTTGTTTTTTTGTTTTTGTTTTACATTCTTTCTCATTCAAGGAGAGATGAAGATCACAATAGTGGAAATTTTATTTGTATCATATAAAGTATGATGGTTGTTATTAGATATCAAAAGATTTAATTTCCATGTAATATATCTAAATATTATTTTCAGAGGAAATTCCTAATAAAATAAATAGAATATGCATGCAAAGATTATGCATGTATAGATTATGAAAATTCCACTTTTTTTATTTTTGTAATTGAATTTTTGGAATTTTATGTGCTAATAAAATAAATAGAATATGCATGCATGGATTAATGGATTATGAAAATTTCACTTTTTATTTTTGTAATTGAATTTTTGGAATTTTATGTACACGAGTTGATTTCTTAAATCGTGCGTTGTCTTGTAATTGGATAATCTAATCTTCATTTACTGTAATTGGATCCTTAAACTTCTATTACTATATTTTAAGAACTTAACTAAATTCTCTACGTCGTTAGGAGCCACAATATGGAGGTTGAAGTCATGTTTGACATCCGATTATCTTTAAATTTGGATTTCATTTCATTTAATAAGAAGATGTTAATTATGTGGGTCAATATCACTTAATATTAGCCCATTGGTTTGAAATCTGGGTTTCATTTCCCTTAATATCAAGGCCCATTAACATCAGCTCACTATTATTGTTCAAAAAAGTTTAATTTTAATTGTAGTGACTAACATTTTTATTTTGGGTGATTCTATTCACAGCCCCCAATTTTCTCTTCACAACCCCTAAATTAATTAAAATATAAATATTTATTTATTAGACATTTTTGTCCTCACAACCCCGCTATCTTACAACTCTAGAAAACTAAAATACAACCCCAAATACCAAATCTATAGCTCCACCTTAATGAAACAAAAAAGAAGTTTAAAAATTAAAATAATCCGCATTGTTAGACAAGAATTCATTATTGTGTTCAACAATACAACACCAAACAGAAAAAAGAACGAGGAATCGATGGAATAAATGTTAACCATTTGACATCTCAGAATCATATTAAAGACGTTGGAATTGTGCCTGTTGCTAGATAGGAAAAAATGTTCCAAGACAGTAAAGAAGTTGTATACAGTGCTCTTACTGCTTGGGTTGCATGGGAAAAATGTATTAATTATGACATTATTGGCATATATAGAGTAATTTAGGTTATCAAATGGGTGCTAAGCAACGGGACATGGCACCACCAACGGAACATATGGCCAGTTGAACATATTTCGATCAAGATCAAAATATGAACATTCAGATCAGTTAATTGACAGTAAAAAAAAAACCATAATCAAATGAATTTATATCTTATTTTCCATCAAACATGCGTATTCCTTGAGCTAGGGAACCTGGGCCTATTTTTGTTGGACGAACCATTTTTATTGTGAACACATGTTAAGAATAATGTTAGTTCTCTTGATTATTAATGCACATATAGTTTTCTAAAATATAAAATAAAATAGATATGATTCTACTAGAATTCTTTTGTTTCATTTTTGTTATTTTTCTTATTATATATGAAGATGGGTGGGGTTATAAATTGGGGGTTGTATTTTAGTTTGGTAGAATTTTTAAAATAGTGGGGCTATTTGTATTTGTTTTATTAAAGATTTTAAGTAGTGAGAGCTATACAATGGGGGTTGTATTTTATTTTACTATAGTTTTATATATTAGTTGGCGGTTGTAAAAGGATAAAAATGTCTAAAAATAGATGTTTATATATTAATTAATTTATGAGGTTGTAAAGAGAAAAATGGGGGTTGTGAATAGAATTACCCTTTTATTTTAATATTTCAAAATTTTCATAATGAAACCTAACTATTACATAATCTAACAAGACGCAAAATTTTTCAGCATTGATTTGTCGAAATTAAGAATATTGGATTATAACTATAACCAACTAAAATGTTATTTTTGACAAGCCACATCAAATTTGAGATACCAAATTTATTAGATTATGCAAACTTTAGATATTAATAGTAAGGGAAAATTATATATAATACCCCAACATTTGTAACTTATAATAATAATATTGTAATCTATATTTAATAATAATTTTACCATCATCAACGTTTCATTTTTGTCACAATTCTACTGTTCATAAACTTTTCTAATAATTGAAAGCTGAGTTATCACGTAAGAAAATACATGGACAAGAAAAAAAAATCCACTTACGTCAAAATGACGTCATTGACGTGGATCCCAAAAATCCAACATAATAATGACCGTCCAAGTTTCCTCGCCGGTCCATCAACTTTTTATAAAATAATGATAATTTCAAGTAAAATTTAACCATTTTATGTGGGAAAGATTAACAAAGTTTCTTATTTACGTGTTCTCCGCCGTGGTAACTTAACTTTTAATTGCCGGAAAAATTTAAGAAGGGTAGAATTATAACAAAAATGAACACACTTACGTAAATTTACTATTAAATATAAGTTGATGTATTAGTATTATTATTATAAATATAAATTGCAAACGTTGAATTATTAGGTATAATTTATTCTAATAGTAATTTAAGCACTGAGACAAAAGTGTTGGCGACTTCCGTTACTCCGCATGAAATCTTATAGTCCAAGGTATGTGTCCCTAACTCCTAACATTAAAATTATTATATTTTCTTCTATTTTTCTTTAATTTTAATTTCTTTTGCTTTAGTTTAATTTTATATTATTATTTAGAGTTTATTTCACCCAATTAGATTTATAATTATGTTTTATTATTTAATTTTCAATTTTTAGTTAATATAATTAATTATTCCAAAATCAAGGTATACAATTTTTACATTTTTTAATCATGGGGAAAAAAAATTAATTATACAATAAAACCTCTATAAATTAATACTATCTAAAATAATAAAATCTCCCAATCCCGACGTGGCCCTTTGTAAAAAAACATCAAATTCGATAAGATAATAAGATAATAACTTTTCGGAAAATCCCTTTATACATATTAGGTCCCATTAAAACTCTAAATTAATAATTCATAAATATTACAATTATAAATATTATGGTAATTTGCTAAAATATAAATCTATTGCTACTTGTTTTTTTCTTAAAATTTAAATATAATTGGATTTCATCCCTAACTTTTTTAATTGTAGCCAAGAGTTCCGGTGTCGAGTTCTCTGCAATAAAAAATTGTGAAGAGTTGATGTCGCGCTCAAAGCCTCCTTTATCGTGACTGGTTCCAACGGTATTGAATCATCTTCAGCTTCATCATTAGTAGGACCTTCAATAATATCAGCAATAATTTCCTCTAAACTTTGAACCGTTGAACATTCACCATTTTCACCCGCATACATCTAGCCTCATACTAGTCTGTGTGGAATTCATTTATTTTCAATACATATGTAGTAAATTTGCTGAATTTAAAAAGTCTATCTTTTACTTAATAAAATATTAATTTATCGATATATTAATATCTCTCTAAATTAATAAAATTTCATGGTCCCAAGATTATTAATTTATAGAGATTTTACTGTATTTTGTTATAATATAATAAATCTTCTCATGATTATAAACCTTACTAAAATCACGTAATCCTTAATATTGTACACAATTAGGTTCCGTCATTACTCATCCTAACCGAAAAAATAAAACAAAAAAGCAGCTTAGAAATTCTTGGACCAAATTTGGCCACGCGACATGACGCGCGTGAGGTACACTCAACCGGGAAGCAACTGTGAATAGGCGAGCCAACCGTCTCGATTACACATTCACACTCTCATCATCGCAATTCGCACACACAAGAGAAAATTTCCCATTCTTGGCTAACAAAATCTGAAATAATTCTAAGTTTTTAAAAAGGAAAATATGATTGTTTTATTTGTGAGGCCGTTTAAGGTAGTCATAAAATGTTATAGCTCCTCTTTCATTTCACCAAATTCTTGATGCTTGTGTGTAAATTTGTTGTCTTTGCGTGAGTGCTGACATCACTGATTACGTTTTGCGATTGCCCTCTTGGTATCAAGTTCAACCAGGGGAGCGAGCTAACTCAGTTTGAGGTGAATCAGAAGAGGAAAGGACCAAACCAAGACTCGAGGGGGCAACACCGCGACTGCTTGCTTTTCTAGTTTTGTTGTTTGATTCTTCTTGATTACTGTAAGTTTTGATGGCCCCCTTTTTGTTTTTTTTTTGGATGGTTGCGATTTCAATATAGAATTTGTATGTTTAATCTCTCAGCTTCGGTTACAGGCATTGTTTCGAATTTTTCTGTTTAATTTTGGTTGATTGCTTTTGAGTTTTGGTTTTATATCTGTCTTTGATTGCATTTACATATATGTTTATTTCAAGAGTTCATGAGTTTGATATAGTTTAGAAGTGGGATTATATGGTTTTTTTTTGGCAGTAATAATTGGGTGGAGTTTGCATTTTTTTGGATGGATTTAGCTAGTGTGTAGGAAGTGGGAATTGAGTATTTTCCTGGGGTGAAAAAGATTAAGTGCAATTTGAGCTTTTATAGCAGTTTAATCCTTTTTCCTTTTCTTGTTTAGTAGGAGAAAAAGGAAATTTGGAAAATGAGTAGGCCTCGAAGATATATTAGTGCTGGAGATTACCCATATGAACCTGCTGAATACTGTAGAAATGTGGCACGTGGTTGTGCTGATGGTGATTTTACTCAACTTACGAAGCTAAGGTCAGCGCCACACATGAATCTAAAGCGGGTGGTGCCTGGAGAGGCGAGAATACCTGTTTCCCCAGTGCAAATGCTGGTGGGTAGAGAATGCAACTACAGCGGAAGAGGGAGATTTTCTTTGTCGGATTGTTGTCATGTTTTGAGCCGGTATTTGCCTGTTCAGGGTACTCCCTCTGTGGTCGATAAGATGAAGAGTTGTGTGTATGTGTCTCAATTTTCTGATGATGGTTCTCTTTTCGTTGCTGGATTTCAGGTATATATAGCAGATGATTTTGTTATATATATGTTATTAAGATCTTTGCATGTATTCATTTGATCAGTGTTAAGCATTTCCTTTTTTTTTTGACAGGAAAGCCATATCAAAATATATGACGTTGATCAGGGATGGAAAGTTCATAAAGATATTCATGCCAGGAGCTTGAGGTGGACTATCACTGATACTTCTCTGTCACCAGATCGTCGTTTTCTTGTAAGATCCCTATATTCCTGCACAAGATGTCCACATGTGGCCTCATGTTTTGTTTTTCTCTTTCAAATAATAATTTATGATGGATTTATGTCATTTCTGAGAAAGATGCAGCTTTTAAGTGTGTTGCATATCTGTAAGTTAAAGAGTTATCAGTCAAGGACAGTGATCACTATAACTTTTGATCAAATAGATGTGAAATGTTGTTGCCTTTTCTTTTTCCCTCTCAGATGGAAATATCTTATTTAGTTTGGTTTGATGTAATCATCACAGGTATATTCCAGCATCTCTCCAACTGTCCATATCGTTGATGTTGGATCTGCTACAAAACAGTCTCATGCAAATGTGACGGTTTGTATTTCAAGTTACTATGCATGCTAAAGTTATAATCTGATTTTTAAAATAAGTGTGACGTTCTAGGACTTATGTCGAGTTGAACTTTTAAATGGAGAGTACATTGTATAAAACCCTAGTAGACAGTTTACCGGTAAAATGCTTCATCGATGGCATTTATTGCTATTTAACATTTAATTTTATCATGTTATTAGAAAATTACAGGTTCCAGTATCTGAATACGGGGTTCCTTTTATTATAACAGAACTGGTATGCGAATTTAATCAATACAGTCTCATGCAAACATGACGGCTTGTGTTTCATGTTCCTTCAATATTTTCCTTTTAAAGACACTACAAAAGACTTTGACTAGACTTGCTAAAGTTATAATCTGATTCTTAAAATAAGTACAATGTTCTAGAACCTATGATGTGTTAAACTTTTAAATGGAAAATACATTTAGACCGTTTCCGGTTAAATGCTTCATTGATGGCATTTATTACTATCATGCTGTTTATTTATGAATTTTACTTGGAAGACTATTATGCCCTAAGTTAAAATTGGATCAAGCCATCTTCCCTTCTTTATTCAGGAGATTCATGAAGGTCTGGAATTTTCATCTAATGTCGATGATTACGAGGATTATTCTTTTGGCATCTTCTCCGTCAAGTTTTCTACTGATGGGCGAGAAATTGTTGCTGCTAGCAGTGATGACTCAATATATGTTTATGATCTTCAAGCCAGAAAACTAAGCCTCAGAATCCCAGCTCATCGGGTATTTATGCCTAGTTTTCGAATAACAGCTCTTAGCATTGTTTTTACAATATCCATCAATGTAATTCTACACCATGTTATTTCTATTAACATGAATTTGGAAGACTTTGTGGATCCTTCGTTAAAAACTAAAAATAAAAAATTTGATGTGTGATAACAATTCCTATTCAGAAAAGTTTGACATCACATATTTTGGCAGGGAAGTGTAAGGACAAGAAGAGGCTGTTGTCAGCATTCAAAATCCTTTGAAATTGCTTGAGAAAAATAAGAGAGATTGATAGATCTATTAGGAAATTATATATAGCTTTCCAGAGCGAATAATTTGGTTAGAGAATCTCTTCATCTTTCTATAAATTGACTGAATCACAACACTATCTCTTCTTCCAATGAAAATGAAAATGGATTAGGACAAACACGTTGATAGTTTTTCAAATTCAGCATCGGACACAAATTAGGTTGAAAGGGTTATAGAGTGTAGACATGGGGTCTTTTAATCCATATTTAATGCATGCTGCAATATGCCGCAAAAATTGCTCATCTCTGTTGATATAACATCTGTGGATTTCATCGGTCCTACTCTAGCACTATCTATCTTTTGAGATTTTAGAGTTGCTAATTGGATTTGGTTGTTTTGTTGCAGTCTGATGTCAATGCTGTATGCTTCGCTGATGAAAGTGGCAACATCATATATTCTGGAAGTGATGATCACCTCTGCAAAGTAATGTTCATTCATCATTCTATATATTAATCAAACTTGAAATTTGTGTTGTTTAGTTGTCACAACGGAATATTTTCTGTTTGCATGATTGTTTTATCCCTCAATTTTCAAATATTTAAATCCGTTTGATTCTTTCAGGTTTGGGACAGGCGTTGCTTTGTAACAAAGGGGCAAGCTGCTGGAGTGCTTATGGGGCATTTAGAAGGCATTACGTTCATTGATTCTCGTGGAGATGGCCGTTACTTTATCTCAAATGGAAAAGACCAAGCAATCAAACTTTGGGATATAAGGAAAATGTCATCTAATGTCAACTAGTACGTGTATATGTGCTATTTTGGCTTCATTTTTATGTGTTTCATAAGGACAATCTTGCTATCAGTACATTCATAATGCTATCAATTCCTCTGCACATTGTTCCTTCTAACCACTAAAATTTATGAGGGAGCATGATAAAAGCCCTCCTATCTATCTATTCCTTAATTAACTTACTTTTTAAAGTTCAAATGCAGTTATCAAATTGGGTTTGGCTCTAGCTTTTTTTTATTGCAGTGATGAGCATTTGTGTTTTCTTGATTCAGCAATCCAAGACGTCGATATGCTGAATGGGATTATAGATGGATGGAATATCCAGAGATGGCACGGAATGTGAGACTTCCGGATGATCTGTCATTAGCTACATATAAAGGCCATACTGTCTTGCGCACTCTGATACGTTGTTATTTCTCGCCAGCATTTAGGTAATGAGCCTCAACAACATAATTTACGTGGTTCTGTTCTATATTTATGTTTCAGTTGGTAATTTTTAGATCAATGGAACATATACTTAATGTTTCTGTTCTGGATGTGATGATTGAGCTGTAATATATACTAACGATTGACTCATAAAGATTATGGTTTAACTTTGATGGCTAGCACCTTATTGGAGGTTGACACAGACAAATGTTATATTTGCTAATGATGGTTGTTCACCATATAGCTACTAATCTAGAAAGCACTGCATAAAATTTGTCGTTGCTTGTTATAATCGTGCTACTCTATTGCTCTCGTATATATCTTGCTGAACTAGGACTTCCCTCGGTACCTTTATAATGTGATGATGGCCCGACATCTCAGTTTCAACTTATTTTTCATTTTGTCGTTGAATTCTGCAGCACCGGGCAGAGGTATATATACACTGGATCAACAGATTCTTCAGTTTATGTTTATGATGTGGTACGTACTATATCCTTTTTTTGGCGTGGCACTCGTTTTACACAAACTGCGTTTCTTGAGAAACTAATGACATATTTATCACGATGTTGATCGCGCCTTCTGTGATTACTGCATGAGGACCGTATTCCTTTCTTATCCATTCCGCCTGCATTGGCCTCTATCTCTTATAAACTCGATTTCTCCTCCACAGTTGAGTGGCGATCAAGTTGCAAAGCTCGATTTCCACGAGGATCCTGTACGGGACTGCAACTGGCATCCGTTCTACCCTATGTTGGTCTCCTCTTCCTGGGACGGCATGATTGCGCGTTGGGAGTTTCCCGACGACGGTGAATGCACGGTTCCGGTTCGACAAGTCAGAAGAAGAAGACGGTTTTTCTACTAATTTTGGCACTCAAGAATGTGGGTGCTGTTACCATATCTTTAGCTCTCATGTGTTTTTAGCCATGTGTTTTACCAGAATGAATTGTGTTTTCAACTTCATTAATAATTAGGATTTTAGTTGGAGACTACATTACATGTTCATACATTCAAATCCCTTTTCTTAACTTTTATGTATAGAAATATTTGGCATCTGTAGTTTGAGCTTCACTAAAGCAAGTTGATCATAGACATTTCAATGATATTTATGAGGGCTCGAATATTGTGTGTATACGTTCAATGATATTTCATCGATGCTAGTACGAATGCATTCGTGTATATCCAATTATGTGCTTGTATACATGTGCGCATGTAAGATTGTGTCACAATCACTCTTCACAACGAAATTGAGATGAGTGATCGGGATATATAATTGGAAAATTCGACCCTACTTGATGAGGCACAACACATGCATCTTCGGGTGACATCTGTCCAACACTCTCGAAAATTTGAAAAAATCATAATAATTGAGTCATGTAGGTGCATGCAGGCAAGAAAGTTGTATTCTACCCTACCACATTGACCCACAAATTTTATTTTTATAATTTCTAGCACATATTTTAATAATATATTTTAAAAAAATTATGTATTTCAAGATTTTCAAATTTATTCTTAATTTCTTATTAACTTTTTATTTGTGTGTTTTGGTGCCCCACTCTATACGTATCTTCATCTAACTATTAGACGGTTGAACTTGGATTGTATTGAATTTAAACTAAATCAATATGTACATTCGATGTATCTTCATCCAATTTATTAGACAGTTGGAGTTGGTTTTCCGTATATCGAATGCACATAAGTTTTATGTACACAGGGCTCATGTAGCGTGCAGTCCATGCGTTGGGCGCACGTGAGACACGTGATATATTTTTCAGTGTTAGAAGTGTTATTTTCCATTTTTATAAGTAATACCTTTTCAATTTTAAAATATAGTAATAATTATAAAAATACCACCGATTTTTTTTTCTCTTTTTTTTAAAAAAAAAAATTAGCACACTTTCTAGTAAAATATACATGATTTATTTCAAGATGATTTGGTTCGGTATTAAAAATGATACCTTTTCAACCTTATGTACGTCCGATGTACGTGAGAATTTATCCAATTGTAATTATATGAAAAAGTGGAACGGATCAGATACTCCGTACCCTCCCGTGTTACATATCGTGTGCGATAAATAATTAGATGGAATTAAAAAATGTGGCTGGGTCACCGACAATGATGGAAGGATATCAACGTGTAAGATTGTTACATCCTCGTCCGTTACGATTGCGACATTCATTGAATTCTTGTTAAGGAGTAACCTGTCGAGTTGGTCATAGTTTTTGTCACTTTGATAATTACTCTTTTACTATGAAAAATAATAGAAAAAAAAATTCAATTTACTAATCTTCTCTTAGTGTAGCTTCAATTAGTTGTTAATCCCTCCCTATTTAATGTAAAAAAAGTTGTTTCGCAATCTTAAACGTATCAAAATAATTGGACTAAGATTAATTATCTTATAAATAATTTAATTGCGATTTGAATTTGAAGTCTTATCCTCAATTTAAGTATTATGACTGAAGTCAAGACTCAAGAATTCAGATTTTACATTCTAAAAAAAAAAAAACAGAGAGAGAGAGAGAGAGAGAGAGAGATTTTACTAGTCCATTTTTTTCAAAATATTTGTTATTTTATATATGTTCACACACTCTCCTCCAATTTTAATTCTATCTCAAATCCTAAAAATATATGGAGAGAAAAAATGTTGTCTTATTTCTAAGAAAATATAAGTGAATAAGATTTTATGTTATATACAAGTGATGCGTATATTAATCCATAAAATTAATTGTTAATTCTAAAGAAAAATACTAAAACAATAATCAAAATGAAACGAATGGTGTATATGTACATGCCATGCTAATTAGATAATAAAGATCATAATTGCACTAATTTTACGTAATATCTCAAATCACCTGAAAATATCATTTGTTTGTAAATTGGTAACCCTCAATAGTTGTGAATCTACAATGATTTGCATCATAATGTTGCAAATTTATTTCTTATTTTATTTTGTATATTTCCATATTAATTATATTTTATTAGTATACTGCACATCTATCTGAAATTTTCATTTACAATCGTATGCTAAACATGCGTTTTTATTTGATGAAAAACATGTGTATCATGATATCACTTGAGATCCTCTAGTCTCAATTTGTGTGTGTTAATCGTGTACTGAATCTCAAAATTATTATTTTTTTCTTTCATTTTTTTCTTCAATTTTAATTTCTTTAGATTTAGTATAATTTTACAATTTTATTTAGGGTTTATAATTATTTTTTAATATTAAATTTTCATTTGTTAGTTAATATAATTGATTTTTGGGGTTGATTATTCCAAACTTAAGGTATATAATTTTTAAATTTTTAGCAATACATGTTAATTATGATTTGTTTTAATATAATAAATTTTATTTTTACAAAAATATTGTTAATAATATATAATTTTAATGTTGGTATACATTTGACGCTAGATGATCTCTACTCGAATGATATAATACTAACAAAATAGGAATACAAATAAATTAGATGCAAATGCATTGGAATCTCTTTAAATGGATAAACCTCCCAAAATCAATCGAATAAATCTCGAATATCTAAATTATTAGAAAATTCACTTTATAACTATAAAATATTTTCGAAACTACCTAATAAATAAATACTTAATAAATATGCATATTTTTCCTTAAAAAGTGCATATTTGATAATCATAGAACCCGAAATATAGGTTATCTAGACATGGATATAAAAACTATTGATTTAGATTTGAATGATTGGAATTCATAATTATCGACCCATGTACGTCTATTTTTTTGTATTTCTTAATTAATTTTCAATGAAAATTACATGAATGGTCTAATTAAATTTATTAAAAATAATTTAAAAATAAAAAATGGAATACATGAATTTTAGAATATGGATAAAACTCATTAGAGACCAGTTTTATGAGTCAAAATTTATAAGAGATAATCACCGACACATTTATAATTAGTTTTACTAGTGTTTGATTGTGTTGTCTTGATTCGCTTTATAAATTATAACCCTTAATACGATTTAACACAAAACTCTTCCTTTAATTATATGGATTGATAATTTTAATCATTCAAGACTACAAAAATAATTTTTATATTTTAGATTTTGAATTGATAAATAATGTGCTATTGGTTGGAGTCCTGAATCCATAAAATTAGTTTTTTTTTTTATTAATAATAAGCAATACCATAAACGTAAGAGATGTCATTCATTAATAAAAGAAAACGTGCTCCGTTTCGATCATCGAGCAAACAATAAATAGCGCCTTTGAATTTGTCTCTCTCTCTCTCTCTCTCTCTACTCTACTCTTTACACACTCTCTCTCTCTCAGGTGAACAACAATGGCGTCTCCTGCAGCGAAGCTCACATTCCGCCTTTTGCTGGTGGCGGCGGTGGCTCTGATGCTGTTCTACGTCGGACGGCCGCTCTACTGGAAAATCTCCGCCACCGTTCACGACATACGGCACAACAAACAAACCGTTTCTGGAGGTTATTTTATTTGTTCCAATTTTTTTTTTCACGTTTTCTATATTTTCGAGTTTCAATTATGCTGAAATTGTGGGTTTTCCTGATAAAAATATGCCGTTTTTGCTTTTAGAAGCGCATTAGATTGCCATTTGATTGCTTCTCGAGTGATTATGGAATTCTTTTGTTTGCTGAGAGGCATATGCATTTGCTTACATAAAGTAGGGTTTTATAGATACTACACCTGATGAACTACTCGAGTACCGGATCTATTGTAGATATGTAGGAACGCAGAAATTCCGCCCTTTCTTCCACTCTGTCCCAATTGTGTGTATATAGATAGTTGATAATACAAAAGGTGTAGTTTAGCATCAATTAACCATGCATATGCCTACTTATTTAGATTAGATTTGCTTATTTAGTGATTTGGATTTTACACGTATATTCTGTACATGTTAAGTCATCTTTGTTACATAAATTTCTGATCTTTTTCCTGCTTTGTAATATGTAATGTAGGTATTTCACAAATTGTGCAAGAAGCTCAGCGACAAGTGGGGTGGTTCCATGATGAGTCGGATTCAGGATTTAGCGAGACCAAGAAATCTACTTCAGCAAGGAGGTTTCTTCTCGGTCAGGTTCTGTGAAATATGAAACACAAAATGTTTTTATTTATGGAGATTTTCTGATTTGCATTTATATCCATGAAAATATCGGGGGCACGTTTTGTATTGATAGAGTATATGTTTACCACTGTAGATTTAGATCTGGTTGAATAAATTTAATGTACCCCTTTTAGTTGGACTCCTGAACAATGAACAATGAGGCATGTGTTACTCTAGTATTATACCAATTTAGTAGATACTGTTAATTGTGGGAGAGGATGGCGATGTAACACCTTGTGGTTGTAATAAGTATTGATTCTTGAAAATGTCTTGTAAAAGGTGAAACATGAGCCTCTCTTGGGCTCTTTCGAAATGGTTATGCCTGTGCCCCTCTCTGAGGTTAAGTGTACGTCACGTCTGCTGATGGATTTGATTTACTCAGTTCTTCATTTCAATCCATACATTGCTCTTAAAACGTTTCTTCAAATATTAGTGATCTGCTGGAATTCGGAAATATCTTTCAATAAGATTCCAAAATAGTACAAATGTTTATAAATGAGTTGTGGATGATTAGAGCAGACAGAGTGTTTGGTCTTGTATGGTGTATGCCTATGGACAATGTTTCCTTATCATTCATATTTTTATGTTGTTGACATAAGTGTGCAAGATAGCATAGACTACAGAATGCATAAAGCCAAATCCAAATAGTCTTGGTTTGGATATTTTTGGCAATTCTTGGCTTGGTTATTGTCTGTAATATTCAAAAGCTGATCCAACTGAACCTTGAGCACCCTTATATGCGACTATGTCACCATTGCATGCCTTAAACGACTCTCCATGATTCATTATAAGGAAGAAAGTACTTATGTATGCATTTTGTCGGGCAAATAGAAACAAAGGAAGGTGTCCTTACCATAATATGCTCTAGTAGTATGTTTGCAAATTCGCCATTTGTTAATTTATTTTTAGGTTGCTCTGTTGAATGAAGTTCGAACCTGTGTTCTCTTTTCCTGGCATCAGCTTGTATACTAGTACTACTCATCCAAGTTATTCCGATGAGTTTACTGGGAAACTTTGTGATATTGTAAAATTATTGGTCTGCTGCCTTTTGAACCTGGCCTAGTTTTCCAAGTTGACTGCATAAGAAATATGTCACTATGGAGGACTTGTGGAAATATTATAGTTTGCTCTTACTCTATCGGCCAACTTCTTGCTTGTCTTCAACAGCCTCATAAAATGGCTACTTTTGTTAGAGCATTTTAATTCTTCCAATTTTCACAACTCTGATGGGAAGGTTTGAATTGTGGGTAGTTTTTTTTAGAGAGAAGAATTCTGGATTTCATTTTCTGCAACTTTATGGCTATACTGTGATGGCTCCTCCTAGTAAAACTCAAAATTGACTTGAGATCAAGCACCGATGGGCGAGTCTCATCCTTCTATCATGTGTTGTTGACTTGTTGAGTATTTGAAAATGAGATGGAAGAAGAGGTTTTGCAAAAATTGTATGTGTCTGGTGTGAGTTCCCCCCCCCCCCCCCCCTTAAATGTGTAGCAACTGATTTAGTCCTTGTATTATTAGCAGTTGTGTAGTTGCATGAATTTTGTTCCCTAGTTTATAATTCCTGTGTCGAATATTTTAAACTTTATAATTCATTGAATTTGTTCAGACCTAAATACACTGATCACTGCATGAAACATGAATGCAGGTATGTGTGAATTGTTAGAAGCTGTAGCATTAACACTTAAAATGGACTAATAAATATATGTATTTTCAGCTGGAATAGATTGGTAGTATTATTAGGCACACATCTCTTATCTTCTGCATTACCTAAAGCTGCTAAGCCTAGTAAACAAGGGGAAATTCTACCCTAGTCATAAAAGGAGAGAGAGAGAGACCCACGGCCCAACTGTATATATTTGAGAAAATCGTTGAGCTATAAGACTCGTGGTTTTGTTGTTTTAAATAAGCAGAAGAAATACTTGGGTTTTTGTAAAATTAAAATTTTTCTAATTGGGTCGTTGTATTTTTAGTTGCGTAAAATCAAGTCATTACACTTACATTTTTTGTGTTAAAATAAGGTCCTTGCACTGCTGAATTATATTGTTAAATTATTAATTCACTGTGTAGAAATATATTTCTAGGTGATATTTATAATTATAAAGTTAATGTTTATAATTACAAAAGCTGATATTAATATTTACAAATGGATGATTTTGTTTTGCAATGACCGTTTTAACAAAAGTATAAGTACAACAGCTGATTTTCCATACCTCAAAAAGACCTATTTATTTATTCAGTAGTGACTTCAATATAGTAAATTTGATTATCTATAAATTTAACGGATATATTTAGATAGGATGTCTATCATTGTTTAATTCTGAATGCTCGCAAATTATTCATCTTTTTTAGCTTTAAAAATTATCAGAATAATATTTGATTCGCTGTGTTACTATTTCATACCATAACATAAAAAAAGAAATCGATTTTTAAATGTCGGCTAATCCCATTTTAAGAGCATGGCCCTGCAATGAATTATTTTTCAGAAAAGTGACTATGATTTTTCGTCCAAGCTATCATTACACTCAACTAAAAGAAACAATTACAAAATCAAACGGTTGGAATTTGACCTGCTAATGTGCTCTAAGTTAACTAAAAGTAATGATGTCTAATTAACTTTTGAAACACCAATTAGACTTCCACTAATTGCAATGTGAAATAATGGGTCATGCTACAATTGACTTAATTATGATAGGAGATTCTACTTAATGTGGGTATTTGACTTTTCTATTTGCCCTTTATTCGTACATATCTAAATTTGACTTATATTAATTGTTTTTAACAAAATAATTTAAAAGAGGTAAAAAAGAAAAAAAAACATAAGCATGATGGACTAGTGGCTTGGTTGCATTACGTCATACATTTTGCAAAAGAGAAAGAGAGGGATAGAAAGGGCATTATCTTTCCAAACCTTCAAGAATTTTGATGTTTGTAGGGTTGAAAATCAAATTAAGTAATTTGATACTTATTTTAAGATTATATGCTAAAAATTAACTTGAATTGACTATAATAATTATATTAAGTAAGTTTGAATATACTTTTATGCATGATGGATCTACATCTAATTGGAATTTGAGTTTGATAAGTAATAAATATAAATATATGCACGTAAAAGCAAGTGAAAGGTATTAATGTAGTCAAATTGAATTCGTGCCTAGCTTTGTCATAGCTTCTTGGAGTTAGCTAGCTTTGATAATAACCTAACAAACTCAAACACAACTTTAGAAGTAAAATAATTCTTTTGAATAAACTTAAATGATAATATTATAGTCTAATTGTATCTATATGTTAATTTATAGCCCCTCTAACTAGTAGAATCCCCTTTCGGTTGAGATTCGCTCATAATTTTTTTTTATTGAATATTCTGTTTCATTTCGTAATTTTATTTCAAAATTCCCGTTTGGTTGATATGAAATTTGGTGTGGGAAAATAATATTATTCTTTATTTTTAAATTTCTGTGTTTTGTTCAGTTTTAATAGACTTTGGAAAAGTAATCAGACTCCTCAAAATAAAGAAAATAATGCAACTTTCCTGGATTTTTATTACCTAGTCCAAATTGGTATTTTGACTACTTGACTTTGAAAATCTTGTGCATGACCATTTTATTTTTCGATTTATTCATCATTAAATTTTGGATACATAATTTTTCAACAAAAAAAATTTATGGAAACAATGTAATTTTCAAATTTTTTTAGATTTTCATTATTTTATTTTTTATAGCTTACTATTAATTTTGAATTGACAAATTTCATCCTGAAAAATGATTTTTTTTTTTTTAAAAGATAGTTATTTTTTGTCAATGAGATAAAGATTCCAACCAAAATTGAATCATTCTAGCAACCATTTTTTACAATTGGTGGTAGGGCAATGACAGTCTCAAGACAATGAGCAACTAAATTATAGAATCAACAATAAAAATTTTGTATTAACCTAAAATAACAAAATAATCACCATGATTATTTATTATTTTGATACTCATATTTAATAACACGTTGTCTTCAAATTACTTCAACAATATAATATAATATAATATAATATAATATAATTATTTTTGTATGTAGAATTATAAACTACACTGTTCATATCTTAAAAATTATAAAAATTATCCATGAACAAAAATAATAAGAGATATTTTAGGTATTTCATTTCCTACTTATTTAATTTGAATCGAATACTAAAATGAGAATCATGATAATTTTCTAGTTATGTTCTAAACACAAGATAAATAATATCTTGTGATTCATTTTCCCCAAAATCACATTCATAAGAATCATATTCCCAGATAATTTTACTTTTTTTTTTATCAGTCAAACCAAGCTTATAGAAAATATACAATTTATATTATAGTTTCACTAATATACACCGTCAAATTAATTTGAATAACAATGCTTTAATTTAACGTCCAACATTAATTAGCAATAATTTAATATCGGAATTCCATCGTGACACGGTCCAATTATATATATCTAAGCACCCATTAATGGAGGAAAAGTTAAAATTTGACTAAAATAAAATATTTGTACTTGTGGGAGAAAAAGGGCGCCTCCTTTTTCCAGCACCTACTGCTCAATAAATTATGTAATATTATTTTGCTTTCCATTTTCTAACCTTTCTCTATCCATTTGCTTGAACCATTGCATGTTTGTGGAATTTGGAATTTCTATTTTTCTTTTTTATGTTTTAATTTTCTACTTCTGGAAAACGGTGGGCCTTAATTCTTTCATAAAGCCAATGCACATACATTGGCTAGAAACAAGATTCTAAGAATGAGAATAAATTAAGTGTTTCAACCATAATCACACCTTAAATTGTAGATTAATTGTAGTATAAGTAAAAGTTCGATCTAAAAGGATCGACATAAATGTGTAGTCTAATCTCGAATATATCAATCCCTATATATATATATATATTAGTATAATTATTTAACCTTCTTTAAGTTATATATCATATATGTATATGGAGAAGGGATCATGTGTATTAATAACCATATCTAGGGGAGAAATAAACCCACGCACAAGCACATAAAACATTCAGCCAAATTTTTGGGAAAATGCCCATTTTTTAGTTATTAATTGATTATTTAAAAATTAAATACTAAAAAAATATATTAAATCCTAATTGGGTAGTGTTGGACCCTAAATAAGAAGTGCAAAAATAAACCAAAGAGCATAATAAATGAGACCAAATTTATAGAGGTTTGAATCGAAATGTATTACGTAATCTCTTTTTTAGAACTGGAAAGGGATCGCTATGCAGTCAGAGTTACAATTAGGACTTGTAATTAGGGGCTGCTCATACTTGCACTATTAGATTCGACTGATATTGTTGGAAATCAATTCTAAAAAAAATTATCAGATTCCATGCAATGACTAAGATTTGGGATCGTTGTTGTAAATTTATTAGATATAACGATTATTTAATAGTTACATTAAATTACCATTTCAAAAATCTTACATAAAATTATAAGAAAAAACATAGTAATTATATGATTAATTAAAACATGTTATACAAAAAAGGTAGCAAAACCGCACAAGGGTAACTAGCTAGCTTATAAAAGTATGTATTCATGCAATAATTAAATATTAGAGTTTTCAAGATCATTTCTTATAAAATACAGTTGAAAATATAGTTTTTTGTTCATAAAAAAAAAAGTCAACTGTTCAAATTAATAAGATATTTTTTTAATCGAAACCAACCATTCCAAATTCCCATACTGTTTTGGATAAAAGCTGGTTCATTCAATTTTGGAAATATTATATATACATTATATTTTTTTGTTATTTTACCACATGCACAGTCCAATAATGCATATTTCATTATGGGAACAAAATGGCAATTGAGAGTTAAAGCAATCATTCATCTTTGAAGTGAAAAATAAAACAATAAACCTTGTTTGTTTCATTTATTTTAAATTTATCATGCAAAGTACTGAAAACATGTTTGTTTTATTTATTTTACATTTTTCTTTACACTTTTTTTTCAATCTTATATCGTCTATTCAATCATATATGTCTAATTACGATGAGACTCGTCATTTAAATATTCATGAATTCATCATAACCATACATATATTTATCATTTTATATAAATTGTAAATTCAAATTAGAAAACAAACAAACTTTCATATCTAATTTTCCAACCTTATAACTCTAAATATTAAAACTCTCATCATTATCAAAATCATTACATTTTTCTAAAAATAAATATATGGTAGAAACAAATTAAAATAAAACCCACATTAATGATGAGCTACCCTTAATCGCTCTAAGGCATTGAGTAAGGATCCGATTTTCTAGATCCGACCCACCGATCGATTGAGTACGAAGGTGTGAAGGTTGAGAAGGTGTTCGTTTAGAGGGTTTCTAAGTGTAAGTGTCTTTGTCGATTTTTCATTTTGAAATAGCGGATTGGTTCTTTATTGGACGGAGCTTACAAAATAGATGTGATCATCGAACTGGGCTGACATATCGTGTGCTCTTACATGTACTGTTTTCTTTATATGTGTTCAACAGGGCCGTCTAATAGGGTGTGTAAGGCGAGCCTTCGCACAGGGCCTCACAATTTTTAGGGCCTCAAATTTTTATTTTTTTCACTTCTATTTAATATATTTTATATATTTTTTTAATAAATTAAATTCTCTTCATTCTCTCGCCATTGTGCAATAATACCTAATACAAACATCTCGATTTCCTACTTCCAACAAAGACATTATTTCCATCAAATCACAATTTTTGCAAGTCCTCTCCATCGAAACCCTAAGCAGCGATTTATGGTTTTTCTGGTAGAGTGTTGTTTTTCCCTGGAAGGGGTGGCATTTTCCTTGCACTTCTTAGCTGAGTGAAGTCGTCTGAAGCATGGATCCTGAGGAAGTAGCGCGGCTGGTTGAGGATTTGAAACTCTTACACGAAGCGACCGCCGCCACTGTTCAAGTAGCACTGTCAGGATCTTCCATTTCATCTCGAGAATTGCGGCGTTGCTTGGTGGGCAAGATCTTTGCTATCAGAGTGGTGAATAGAGAAACTCTAAAAATCCAAGTCCCTAAAATTTTACAACTTAGAAGACCGGTGGAAATTGAAATTGCGGGGGATAATATCTTCGTGGCAATGTTTGGATCTGAGGATGACCGGCTGCACGCTTTGAAGGATGGCCCTTGGCATTTCTTCAACAGTCTGATGTTGTTCAAGGCCCCAACCGGGTTCCAAAATCCAAGAGATGTGAAGTTCGATGTTCTGTCTATTTGGGTGCAACTCCATAATCTTCCCTTGGCATGTATGAACGCTGAGGATGTTCGGAAGATTGGGGCTCAAATAGGGGAGGTCGAGGAGGTGGATGTTGGAGAGGGAGGCAGCTGCGTGGGTCAATTTGCTTGCGTGCGCATTCGCAGGCATATCGATAAACCGCTGCAGCGGTGCGTGCGAGTGGCTGAGATTCTGACAGGTGAGAGCCGCATCATTCTACTTTTATACGAGAGACTCCCGGACTTCTGCCATGCCTGTGATAGGGTGGGTCACGTCTTCCGCCACTGCGGGGACACCGAAACAGACAAGGAAAAGTTGGGGTTTGGCAACTGGCTGCGGGTGAATCGGGTTGCTGAGGCCCGCAGATCCCGAGGGAGGGGGCTTTCAGGGCTAGGGAGTGGTCCCCGAGAAAGATCAGAAGGGTCAACTAGTAGTGAGCGAAGTGATAATATCGCGAGTCGGGCACTACTGGAAGATAGCGGTCGAGTAGTGGTTGCGGATATGTTTAGTAGTTTGGTTGAGGTGGCTGTGGAAGTGGAGAGGGTGGGGGTGGAGAGGGTAAGCTCGATTAAAGTCGAGGGAGATGAGGGAGGGAGTGAAGAGAGAGGGGGTGATGCGAGAGGGGAGGTTCCGACAGATATTGAAGGACAAGAAGAAACTCCCTCAGCTAAGGTAGAAGGGGTCGAGGGAGGACAGAGAAGCCGGAGTATGGATGTTGATGTGGGGGACGAGAGTCGAAGAGAAGGAAAAGAGGATAGGCCTGAGTTGGAAGCGGGAAAGGGGAGGTTTGGGGTTGTGAGACCTGCACAGGCGCATAAGAAAGGGAGATCTGAGGGAGCCATGTCTTGGAAGAGACAGGCTAGGGAAAAGACGAAGCCGGATCTACCCGTATCACCTTTATCTGCTCGTATTCTTGGCAAGAAACGGTTGGAATCAACTGAAGAAGATGCTTTCGAAGGAAAGAGAGGCAAAAGGCTGAAATTTGATGAAGATCTATCAATACTAGAGATGGCAACAATGGCGGAGACTGCTAGGCAGTCCCGCCGAGCCCAATGAATGTCGTAGTCTGGAATGCTCGTGGGTTGAGGAGCAGACGAGCATTCCATGAGTTACGAAGACTCCTCAAGAACACAAATCCCGAGATGGTTTTTATTTGTGAGACGAAGATGAGGAAAGCAAGGGTGGAGAGGTGGAAAATTATCTTTAATTTTGATGGCTTATTTGCTGTGGATGCTATGGGAACCAAAGGAGGCTTATTGCTGATGTGGAAGGCGCCAGCTGATATTACGATTAAATCATTTTCCTCTGGTCATGTTGATTGTGTGGGTGTGTCGAACAATAAGTCTTGGAGGTTCACTGGATTTTATGGTAATCCCGATAGTCAGTTTAGGAGATTTTCCTGGGACCTATTACGAAAATTGGTAGCAGATGGCTCCATGCGCGGCTATGCATGGTTAGTTGGGGGTGATTTTAATGAGGTGTTATATGATTCGGAAAAGCAGGGAGGGAACCCTCGACCCACTGCACTAATGAATGACTTTCGTGAAGTTTTGGAGGAAGTTGATTTAATGGACACAAGAAAATGTGACTCAATGATGACTTGGTCTAATAACAGAAAAGGTAAAGAGCTGGTATGGGAAAGGCTCGACAGATTTTTGGTTAATGAAGAATGGAAGGTGTTGTTCCCAAAGGTTTGTATTAAGGTACTTGACTTTTTTGGCTCTGATCATAGAGCAGTATGCATGAAGATTGAAAGAGAGGGTGCGACACGGGTCTCTCGTTGTCGGAAACGTTTCCATTTTGAGGAAAAGTGGTTTGTTGACAAATCCTTTGTGCCGGCTTTCCTGACGGAGTGGGAAAGATTGCAAGGGGTGATTTCAATTCCGGAAAAACTTCAAAAATGTGAGACTTTCCTTGCACAATGGGCAGGTGAGAGATTTAATGACCTTGCCAGGAGGATAAAATGCTTAAGGAAGGTGAGAGAGGAGTTGTTTAACAACAGACCAGGAAAAGACTTTTTTAGCAGATTGGAAGTAACTAATAAGGGTTTGGAGGACCTTCTGGAGATGGAAGAAAGTCACTGGAGACAAAGGTCTCGTACAAACTGGTTGGCGCAAGGTGATCGAAACACGCCATCTTTTCATGCGTATGCTTCTGATAGAAGAAGGAGGAATACTATTACTGGAATGGAAGGAATGGATGGAAAATGGGAAAAGGATGAAGGAAAAATTGTAGAGATTGTGGGTAGCTATTTTCGAAATCTGTTCACTTCGGATAGGCCAGGGACATCTGATATGGAAGAGGTTTTGGGACTGGTGGAGTTGGATCTTAGTAGTGAAAGTCAGGAGTTTCTTAAAGCAGCCTTCACAAAGGCGGAAGTGGAAGATGCTTTGTTCCAAATACACCCTTCAAAATCTCCGGGCCCTGATGGGTTCGGTGCTAGATTTTTCCAAAAATTTTAGCCTTCAATTGGTCTGAAAATTACTGAAGCTATTCTTGGGGTGCTAAATCGGGGCGAGAGTTTGAAGGACTGGAATAAAACCCTCTTAGTTCTCATCCCAAAAGTGGCTGAACCTCGATCTATGAGGGAATTTCGTCTAATAAGCTTGTGCAACACGATTTACAAGATCATATCCAAGGTCTTAGTGGCAAGACTGAGGAGAGTGATGCATGAAATCGTGGATGAGAATCAAAGTGCTTTTATTTTTGGGCGACAAATCTTTGACAACATTATTATCGGATTTGAGTGCATGCATTGGATACAAAATAAGGGAAGGAAAACTAATTATGCAGCCCTGAAATTAAACATGAGCAAAGCCTACGATAAGGTGGAATGGGGGTTTCTGGAAAGCTTGATGTGGAAAATGAAGTTTCCACCGGGCCTGCATCAACTCATCATGCATTGTATTGAATCGGTGGAATACTCAGTTGCTATTAATGGGAAGGTGCATGATGATCTTTTGGTTCCTTCAAGAGGCCTGAGACAAGGAGATCCGCTATCTCCTTTACTTTTTGTGTTGTGCGCACATGGGTTCTCGTCTGTTCTTCATGGAATGTGTCAAAAAGGACTTATGCAGGCTGTGAGGTTTGAGAAGCAAGGTCCACAAATTTCACATTTATTCTTCGCAGATGACAGCCTTTTATTTTTCAAAATTAATGAAGAAGTGTGCGTTCGCCTAAAGGAATGTTTACAGAAATACGAGAAAGCTTCAGGACAAATGATTAATCTTGAAAAATCCTCCATCACATTTAGCCCTTTGACACCGGATGGGTTGATAAGAAGGGTAACACAGGTTTTGGGATTGCAGATCGTTGAGGGGCACTCTCTGTATCTCGGCCTGCCGACTGTGTCTGCCCGACACAAAAGAGTTCAATTCGGGTTCATCCGGGAAAGGGTGTTGAGGAGATTATCAAGCTGGCAGAATAAGTTGCTATCGGCTGGCGATAAAGAGGTGCTTATTAAATCAATTATTCAGGCTATTCCCACATATGCTATGTCGTGTTTTCGTATCCCAGAATCGATCTGCAAGGATATTGATCGAGCTTGTGCAAGGTTTTGGTGGGGTGATACTAAGGACAAATCGAGAATGCATTGGAGTAATTGGCAGCGACTTTGCCAACCAAAAGACAGAGGAGGTTTGGGATTCAGACACTTAGCAAGTTTTAACAAGGCTCTTCTTGCTAAACAACTATGGAGAGTAGTGAAACAACCAACCTCTTTGCTGGCGAGAGTGCTAAAATCTAAGTATTTCAGAGACGAGACGGTGATGCAGGCCAAAGTGGGCGCTCAGTCCTCCTTTATTTGGCGTTCCTTATGCTGGAGTCGTCCGCTGCTTGCTAAGGGGCTTAGATGGAAGGTTGGAAATGGGGAAAATATTCGACTCGCTTGTGACGGATTTTTGATGAATTCCACGACGGGTATTCCACCTGCGGCAAATAGCTTTCATCCTAAGGCAAAGGTGGCTGACTTCATCACCTGGAATCGAGAATGGGACCAGGAATTATTGCATGAGGTGTTTGATTCATTCACAGCGGAGAGGATCATCCAAACGCCGATCTGGCCAGAGGGTGATGATCGATGTTACTGGAAGGAAGATAAAATGGGAGTGTTTACAGTGAAAGGAGGATACTTATCTGAAATTAGGTATTTTGATCCTCACGAGCACACGTCTGGTACTACCCGGGAGGACTGGAAAAGACTGGTTTGGCAACTTAATATCCCACCCAAGGTTAAAGTGTTTATCTGGCGTGTTCTGTTAAACTTTGTGGCGACACCGATTAATTTATGCGTGCACCATATCAATTTGGGGGGTATTTGCGAGTTCTGCCGAAAAGAATGGGGTACCACTGGGCATGTTCTCTTCTTCTGCCAAGCATCTAAGCTTATTTGGAAAAAAAAACAAATTTTGGCCCTTGATTAAAAAGTTGAAGAACCCTGAAATGTTTGAGATGGGGAAAATGCTTTCCCAGCAGCTATCTAAGCAGGACTTTGAGCTTTGGGCAGTTGCTGTGTACTCAACATGGACGTTTCTGTGTCAAGTAAAGCACCAACCTGACAGTCTACACAAGGAGGTTTGTGTTGAGGGGGCTGCTGCCTATCTGCAATCTTTTAAAGAGGCTAGGCATGCCTTGAGAGTCAAGAGTTCTCTGGGCGTAAAACTGGGAGGCAAGCGGTGGTACCCACCGGATAATGGGGTGTTTCGACTCGATGTGGATGCTGCAGTGAACAATAATACACAACTCTCTGGTGTAGGAGCTGTGGTTCGAGATTGCAAAAGCAAGATTAGAGCAGCTCTAGCTAAAAGCACCTTATGGCCAAGTTCAGTCGTGGAGGCCGAGATTAATGCGGTGTTGTATGGAGTGGGACTATGTCTGCAGGAAGGTTTGGTTCCGTTTGTTGTCTATTCAGATTCCATTCTCACGGTGCGTCTCCTGTGTGGCGGCGATATTGATGAGAATTATGTGCAGCATGAGTTACCGGTGTTGGAGGAAGTGATTCAGAATGGCTTTGTGCTTGAGTTTCGACATATGTACTGAGAAGCCAATTTCGTGGCACATAAATTAGCAAGATTTGGAGCAAATTGTAATGATTTTGTAATTTGGAACTCTTCTTTTCCTCTTTGGTTAAGGGAGATGGTTGAATGAGAATTTCTCCTTTCATTTTCAAAAAAAAAACAAAGACATTATTTCCTCTTCAATTTTGCAACTTTCCATCATCTTTCATGATTATTTTTCTAATTATTGTTAGATTTTTCTTTATAGAAAAAGTGCTTATCATCCTATTCATGAAATACTCATATCAAACTACAATATTCCTTCACAAATTACACTTAGAAATTTGCCTTCACTACAATTCTACAATTATAAAGTTTTTCTTTCATTCCCCGATTCCCCCAAAGGCCAAATTCCCATCGAGTATTTTTCTTAAACCCTAATCTTCTTAAAAAAAAATTCTATTCTTCTGTTTGAATATTCATAAATTTAAATTTAATTATTGTCTGCTTTAGCGAATTGATGGAGAATTCTATTATCTACTTGAATAAATTATTTCATTCCTTGATTTTAATTTTGAATTTTTTTCTTTTATCAAGGATGGAGAATTGATGACAATTAGCGAGTGGCAATGCAACAAGCTATTGTTTATTGATTATTTGATTTGAACTTCTTGCTTCATGCAAGGTTGTTTCAATCATTTTTTGTTGAATTTTTTAAAATTTTACTTTGAGTTTTGATTATTTTATTATGCCTCATAAAACTAGAAAATTTGAGTTTTGATTAATTAATTTGCTTCAAAGAGTGCTACAAGAGTATCATTTTTACGTAAAATCGCAGAAGATTCATATTTATTTAAGGTTGTATTGAGAATATTATCAATATTATACATATAATATTTTTAATTTTTAGTCTTTCTAACAATATTACTATATATATATATATATTATAAAAATTATAACATTTTTTTTTAATTTTTAGACCTAATTTTTATTATTTGCACATGCCCTATAAAATGATTGACACGTCCTGTTCAAATCTATTAAGAATAATTTAATTCAATATCCTAAAGAAATTAATGACACGATATTAAAATTGCACCGACTATACAATTTCAATAAACGAATTATGATGCGTGTAAACCTCGTTCTAACTCATGCATTAAATTAAAAATTATAGTGAGAGAGCCATTCGAGATCATGATTGGACCTCACTCAATGTATTGTGGAATTAGCACATCAATCATGTTCTTGAATTCATGACAAAGGATTGTATACGAAAAATAATTATAATATAATTGTTTAGATAGAAGGGATAAAACTCAACTAAATAGATAGATGGATGACTATTGTTTTCTTGTTGTTGTATGCAGTAAATAAATATAATATTACAATCATGTGTTGAAAGAAAAATTAAAGAAACACAGTGAAAAGTACATAGGAAAAAGCAACGACAATCCGACTAAAGGAAAAGAGTTATTGAGCTCACATGGTTTTCAAATAAGAAGACAAGAATCGTACTAATGTTACATCATTGGATTGCATCAAAATATTTTTATTTTATATATATTCATATATATTTTTTAAAATAAAATTCCTGGAAAGCTAGGTAAACCAAATAAAAGATACTATCATAGTCAAACATGATTTTATAGATTTGTGGAAATTTCCGATTCCAAAATAATATCACAATTATTTTTTTAATTTTTTTTGGTCCAGACGATTTAATTTTCGTGAGGCCCCTATGTCGGAAATCTACTAAGAGCCTAAGACTACTATGATGGTGACTTGGACATTAAATTTAAATAATTCATATCTATATCCCCTCACTCATTAAAATATGATATATATTAAAATTAATTTCAGTTCGAATTTCAATTCTTTCTATGTATAGTATTTTCCCATCAAAAATATATACATTGTTCTAAATTAAATATTCATTTTGTATGATTCTAAACTATTTATTTTTGGGGGCACTCAAATGAGAAAGTCTCTATATAAGAGGGAGACGCGTTCGAGATCTATCACTCATTCTTCCCGATCCACAAATATATATAGAAAAAAAAAGAAGAATGCATATGAAATGAATTTTAGTAAGTCTACAACCTTAGTAGGAAAAGAGTTATAGGGGAGAAAAGAATTATTGAACTCACATCGCATTTAACTTAAAATAGTGGTAGTTGAAAATTGATATGATATTTTTCCTTCACTACATACGTGCCTAATTTGAATGAGTCTAGTTGACTATTATTGCAGTAAATGTCTTAACTTGGATTGATTGCATGTATTTGGCCAATAGTTTAATTTGCTATACAAAAATATAATTTGTAGGAATAAAAAAAAGGGATACTGTATATTTTTAAGCAAAAGTGCAATTAATGTGTGCAAGATGAACAACAATTTTTTTTTTTTTTTTTCGATAAACTGCGTTTGAGAAGATCCTTACTGCCCATCCATAGAGTTTAGTAGATGAGGTAAATAACGAGCAATAGATGTTAATTAAATATATGCGTTGTGTTGTGAGTTTCGAGATTCGATCATATATAATACTTCGTACACTTCAATTCAAATGATAAAATGTATTATCTTATAAATTTCAACCGTGACACAATATTATAAAATAGTTGCTTATTGGACTTTGTTTCTAACTATACCTAATTAGATTTATTTAGAGAAAATCTTGAGAGTGCAACATTTATATACGCAATCCAGATATATATAATTGATAAAATTAAAATCTTTGTTCTAGCTCCTTGAAAAAGAAAGATTGTTAGGGGTATCAGATTGACTTATGATATAATTGACAATCTTTCATCATTATCTTATAACAATCTCCTTCCTAACTACCAAAATTGCATCAATAAAATAATTCTAATCACATTCATTTTTTTCCTTTTCATGGGTAAAATAACAATAAAATAATCTCACTTTTTTTTTTTCTCTCTTTAAACCGCAAGATCGTCATTAAATACTGTAATTTTTTCAGTGTTACAGAATCACAGACTGCTACTGCTGCATATAGGCTATAGCTAGTCTCCTTTCTTCCTACTTCTCTCACACACAAACACACAATCCATCACACATATAAACACAATAAATCATCGTTTAGCAGCTCACTACCTTCCACTATTGATAAAATAGGTGTGTGTATGCATATATATACACACAAATTATTCTATCCATGTTGTGTGTGTGTGTGTGTGTGAGTGTGTTTGTTTGCATCCACAAATTATGTTGTAAAGTTTTAGTTTTTATGAATCCTTCAGTTTTTTCTTGAAATGGGATTGATGCAACTGAGCTGAATCTGATAAATTTAGTGTCTTTTTTCAGAAACGTGAAACGTGATTTTTATCTGAAGTTGAGGGAGAGAAGGAGAAGATGATGAAACATAGATGTGTATGTATATATGTATGTATAGTTTTGATGGTTGGATTGATTGGTAGCAGCACACACTGTGTGGAGGGGCGGCCACGTCGGATTATTTTGGATACAGATGTGGATACCGATGATTTATTCGCTCTGTTATACATTTTGAAGCTTAATAAATCAGAGTTTCATTTAGAGGTAAGCACTCTGCATATATATAATATATACACACATACATATATGCATATTGTTGCTTTCTTTTATGATGTGTAGCATTATGCTAATACAGAGCTAGTTGCTAGAGGTGCTACAGTTTTGAGTTCGAATCCCACCATATAATGCATAACACGTGTCGAAAAAAGCTTGAGATTTGCTCATTAGTGTTGCTCATCTTGCTTAGGTAGCTTTTCTATATATATCGAGAGAGATTACAAAAATAATTTCTTGCACATAGACCCTCTTTTGTGAATGATATGTGACTGTGTGCAGCAATCTTTAGTGTTTGTTAAAGATTCTGTTGATGAATAAAGTTGTGTTGGAATTTGTGAAGTTATGGTTTGATTTGTTCAACTTTTGCTGTAATCTGTAAGGATACTGGTTTAGTCAAATTTAGTGCTTTTTTTTTGTGCTAAAGTCAGTAAATTCCATCATTAAATTGTTTCTTAGTCATATTTGGTTCTTGATTAAATTGTTGATCTTATGATTGGATTTGGATTACCATAAATGTACTATGTTTAGCCTTCTGTAGGTGTAAGAGTTGAAGATTAACATGATCTTGTCTACCAACAACCAGATCAAGTAGCATTTGGAGACCAAACCCGATTTCTATATTTCTTCTCCGAAGAAATCATAGGAACTGTTGCATTGTAACAGTTTGTTCGTAGTAAAATGGTGGACTTAGTGAATGTTAATGCTATCACTGCCTTGCTGCAGGCAGTTACCATAAACACTAACGCGTGGACCAATGCCGGGCATGCTGTGAATCAAGTCTACGACATGCTTTACATGATGGGAAGAGACGATGTTGCTGTTGGAGTTGGAGGCGAAGGTGGAATACTAGAAGATGGTACGATACTGCCAAATGTTGGTGGATATCACCCCATAATCGAACAGGTTTCTTTGATTTCACAACATTGCAGCTCTTTGTAAAACCTTTCATTGCTGGTTCTTTCCTTATTCATGATGAATGGAAGCTTGTTTCTGCAGGGAAATAGCACAGCCGCGTATTGCAGATATAGACAAGCTATCCCGGTAGGCCTCGGAGGAATATTAGATATCGACACAAATTTTGGCTTTAGAAAGAGCTTTCTTCCACAGGTATGTGGGAAGATCATTTGTTTCCTGCATCTGTGATTGTACATTTATGCAGCATGAGTAATCTGCCACCATTTGTTATAAGATTTGCATCATTTTGATATATTGATCTTGCTTTTACCATGAATGAGAGATTGCTGAGTCTTTCTCTACTTATAAACCAGGGAAGAAGGAGATATGTACCTCTGTATCAGCCCACAACTCAGCAAGTGATTATAGATAAAGTTTCTGCAGGGCCAATAACTGTGTTCATCATTGGAGCAAACACGAACTTTGGTATTTTTCTAATGTCGAATCCACATTTGAAGAAAAATATCAAGCAGATATACATCATGGGAGGAGGGGTGAGGTCAAGAAACCCGACTGGCTGCTGCCCGAAGAACTCAAGCTCATCATGCCAACCTCGACAGTGTGGTGATAGGGGCAATCTGTTTACAGACTACACTTCCAATCCTTATGCAGAGTTCAACATGTTTGGAGATCCTTTTGCTGCATATCAGGTAGAGTAGTATTTCAAGAATGTATGGTGCCTTTCTAGAAGCTTCTAGATCATAATCGGTCCGTTGTATAAACAGGTGATACATTCTGGCATCCCAGTTACTCTTGTGCCACTTGATGCCACAAACACCATCCCCATATCTATGGACTTCTTTGAGTTATTTGAGAAGAACCAGCATACCTATGAGGCGCAGTACTGCTTCAAGACCTTGAAAATGGCTCGTGATACATGGTTTGATGATAATTTTTTCACGGTATGTGATTGAAAACAGAAACAGCTGGTTGTTAATTTTGGACTTGAAAGAGATAAAGAGGAATGAATAACTGTGTGATACGTCACTTAGTGCAGAGTTACTTCATGTGGGATTCGTTCCTATCCGGGGTGGCTACCTCAATCATGCTCAAAGATAACAACATTAACGGGGAGAATGACTTTGCAGAAATGGAATACATGAACATCACGGTGATCACTTCAAATGAGCCATATGGAAAATCGGATGGTTCAAATCCATTCTTCTATGGCCTAAAGAAGCCAAAGTTCGACTTAGACAGAAAAGGCGTTCACAGTGGCCATGTTCAGACTGGACTCCGCGATCCATTTTGCATTGTGAAGAATGGCAAGGGCAGGTGCAAGGTTATTGATCTTTTCAGCTCTTTATGTAGTTTGTAACTAGATGCTGCAGTTGTCGTTTCGTTTCAGAGCTAAGCCAAGAGCATATATAGTTCAGATGCATTTTTATGCCTTCTGCTGTAACATATTCCAATATTCAGGATGGATACACTGCAGAAACGACTGATGGAGGAGCACGCGTTCTTGTTGCTGTAAGAGCTAAGCCTAACCGCGATAGAAACAGCAGATTGAACAGAGAATTCTTCGGGAACTTTCTAGATGTGAGTATGTCATACCTCACCTTTCTTGTTATCACTCTTCAGCTTTGAGTTCTGCACAAGCTCACTACTTCATGATTGCAGGTTTTGAACAGCAAAGAACAATCTGGAAAGTTCAATTTTACGATGCAATTCCCTTATTACAAAGAAGTTCTCCACAAGCCAGATTTGAAGGGAAGAAAACTTGGGAAGAATGTTGTTTTTGACATGGATATGAGTGCTGGAGATTTTCTAGCACTCTTTTATCTCCTAAAACTACCAGTTGAAGTTATAAATCTCAAGGTAGTAATTCTATTCTTGCATCTTTTTTCACTTGCTCCATACATCAATTTCTTGCTTTCATCACAAAACTACAATGTGTTGCTCTTTCCACGCAGGCAATTTTAGTGACTCCTACAGGATGGGCAAATGCAGCAACAATAGATGTTGTCTATGACTTGCTACATATGATGGGACGAGACGACATTCCAGTTGGACTAGGAGATGTGTTTGCACTCAACCAGTCTGATCCCACTTTCACAGCTGTTGGAGACTGCAAGTACAGCAAAGCCATCCCACATGGTAGCGGTGGCTTCCTCGACTCAGACACCCTATACGGCCTTGCTCGTGATCTGCCTAGAAGCCCTCGGAGGTTTGACAGTTGTTAATTTTCTTGTTTCATCATGCAGTTAGGACATCACAAAGAAACACAGAATTTGACAGAAACAGAACTTTTCATGGACTGATTATGCTGTCATTGTAGATACACAGCAGAGAATTCAGTGAGATTTAATGCCCCTAGAGACACTGATCACCCTGAACTACGACAACCTCTAGCTCTTGAGATATGGCAAACAGTAGTAGAATCACTCGAGCCGGGATCCAAGGTTACTGTTTTAACAAACGGACCGTTGACAGATGTTGCAAAGATAATTCTTTCAGACAAGAACTTGAGCTCTCCCATTCAGGTGTGTGGAAAAAAGCCAGCAACAGGCTAGATTAAGGCCTCATGTGTATTGTATCATATGTTTCTTTAATAATTTTATCGGTCTTTCACTAAATCTGCAGGATATTTTCATAGTTGGAGGGCATATCAGAAAATACAAAACAGATAAAGGAAATGTGATCAACACTCCTTCAAATGAATATGCAGAGCTGAACATGTTTCTTGACCCATTGGCTGCAAAGACAGTTTTCGACTCAAGACACAACATCACACTAATCCCACTCAGCATGCAATGTAGAGTCAGTCGATTCAATGAGGTTCTAGGCAGTCTCCACCTTAATAAGAAGACACCTGAATCAATCTTTGCAAGGCATTTGCTTTCAAGATTGGATTGGTTAAAAAGGGCTCATCCCAGATATCAACATGTGGTATACAAATCATCAGCCTCTTGTAACTCAACCAGTTTTTTCAACTTCTCATGCAGTTTTCTGATAATTTCTTCCTCTTTTTACAGGATACTTTTTTGGGGGAGATTCTTGGTGCGGTGATCATAGCAGGCAACGACACGTTTCTGAAGACAACGTATGCAGTGAGAAGTCTTCGAGTGTCTGAAGATGGAGAGATAAGTATAGATCAGAGCAGAGGAAATTCAGTGAAAGTATTGGAAAATGTTGATCCTTTAGCTTATTATCATAGTTTTGGTGTTCGACTAGGCGATGAAGAGCAATCTGCTGTAATTGGAAGCTTTGAAGAGCAGAGAAGAATATGGAGTTTCCCACATAAATGATATGGAAATTAGGCATGCATGCTGTAGGGGCAATTTGAGGATTTTTTCCCACTATTTTTCTCTTATATATAATCATGCAAATAAAAGGTGAAGATCATACCATTGTACAACGATAACATATACAACAAACAAATGGAAACAGAAAATTCTTTAATTTGTTGTGATGTAGCTCATTTATTCAGACCAACTGAACTAAGCTCGGATTGTAGTTCTCAAGCATTTGCTTCAAACACTCAAATTCTTTGTAAAGTATGAAGTTGTGTTACTTGTGTAACTAGCCCGATATACAGTAAAAACTCGAGCTTCAAAGTTAGCATGATCATATAACAATAACATCACAAACACAGACACACAGTAGATATGGAATATACAATTTCCTTGCCTTAACGTTTTGAAAACTGTGGGCGCTTTCTAGCTTTCCTTAGCCCGGCCTTCTTTCTCTCGACTACTCTGGAGTCCCGGGTGAGGAGGCCTTCCTGCTTCAGAGGCAATCTGTGGCTGACGCTGACTTTGAGCAAGGCCCGAGCAATGCCAAGAGATATGGCTTGTGCCTGCCCGGATAGGCCGCCACCATGTGCTTTTACAAATACATCATAGCTACTCTCGTACCCCAAAGTAAGCAGAGGAGTTTTAACATACTGCAGCCACAAAGGGTTGCCTTGAAGGTATTCCTACAAGGATCACCATCGAGTTAATTTCATTGGTGGGGGAATTCATGAGATTTCAATCTTTAAAACTGCAAGCCTTCACGACACACTGCATAGACGCGAGAGTTGGCTTCTCTGTAGTCTGATGAGCAGTAATCTCCTCTTATCTCAAGTTTCTCTATCCACATTGTTGAATCATGTCTACTACTAGTTAGGGAATCTATGAGTTCGTAGTCGTTATGATTAACACTGCAGTTCTATCATTTTTCACAGTAAGAAATATTGATTCATCTTAAGCAGAAACTGAAAAAGGAATAGCTGTCCCAAAAATCATCAATGTGAAACAGATTAAACCTCATTTTTAGATGATTGACATTTTTTCAGCACCAACTAAGCCTCCACAACCACATCTCAGAAGTCATAACTCATTCTCTACACATAATTTTGGCAAATTTGCGTAAACTAAATTGCTAAATAAAATCAAACTCAGCAAAATTGGCATATATTTTATTCACCTTAGCGTCGCGGTAATTGATGATAATTTTTCCGGAGCCTTCCTGCGGAACAACCCTAGCAATGGCGGATTTCCGGCGGCCGGTGCCGATAATATTTTGAGCAGCAAATCCACCAGGAAGCCTAGATTTCACCAATTTCACCAAGTCGGCAGTCTTCACGTCGGGTTCAGCGACGGCGGAGGAGGAGGCGACGATGAGGGCGGGGAATTTGGGGGAGGCGAATTTCAAGGAGAGGGGCTTCGGTGGAAGAACCGAGACGGAAAGGAGAGGTTTCTGCGATATTTGGGAGGAGAAGGAGAGAGAAGATAAGGATGAGGTGATAGCAGCGACAGAAATCGCCATTGCCATGGCCGTTGATGATGGAGCTTCTACCAAGTTTTTTCTGCTGATTTTAGAGAGGGAGGGAGGATGAGCTTTTGAGAGACTCGGTGCTTGCTGTGGATAATGGGGCTGAATTTACCAAAGTGCCCTCCAATTTTCTAAATCTATTATGCAAAATATTTGAAAATTTGAAAAAACACACACACACACACATATATATATATAGGGTTGGGTTCCAGAAGGAACCATACTCCATGTGAGAACCGAGAACCAATCTCAACCACAATTTCGCCTATTTGAACGGTCAAGATCTTTTCCAAAATTAAAAAAAAAACGCGGTGGCATAATTGTAATAACGTTCAACTTCGCTGCCCCTGAATCTCAGTAAGAGTAAAATCGGAAATTTCGATGTATATGTGATTCACGCATGTATTTTTGAATTTAAGTTTTTAGCATTATCATTCTCTATTTTAGCACTGACATGACTTTTAGCACTGACATTACTTATTTTAGCACTAACGTAATTCTTGTTTAACAGGATAGTGATGGTGGCGGTTAAGGCGAGAGCATGATGACGGGAAATGAAAAGAAAACGAGTGAACCACCAAAATACGCTTACCCCTATCCTGCTCAAGGACAAGGTAATTATATATTTATTTATATATGTGTCAACCCTTAGATTGTTAATTGGAAGAGAGTTTAATCATGAAATAGTGCTTTTTGTTTGGTATGATTTGGGTTTTGTTGATTTTGGGACAGGATACTACCAGGGGCTGCCGATGATGGCGCCACCTCAGTACACGGCGGCGCCGCCTCCGCAGAGGGAGGCCGGGTTCTTGGAAGGATGGTATGTAAATGTAACTTGTGATTGAATTTGAGTTTGATGTATGAATAATTGAATATTATCTTAAATGAATTAAATAAAATTGTTGCAGCCTGGCGGCTTTGTGTTGCTGTTGCTTGATGGATGAATGATGCGACCTGCTCTGCCTCTTCTGCTTCTTCTGTTTGCTGTTGCTATTTGGATTCTAATTTTAGCGTTGTCATGGCTTTTTTTAGCATTGTTATGACTTATTTTAGCACTAACATTGTCATGACTTATTTTAGCACTGTTATGGTCTTTTTTAGCACTGTCATGACTTTTTTTTTAGCACTGTCATAACTATATTATATTATAAAGGATGTAAAAAAAAACTTATAACACATAATTTACGTGGTTCACTAACAATATGTACGTTAAATACACTGAAGGAACATTATATATAGGGACTAGATTAGGATAAAGGAGTGTATATATACTTATATGTGATCATTGGGGAAATTAAATATTATTAATTCTGCATCACTATCTTATTTGTGTTTTTATTATAATAAGATATAAGAGTGCAGAATTTCTTTCTTAGTTAAATTAATTCTCAGCGTTTCTCCGATTATTATATATATATATATGCAATTTAATTTATGGTGATAAATGGATGAATTCTTAATTTCTTAATGAGCTAGCTAGCTAGGCCTTGCGTTGCACCGGATATATTCTTATGCAAAAATATGCCGCAACACATTAAATGTCAGAAATGTAACATGATTTTTATTTTATTTTTACTTAATTACATAATACTAAACATGCCAATTTTAATTATAGGTACGCCGTTTCAAATCTCAGAGGGTTGTGTTTCAAAAATGAAAATGTATTATTTGAACTAAAAACTAAAACTGCATGAAATATAGAATAGTAGGATAAGTTAGAAAATTAATGTTCAACTAAGTGTTTGATAACAATACGACAATCAACAATTGTTTCGAATTGGCCCTTTATCTATAACTATCAACAAACTCGACGGTAAATTCACACCCAAATTTTACAAAAATTAAATTTATAAATTATATATTGAAACAAAAGAAATAAATCAATCACAATCGCATTAGAGCTAAAGTACTGATAGTGAAAAATTTAAAATAACAGCTTAATCAGCTTCGTCAACCTAAGTGCTAAAATAGTTCACAGTAGTGCTAAAATAGGTTACAACAGTGCTAAAATAGATCACAGTAATGCTAAAGTACATGACAGTGCTAAAATAATTCACAGTGGTGCTAAAATAGGTTATAACAGTGCTAAAATAAATCACACACAGAATTTCCTGTCTTAGAGAATTTTGATGGAAAGTAAAGCGCGTTTCTTCCGGGGGGTGGTTTGACTATAGCCAAATAAATAAGGACATATACTTGCATGTTAATTCTTGTACGCATTATTGTTCGGTCGAATTTTTCACTAATTTAATCGAAGAAGCCCATTTATGGAAAATACATCAGTTCACATAATCTTTAGTTAGTGGGGAACGGGATGAAAAAACCTGAGTTTTATCAAGATCTCAACTTTTTCCGTTGTTTGACCCTTAATTTTGCAGCGACTTTTTAGTGAAGAAAGTGGGATAGTTACTTTGTGATTTTTTCTTTCTTGATGGGCCTTTCTATTTCATCTTTCATTTGTTCTCTTTAACAGACTTGGGAGAGTGGCTTCCTTTGACTTTTTCGAGGTTTGATGTTCTGCAATCTTGTTCGTCAACCTAAGTGCTAAAATAGTTCACAGTAGTGCTAAAATAGGTTACAACAGTGCTAAAATAGATCACAGTAATGCTAAAGTACATGACAGTGTTAAAATAATTCACAGTGGTGCTAAAATAGGTTATAACAGTGCTAAAATAAACCACACACAGAATTTCATGTCTTACTCAACTCCCCGTATTAAAATAAGATTCATTGCATGCATATTGAATCACCCACTCTTGACTCTTGTCTTCTTCTCGAGATTTTTCATTTTTCCAATTCACAACAATACAATCATAAAAAAACTTCAAATATTAATGGAATAATTATTTCTTATTTTGAAGGTGTGAATATGGTTATGGAATTGCAAGTGCTAAACACATTATATGTTGCCAAAATGCAATGGCATCATTTCACAGCAATCGTTATTGCTGGAATGAGATTCTTCACCGACGCTTACAATCTATTCTGCATCTCTCTCATAACAAAGCTGCTCGGCCGCATTTACTACCACCAAGATGGAGCACCAAATTTCAATCTCCTCATTAATTAATGAATGAGTTATATAAATATCACCAAACACAGAGCCTTCCATGGCATCGGTGATTCTTGCAAGCTCTGATTTAATAAGCAACATCTAAAAGCTTAGTTGGTAGTGCGAGGAACTGTGTCGAACACCAGAAAATCGATGGAGTAGTCTTCGTCCCCATCCATCTGAAGATGAAGACGGAGACGAAGACATTCGAACGCTGTATTTCGCAATCACACCTTCAGATCTGTATGCAATATCTATATTTACCAAAATACCCCCGCATAATTATAACTTGTAAAAATTTACAATTTTGCCACCGCTTAAAAGTTTAATCTGCAGCCGTCCAAATTGAATAGATGTGTGGATTAGATTGGTTCTCAGTTCGCATAGGGGGGTGTGGTTCTCACATGATCCCATCTCTCTCTCTCTCTCTCTCTCTCTCTCTCTATATATATATATATATATATATAGGGAATTGATCAAATGTAAACCATTCCCTGGTCCAATCTACCACCACACATTCAATAAAAATCGGCGCTCCAGATTTAATCAAACATGCGGTGACATTTTTGTTATTTTCGCTACTTTTTTCAGCCTATGGGGTATTTTCGTCTGTTTGTTGAAAAAAGCTGATGTCATGCTGACTCAGCATTTAAAAAAATTCTTAAAAACTTCGAACGATCATAACTTGCTCGTTTTTCATCGGATTAACGCAAATAATATATCAAATTAAAGGTCTTTTGATCCTCTTTCATTTAAGATCAGTGAAGCATATGTTTATTTGGAAAAATACGGACGAAAAATACAAAAAATTCATTTTTCACACGTATTCAAGCTCAGAATACTTCGTTAGCATATGACATATGTTTCGTTAGCATATGACATATGTTTCGTTAGCATATGACAATTTAAGCTCAGAATATTTCGTTAGCATACGACATATGTTTCGTTAAGCATATGTCAAATGTTTCGTCAACATCAGTTATATTGCAATAGAGATTTATTCAATCGTAATTAGGTATGCTTCGTTAGCATATAAAAAATATTTCATTAGTATATGGAAAATGCTTCGTTAGCATATGCCAAATATTTCATTAGCATCGACTATAACAATGTAAATATTTATTACATTTCAATTAATATATGCTTCACTGACATCAATTATATTGTTATAAATGTTTATTTAATCTCAATTAGGATGTGTTTCATTAGCATATAATAAATATTTCATTAGTATCAATTATATTCACAATGAACAATACATTAATGCATTAAGAGATTTTTTATATGAGAATGTTAATGCATTGCTAACGTTAGCATTGACATATGCAAACTAAAATATTACAATAATGCTAATGTAGTATAATTATATCTGACAATAGAATCATACGTGTTTAATGTTGCATGTGTATTATTAATGTATAACATTCATCTCAATTAAGCATGATTTGTTAGCATATGACAGATGATTCGCTAGCATCATGATTAGTTATATTGCTATCACATCAATTTTAGAGTTTAACAATTTAATTTTATTGAATTTTATCATTTGTTGTTGTTTGCATTGTCGTATGCTAACAGAAGTATTATGTAATGCTAAAGAAAAGTTATACGCAATGCTAACAAAAGCAATAATATTGTGGATTGAAGCTAAATAATGCAACTAACAACCTTCAATCAAACAACTATAACTTTGTCCACGATTCATATTTTTTTGAAATTATTTTTTGTTGAAAATTAGGCTTGGCTAGCTTTTCAACCATATAAAAGTCGCAATTTAATAATTTCCTAACAAAATCAGTTTTGTGTTTAAAGTTAGGTGTTGTGCATTAAATAATTCTACTTCGTTAGCATATGATTATGTATTTGTCAGCATATGATTGTGTCTCTGTTAGCCCGCGTCCTGGAAGTCCGATTTTTTTTTTATAATTTTAACTCAAACGCAAAAATTACCAAAATGTCACCGCATTTTTTGAAGTTCCTTTATTTACAGAAATGCCACCGCTCCTTTGACCAAATCTTGACCATTGAATTTTGATGGATGTGTGGTTAGAGATTGATTTACAGTTTACACACCATGAATGGTTTACACCAGAACCAACCATCCATATATATATATATATAGTTCATATGAGAACCAATCCCCATATGAGAACTAGGAACTAATTTCAACCACACAATGTTTTAATCTTATTTAAACTTTAAACATCCATAAATTGCTCATTTTTCATTAGATTAACGCAAATTATATATCAAATTAAAGCTCTTTTTGTGCTCTTTCATTTAAGATCCATTGTTCATATGTTTATTCGAGAATATATTTTTTCGTCCATAATAGCGTGATGTTAAACTCATAATAGCATGACAAAATATTCACGATAACATAGAAGTATACACATAATAGCATGAAAAAATATTCATAAAACACATAAATTTTACTCATAATAGCAGTAGTAGTGTTCGTTAATAGTAAGACATTATATGTTCATACTAGCATGCATATATATATATATTCATATTAGCATGTATATATGTTCATAATAGCATGATAGTACTCTCATTTTAGCATACGAAATTTATAAGAATAGACAACGGTTTTAAAGTGTTGTCTATATGATTTTCGAAAATTATGCTCAAATATTACAAGTTTGCCACTCCGCCTTTGACCAAAATTTGACCAAATCTTAGCCATCCAAATCAAAATAATGGATGGATGAGATGAGTTCCTAATTCCCACATGGGGTATAGGTTCTCATTTGATCCACACACACACACACTTTATATGCTTGTTTAGATAAAATATTATGATGAAGGAATATACAAACTAAAAATATATAAATTTTAGAATACTTGGTGTAAGACATTCTTCATTAGTAAAAGATAACATGGAGCCCTAATATTGTCCTATTTTTCAATATATAAATTATATTTTATTTATTATAAAATGGCCCATAATTAAAGTAATAATTAGACTAAATTATATAAGTGTGAGTTTTGATAAAATCTTTAACTCATTTTGGGATGTGCATCAAAAATCTTAATGAATTGTGAAAATAGATTGATTGTTTTTCATTCCTCAAAATTTGTTTGATCAATATAAATCATTATATCACAATGTATCCAAATTATAACAATTATTAGTATTGATAAATTCTATAACTCAATTTCAGTGAATAATTTCAAAAAATAGATTGATTAATTTAGTTTAATAATTCTGATATATTTAACAGTCTAATTTTATTGAGATTTTATTAATAATTTAATCGCATATATTAAAACATTTTTTTGAAGGAAACATGTGTTAAAACATCATATTTTTAGTTTTATGTTATAATTGTATTTTCATATACAATCTATAAAAATTAATAATATATCTCATAACCTCCTTAATTAATTAGGAAAAACTCGTGTCTTTCTATATAAACATAAAATAAAACAATGAAAGATAAAAAAATTGACGTAAGAAGAGAAATCGATCAGTAGTCGAAAGAAAGTGCAAAAATTTAAGAAGATTTTTGTTCAATTCTGATCACAGCTGTTTACGTACGTTTTCACTTGTAAATTAGATACAATTCCTAAAAATATATAATTATATTTATACTTCAGTACTATACTTATATTAAAAGATATAATTATGCAAGTCGATACATTTTGCATGCATGGATGCATTACTAATATTTCAGATTTTATTTGATGATAAATTAAAGTGACTCTAACTTCTTTTATGCTTTTTTTTTGTCCAAAAACTATTCTGAACTTTGGCTTGGGATTAAATTTGGTGCATGCTTGATTTATATACGTAATTAATCAATCTTGTTCGCTACAGTGTAGAAATTAGATTATTATTTCAAAGGGGTGGTTGTTGTCGTTATTATTATTTTATTTATTTATTTTTGTAAATTAATCGAAGAAAAAAATGAATAAGGTATACAAGCACCCTCATATCCACCAAGGGGGTTCAATTAAATCCAATTATAAAAACAATATTTTAATAGGACAAATATAGCACACTGGATCACCTATATATTTTTAATTTATTATGATTTTATTTAATTTATTTTTTTATTTAGGGTCCACCCATCCCAATTAGGCTATATTTTTTTTTTTTTAAATCTAGTTATGAAACACCAAATGGAACAGGAATGACAGCAGAGAATCTGATCTGCAAATACAGTTCGTGGGTGGCAGAGAGTGAGACAAGATCATCTATGCTTTAGCCCTTTGGGTATGAAAAATGAGAATGAGTCACGCCATGCATCATGCATGCTTAGAATGTCTTCATATATTCTAGAGTATTCCGTAAACGTGTAATCTCATTTTGTTATTTCTAAAGTTTGTAGAATTCGTTAGGTGCTAGTCGGGCGGTTGGGGGTGCCTAGTCGGAGGCCTAGCCGGAGTCTATACATTTTTATTTTTTATCATATATTATCATATATTGGTATTTATATTAAAATGATAGTGCAAAATCATAAGTTGAAAGTTGGTATTGTGGTAACGCATTAGCCTAAGGAAACTATTGATCCATGATCGATCATATATGATGTCTAAAGTATAAAAAAAAGTATATGATATCTGGAATTTTATTTATTTTCGATATCTGGAATTTTATTCACTAAGTATAAAAAAAATGATGTCTGGAAGGAATATAATTTATTTTTACAAAGTATAAAAAAATATATGATGTCTGAAGTTCAAAAAAAATATATGATGTCTGGAAGGCTCGAACGAGCGAGCTCGCTCTAACATGAAGCAATTGAATTTATTTTTACAGAGTATAAAAAAAGTATATGTTATCTGGAAGGCTCAAACCAGCGAGCTCGCACGAAAATGAAAAATAGAGCACATCTACCATTTGAGCCAATGTAAGCTATCATTATAAATGCTCAACTAAAAAAATATATAAGACTGAAGCCTTCAGTGACCTTTGCCAAAAGGTCATAGGAAAGGACAAATTTTGTAACAAAAAAAATAATTCAAAAATCACGGTAATTCGTGACTTGAGTTGGATGGCCAACCTAAGGCATCAATTCCTTGACTTGCCATGTGGCATCCTATAATTGGATGTCACATGTATATATATATATAGTGTAATTTAAATTATTAATATTTTATATAATTATAAAAATTAAAAAAATAAAATTATATCAAAATTCATAATAAAAAAAATTATCTATAAATATAGCCCAATATTGATATGTTTTTACACACAACTTAAAACTATCTTTTCCTCACACATTTTCTCTCTACAAATTCTCAAAATCTCATATTTCTTCTTCATTTTAAGCTATGGATCCAAACCACCCAAATTATTATGATGACTCCCAAAATTTGGATCATACTTTCACCCACAAAATTTTTCAAATTCAAAAAATCAATAAAATTCTCAATTTTCGCCAAACCTCACTCAAATTCCTACTTCTGAAGAATTTCCCACAACACAAAATATTTCTCGCAATTTGTTTGGAAATGTTCCACACCCAAATCGAAAATAAAAAGGAGGAAAAAATGTAAGTTGATGCGTGAAAGAAGATGTAGCCCTTATGTCAGCTTGGATCCATTTCAGCGAAGATAGTGTGCGTGGAAAAAGTCAAAAGAAGAAGACGATGTGGTCGCATGTGCATGCAAAGTATCACAAAACTCAAGCAGAAAATCCAGATGAGATCAACCCAAGAAATATCGAATCAATGAAAGGTCGTTTCAAATGACTTAATGAAAATGCAGGCAAGTGGGTTGCTGCTCCAGAGGAAGCAAATCAGAGGAAAAGAAGTGGAATGAGCCAGAAGGATATCGAGATGGAAGCTCATACAATTTATGAAGCAGGTGGCAGCAAATTTCAAGACTTAGTTGTTTATAATGATGTTATGAGTAAACATCCAGGGTGGGCTGCATCCTCTCATTATGATGCAACACGGCTCCGTCCAGATATCGAAATGGGAGATGATGAAGAAAGTGGTGGCAGCACCAAAAGATCAAGGACTTCTGAAGATGGGGAGTATCATATTCCTTCGAATCCAGAAACTCCAACTAATGAAGGTTCAACTATTTCTCATCCCATGGGAAGAGATAAGTCAAAGAAGAAAGGAAAAGGTAAGGCAACACAATCTGGATCTGAAGTTGCTGCAGAACTTCGTGCATTGAGGCTCACCAGAGAAAGTGAAAATGAGTTATTTGCTAAGAAACTTGAATTGGATAGTCAAAAGATATAAATGAATCACTTGAAGATGGAGAAAAAAAATGTTGCATGCATTGTTGACGAGATGTCATTTATCTCTAGAAGATGAAGAGACGAAATGTCGACTACTTGCCATTGTGTTTGGGCAAAATTAAATTAATGTAATTGTAATTATGAGATGTGTGTTAGTAATTATGATATGTGTGTGTTAGTAATTATGAGATGTATGTTTGTAATAGTGAGATGTCTTTTCCTCACTCTATAAATAATTAATGTATTTTATGCATATGTATTTCTCTTATTCTTTTCGTACAAACCTACATGCATAAGTCTCAATCATGCATTGGATTCTTATGCTCTCATCACAATTTATATGCAAGAGTAAAGCTAAGTATATCACATGCAAAAGTAAAGCTAACATGATACGTATGCCTTGCCAATTTCTTTTTGTACAAACCTCATGCATAAGTCTCAATCATGCATTGGATTCTTATGCCTTGTCAATTTCTTTTTGTACAAACCTCATGCATAACTATCACATGCTCTTGTTGGGTATGAGAGTATTAGATTCTACTTTATCTCAAATTGATTTCTTGATAAAATCACATGCTTTTGTCGGCCATTTCATGCATTGGATTATACTTTATCTCAAATTATTTTCTTGATAAAATCACATACTTTTGTCGGCCATTTCATGCATTGGATTTCACTTTATATCAAATTATTTTCTTGATAAAATCACATACTTTTGTCGGCCATTTCATGCATTGGATTCCACTTTATATCAAATTATTTTCTTGATAAAATCACATGCTTTTGTCGGCCATTTCTATCATATGCTCTTGTCGGGTATGAGAGTATTAGATTCTACTTTATCTCAAATTGATTTCTTGATTAAATCACATGCTTTTGTCGGCCATTTCATGCATTGGATTCTACTTTATCTCAAATTATTTTCTTGATAAAATCACATGCTTTTGTCAGCCATTTCATGCATTGGATTTCACTTTATATCAAATTATTTTCTTGATAAAATCACATGCTTTTATCGGTCATTTCATGCATTGGATTCCACTTTATATCAAATTATTTTCTTGATAAAATCACATGCATTGCATTGTCTATACATATCTCAGAAAATACACATCAAAAGAAACTCAAACAAAATCCTCAATACCTTACCACGTCTTTCAACTTCACTTTAGAAAAATGTCTGCACATGAAAATTCCGATGTTGAATCAAACTCAAGTTCTAATTCTTCTGATTCTAACAAACTTGATGAATGGCTAGAGCGAGGTTATCAAAAATATTGTGAAGTTGATAGTATAATCCAGAATGTGCTCGTAAACAATCCTAATATGGTTGTAGGAGCTCAAACTTCTACAGTCAGAAGAAAGTATTGTGATAGGGAACGCGAGAATGGTGAGAAGCGTTTGATGAAAGACTATTTTGTCTCTAATCCGACATATTCTCCGGAGCTCTTCCGACGATGATTTCGCATGCAGAAATCACTTTTTCTTCGTATAGTGGAGGCCGTTACTACCAATGATGACTATTTTCAACAGACGCCAGATTGCACAAGTAGAAAAGGTCTTTCACCATTGCAAAAATATACAGGAGCCATGAGGCTATTGGCTTATGGGGCATCAACCGATGTCATTGATGAATACTTACGAATGAGTGCAACGGTAACAAGAGATGTTGTCATCCATTTCGTAGAAGGTATCATTTCCTGCTTCGGTGACACATATCTTAGGAAGCCTAATCAACAAGATTTGGCAAGACTACTCTATGTTGGAGAGCAACGTGGTTTTCCTGGCATGATTGGTAGTATTGATTGCATTCACTGGGAATGGAAAAATTGTCCTACTGCCTGGGCTGGGCAATTTACAGGGAGAAGTGGAAAGCCAACAGTCATTTTGGAAGCTGTTGCATCATATGATTTATGGATATGGCATGCATTTTTTGGAACACCAAGTGCGTGCAATGATATTAATGTTCTCCACCGTTCTCCAATTTTTAGTGATGTTTTAGAAGGCCGAACACCACAGGTTAGTTAAATCGTCAATGGTCGCCAAAATGATAGAGCATATTATCTCACCGATGGCATATATCCTTCATGGGTTGCATTTGTCAAGTCAATCACATCTCCTATGACTCGAAAGCATAAGTTGTTTGCTCAACACCAAGAGGCTGCTAGAAAAGATGTAGAGCGGGCATTTGGAGTTCTACAAGCTCGTTTCGCATTTATTCGACGCTCATGTATTGTTTGGGACAAAGTTTTGATGGGAAAAATTATGATGGCTTATATGATCATACACAATATGATTGTGGAGGATGAACGAGACACATACCAAAATTATTATGATCCCACAGAGTTTTTGACAGATGTGTCTTCAGGGGGAGATGCCGAACCTTTCCACTATTCTACTAAATGCATCGCAAGTTTATCGGCTTATATGACTAATAGGAATCGGCATCTAGGTGCTCAGCCATGGACATGCCGAAAACCCTGTAATCGGTGTGTAAAATATATTGGTAGAGCTTGCCTAGGCGGCGATTTATCCTTTTAAAAATTGCTTACAGAAAAGTTTCAACTTTTAACAATTAATTAGAAGGCTAATTAAAGTTGAATTGTGTTCCATATTTAATCAATTAAAACATGTTTGTTAGGTGTGACTTTAAAAATCAAAGCAACATGATGTTGGTACGTTTTCTAACAAAAGACATCTTAAAAGTAAATGCAAGATTAATCATCACAATTTTAGACTATCAATACTGGATTGGTAGATTTACCTTAAAATTTGAGAGCTGTGAGGCCGCGCCTCGCTAAAATGATATAAATCTCTTATTGCCGCCGCTTATAAATCTTAGGTTTCAGTGGCCATATCTCCCGCCGCTTGTAAATCTTAGCGCTTGTAAATCTTAGGGTTTCAGGCCACTGCCGGCACCGCTTGTACATCGTAGGGTTTCACTTATATATATCTCTCATTTGGTTGTAGTACTCATCTACACTGAATTTTCCTTGCCGTAGATTTAGTGGTTCTTCCTCTAGCTCCAATTGATAGTGGATTGGAATGAAGCGTTTCCGCATCTCATCTTTCAGCTCTCGCCACGAATCGATGGGTGGAAGGCGGTCTCGGTGGCACCGGTTTTGCTGGAATCCCCACCATATTGCTGCGTAGCCTGTAAACTCCAAGGAAACTAATTGCACTTTCTTTTTCTCGGGGAAGTTGTAGCACTCAAAAATTTTGTCTACTTTTCGTTCCCAATCAAGGTATGCATCGGGATCGTGTAGACCTTCAAACTCGGGGATGATTGTCTTGCTAGATGACTTAAGGATATGGGCGTGCCTTATAGTACCTGCATAAGTAACAAACGTGAAGAAATAAAAGACCTCACAATCCTCACTTTCTCTCGTTTGTTTCCACTCTTGCTCTTACCACTCGTGTTTACTCTCAAGTGTATGGTGCACAGTGTGTGAATGTAGTGTATATAGGGTGGTGTATGGGTGTAGGAACCGTGTGGTGTATATGGGTGTGCGGTGTATGGAGTGAGGCAGCAAGTTTTCGAACCTCTTAATAATGGGGCTGAACAAACCATAATCACCACAGATAGCCAACGACTAGTGCCTAGGCGGTTGCCTAGGCCGAATTCTACAACACTGGTCATTTCCGCAACTTTTTGTTTTGCTTTCAATAGACTTTTTGTTATTTCCAAAGCTTATGTTTTCTTTCAGTAGACTTTTTGTTATTTCCACACCCATCACATATAGATGTACAGTAAAATCTCTCTAAATTAAAACTCGGTAAATTAATAAACTTTTTAAGATAATATTTTTCTCCGGTCCCGACTTGGGCCATTTGAAAAAATCATCGATATCGATAAGATAATATATTTTTGGAAGTCCTCTATATAAATATATGATCCTTTAATTATAATTATTAATTTTTTAAAACTAAAAATATAATTAAAACCTTTAGTAAAACATGAGTCTAATGTTGTTTGTTTTTTTTTTCTTAAAACTTAAATCTAGTTGGAGATCATATATAACTTCTCTTCCTACATCCAAAATCTTTATTATTGTATTTTTGAACTGGACCATAAAAAAATGTGGAGAGTTCTAGACACTACAAGTGATTCCTTATGCGTAATTGTATCGTCTAGAATTTCATCATCAATATTATTTTCAAAGATGGTAGCTACATTTTTTTTCCAAATTTCAGCCGGATTATCCAATAGCTATTAACATTCATTTTACTACCGTGAATAATTCAGTATGACCTCAAATTCATTGATGTCGTTTTCACAACTTAGTTTGTCTAAATTCCTTTAAATTTCATCATCGAATGAATTTTCCTTTAAATTTCATCATCGAATGAATTTTGTAGTGCTGATAATAATTTGCTAACATTCTCACATAATATTTTACATATTTCATAAATCATTGTTGATTTTGAGATACATTTTTTAGATAAACCATTATTGGATATAATTTCAAGAAATTTTCTATGTAATTTATATATAATGTAGTCTCTTACCTTTATACACTAAAAAATACAATGAGTAATATCGAATTATTGAGATGCAATTAACATCACTTATTAATTTTCATTGATATTAGGTGAAATTAATTTATTTTATATCAATTTAATAAATATGGTACATAAATTAGTAAGATACAATGACTTTTAATTAATATCTTTGTAAAATAATAAACTTTCATAAAATCTCATGGTTCCAACTCTATTAATTTACAGAGGTTTCAATGTGTATATATGAATGTATGTACAAAAGTGTTCCTCTAGATTAATTGAATCTCAACTTATTAATATGTTTTTAATGATATCATCTAATACGAATTATACAATCTAATTATAATTACTAAATATCAATAATTAGTAATAAGCAAAAATAGTGATTAACATCAAATTAATTATTAAACACGTCTAATTATTTATGTTCAAGCAAAAACTAAATAAAAATAAAATAATAAAATAAATTGGGCCAAAATCACAAATTAAAACCGTCGAATAATAAAATTCTATTTTTATACAATTTAATGTAATGCATCTAAAAATATATAATTGAAATTTGAAAATTGAAACAAAGTATCTTGAAACTTGTAGCGCCCCGTAATTTTATTAATTTATTTATGTCGATTTAAAAATTATTATTTTAAAGCATGCTATTAATTGTTTAAGTCCTACAAATCGCGCCTAAAGTAAAGTTTAACGTATGTGGAGCATATTTATAAATGCATTACATTTATTTCTTTTAATGAGATTTATTAAAGTTATATTTATTTATTTAAATAAATTGGGCAAAAATCACAAGAATTATCCTCCTATTTTACTTTCCTAGTCCATTAAGGAAGTCTTTTTGGATTGAGCCCGTTAGCACTCATTTTCGGATGTAGCGCCTCCATCTCCATGCTTTTCCACCACTCCACATTATACCCTAAACCTAATTACCATATTCAAGCAAACCCAAATTTTGGAAAGAAATCAAAGCAAATATCAACATTTCCATAATCCCTTCCCAAGCTCCGGTATATATAGGAGGGCTCTCTTCGAATTTAATCACACCAAAAACATTCAGAATTCCAAGCATTTTCAAGTTCCCTCCTCCCTTCTTGAATCTCTCGTCTGGAAAATGTCTGAGGTATCCCTTTCCTTCTATTTTGTTTTTCTTTTTGGATCATAAGGATCGCCAGAAATTTTCCTTACCTCTTAAGTTCTGTTCTCGACAACACGAGCTCCCCATGGAGAAAAATTTGTGAAATATTCTATGTTATGCTTCTGTCAAAATTTTGGACAATAAATACCACATATTTGGTTGGTCAACTTTAAAGAAAAAGTAGTCCTAAAAGTTATCTTAGTTCTGCAAACCATTCACGCACGCATATCCATGTATATATATATGTATGTATATATGTTACTCCTTTACACACATGAATAATGTAGTCCGGGGGTAACAGTCCATCTCGGAGACCGCATTGCATTACCATCTTCATGATGCGTTGGAGACATGCCATTGATTGTCATTGATTGTCAACGAACTATGCTAGAAGTGACTCCATACCCTTCTCTATCTTATCTAACCGCGTCTCCATCAGAGTTGAATCCGGCAGATCGAACCAATTTGATAGAGTTAAGGGTTTTATAGTAGAGATTAACAAAGAATAAATGATGAATTGAATTGAAAGTCTGAAACAAAGTAGAAACAAGAAACCTACAGGTGAAACCTATCCCAAGCCAAATGACCGATCATGAATAAATTCCTGCCCAAGCAGCCGACTCAATTCCTAATGATCTTTCAATACCTAAATGACTCTTAACCTAGTACTTAAATAATAAAAGACCAGGGCTCCATAAACAAAAGTCCGACTCATTACTATATTCTAACCTAATTAACTTAACATAAATAACTTAATTAAACTAAGAAATAAAGATAATTATAAATATAAAATAAATATGATTTCCTTAGGAGCCGATGTGTAACAATTCTCCCCCCGTTCAAAACAGCCTTGTCCTCAAGGCTGTAAGTTCACACCTCAAAGTGCTGTAAGTTCACTTCAAAAGTAGTCCCAAGTCTGATGCATTATCTTGCTAGATTTAAAAAATCCAAGTCTCGACTTTAAGTAGACAACACAATGTCGCAGTCTCGTATCAGAAAATTCAAAAAGGCCAAATGACTCAAACGATAAAAAGAAACTAGCAAGCAGGTGTCCATAACAGGTAAAATGACTCTCTGTATCCTTCTCAAAAGCATGAATATGAATCATAAATTCTGCTCCAATCGCAACCTCTAAATCTCTAGCATGTTTAGCCCTGGACCTCTTGGTCCCTTTTCCATCATTCTCGGCTGCGTGAGTTATTCACCACTCAATCATTCTCCAGTCTGGCTACTCATGGCTTCAACTTACAATCTCTCCCGAAAAGAGTAGTTTTCAGGAAACATATAGCTTGGATTTGGAGGATGAAATGATGTCTGATCTTAGATCAAACACAAGGGATTGAAAGACTGCAAAGAGGAGTTTCTATATACCAAAAATTAAGTCCTTACAATGGAGAGAATGACGGGAAATAGCCTCCAAAGTTGCACTTGTAACACAGTGATTTCTGCGGCAGATTTGACGTGTCGATTTATGACGTATCTTTGATAGACCAAACGATATCATATTGATGATCCGAGACCTGTTCTGAAAAGCTTGATGAGTGAAGTTTACATTGATGCAAACCCCACAGAAAGAAAACATCTGGATTATTAGGAAAAGACGTCACAAAATTGGCTGCAACACACCTCAAGGATCAACGACATTGCTGCTGTTCTTAGCCTGATTTCTCTGATTTCTGGAGACCGGATGAGAATGACTCCTTAACGACTTTTGTTCTACTACGAAAGAGGGAGGTGTGTATAAATTTTCAAAATTTTTCTCAAAGTATTTCATTACTAAAAGCTTGATAAAAGTTGTTGCTGGGGGAGAGAAGATAAAATGGGTGGATGCTTCCTTATGCTTGGTAATTATTTTCATGATTAAAGATGTCCAGCTGCCCCACCCCTTGACATGTATGGTGACACATGGAGAAAGGTAAGATTGAGTGGTGGCAATCTATTTGTGATATATTTTAATATATGATATTTGGTTGAAATAGAGAACAAATAAAATTTCATTGGAAAGTCAAATGAACTTCGTTTTTAATTAAATCAACGACCATATAATTATGAAAAGATTTGTGATTCATAGTCAAAACGAAACCAATTTAGGAGTTAAACAT